>OZ004350.1:17961264-19161264 GCA_963924445.1 Philereme transversata | reverse complement strand
ATATGGCAACTAAATACCTGATAATTGTTTATTTTCATAATACAATATATAGTTTAATGCGCTAAAGCACTTCAAGAATTACGTAATCGTTTTAATTCAAATATTATTTAAACTGTGGTTATACGTCGAACGTAATCTAAAGCAGTCTGTTCAAAATCCAAATCTGTTCAAAAAGTAGATAAAGTATTGAAACCTATTGTGACCAGCCCAACTTGAATCACAGTCGGGTTTTAGTCTGATAAATCAGGTACCTAAGCAATTTATTTATTATTGTCTAGGAAGAAAACTTTAGGTATAACATTTTCCAAGATTAGAATTAATAGAAGTTTTAAAAATGTTCAAAATCATGATTCTATCTTTCTTTTACCAATACTCCTCTCGATACAAAGGTTATCTGGAAGAAATCGATTTCTTTAGCTATAAGACTGCATTATTAATTAACGTGAGTCTACATGTAGAATAAAACTTTGTTGGACACCATAACACATATAATTTAATCTAAGTGATACAATTGGTGGTCGCTAAATGAGGCTTTACAACTTAGCCTCAACTTGATTGACGCAGGGCAGTACATTGTAGGGCGCGTTTCTAATGTGAATGACCTACGAGACAATACTTTGTTATAAGCAATGGTTACTATTTAATATCAGGTGGGTAATATGATTGTTCCATCACCAGTATAAAAAAACCATCTAAATCAGACAACCTTTGGATGGAATAATATATTAAATTACTAGCTGACCCGCCAGCGACTTCGCACGCGCAAAGACCAAAATTATTTCTCAATAGAAACTTTGACACCCCATTCTGATCCCATGGAACCTGATTTATAGGATAAAAAGTAGCGTATGTGTTAATCCAGGTTATAAACTACGTAAATACAAAATTTCATTGAAAACGATTTAGCTATTACGACGTGATTGAGTAAAAAACCAACGAGTAAATAAATAAACAAGCATCCAAACTTTGACATTTATAATATTAGTGTGTATAATATTATTGTAAGATACAATAAAGAATTAATATTCATTCACTCGTTCAGCACGGATCTCAAATTAAAAACAAAAGGAAAACCAACAGTCCTTAATTTCATAACGTTTATAAGAATGTAGTCTGTGGGGTTCTTGATAGTATGTCTAAGAAGTATTCTTTAGAGTTATTGTGCAATTATGGTAAGTGCTTTATTTTAAAGGTCGTTTAATTTAAATGAGGTTTAGTTTTCGGTGCTGCTAATAATTACGACATCTTTTAATAGAGGTATAGACAAATGGTCAGTAAAATTCACTCTGTGGCGTATATATATGTGTAATGTGTATGTTCATTAGGTTATTTTTAAGTAACACAATACTTTACAATACTTTTGAGGCAATACTTTGCTATAGGCGATGGTTACTACTTAACATCAGGGCCATAAGCTTGTTCCATCTCCATGAAGTATAAAAAAAAATAAAAAAAAGTAATTTGCTATTTTAAAAACAATCCTTGTTACCACAAAAAAATTAAGCACTGTTTAACGCGTGTTTAAAAAATTCCTTACTAATTTTTGTTCAGGATTTTTTTTAAACATTGTTTAGCGGGGTTGCCAGCGGCTTTGCCCGCGTTGTTCTGGGGGGGTGCAAAAATATATACAAACTTTGATATCCCATTTTTATCCTATGAAAATTGATTTATGGAATAAAAAGTAGCCTATGTGGTAATCTAGGTTATAATCTACATTTATATCAAATTTCATCGTAATCGGTTCAGCCGTTTTGGCGTGATTGAGTAACAAACAAACATCCAAACCTTTGCATTTATAATATTATGTGATATGATATTGGGTATTTAAATACATCTACTGCTCTGTGCTTTTTATTAATTTTAAGGAAATGAATCACAGTACTGTTATTACAGAATCGAGATGAATAGAAGAAATGGGGAAATCCTTTGCCCAGTAGTGGGATATAACTGACTAGTAATAATAATAATAAATTAATAAAAGTTTATTGTTAAGTGTTGTCGGGTATTGAACGGCTCAAATAGTATTCTTTCTAATTAGTTAACATAATATATACAGTTATTATAGTCGGACCACGTTAAGTCTGCATAACATGTATATTAATTAGATTTAAAATTATTAGACACAACTCTTCGCATGTCCAACTGCTGAGGCGTCACAAAAAATTCCCACTATGTGTTAACATTACTGTAGCACCGTTGAATATCTACCATTTTGTTTACTATTACACAATGGTTAACTGGAAGAGAATGTTTACTAGCATTAAGTTTTCCTGTGTACAAATTGTTTTATTTGGGCAATAAAGAACTTTCCTTCATTCATTCATTTTGTTATTTGGTTTTACTTGAATAACGTTTTGTTCATCTTTATATTTTTATAGTTACTGATATAAGCTTTGCGTGTTACACACACAAACTATGCCAGACTAAGAACGGGTCTGAATGTGGTCATCGAATCCTCATCCTCCACCAACACCGCTACTACATCAATATCCACGGGATCCTGGAAAATGCTGCCACCAACCTAAAGTCCTACTCTGTTACTTCAAGGAGTGAGGATGGCTGGGGTTAGGTTAGAAGGAGGGCAATGCACAATACATCCTATTGCGGGACGTCAGTGCAGATCTCTTATTCCCCCACTCTAGAATTAGAATTATAATTAACTTAGCGTGTTTAGGATTACTCAGAATTTCAATTACCAATACGTTCGTTTCGCCAATATTATCGAAATTTCTTTGCTCAACGTTTAATTGGATCATTCTCACGTAATTTTCTATTACGAAAACACTACATATTCTCGTGACGAGCTTTAATAGCCGCTTAGTCTCTTGCAACATATTGTATTGAGAAATCAAGACCACTTTGGGCATTTTTACGAAACTGAATTGTAAAGTCGCATACCATCGATAGACGACTTGTGTAAGATCGTGATGGATGATTCATCCTATACAGGGGATGAAGTTGGGATATTGATGAATTGCAAAATTACGAGATTCAGCCATGCAGAAGACATCTAATGGTAGGAAAGGTAGGAGTTTTATTTTTTGATATCTACTATCACAATAATATTATAAATGCGAAAGTTTGGCTGTTTGTTTATTTATTTGTTTGTTTAATACTCAATCACGGCTGAACTGATTTCGATGAAATTTAGTATATACGTACATTATAACCTGAATTAACACATAGGTTACTTTTTATTCCATAAATCAGGTCCCATGGGATAAAAATGGGGTGTCAATTTGTAACAGCGAGCTTAGTTTTATTTCTGGGTTACCTACACGTTTAGTAGTGTAACCCGTACTAAGTTGCGGGCAACAGCTAGTTCTTAATAATTAGATCTGCACACTTGAAGTAGTTTATAGCGAGAGATCTTTATATTGTAGCAATTATGTGACTTTAAATACCATAAAAATCACATATGTATAATGCATCCATAGTTGTAATTTTAATATTACTGAATTAAATTCCAATAAATTAATTTGATTGCATACTAAAGATAAGAGTAAAAAGCCAAAATACAATGGGGTGGTTTATCGTTGAAAGAGATCTTCCAGACAACCTTGAAATGTACTGTACTCGTATAATAAACGTCATTCCCTATGTATATTTATTATACTCGTTGGGCGTGAGATTTTTTTTTAATTAGTCAATCTATTTGAAGACCAATTACAACTACACATCCTGACATAAATGGTGCGATCATGGATGAGTCAGAGAATATTGATTGTCTTTAAAACAAATAAAAATTAATTCCCGTCTATAAGAACGAATATTGTACCATGCGTTAGGTATTTCGGTATCAAAATTGATATTACCAAGAAAAGGCAGTGACGCTCCTAAACTGAGTACAGTGTCGTTAATTCTACGTTAATTCCATGACTGGGTTCTGGGACGCGTGAGTGAAAGGTAGGCGCCTGAATGGACACATTTGGCATATTGTAACAACTCGATAAGCCGACACCCGATGGTGGCTGTATGGCCTTGGAGACACTCCACTTTATGGTACTTTCCAAAACGTAAAAGCTTAGAGGTCATAAAATCAGGGTTAAAGCGAACTGCTGTCATAAAGAAAGCTTAATGATTCAAAATAAACAAGAACTTAGCCTTATCCTAAACACCTTTGCCAACTGTTGATTAGTTTGGCTCGAGCATGTTTTTATAATTACGTAAATAAGAATAAGAATAAGAATAAAGTTTATTTACCAGAAAAGAAGAACATGCAACTTACATACTAAATTTAAGACTAAAAACAAACTTAGGCAATAACAGTACATCATAGTAATAAAAACAGATATATAGGTCATAATGTAGGTCGGACCACAGACCAGTATAAGTTAACAATATAAGTAAAACAAGTTTACCTATACTGGTATGTGGCAGGACATAATGTAGGTAGGTACGTGGATAGAACCTTCCTATTCCAAGAGAAGTTCCATCCACGTACCCACGTAAATGTTTATGATTCTAAAACGATAAGTAAGTACCCAGAAGTGAAAATAATCTCAAAAAAGTAGGTAAGTAATATTTGGGTGAACACTAGCCCTCACACTAGGATTCCCTGTGTCGTGAGCAGCTAGTTTCTTCCAGGGGTAATAAAAATACTAAGAAGGATTTTAAAAATAAATAAACAATAATAGTTAGGTATATCTTAACAAACTTAATTAGTAAAACCTGAATAAACATAAATAGGTGTGTACTTAATATGTATTCTACTAGTTCAAGAGGTTGCGACATCAATATCGTCCAAATTTTATTAAACTTATACAACTTACTAAATAATAAGATAAATAAGAGTAATAAATAAGAGATTAATTTCCACGGAATTTTTGAGGTTATATTTGGGACTTTAGCATAGATTTTACAAATAAATCTTTAATTATGAGAGGTTCCCGAGGTTGCTATTTTTAATTTAACCATCTTTGTTTTATTGTGACTATTTTTTATTAAGATGAGATATGTTAGGTTACAAATTTTCCAAATAGTAATATTTAAGCTTTTCAATTGTCATGAATTTTAGTAATTAACATACCAAGCACTAAATTAGGTATTGTTAAATCACATCTGATATTATTAGATTTAATAAAAACACTAAAATTCACTCACCTATTCCGCAGACAGCCAGGCCCACCACAAACATAAAACTCTTCATGTTTTATAATAATAAATATCGCTTTATCTAAAGTACGTGCGTTTCCCTCCGAAGGTTACTCTGCATTGACTGCTCGTGCCTATTGTACCTCAAGCACAGCTCAACGACGCTCGACTTATGTGACTGCAATTAGTTGATTTGGAGTTTCAAAACTATTCCAATTTCTTTTATGGTTTTCTACACTTTTGCAAACTTTTTACAAGCTTAAGACGCGAGTGTACGTTACTGGTGACGAAAAATGACTGATAATAAATTGATATGCAACTCTTTAAATACTGTTGGATAGTTATTTTCCTATTAAAACATGATTACGTAACTTTAACCATCTTCATGACAATCTTAAGTACTGTTAATGACTACCATAAACTTTCTATAGGAAAGATCAAGTGTTATTGTTTGCATTCGGTAATTCAAAAGTTTTTGATTAAAACTTTTTTGTAATTTTGCTTGAAAGGTTAAGTTTTTTCAACTAGCAAGCGTTTTCTAGTTATAAAGATACTAAAGTCTTTACATGCCTATCGGTTGAAGATGATTTATGAAGTGATATTTGGTAGCAAGATGTACAAGCTGGGTAAAGGAATAAAATAATGCTTTATTGTACACCAGGAAAGAACTAGTTTATGCTAAATATAGTACAATGAACGGCCTTATCGCTGAAAGTGATTTCTTCCAGGCAGCCTTAGGATGTAAAGTAATGAGCAGTGATTATGTAACCATTGTAGTATCTGGGACAAAATTTTAGACGGGCATTATTCAAAATATTATCTGTTAATTAAAAATCGTATTTTGACGACCTCCGTGGCGCAATTTTATTTATTTGTCAATTTAATATTTGTCAGTCACAACTTTTTAACGGTGAAGTTAATAAATAGACCCTGTAGTTTACTTAATTCACCTGGATACATTAAGTATAGTATTCTTAAATAATATAATGCACCTAGGTTAATTAACACATGTGAATTAAGTAAACTACACCAAATAAATATTGTTGGACATTTCACACAGCGCTATCTAGCCCCAAACTAAGCAAAGCTTGTACTATGGGAACCAGATAACTGATAGATTACTTATATACTTTTATTAATTTTTTTTTATTAAATTTGGGTAAATACATACTTATAATATATAGAAAACACCCAGACACGGAAAAAATAAATATAAATAGATATAAGTACTGACCAGTAAGAATAGATAATTCTATTCTTAGTAGTTCTAAGCGACACTGTTTTGTAAGATTAACGTATTACATTTCATTTCATTTAATTTATCCAACAAAGTGCACTCTTATTTAGGAACTGAATCAATATCAGTAAGTGTAAAATCACCCACAAAAACCACAGTACATACCTATATACATACATAGCGTACATGTATAGGAACAAGCGAGGTCCTGAGAGGACAGCCTCGTTCCACGTCATGGTCAATTTCACGGCATTCAAAGTCATTCGCTTTATCGATAAGTACCTACTTATAGCTGATGCACCGGTTCCAACGGATAGTACGTAACGTTGGAGTTAATTTGAAGGTCGTAGACTTTCATGCTCTTGCATTCCTAATTTGTCTATAAGCGGAAGGAATTTGAATATAATATATAAACTCTGTGGAACCAACAATAAGCTGTTTGTAAAGCTTTTTTTAGTACTTCATTAACTTTGATTTTGATTGTCATTGTAGCTAGACCTCGCATAAATAATGAATAATAAGTTTTTTGAAGTGAAAACTTCTTTACGCGCGTTGAGCATTTTTTAAAATGGGAAAAATCCATTGAACTCGCGACACTGTTAATGTTACCGACACCTCTGTATATAAGTATTTGTAGTGTTGTCTGCTTTTAAATTTTGAATACCCCAAACATTGAGCGCTGAATTTTTCACTTCTGTCGTCTTTTCACTCCCGGGGTGTCACTTTTTTTAAATTACTTTTTCTAACAAGCTGTTATAACATTCATAATCAGAACCGCATAGAAAGAAGCCCACTACAATCCATTCAGAAATTACATTGTCTAGCATCCGTCTCCATCATGAACCACTTCCATTTTACCAAATTATTGCATTGTCATCGATGCAAAATGTCAAAATGCAGTTTAAAACAAAACACATTGCACAAAAACAAAACAAATACATATTATGTATTCCAAATTTAAATGCGTATACAACATTTCGTGTCTGTGGTGTTGACCGTTAAGGAGTTCCTTCATCAGGAGCCAATATAGGGTGAAGAATCAGATCATGCTTACCATAAAAATGTATTGTCATAGGAACTGAACCAACATATTAAATTTCAACTCCGTAAGATAAGAGGAAGTGGTTCGAAAGATTTGACCTAAATCAATTTACTAACTAACAAACATTGCAAGCTAAATAAAATCTTGTATAAACATTGTAGGCATACAACATACTCTTGATCCAAAAATGAAAAAATATAGGCTACTAGCGGCCTGTCCCGGCTTCACACGGGTGGATATATATTTTTTTTAACAATTTTTATATTGCACATTTTTATACCTTGTGTTTATATTATTAAAGTTTAAGTAGGGATCCCTAACTTTTTCTAGTAATAAATATAGCTTATGTTACTCAGGGATCATGTAGCACTCTGATGGTGAAATAATTTTTGATATCGGACCCGTATAGTTTTTGGGTATATTCGTTACAAAATCCAATTTTTTTCCTGTTTTTAATATTATATTATATAGTACTAGCTGACCCCGCGAACTTCGTCCCGCCTTAGAATCAATAAATTTCGTGTTGCCAAACTGAGTTAAATTAATTTTTTTTTTCAATGTCCTTTTCTGTGCCTGTTCACACTAGAATCAACTATCTCTATATTCAAAGTAAAAAAGTAAAAAAATACTAATATTGCTATAAAAAAATAGGAGTTCGTGGTAGAAGGGTGAAAATGTATGGTTGTATGTATTTTTTATAGCCGAATCATAAAAAATAACTAAAAAATATTATCCAAATCAAATAAAAAAAAAATTTTCGTGGACCACCCTTATCATATAGGGGTATGAAAAATAGTTTACGACATATTCTCACATTTACCACAAATAAATAAATTTATAATTATAATAATCCCGCAGGGCACGCTTGTGGCGAGCGTTCGGTGCGTGGCGACTCCGCGGAGCCCCATTACTCCATGGGGTTGACAGAAACCCCTGACCCTTGGTTTGCCTTAGTTGGCCGGTCAAGGGTGGAGGCGCAAGAGCGGAACCTATGCTCCAAGAGTTGAAGTGTTAAAGGCATAAAGCCGGGAGTAGCGCTTAGTGAAACTGCAGCACACCTCTCAAAACCCTTTAACCGCCCACACCAACGTTGCCCCTTACGCTGCCTTCTATTGGCGGCACTTATGGGGGCCCGTTTAGTGGACGGCTAGTCACCACTTGCCTCAATCATTCTTAATATTACAGGATTGGCAGGTGCCGTATCTTATTTCTCTGATAACCCATACTCTTTTTCATAAGCATTACTCTAACAATAGCCCGAACCATCCATGTGTTGCAATAGTACTACCATCTGTCTCACCTCTCATCTTGTCATAGTGTTTTTTATAAAAACAAACAGGCCTCTTACTCGTTGGCTTTGGCCCCGGTAATGCCTTTGTAAAGGTCCAGGCCTAAAGCCTGTGTTAAGTAATTTCATAAGAATCGGTCAAGTCGTTTTGGAGGAGTAATCTTACAAACACTGACACGAGAATTTTATACAGGGTTACAGGAAAAATCGTGCTAGATCCGTTAAGGGCGTGGAGTACCCATCATTTCTGACTTATTTCACTATGAAACACCCTACCCTAAACTTAACCCTTTTCGAGATATTCGACTTTTAATTTTTTTATTGAAAATTGCCGATTTTTAGGCTACTAAATTTATTTTTGTTTATTTTGTGTATCTTATTATTATTATTATTGCATTTTTACATGTGTAATAAGATGCTTTAGGACGTCAATCATTAAAATAGTGCATAAGTTAATTGAATAGACCGTAGTAGACAAGTGAAAGTTAAGAAATAAAAAAAAATATTAGAAAGTTTATTTTTCTCTAAGGGATATCTAAAAAAAATATTATGGCAATTGTTCGGCAGATGTTTTTTAAAATATCTACGTTTCATCAGCTATCTAACGAGGTATAATAATCTAGGGTTTTATTCAAATGCATTGAAAAAAATTTAGTTTTATAGGCGACAGTGGAGAAGAAAATTTATACTTAGCCCTAAAAAGTAAAATAAAATCGCAATCGCAATGGAGAGTGTGGTTTACAGTGCATACTGCTGGCCTATACCCGTACCATTACACGCCGGTACACGTTATTGAAGAAGGAGACCCCGCGAGAAGATTGGACTTTTGCAGATTTATGCTAAATGCTGACGTAGAAGACCCAGATTTTCTAAGAAATATCTTGTGGACGGATGAGTCCAAATTTGATAAAGATGGCATAACTAACTATCACAACGCCCATTACTGGGCCCCAAAAGAGCTAAGGAATCCCAATAAGAAAAGAGTGAAGGGGTCCCAACGAAGATTCAGCGTGAATGTGTAGATGGTCATTATCTCCAATCATTTGATTGGACCTTACTTTCTCCCGGATAATCTAAATGGGGAAAGCTACGAAAATTTCCTGAGAGCAGACTTAAGTGATTTGCTGGATGATCTGCCACTCAACCTGATCAGGGACATGTGGTTCCAACACGATGGCTGCCCTGCCCATTTCAGGAGAAGTGTCAGAGACTGGCTGGACACAAATTATCCAAACAAATGGATAGGACGAGGTGGACCGTTGCCATAACCCCCATGGATTTTCACGTGTGGGGGTGCATGAAAAGTCTTGTGTACAGCGAGCCGAATCCAGTTTCGTCTGTGGAAGACTTACGAGAAAGGATTGTGGATGCAGCCAATAAAATGAGGACCACGTTAACCACTGGAGTAGTAAAGACTGGTCTCCGTAGAAGGATGCGACAATGTATCAGAAATAGAGGCGGCCATGTTGAACATGAACTGTAGAATAAGAAAAAGTTGTGTGAAAATCTTTAATAAATGACATTTCATGCTTACCTATTATTTTATTTTACTTTTTAGGGCTAAGTATAAATTTTCTTCTCCACTGTCGCCTATAAAACTAAATTTTTTTCAATGCATTTGAATAAAACCCTAGATTATTATACCTCGTCAGATAGCTGATGAAACGTAGATATTTTAAAAAACATCTGCCGAACAATTGCCATAATATTTTTTAGATATCCCTTAGAGAAAAATAAACTTTCTAATATTTTTTTTTATTTCTTAACTTTCACTTGTCTACTACGGTCTATTCAATTAACTTATGCACTATTTTAATGATAGACGTCCTAAAGCATCTTATTACACATGTAAAAATGCAATAATAATAATAATAAGATACACAAAATAAACAAAAACAAATTTAGTAGCCTAAAAATCGGCAATTTTCAATAAAAAAATTAAAAGTCGAATATCTCGAAAAGGGTTAAGTTTAGGGTAGGGTGTTTCATAGTGAAATAAGTCAGAAATTATGGGTACTCCACGCCCTTAACGGATCTAGCACGATTTTTCCTGTAACCCTGTATATTTATATTATTTTATTTACGGTGACCAAATATTAGAAAGATAGACTTATAGACGTTTATAGGCTACTTTATACCCTTACAGGTCAAGTAGACAACTATGGAATGTTACGAAAATTTGGAAAATATAACGTGACTACACCTTAGTATGAGGATGACCATATAGGAATTAGTTTCGATTTCAGTAGCAAAAAGTGATCAAAACTATAGCCAATACAATAATTACTCCAAATAATTGCTTAGACTAAATCTGATAAAGTCAAATTAGAATAGGCAACGCTACAATTATAGTTGAGTAACAAATGCCTTAAAACTGGTCTAGACTAGCCGCAAGACTAGTGCGTGCCCGATTTCACTTCATTCTTACTGGGCATTGTCTTTGGTATTACCTCAATACTCGTGTGATGCAAGTTCAAAGGTATCATAACATTAAATTAATGACTTAACATGGCTAGATGAAAATGCGACATAGTAAAGTTGACATAGAAAGTTGGATGCAGGTCGCATAAAACAGTCGATAGGGAAATCTATGGAGGAGACCCATGTTCAGTAGTAAATACACTATTACTGATTTGATTATCGTGTGAAGCAAGTTTAAAGTTATTAAAGTAAATTGCTTTCCAAAACAAAATCGATTAAATAAGCAGATTTAAGGGAACAATGAATAAGTACTGCTACTTGTGCTTCATTATCAATTTAAATGATAAAATAGTACCATTACCTAATTTACAAATACCTATACTGATATAATTCCTAATGTGCATAAAGTTTTGTGTATTCAAATACATGAGCTTATATATCACATAGTTTTTATTCATTTTATACTAGCGACCCGTACCGGCTTCGCATGGGTGGGCATTTACATTTTAAACTATTTTTATTGCATTTTTTTTTACACCTTGGGTTACATTATTGGAGTTTTAGTAGGGATACCTTATTTTTTCTAGTAATAAATAAAACCTATGTTACTCATGGATAATGTAGCATTTTATTCGTTACAAACATATATACAGTGTGGCCCTGGATAAAGTGCAACCCCGAAAGGGGGTGAAACTAGATCAAAAATTATCGACAAAAAAATAGAAAAAAAAATTTAAAAAAAAATCGTATATACTTTATTGATGTATTAAAATTTTTATTGCTCACTAATGACTCTATTTAATAAAAAAATTATTTCTTCCAAAGTAGTAGGTCTATTTTGTTAAAATAAAAACCATAATCATGTCAGATATGTGACGATGACGATAAAATAACAAATAACTGACAAACAAGTGGCTATCGTGACTTAAAGTTTAATTTTTGTATTAAAATTAAATTTTTTAGGTTGTTTTTTTCCAATAAACTCCAAAAATCTTAAAATTAAGCCTATAATACTAGAAATTTTTATGACTTTTTATTATTGTCTATCATAATAGCTTTTAAATAAAATAAAAACCTACGTTCTAACATAAAAAATGTGCTGGCTAGGAGCATTTAAAGTTGACCACTGACGGTCAGTGGTCAACTTTAAATGCTTATTAATTTCCAATAAACTCCAAAAATCTTAAAATTAAGCCTATAATACTAGAAATTTTTATGACTTTTTATTATTGTCTATCATAATAGCTTTTAAATAAAATAAAAACCTACGTTCTAACATAAAAAATGTGCTGGCTAGGAGCATTTAAAGTTGACCACTGGGTCAGTGGTCAACTTTTTAATTTTTAATTTTTTTTTAATTTTTTTTTCTATTTTTTTGTCGATAATTTTTGATCTAGTTTCACCCCCTTTCGGGGTTGCACTTTATCCAGGGCCACACTGTATATTATTAGCATACTCGTAGATTATCACACTTATTATAAATGCGAAAGTTTGGATATTTTGTTTATTTATTTGTTTGTTACTCAATCATGTCGTCAAAATTCAGTATGTACGTAGTGCGTAGTATGTAATACTAACTGAATTACCACATAAGCTACTTTTTATCCCCTAAATCAAGTCCCATGGGATAAAAATAGGGTGTCAAGTGAAGTTGAAACAGCGAGTTTAGCTTTATTTCTAGGTTACCTACACGTTTAGTAGTGTAACGCATACGAAGTCGCAGGCAACAGCTATTGATTGATATATTTTACATTTTATTAAATTACTTACATTCGTTTTTTACATATTTTTGATTATAGTAACCTAGGTTAGGTTAGGTAACCTAACCTAACAATAATTAAGTTAAACGCGTGTACACATCATGTCGGCTTGTGTGTGTATCACCACAGAATATCAGCGCAACCTCAGTGTTTCCTCTGCTGTTAGCGCATCGCTGAGTGGTGACCAATTTTGTGGCCTCTTATATAAGGTTATATAAGGGCATCTTATAAGTTTTGGTTGTGGTGCAAAATAAATAATTTCTATTAACCTAGTCAATATACCCATGGTTATTATTTACCTAGCCATTCGCACATGTATGGTTCCACAGTGTATGGAACACTTTACCGTCATCTGGTTTTCCTAAAGACTACAATCCGGGTATCTTTAAGGTAAGAGTAAATAGGTGTTTTTGAGATCTTCGTGCTTCATCTTAGACCACATCATCGCTTACCATCAGGTGAGATTTTGGTCAAATGAAGATCTATCCAAATTAAAAAAAACTATTGTTGTCTTTATCCGCAAGAGCCACCGTTATGAGACCGATAAAGGAACATTTTAAGAAAAGGTTTCTCCCAAGGATCATTGTGTCTAATTGAACATAATGATTTGAACGTGATAAATGTGGGATAGCATTGGTGCTGAACAAATCGGTGCTGAATATGAATACTCCGTTCATACTGCCTCCGGGGGCGTATAGCCGGCTGAGACGCAGGAGGTAGCGGGTTCGATTCCCGGCGCGGAACAAATGTTTGCATGATCTACAGATATTTGTTCCGTGTCTGAGTGTTTTTCTATATATTATAAGTATGTATTTACAAAAAAAGAGAAGTATATAAATATTCTATCACTTATCTGGTTTCCATAGTACAAGCTCTGCTTAGTTTGGGGCTAGATAGCGCTATGAGAAATGTCCAGCAATATTTATTTATTTGATTTATTATTATTATTTCGATAATAATTGACTCAACAGCCGCCAGAACACACTGCTAATTGTTGTATTGAGGTGTCAATCTTAGATAAATATCAAATTATCCTACCTACATTATGATTTATTGCGAGCTGGTAAAACATCCTTTCTCTTGTTCTAAGACATCTATCATACTTTCATTTTGTTTATTAGTGATTATTAAATCATCTAATTTGCATTTGATTGTTCAAAATATAAATATTGCGTGTGTGGTCCAAAACGGCCCTATCACTGATATTATAAACCGGAAAGATTTGTATTTTTATGACGAAGAAACTCAAAAATCGTCCGATTTCAAAAATTATTTCACCATTAGAATGATAAATTAACATAGGATACTTTTTACCGAACTGCGCAGAAGAAGGGTAATGTTTTTATTGATTGGTCACCTAGTCCATAATATAAAAGAAAAGAAAGAAAAAAAAATACATTTATTTGACACACACATAGGACAAACCATTCAGAACAGAACAAACATACCTACTTACATAAAGACTATAAATCATTGAAATGAAAAGAAAAATTATATAGACACAGTAAAAATCACATGTTAAAATTTTTGCTGTAGAGATACATCGTAAATACAATATGGTCTTCCGTGCTGTGTGGGTCATACAGGCCCCATCTTAGCGTATTGCTGCCAACCATCCGAGGAAGATAAGCAGCGCTGGTTTTCAGATGGGACCCATGGGTAGCATCACGAACGCAGAAAAATAAATAGATAAACAGGTACATAGACATACATAGATACTTACTTACACTTTTACATATTTACTTATTTATGTAGTATTACAATTCAAAACGGATAAGCTGTTAATATTGGTAGGTATGTTATGGGCGTGTTATTTTACAAAAATTATTTACCCCTTATTTTAGGACGTGATTAAAATTATGAGAAAAAATAAGTTTTAGAAAAAATCTTTTTAGACGCATAAAACATATTACAACCACTTAAAAGTTTTCAGCCGGATAAGGAAGTTGTTAATCGTTGATATTTATTTTAAATTAAACATAAATCATCATCATCATCATAAATTAAGATCACATTGTGACCCTCACTGAACCGCACCCGACCTTGAAACAGTCTTACTCAACTATTTATCAATCTTGCTAAGAAACATTAAATACTTACAAGTACCTATACAATAATTTTTATTACCACCTGGAGAACGAACAATTTTATGGAACCATCGTATATAACAAATTATTGCCTCGTAGAAACGTGCCCTACGATGCACTGCCCTGCCGTCCATCAACTTGAGGCATACCGTTGTAAAACCCGTGTACCTGTAATTTCACTGGCAACCATACCTTTCAACCGAAACCCAGCAATGCTGCTTAGCGGCAGAAGTAAGTACAATATTTCCGTTTTAATGGAATGCAAAAACAAGAAAATCGATGAGAAATAAATTGAATGGTACTAAAATACCGAAGGTGGATTCACAACATATTTTTTGTTAAATTCTCCTTACGGATGTACTTTCAAGGTCTGAGTCCTTTTGAAAATAGTCAGAGTTTAAAATGACGAGTCCATTTCATCTTAAATAAATTATTATTTAAATTAATTAAATCTAAAAATGATAGACAGATCTAAATTTCTAGATGTTATCATAATAAGATAAATAAATAAATAATAAATAAATAAATATTGGTGGACATTTCACACAGTGCTATCTATCACCAAACTAAGCAGAGCTTGTACTATGGAAACCAGATAAGTGATAGAATACTTATATACTTATATACATTTGTTTTTTGTAAATACATACTTATAATATAACTATAGATAGATAGATATACTATTTATTGCATACCTAACAAAATGAAATAGACAGAAATACACATATACAGGGTTTCCCAGAAATGGTGGATAATCCTGCACGTGCGTGTGCGGGGGGGGAGGTGGGGACCCACATCCCAAAAAAAAAAATTCTATTCCCAACAGTCCGCGGTCTACGAATTTTTTTGTAAAATTTAGAAATTTCCCAGTTTTCCTCACATTTGTGGGCATCACGTCCGCTACATGAGGCCTATTTCGGATTTTTTTCTTTTAAAGTATTCCCTAATAATGGTATTCCTAAATTACCTTTAAAAAAACGCAACTACTTAGGATAGTAGTTAACTAGTAGTCCCTAAACATAAATTTTATTTCTGAAATTTATTTTACTGCAAAGTTTGAGCACCTCTGCTGTAAAAAAAATGTATTGGAGTTTTATAGCCAACCACATAAAAAAATTACCTACATCATAAGGATTCTAAAACAGTAGCATAAGTACCTACTTTAATGGTAAAATTACTGAGCTATAGCTACTAATGTGTAAAAGTAGGCGTTTCATTACAAAATAGCAAAATTATTTGCAGATATTTTTTTTTAGTTTTTACCAGTTAAGTAGCGCTGTCGACCCTAAAATTAGACTTTACTACCTGCTCGGCACATTCAGTTGAATTCTAAGCTGTGTGAGCGAGACAAAACTGTGCTTGGGAATATTGCGAGTGAAAGGGTCAACAAATCTCCTTTGTATGGTAGAATTCGTGTTTGGTTATTGTTTTGTCTCCGTAGTTAAAACTATTTTAATTTTAGTGCGTATTTCGACGTTCTCGACATCGCATGTGCTCTTGTTTTTCTGATTCTCGGTGACAAAATTCTACATTTGGCATTCTACTGGACTCGATTTGTGCATTTTGATTGGATTTTGTTTGTTTGGTGATAACTGCGACGACTCGGCATTCTACTGGACATTTGTTCTGTATATCAACAGGACTGTGTGATGTCACGAGAAATTTATACACCCCAAGAGTATTCCAATATGCATTACATTTACGGAGAATGTAGTGGCAACGCAAGTGCTGCCGCAACACTTTATCGGGAGAGATACCCGAACGCGCGTCACCCCGACTATCGAGTTTTTACAAGAGTGCACCAAGCTTACTCAGAGGGCAGAATACCTGGTACTGGCGTTGGTGGCCCTAGGAGCAGAGGACGACCCCACAATCCTGTAACTGAAGATATTGTCCTTGACATGGTGGAAGAAGATCCCAGTATTTCGATGCCAGATATCGAACGCCGTACGGGAATATCAAAATCTACAGCACATCGTATTGTGAAAAAATTTAAACTGCATCCTTATCACGTGACACGTGTACAAACATTGCTACCACGAGACTACCAAGCACGGATTGTTTTCTGCAATGAAATGTTAACAAGAATTCAAGAAGATCAAGATTTTTTCAGAAAAATTTTATGGAGCGATGAGACTACATGTAAAAGGGATGGGTATCTTAACCTTCATAACTTGCACAGTTGGCAATTGACAAATCCACATTTGATGAGAGAAGATAAATCCCAGTATCAATTTAAAATAAATTACTGGACGGGCATATTAAATGGAAAAATTATAGGCCCATATGAATTGCCGGGCAACCTAAATGGCAACAATTATTTACAATTTCTTCGAAACCAGTTGCAAATATTATTAGAAGATGAGCCACTAGCCATCCGGCAAGGAATGTGGCTCCAGAACGACGGTTGTCCGGCACATTATGCTGTGCAAGTAAGAAATTATCTAAATGATGCCTATCCCAACAGATGGATCGGCCGATTGGGGCCAATACTGTGGCCACCACGGTCCCCAGACCTAAATCCTCTGGATTTTTTTTATTGGGGCTGTTTGAAGGAGCAGGTTTACAAGAAACCAATAAACTCATTAGAAGAACTTCGACTTCGCGTCGCCGAAGCAGCCAGAATTATATCATCAAAAAATTATAATAACAGATTACAAAAATCTTTTATAAAAAGGTGTAGAGCTTGCATAAGGGCATCAGGAGCCCAATTTGAACATTTACTTTGATTATTTTTATAATAAATACTTTTTTGGTCATTACTTGTTTTATTTTTTTCTTTTGCAATTTTGTAATGAAACGCCTACTTTTACACATTAGTAGCTATAGCTCAGTAATTTTACCATTAAAGTAGGTACTTATGCTACTGTTTTAGAATCCTTATGATGTAGGTAATTTTTTTATGTGGTTGGCTATAAAACTCCAATACATTTTTTTTACAGCAGAGGTGCTCAAACTTTGCAGTAAAATAAATTTCAGAAATAAAATTTATGTTTAGGGACTACTAGTTAACTACTATCCTAAGTAGTTGCGTTTTTTTTAAGGTAATTTAGGAATACCATTATTAGGGAATACTTTAAAAGAAAAAAATCCGAACTAGGCCTCATGTAGCGGACGTGATGCCCACAAATGTGAGGAAAACTGGGAAATTTCTAAATTTTACAAAAAAATTCGTAGACCGCGGACTGTTGGGAATAGAATTTTTTTTTTTGGGATGTGGGTCCCCACCTCCCCCCCCGCACACGCACGTGCAGGATTATCCACCATTTCTGGGAAACCCTGTATGTATGTAAGTACAATAAGATACATATTCTAAAAGGTAAAAAACTCACTTTCAAATCTTTTCATTATAAAAAGCTAGCTTTGAGGTCTTCCACTTAGCAAGGTGAGTGCGTTTAGAGGCCGAAAGAATAAACGTGCTTAGACTGTGTTCGAGGTTGACGACCTATGTAGAGCAGCGATAGTTGGTCTATTGTACTCGTACTATGTGCTTTGTATATTAAATACTTATATGTAATGAGAAATTCGGTTAAAAGCCGTCCTCACGACTAAACAAACACACGACCAAACAAGTTTTTGAGTTTGTACTCGTATTTCAAAAGAAGAGATCAATATCACATTTATTAAACCATTTTGTAATAAACTTATTTACATACTATAAAAATATCAAATCACATCCCATAATTTTAATGATTTATAAAAACTTTAAATGGAAGTACTAAAAGCATTCAAACATTATTTTTACGACTGATGATGACTTAATAGCATTTTAATGATGTTTTTAAAAGGGTTTAAGCAATATTAATTTTTTTTATCTAATGTATATAAAAAAGGCCTAATTCAAATCAGTAGTATACTCATGATTAACATGAAGCTTCTGAAACTCTCATCGAATAATTTAGACATTAGAATTTTGTATATATTCAATAGATATTTAGGGCGATTTGCGCAACAATGCCTACACGTATTTAGTGGCTAAATATGATTTAAAGAGTTGTCAAATAATACAAATACTTACGTCAAATTTAATCATGTTTAGTCTCTAAATACATTTAGACATCGTTGCGCAAACCGGCCTAAACATCACATTTGTAGTACTACGGCTAGTTAGAACGATAGTTTTTGAAAGAAAAAAGGTCCCTTTAAGAATACGACGTTTCACCTCTGGTTTTATATAACTACCGTTATCGCACTTGAGAAAGTTTCCAAATTTCAATTCAAATATAATAAAGAAGTCGAACAGCTTGGTCACCATGGATTATCGTGTTCCAGGGACGTCGATAGAATTACCCGTCACGCTAGCCTTAATGATATCATACGCTGGGCTTTATACAGCGTCAACGTTCCAGCCGTTCTCGAACCGAACGGTCTGATACGTGACAATGGTAAGAAGCCTAACCATTCATCTGGGCAAACACATTCTTAGCCCGGAGGAGCTAACAGTTATCACCCCTAAAAATATTCTGCAGTTTTTAGCAGTTGTAGAACTTAGTGGTGAACTCTAAACGCCCCCATAACCTAGGGGCCTCACAAAAACAAGTGGCGATCATAATAGTCCTCGTGGCCGCAGTGAAACTAAAGCCGCAAAAGCTAATAATCAAGAGGCCTGTCTATATTGTTACGAGCTGAGGGTTCGGGATAAAATAATGGGAATCAGTCTGACCAAAATAACACTTTTATTCAACACGATGACGATGAATACACGAACTTGGTCACACGTATCACAGCACACTAATTCACACCACTTAAAGTCACCGAAATGTTCGCACGTATAGCTAAATCCAGACTGACTCGGGAGCAACTACTGTTCACGCGAGACCCTTCCCACGTCAGTCCTCCAGGGCCTCGCTGAGACTAACTCACTGAGACTGACTCAGACTAACTGAATGTCCGGCCATCTCTCCGGCCTATTTATATCGCACACATTTCGATTGTTCGAGAACGATGTCGATCCTTCCAGGAAAGGGTCGGTCCCTCGACACAATGGCCACTCCCCATTCTGTGCGAAACCACAAACAATAGCAACAATAACACAGCAAGACAAAAGCGTTCGAGAAGGTTCGATTATTACTCATTGTTTAACAGCCTCGGCGTAACAATATGAATCTTATACCTTGGGAGAAGGGTAGGTCTTTGGTGTGGGACGCCACGTGCGTCAATACCCTTGCGCCATCTCATATGTCTGGTACAGCAGTTGGGGTCGGTGCGGCGGCAAATTCACCCGAAGATCTCAAGCGGCGCAAATATGGAAGTCTCAACAGAGGTTACGTATATGAGCCATTTGGGGTCGAAACCATGGGGTACCGGGACCCATCGCATTTTCAAAATTCTTTCTGGGCATCTGGTCGAAACGACGTGTGATCCGGGCGCTGGCGCTTATCTGCAATTCCACGGGGCAATGCAGCCTGTGTAGTGATGATCTTTAGATGATTTAACTGTTTCTTCTGTATTTTATTGTAAATAATTGTATATTATTTCTGTTATTAAAGACTTTATTTACTGCCTCTCCCAATATCATGATTCTTATGTTATGTGCATGCACCTTACTCTCCGTTAAAGAGTAGGTACTGTTTGTCGACCAATTAAACTTTGTTGATATCTATTTTATCGACAATTATTCACGACTAGTAAAAAATAATCTCCGGCCATTTCATCTGCATAAGTACTTCGTTCCAATGTAAATATGACGGCCTGTAATTGTAGGCTTTTTGGTGCTTTACTTGATAAGTACAACACACGACTCCTCACTATGTAAATACGAAAATAAATTAGCAATTTTCTCGTAATTTAGACCAATTTAATCCGATACTTTCTCTGTAAAATCATCTGAATTTGCTGTCGCTTTGTGTTTATACGTAATATAATTTTTCTCTTTTTCTCTAAGAAAACATTCGTGATTTTCTTCAACTGTTTTTGTATAATGCCTCCGTGGCGCAGTGAGCGTATAGCCGGCTGAGACGCAGGAGGTAGCGGGTTCGATTCCCGCCGCGGAACAAATGTTTGCATGATCTACAGATATTTGTTCCGGGTCTGGGTGTTTTTCTATATGTATATTATAAGTATGTATTTACAAAAAAAAGTATATAAGTATTCTATCAGTTATCTAGTTCCCATAGTACAAGCTCTGCTTAGTTTGGGGCTAGATAGCGCAGTGTGAAATGTCCAGCAATATTTATTTATTTATTTATAATGGATACGGAAGTTATCATGTACCTACCGTTCTCGTGCCTTAAAAGTACTATGATATCCATAAATTTATGGCAATTGCTGGATTCATAAGAATACCTTACCGTAGAATTATTTTCATCAATTCGTAATTCTTCAACGTGCGTTGCTTTTCGTCTTGCATACACCATGTTTTTATGTATTCTCACATTATGTTCTTTCTACATGACAAATCGATCTTTCAATCGATCTACACTGCGCTTATCCCAATAACAACCTAGTAAATGTGGCTGAGAGCCGTTGGGTGATCATGTTATGATCATGATACGATGAACATGATGGTGAATCGATCAGTTCGTGTACGTAGAGAACCTACAGTTTGGGTAGATAGAGATACACTACAATTTAAGCACTGGCTTTGCGGTGATTTGAAAAGGTTTCTTTATGAAATGCGATGACGAATCAGATGAATGAACGAAAAAACTTTATAATACACTGAAAAAAAATTACAAAAAATCAAAGAAAATAGTACAATGGGCAGTTTTAGCATTACCTCAGGTTACATTATACATACTTAAATTTGGGATTATTTTTTGAAACTCCAATTAAACAAGTCCTTTTGTAAACATGTTATTTTGAGCAATCAACGATTTACTATTAACCTACACGGCATTACATTGCTTCATCATATTGAGATATGTATAGGTACATTAAATAATAAGTTAATTAATTGCATATTCGTTAAAAATTTATAAAAGTCGGACCCCGTAACAAGTGAAAGAAGATTATAAGAGAGATAATTATGACGAGAGGTCACGACCCTTTGCAGTAAGAAATCGATGCTCAGAGATAGAGAGAAAGATAAATGTATTTTTGGGCTACTTAGTCTGTTTTTTCTTTTATTTGTCTTTTATGTGTTGTTTTTATGTGTAAAACCCAAAGATTGAATACTGTCTCTCAAATGATACTACATTAATGTCCTAATCAATTCTAATGAATGACGAAGATATGATGATGAGAATGATATTATTTCATTACAAGAACATATCCAGCTAAAGGTTATCTAAAGATCAGTTGAAAGTAAGATCCTCTCTAAAATTTACTTTAATTTGTAAGCCAGCCACTTCAAAGGTTACTTTAATTCATACTCTTAGTTATGAATTAAAAAAAATTGTCTCTGTCGGTCTGTTTGTTACGTTTTCATGACTAAACAGCTGAACCGATTTCGATAAAATTTGGTATATAGATAGATTATGACCAGGATTGATAAATCTAAGTCTAAGTAATTCTTTCCTTCACAAAATAATGTTCTTAAATTAAATATGATTAAGTGCTAATTATGGTATAAATATGATAGATAATAATGATAATAATACTGGTAATTTTTTCACAATACGCTATCTAGCCCCAAACTAAGGAACAAATATCTGTAGATCGTGCAAATATTTGTGCCGCGGCAGGAATCGAACCCGCAACCTCCTGCGTCTCAGCTAGCTATTCACCCACTGCGCCACGGCAGGTAATGTATAGATGATATCTTTATTGCACGCCATCACGCTAATATTATAAATGTGAAAGTTCGGATGTTTATTTATTTATTTGTTTGTTTGTTACTCAATCGCGTCGTAACGGCTGAACCCATTTCGATGTAATTTGGTATATACGTAGATTATAACCTGGATTACCACATGGGCTACCTTTTATCCCATACATCAGTTTCCATGGGATAAATTTGTTGAAGACGATAATGGAATTACCCAAGAAGGTACCCACAAGCCTATGTAATTATTTAAGTATTAATGACATGACGTAACGAAGCCCTCAATTGTGTCCCTACGATTTAAATAAATGAGTAAGAGTTGGTATTGATGCTATTGGAGATCGAAAATTCGAAACCTGTTTTTTCTAATTTACGTACCGCGTAAATTACGCGTCTTGACCGATTTTGATGAAAATTGGTATATTAATAGATTATGACCGGAATTGGGACATAAAATACTTATTACCCAACAGCGCAAAATGAGGGTAATGTTTTTATTGACAAATGACGCGTGAAAAGCAGCGGCCGGAAGCTTGTAATAATTAACATATACCTATCAATCACTTACATAATCCCCTTACTATGATTCCGTATCATGAGTATCATTTCCTACTAGTTGACCCACCCGCGGCTTCGCACGTGTGGTTTGTCAACATTACCAAAATCAATATTACAAAAATATTACCCTTCTTTGCAGTTGGGTAATAAGTAGCTTATGTCCCAATCTCGATCATAATCTATTTATTTACCAAATTCAATCAAAATCGGTCCAGACGCGCATTAGACACGTAAATTAGAACAAACAGGTTTCGAATTTGCGATCTCCAATAGCACCCATCACAAACCATGCTACCACAGCATTAAGACTGAGATAAATATTTGCAGATCATGCAAATATTTGTCTTGCTTCGGGAGTTAAACCAGCACTCTCGAATCTCAGCTGCTTCAAGTACATCTTTACTTATTGGTTTTTCTAACTAAAGATCTTCATTATTACAGTAAGTATCTGTTTTTCCTAAATTAGGTCCTATTTGATTTGTTCAAGAGAAAGTTTAATAAAGTGACCATGAAACTTTAGGTGAATTATCATAATAATTAATCAGCATTGTTTATTGAAAATTGTTGCCTTAATATGATAATATTATTTGAAATATTATTGCTTAAATTATCTTTTTTATTATTAAATAAAATATTCCAATGTACCATCCTCTCCATCTCAAGGTTATTTGGAAGAGATCGATTTAGTAGCGATATGTATATATATATTTTAGCGTATGACAGCTTTTTCTTCCATTTTTTTTATTTGCTATATCTAGCTTGTTAAGGATTGTTGTTATAAAGGATTTTCATTGATTTATTAATTAGGTGTCGGTATTAGAAGCGAACCATATTGAGAATTTGAATTATTCAGTTGGATCACTTTTAATGCTGGGACATACAAAAATAGAGATGGAATCCATAGGGAATGAAATCCAATATGAATCACTCACTTAAGACCTGAGCTAGCATTACTACCTCAGAAAAGTTTATCATCTGTAAGTTAGAAACATAGAACTGTTTCTACTCTGAGCGCTAAAATATCTATTAATTCTTTCTGTAGATATATTTTTTCTGCTTTTGATCTCATTTCTGCGGTCTTTATTATTAATGGAGAATGAAAATAAAAAGTCACATATTGTTTAACTTAGATTGTATTTAACTTATGCTTAAGCTATGGTAACATATCACTAGATTTAAGATCTCGCTTTGGGCCCTGGTGCCGCTTCATCTGAGTCTTTGTACCAGTCCTCGCTGAAAAGAGAAAAAAACAGTTTAATTTTATTGAACACAATAAGTTGTTTAACTATTTTTTTAAGTTCAAGATATTTAACGATAGACTCAAAAATAAACAACAGAAACATCTCCACAACACTTTTTAGAGTACGGCATTGAACTAATTTTATAAGCCCAACGTAAAATTTCAAAACTATATAAAATTTATTTATTTATTCACCTTTAAAAAATAAAACAATTAATAGAGAATACACAATTAAATCAAAGGTACAATGGGCGGCCTTTTCGCTAATAATGATCTCTTCTAGGTAAAAATATTGTTCAGAATCCTTTGATAGATTGCGCTAAAAATCTAGCGTGATTCTTGAAATAACATTAATTTTATATTATTCACTCAGTTCGTTTATTTCAAGCATGATAAATTGCTTTAGATATGTAACCAATGACTCTACCATACCAGTGCTAGCAAAGGATGATTTCAAAATGATATTATCATTCATGTACAACGGTATCCATGGATATATATATTACACAGGAAGCTTGATATAAAGAATGCCTTGAATACCGCTTATTGTTTGAGATAGCAGTTAGAACGCCAGAAAGCCTCAAATGCCGTTAATTTACATTATCGCTTAATTATCCTATAAGTTTGAAATACTCACCATCCGCGCACGTTCTCAGGGGCATCACACTTCTGCGTCTCTTCGTTGTAGACCTCTCCGACCTGGCAGCCGAGGTCCCTGGGCTCAACTCCGTTCAGGCACACGTAGAAGCGCTGGCAGTCGCTGGGGTGCGCGAACTTAGGGTGGGCGACGATCTGGCCTTGGGGATCCGCTACCTGTTCTTTGGGGCACTCGAAGCCGTCCTTGAGTTTCTCTGTAAATTTAATTTGGAATCAGTAAGTAGAGAAAATAAATTATTTGTAGCTAAAAATGTTTTGTTGGTTTGTATGTTACCACACATTTAAAAAAAATCTAAATACCCGTAAAACCACTCTAATGGTATGCGCATGAGTTAGTTAAAAAATGGCAAGGAGAGTACGCAAGTAACGTAGCGCTAGTCATAGATAGGTACCAAAAAAAATTTTTAATTCGATTGTAGTTGGTAGTAATTTTTGAATCTATATTAAAGTTCAACTTACTGTCTTGGACGTTGCATCCTTGTCTGCCCGCAGAGTCGGGCCACACGCAGGTGCCGGAGTATTCGTCGAAGTGGAGACCAGCGGTGCACTTGACTTCGATGGATTCACCCTCGATGCAGTTGAAGAATATGTTGCAGACGGCTGGGTCAGGGTGGGCGAAGAAGCCGTTGCGGCGGGGGCACTGAGCGGTGGGCTTAGGGGGCTCTGTGGAAAACAGTAGTTATACAACGAGTCATCTTATGTACGACATTAAATGAAAACACGGGTAGCACTTATGGTTAATACTCGTATTGTTGTAAATGAGGTTTTTTCAAATTCGTTACAATAGATTTTTTAATTATCACCCTAGCGTAATATAAAGTCCTAGAAATATCAATTAAACAACCTGTATTAAATAGGTAAATAAATCGTATTCATTTATCATGTAAGTAGATACCTTTTTATTGTAGTTATAAAGGGAATTTGAGTCACTGGCAAGGCCTTGAGTTGGCCAAGTGATTGGATATTTACGTGGAAATGAAAAAAATAAGCAGGATACGTCTTGCGTCTGGCGGAAGTTATTTTGTTGTGGTTTTTATTTACTAGACCGCAATTTTACCTATTTCCTCATAAATGTCCTAATTATTATAAACTTTAGCAAGCTTATAAAAATCATACTAATGATTTTGACAAAACTCCATTCGTTTTATAAAAGAAAAGCTCGTATAGCTTAGTGCTTCTTAAAATTATTATATTTATGTTAACAAAGCTCTATCAAAAACCAAATCACGTACGTTTCGCTGCGATGTATTTAACTTCACTCGCGATTGTACTGAACGTAGGTACGTAGAACTGGTTTTGCAAATAACATTGTACATTGTAATAAGCACCTTTGGTTGTTTGTTACTCAATATACCATGGAGAGAATAAATAGTTTGTGAACCGAATTTTTATATGCTACTTTTATTTTGATGCCACGTGTACATCGAAGTCAAGGCTAATCTATATTGCGACTATTTGCTGCTACTAAGGCACTTTATATTATATATAACATATGTGTTTATGTGTATAATTAGTAGTCAACCTAGAAAGGCAGCGGAGTGTGCCGACCTAGGCGGTCAAAGGTGTCTAGATACCTTCACTTGTAGGAACTAAAGCGAACGGCCTCAAGGGAATATAAATCTTACTTAGTATTGAGACTTAGCCATCACTTTTAATTCTATATTTGTCGGTGGACAAGTAGCAGTATCTAGAATAGTGTATTGCTATAAAGCTCATAAGACCAACAAGTATAAACACTTATATGATTCATTTGATCTGCTAATCCTTTAAGTGAATATCTTTTTTGTATGTATTATGTTTTACACATTGCATGTATACAAAAGGTAAAGTTATCCATTCTCACAAATTTTTATACATGTTTTATTTGTACGGAAGACCTATGGAAGTAAATCTGGCTATATGCCCAGCTATTCCGATATTTACCAATTCCGCTCGTTACATAAAGATACGTGCAACTATTTGCATAAATTGAAACGTGCTTTCTGTAGTAACTAACCTATTCAAATCTTATCTGATGAAATTTGCTATCAATCTCTGTCTACAAGAGACAACTGACGCGGTGGTCGTGAGTAAAGTATGTAAATGCAATTAGAAATCTTGCATAAAAATCTGCCTTTTGGTATATTAGCACTGATTATCTTACTTTCCCAGGGAACTAACCGATTAACGTGAGTTAACGTAACCTTCGAAGCACGGAACCATTATATATAGGTACCTGTTACTATAAATAATTTATTATATGACATATTTACGGCATATTATAACAGCTGACTGTTGTCTAGTTACTTTAATTTAAGGTAAATACTGCTCTCCATTTTACTGTTTTCTTTTTGAGATATACTTCTAGATAGAATAGCGGATTTTAGCTCACTCTTATGCACATGTTTTCAAATACTTCTAAATAAAAATAAGTAGATTGTCTGTTTTTAAGTTTACCAAAATGGGTATTCATGCATTGCTACTCAATAACTTGTTCCACGATGTGTAAGGATAGACCTATGTTGAGAAAATACTTACGGAGTTCAGTTCTGTCTCCGCAGTCTACGTTGAAGGGCTGGTCACACTTGTTGATCTTCCTGATGGTGGGGTCGAACACGAGTCCGTCGGGGCAAATCTTGGTGGTGGCAACTCCATCGACGCACTCGTAATATTTGTCACACTGTCTCTCATCTTCATACTGGCCATCCTTGGCATTCTTGGGGCAGGCAAATTGTGCACCTGAAAGGAAAACGTTGTATATTAAGAATTGCGTTTGCACCATAATGCTTGAGCTATCTTTTACGACAAAAAAAAAACACTTCTACGCTACTTAAGTGGAGATGGGCAGGACACTTGGCTAGGCGGAATAACAACAGGTGTACCAAGGCAGTCACAGAGTGGTGGCCGTCGACCACAGGGCAGACCACCGGCCCGATAGTCTGACGATCTCGTCAAGGAAGTTGGACAGCAATGGATGAGACTTGCTCAATACCGATTGAACTGGCGACATAGAGAGGAGGCCTATACCCAACATATAGGCCTCTATGAAGAAGGCAGTGGGTGCTGGAGACTGGGTAGATAGATAGATAGACGCTACTTAAAAGTTAGTATTGTACCCAATCTATTTACTTTATATGGTGAACAAAATATATTTATATTGATATTACAATCAGGCTAGTATGACCACTCTAGAAAAGTTTATCTTTACAGAAGAATAGAATAATGACATTTTGAAGAGAATGTGGTAACATTAACCTACTGTCTTGCGTAGTAATGTAGTTAAAAGAAACTTCTTTAGGGAGATGATGCTAGCCTGGTTGTGGAGTTTATTGTTTTATATAGGACGCATTATACTTTAATAACTTGGCATGCTCTTCAAGCCTTTTACCTAATATATTTATACGATAAATAAAAATCTGCAAGTAACGCCACAAAAATATCATTGTGTTCATGTTTAACTACGTTATTAAAAATATATACGGTATCGAAATGAGAACCGCTCCGTTTTTAATCATTGATTCCAACGAGCTTAAAGAAAAGAAAACTTATTAAATTCACATAAATAGAATTAAATTATTAACATTTTTCTATAAATATCGTTCGTCCGTAATTTGAATGATCAATGGAAAAGCATATTAATTCAAATTCATCTTCAAACATACTTACTTACTGATTGATAATCATATTTATGCATAGACTAACGTGTCATGCCAATAAGGATGTGTGGTGACATTTGCGAATAGTTGATTTTGCAATTCTAATAACCAGTCAAGGACACCACATTTGAACTTTTATTTTATCTAAATTTGAGTTCATGAATATTTAAGCAGTTTTACTCTCGATCGATATGAATATTATTATATTATCTCGTAGTATAGTTTGTCTGTATGTAGTTTCATTGATAGGTTGTTTACTTGTGTACTTAGGTTGTATAACTTCTGCATAACTAACCTAAAAACCTAGTAAGGTGCGTAACGAGTCAATTAACAGCTTGTAACGCGTTAACAGGATGCTTTGTTAGCATTTAGTTGAATTCACACTGACTGACTTAGTCAATTAGTCAGTAATTACAAAAGACTTGATGAGGGGTCTTTGCCAGCCTATGATCTATCCTGGTAGTCAGGAGTTACTCTTGTGGTTTACATAGAACTGCCAACAAGACTTACTTCAGAGACATCTGCCCTTTTCTTAGGTTAGATAGGTACTTTTTGTAAGAACCATTTGAGATAAGTTCCAAGTATTGGGATAGGCGTAGGCGTCTCGTAAGCGTCTGTGACGCAAGAAGTGAAAGTGAGTTCGTGTTACAACACGGTGCATCTGATGCATCGAGGGTCGCCTGACCTGGGGCTTCGTTGGCAATTCACGCGATCAGAACATATGCCACCTTAATTTACGTAGCTGTGAGAATGTGTAAGCCTATTAGGCATTACTCAAAACAAGGTTTTTTTAATGTTAGCTAACTCTAGAGCCTTTCAGGACTATAAACCTAAGCAAGGTTTATAGTACTAAAAGGCATGGTTCGAAAACTGTTATAGTTACACATAAAACCAACTTAATAATGACCTTTTAAATAGAAAAACGCTCATTGTAAGAACTAAGCTATCGTAACTTTGATAAAGCAAACTGCTTGTCGAAAAACTTACTGAAATTTTAGATTTTTAAATCAGAGGAGGATATTTACGTTGGCATAAAGATATTATCTGATGTAAGTGCAGTAATTACCTAAATATATAGCATTATATTAATGAAATCCCATTAAAAAGATTTGTAACGATATGAGTATCGATCTATGCTATATTCTCTATGGTACCTAACACTATGTAAAACCAGCTAAAGGTATAATGGAAGAAGATTTACTAAATGTTATTAAAAAGTTGAAAACCTTCAAACGAACTTGTTATGCAAAATAAAAATTATTTGTTAATTGATTATTAATATGATAAAATTAATTATGTGTTTCAGTCTTGATATAAAATGAACTTGCAAAGGTCAAGTCCTATAGAATCCCGAGTGTTGCCGGTGTCAATATGCGTCGGTTACCGCTTACCATCAGTTGGGCCGTAAGCCTGTTTCCCCACAAAGAACATAAAAAAGTCACTTAAGTTTGATTTAGTTAAGAAATACTTGTTAAATAAATTAACCGCATACCTAATTAAAACTAATTATCTAGAATATTAATTACCAACATACTTAAAATTTGAAACCATTTCATCGTAAATAGTAAGGAATGCCAATTATTTAGTAAACTAGCTTTATCGCACTTAGGATATGCTATTTGCAAGTAGAAAGGTAAACCTCGAATACACTTGAGTTCATGAACAATTAAATATGTAGGTACGTATATAACTTTCAATTACATTGAAAATAAATTCACTTTCCTTATAAAGTTGCAAAAAGTTTGCGTAAACTTTAATATCGCGGTGTCAACATTTACGAGTTCATGCAATGTTTTATAGAAATTTCGTATAACTGTATTATTATTTCTTAAAACAGAATGGAATGGTGTGAATGTCAATGTCTGCAAACTCACTCAAGGGTGAAGCCGATTAGTTGAGGTTTTTCTTATTTTATAATACTTATATTTTTTATTTTCCTTGATTGTTGAGAGAAACTAGCTTTCGTTAGACGTGACACGAAATTGACCATTACAATAATTGCAATTATACTTTCTTTGATAGCAATAAAAAATATAGTTACACGTACATGATCGTGTACCTATCTATGTCTGAAATCACTTTCAGTCTCAAGGCCAAGCTTGTTTTATGATCCTGATTAGAACTATCAATAATAATAGTTAAAGATTTGTCGTTAGATTTACATAATCATGTCATATCATTTCAGTCATGTATGTTCTAGGTCCTTTTAAAGACAATCTAACGGTAACCTTGAATTGATGATAATGGCATCCGCAGTTCGAATTTATAACCAAACCTTATTATTATTCAGGTATTAAAAGTTCATAGCTATTTCAAGATGTCTGCTTGACGTTTTTTAATGCTCATTACAATATTTTCTTGGAGAACGTGTGATATTTTCTAAACCATCGAGGTCACGCTCATGTAGAAGAAAAATATTTATTTTTATACTTCAATCAGAACAGGAAAAGTACATAAGTTTAATACAATGAGCAGAAATGGGCACACACCTTTCGTACCTATCTGTTTTGTGATAAAAAGGCACTGTTTTGTCCGACAAATCTAAGCAACAAGCTGTCCTGTGAACCTCTTCATAGAACTAGATACTGTAAATCTCAACAAGTGCGTGACAAATACGTGGTGCGTGTGCCTCGTCAGAACTAGTGGCTGCAGTAGGCCGTGTATTATGTAACACTTTCGCAATTGTTACACCGGCTGTGGTTACGATCGGGGGCCACTTTGGATCGATATTATTAATTAGCTTTATGCAATTGGGGCATATGTAATGGCAAACAATCTTACAATGGTTTTTGCAATTCTAATTACTGCGAACATTGATTCTTTGTCAATGAAAATATTATCTTTTTACTTCAAAATAACACAGTATCTAAACAATTAAAAATACGATTTAAATGCTTATGAGCTAGGGCTAAGTGAATAAGAGCCACTTATTAAAACTGATATTGAGAATATTTTAAATACTAGCAATTAATACATAGAAATACTAATAGCTATATACTAAGTATTGAAAAATAAGCAAAAAGCTGAAACAATTTTTTTAACATGATTTTGTAGACGTGTCGTGCGTTGAAGTCTTTTGTATGGCGCTACGAGATAACCGGCCGCTACGCTCGGCTTTATAAATAAAAATGTACTTAGTTCCTTACAAATTACGTAATAAATTCCAAAACTACTAGTTTATTTCTAGCCTAAATTAAGTTCTTTGTTTTAACTATATGGTACTCCATGTAGTTAAAACTTTCAATTTGCAGACATTCAATTTATATTTCACTGCTCACAAAACAAACTTTTTTTATGAAATAATAGATTGAATTAAACAGTTATAAAGAAATGTACTTTAAAAATAAGTTTTTAGTTATAAAATACGTATAACAATGTAACTTCATATTCATATTAATAAGTATATATAGTATAGATAGATTTAACAACACAATATGTGTGACTATGTGACTCTTGAATGGTATTTTTTTAAAAGTACTTACTCGCAATAGCGGTGACTGCCGTCAACACGATGAACACTTTCATGATGACCTTTTGATAACAAAATATTTTTTTTTGAATGACTAGATATCGGTCCTCACGAACCGTCGACCCTGGTGCGACTGACGGCCGAGGCACCGGCGCGCGCCTTTTCTTCACCTTCTCAGCAAACCGGTAAGGAACTTAGGCGTACAACGAATTCTTCTGTTAGTGAAACAATACTAATTTTCTGCATTACGCGTTTCCATTACTATCTTCATTAGCTGATGATGTCGTTTGGAGAGTTTAGTGGAAAGTTTTATTTTTAAAATCAATAAAATGTTATGACTTTAATGTAAATTTATGACGTAGACTCTAGAGTTCCTGATAGAGTAGGCAAAGGCCTTTACTGGTAGAGTACGTATTATGAACGCCATTAAAAGTGCATAATATAGTTTTTTTAAGGAGGTTGTATATTAAATTATTTTAACTCTCTGAACATTGTGATTCTCACAAATCTGTTTTAAAAATACCTGATCTATAAAAAGCAGTTACTTTTGGGCGTGTTTCCAAGACTTATGATAAAGGAACTTGAGGGATACACACAAGAACGAAAGTTTTAAGATTCTGATTCATATCTTTTTAGGTAATAATTTACATAACGTGATTAAAGGTTTACAAAAATATTTATTTGTTTAAGAAAAATAGCGATAATCATAATTTTAATACTAGAAATAAAGATAAACTCGCTGTTGCCACTTGTAGACTCCTTAAAGTTAGTAAATCGTTTAAAGGGTAAGGTGTACGCTTTTATAACAAACTCCCAAGTGATGTACAAACATTTACAATAAACAAATTTAAAAACGTAATTAAACATAATCTGTATAAAAAAGCCTACTATAAAATATCGGATTATTTAGATGATAGATAAGCTTGGGATTACAATTGCTCCAACTCGTTCAAAATGTTACAATTTAGACGTAATTTATTTTCTGTATTGTTATACATTCTAAAAGGATCATTAAAAAACAACCAGCCTTGTTTCTTGCTTTTCTTTCCTGGGTTGGTCTCGAAGGAATAGGCAGTAAAATTGACGTTTCAAAGTGATCCTTGTAATTTTAATGAATACAACTTTTTGACTTTGTCTCATAAAGATTACTCTAATGAGAAAGAATGTTAATACACTACGGCAAAGTTCCTTGAGTAATCATAACAAAGGAAATATTGTAAATGCCTTCTAAATTATTTAATTTCCGCGAGTAAATAACTTTTGTTTAATTAGCAGACTTCCATGCAAGATTCTAAAATCTACATTCACAGGTATAAGTTAGTTTAAGAAATGCTCCGGTTTTATGAGAGAGATAAGGAAAAAAATAAAATGTACGTAATTCACGACCCAGAATCTCAATAGTAGACATCGGTTTAATAATATTACCTATGAAACTATAGGGTATTTTATTCAGTATATTCACGAATTGTGTTTAAATCAGAGATTATTATCACGCTTAGTACAGCTTGCACAACGATCCCTAAACGTATTTAGCGGCTAAACATATCTAAATTTGATGTATTTGTATGATTTGGCAACTTTTAAAATCATCTTTAGTCATTAAATACATTTAGACATCATTGCGCAAGTAGCCCTTAGTCTCGTTTACGTAGATCATTAGGTAATTTGGCATTAGTCCACTTTTACAAATTTGTTTATAAATGATGTCTTGTTTGACAGGTCTCAAGCCCATTGCCACTTAAGTACCTAAGAATAATTTAAGTCGTCATTTAAGTAATATCTCAAAAAAACGAGCCAGACAGGATTTGAACCTTTTTCTTAATACGAGATTGTCTAAATTATATTTAAAATCTTAAGATTTGTCAGTAACTATTCAGGTACATAAACTTAAGTTATTTGTCTCCAAAATCATCAGTCAGAAAGACTGCATCATCGTCTCATACTCAGGAAAACCCTATCTAAAATATCAAATTAAAACCGGCCCTCTCATTCGCATCCTCATAAATCAATATTGGCAATTTACTCATGCACAAACACGTTCTAAAAATATATGCAATTGATCAACCTGATTCTCAACTTTTACATTTGCTGATCGAAGATATTCCATACTTTGTAAATAAAGCCAGGAATTTCTTCACTGTTTATCGACGTTATTTCCTCTGATAAATGAGAAATATTAGATAGCAAAGTGTCTATACAGGGTTACAGGAAAAATCGTGCTAGATCCGTTAAGGGCGTGGAGTACCCATCATTTCTGACTTATTTCACTATGAAACACCCTACCCTAAACTTAACCCTTTTCGAGATATTCGACTTTTAATTTTTTTATTGAAAATTGCCGATTTTTAGGCTACTAAATTTATTTTTGTTTATTTTGTGTATCTTATTATTATTATTATTGCATTTTTACATGTGTAATAAGATGCTTTAGGACGTCAATCATTAAAATAGTGCATAAGTTAATTGAATAGACCTTAGTAGACAAGTGAAAGTTAAGAAATAAAAAAAATTTATTAGAAAGTTTATTTTTCTCTAAGGGATATCTAAAAAAAATATTATGGCAATTGTTCGGCAGATGTTTTTTAAAATATCTACGTTTCATCAGCTATCTAACGAGGTATAACAATCTAGGGTTTGTATTACATTTCGTGGAAAAAAAGTAGTTGGGACGCTCTCCTTACATAACTCGCTACCCCGGTCGTCGAGTGCCGGATGTGGCCGTTTTTGACAGAGTCTATCGAAGACTTCGAGAAACTGGCTCTGTTTTGAGACGAAATACAGACATGGGAAGACCACGAATTGATGACGAAGAACAGGACAATGAGATAGTGCAACGCTTTCGAGCGGATCCGACTACTTCCACTAATATTGTTGCCCGTGATCTGGGACTTTCGCAATGGAGAGTGTGGTTTACAGTGCATACTGCTGGCCTATACCCGTACCATTACACGCCGGTATACGTTATTGAAGAAGGAGACCCCGCGAGAAGATTGGACTTTTGCAGATTTATGCTAAATGCTGACGTAGAAGACCCAGATTTTCTAAGAAATATCTTGTGGACGGATGAGTCCAAATTTGATAAAGATGGCATAACTAACTATCACAACGCCCATTACTGGGCCCCAAAAGAGCTAAGGAATCCCAATAAGAAAAGAGTGAAGGGGTCCCAACGAAGATTCAGCGTGAATGTGTGGATGGGCATTATCTCCAATCATTTGATTGGACCTTACTTTCTCCCGGATAATCTAAATGGGGAAAGCTACGAAAATTTCCTGAGAGCAAACTTAAGTGATTTGCTGGATGATCTGCCACTCAACCTGATCAGGGACATGTGGTTCCAACACGATGGCTGCCCTGCCCATTTCAGGAGAAGTGTCAGAGACTGGCTGGACACAAATTATCCAAACAAATGGATAGGACGAGGTGGACCGTTGCCATGGCCAGCAAGAAGTCCGGACCTAACCCCCATGGATTTTCACGTGTGGGGGTGCATGAAAAGTCTTGTGTACAGCGAGCCGAATCCAGTTTCGTCTGTGGAAGACTTACGAGAAAGGATTGTGGATGCAGCCAATAAAATGAGGACCACGTTAACCACTGGAGTAGTAAAGACTGGTCTCCGTAGAAGGATGCGACAATGTATCAGAAATAGAGGCGGCCATGTTGAACATGAACTGTAGAATAAGAAAAAGTTGTGTGAAAATCTTTAATAAATGACATTTCATGCTTAAATATTATTTTATTTTACTTTTTAGGGCTAAGTATAAATTTTCTTCTCCACTGTCGCCTATAAAACTAAATTTTTTTCAATGCATTTGAATAAAACCCTAGATTATTATACCTCGTTAGATAGCTGATGAAACGTAGATATTTTAAAAAACATCTGCCGAACAATTACCATAATATTTTTTTTAGATATCCCTTAGAGAAAAATAAACTTTCTAATATTTTTTTTTATTTCTTAACTTTCACTTGTCTACTACGGTCTATTCAATTAACTTATGCACTATTTTAATGATAGACGTCCTAAAGCATCTTATTACACATGTAAAAATGCAATAATAATAATAATAAGATACACAAAATAAACAAAAATAAATTTAGTAGCCTAAAAATCGGCAATTTTCAATAAAAAAATTAAAAGTCGAATATTTCGAAAAGGGTTAAGTTTAGGGTAGGGTGTTTCATAGTGAAATAAGTCAGAAATGATAGGTACTCCACGCCCTTAACGGATCTAGCACGATTTTTCCTGTAACCCTGTATATGCATCATTGCTGCGTGGTACATATACTTTTAAACAAAAATACCTATATTAGTTGTAGTTTTTTAGATATACCTACTAACATTCGTTTATTTAAGGATTTTTATTTATTCTAACACAATTGTACCTATGATCCTAATAATAAGTTGATTGAAATAAATGATAAATCAATATATGATGAATACGACCTCTATACATATATTGGCATAGAAACATACAAAAAGTATTATTATAAATACGTGATTTATCACGCACCGTCTTATCGGTCTTACGGTGCGAGGCGAGACGTTATTCGGAGCGGATCGCACTCACCCTGATGAAGTTTACGAATTGAACCGAAACATTGTCGGTCGAAACACCGATAAGACGGTAAGTTATAAATCCCGTATTTATAATAATGATTGAAATCAATCACGAAAGTTTTCTAAGTAAAATACAAAAAGTATGCACAAGAAGGCGTTATAGCTGAAATTAGCGTGCATTTGTGCATAATTGACTTCTTCAGCACACAATAGTCTTGTAATGAGCAGATGCAAGAGCCAGTCAGCCTACAGGCCAAGCCGAATTAAAGTTGTGACCTCGGTCTCGTAATAAATGGCTAAGTTAAATTATATAAAGGGTCGAAAAAGCCTTACTGCTTCTGTTACTACTCTTACTGAGTATACAAACTTACAAAAAGTTCGAGTATCGTTTTATAAAATACTAGCTTTCGAACGCGGCTCCGCACGTAAGTTTTGTCAGTATTAGTAGCCTATGTCTTAATCCAGGTTATAATCTATATACAACAAACAAACAAACAAACACCGAAACTTTCGCGTTTATAATATTAATGTGATAGGTTTATAACATTAGTGTGATAGGTTTAAAATGAATCAATCCCGGATACGTAAAAACTTGGATACAAGTTTTGGAGTAGACCAGATCCACTTTTCTATTGTAAAGGTCTACTAACCAAACTCAGCTGTAGCCGGATGCGGATTAGTTAGGTAGGTATCTATACAGTTTTCATTCAAAGTTGCCTCCGACTTCTACTCAGACAATATTTAGGCGCTTGCACAACGAAGATCGATCTACACAGTCAGGCTTAAGTCTACTTATACTTTATTTCAGGATATTTTTAAATGCCTTTTGGCAAGTTGAAGTTTATAAGCCGAGGACTTCGTTTTTAATACAAAATTCAACGCTCCTTTATACCCTCTTAATGAATAAAATTCGAAATATCAGTTTTTAGTCGCATGTATAGTCTTGACGACCTCCGTGGCGCAGTGGGCGAATAGCCGGCTGAGACGCAGGAGCACCGCGGAACAAATGTTTGCATGATCTGGATGTTTTTCTATATATAATAAGTATGTATTTACAAAAAAACAAGTATTTATGTATTCTATCAGTTATCTGGTTCCAATAGTGCAAGCTCTGCTTAGTTTGGGGCTAGATAGCTCTGTGTGAAATGTACAGCAATATCTATTTTAATTTATTTATTTATTCAGGACTATTTTTCTAAGATTATATCCGGATTATGAAAAGTTATTGCATTAATAAAATGTAAATATTTGGAACGCATTTGATACCCAACATGATTAACTCGTATTTACTAGTATTTTGTTTTTAAAAATCGCATTTCTTTACCGCCATACATACATACATAAATTAAGAGTAATGTCATTATAGTCAATGACTACCTGACTATCATGGCGCATCATTTGACTTCTCATATGTCAAAATCTGACTAGTAGTTTAGGAGCTACGAGGGAATAGATGAACATACAAAGACTGCTAAACACTAAACCCTTCTTTTGCTTCACCTTTGACTTTGTGGGTTATTTATAACTCACAAACTCAATCAGTAGTTTTTTGTTTAGAAATTAAGACGTAGTCTTTCAATTGCATATGTAAGTAAAGACTCAGTGCACTTTTCCAGTTCATTGAACGGTACATTTCCAAATTCTCTACAATATAACAGCCGGTAAACGTCTTGCATTTTAATAACTCACTAATAGTGCCCTCACGGAGTTAAAGGTGGTCAAAGACACGTTTTAAGCTATTGTTTTAATGTGTAGTTCAGGCCTACCAATATGGAAATTGTAGGACAAAACTTGAACTGAATATATAAAGGGTCAAAGCCATTCAATTGTACCTAAAACCAGTTATGCATCAGGACCTTGTAGACATTCCCCTTTTCTTAGAAATTCTGTGAATATTTTTCTGCTTTTGTGGAATATTGATATTTATCTGAAATTATTCTTGCGAAAAGTATAGCGGATGATTTTACTACTACAACCTTTAAGACAATCTCAAATTCCAAGCGAGTCAACATATTTGATACTTTGGTAGGTACAGCTTAGTGTTAAGAGTTTAAAACATCCTAGATTTTTAGATAACTTGACATTTACTAGTGGTTCGCCCCGAACTGAGATCTAACGAGTTTCCCATACAAACAAAAAAATCTTATTCGTATCTTTGATTATCGAAATAGTGCCCCGAAATAAATAACCAAATTACTTGACCTACAGTTTCATTCAAATTACAGATAACGGGAGTTCATGTATCATGGATTCTTTGGGGGTACAAATTGCAGTTATTCTGAATTTCAGACTTTTGCCTATATTTTTATCACTAAAGCTACACCAAATTTCAGCACTGTGGGGTCTCTGGTGTACCCTGTGAATTTCGTCAAAGTTTAGTTTTTATGGCTAATAACTCAAACTCATTACTTAAAAACTTAAAAGTCTCATTTTCATTTTTTTTACCCCACTTGAACCCCAATATCTCATCAACTCCCTCATATTTTTAGCTTATTTAGTCACACCAAAATTGTGCACGTCAAATTTCACGATGATCGGATCAACGCTTCGAAAGTTATCCTTGGACAAACAAACATACATACAACGCCAATTTGCCCAAGTTGATTTGGAAATCTCGCTTCGCTCGATCAATAAAGGTGGGTATTTTGACTGAACAAACTTTTAGCTATCGCAAATTGCATTTTGCAATAAAATCGAAAACGGAAGTTGTAAAAAATATTTGCCTAACATTATAACAAATATAAAGGTGTCATGTTGCGTAACATGCAAGTGAGCGCAAGTAACAAACGTTTCCAATTCGCTTACTGAAGTAACTGTACTAGCTATGAACTCATTTACACAGACAGCAGATTACCATCTACCGATAAGTCATCATCATTGTCTACAGCATGAATTCATCCACTGCTGGTAGCGCAGGATTGGCACAAGCATTTTATTAATGTGCTATTCTGCGCTTGTCTCACCCATCAAAAGCCAGCGAGTTTGTTATATTGTCCACTCTTAACTGATACCTAGCTAGCTTTGATGTAAAGGTTTTAGCTACGTACCAAAGTAATAATGAATTCATAGATCACCCATTTTTGAAGTAGATCCTACTTAGCCTATTATAAATAATATTAGATATGCAGGACATTTCACATAGCAGCATCTAGCCCCAAATTAAGCAAAGCTTGCACTATGGGAACCAGATAACTAATGAAATACTTATATAGTTTTTTTTTTTAACTTTTATTATATAGAGAAACCACCAGACCTGGAACAAATGTCAAATATTGCGTGCTTTGACTATTTCCTGCAGGTTTTCTGCTCCGGTAAACTGGCTTGTAAGTAAATATGACACCAAAGTGCCGAACTACTTTTTATTTTATTACCCATCGATAAACCATTATCTCGGCGTGTTATTTTTTATTCGGTTTATAGCAGCCATCTTCGGTCATGCATCACGTGAGGTAGAAGCCTAAACTTTTAAACTTTCAAAAATATACATATTGCTTTTCACAGGACAATCTTCTGACAAAATGGTGGGGTTGTTGCACGCCTTTTTTTTTTTTTTTTGTTGACGAGGGGGAAATCTGCAACCAGATACCCTACTGCATAGAGGGTACAGTAGGGTTATGTGAGGTTCACGGACTCGTGTACTCACTAAAACCCCCCCGGTGGCCATCCTCGACGCATGTTGGGGGGCTCCGGGATCTCCAAGGGAACGCACCGGTGCCCCCCTCGCGCTGTGCCTTTGCACGTCCAGGGGGAGGCTATCCAGCCACCCCCGAACACCACGGTGTTCACAGCAGCACGTTGCCGCCGCCCTCCCGGGGCCCGTTTAACGGACGGTCGAAGCCCTTACTCCGACCACCCACGGACTCGAAAGTTCCCCTGCCTGGCAGGGGATACCACACAAAAGCCCCTTATGGGGCAGGCGCAGCGGGGCGGCCACTGCCGCCTCGCCGTCGCCTCCTTCTCCGAGCGGGATCAGCCCTCTCGCGATCTCGCTCGGCGGCCTCTTTCCGAACCATAACGGTTTCACAGAAAGAGGCCACCGCCTTCCACGCCATCTCATCTACCAGCATAGACTCTAATACGCCTGGTAGAGAGAGGTCCTGCCCGATCCTGGCGATCAGGGTCCGCCGCTCCTCGCACCACGCCGAGCATTCCTCAACCGTGTGCTGGGCGGAATCCCGATCCCTCCCACAATGGTGGCATTGCGGTGTCGGTTCGCGTCCGATCCTATTCAGGTACTCACCGAAGCACTCGTGCCCGGTGTGTACCTGAGTAAGTCGATAGGTGACGTTACCCATTTCCCTCCCCAGCCAAGCTTCGAAGCTCGGCACAATCGCGCCGACGGCGCGTTGGCGCATGTTCCACGGCTCCTCGAGCCGCTCGCGCCACATCCCGAGCGCAAGTCGGCGCTCTTGCACCCGCACTTCAGCCGGCGCGACTTCGCTCCCGTCATCCCGGTGGAGGCGCACGTACACACGTGCGTCCATCTCCGCTAAGATGTCGAAGGGCGGGAACCGCGCCAGGAGAGTTGCTGCCTCGAAAGATATCGTCCGATATCCTCGTGCGATCCGGATGGCGACAATACGCTGCAGGCTATAGAATATAGTCCTGCTGCGTCGGAGCGCCAGTCTCTCCCACCAGACGGGCGCTCCGTAGAGTGCCATCGACCGCACGACTCCGGCGTAGAGGCGGCGAACTCCCTCCCTAGGTCCCCCGAGATTAGGCAGCAGTCTGTGCAGAGCACCCACCACCTTCTGGATCCGGGGGACGGAACGACTGAAGTGTTCCTCGAAACCCCAGCGACTATCCAGGATGAGGCCCAGGTACTTCAGGTACCGCCCCACTTGGATGTCAACGTCACCCACACGAACCGACAAGCTGGGTGGTTCCCTTCCCCTAGGGAACTTGTGGAACCACAGCGCCTCGGTCTTGTGCGGCGCTGTCCGCAGACCCAGCTCGTGGACCTTGTTCACGACACAAGCCACCCCAAGCTCGGCGAGCTCCTTGGTCCCGTCGAAGGAGTCCCCGTTGGCTAACACAAGAGTGTCATCCGCGTAGCAGACGACGTGTACGCCGACGGGGAGATCGACACGCAAGACCGCGTCGTATGCGAGGTTCCACAGAAGCGGGCCCAATACAGAACCCTGCGGAACCCCGCAACTGACATACCTCTCATGCAAGGTACCGTCCCTGCCCACGTACTGCACACATCTGTGCTGCAAGTAGGCGCCGACTATGCGCTGCAGGTAGGGCGGCACTCCGTGAAACACGAGCGCCTCCCTGATCGCCCTCCAGGGCAGGGAGTTGAATGCGTTAACGATGTCCAAGGACACCGCCAACGCCTTCCCACCCCGGGACACCGCCTGGTTCGACAGCGTACGGACACGAAGAATCGCGTCCACTGTCGAACGAGCACGCCGGAAACCAAACTGGTCGTCCGACAAGTCGGGGCCTACCCGCCACAGGTGTGTGCATAGACGAGCGGCAATTATTCTTTCGAACAACTTGCCGGCCTCGTCCAGCAGGCAAATGGGACGAAACGCAGAGGGGGAGTCCGCGGACCTGCCGTCCTTCTTCAAGAGGACCAACTTTGCCTCCTTCCAGCCCTTGGGGAACACCCCGCAGCGGAAACAACTATCGAACAGCTGTCGCAGCCGGTCCCCCAGGCCAACAGATAGAGCCAGCACCCAAGCCCGACCAGGTATTCCGTCAGGGCCTGGTGCTGTATTGCGAGCCCTGAGGCGCTTCACAGCACAGACCAACTCCTCCTCGGTCACCCCCAGATCATCGGACCAGATGGTCGGTTCCGACGATAGCCCGAGGGGAGAGGGACTGTCCTGGACCCTGGGAAACAGCGTGTCAACGACACTCCCCACCAGATCAGGGTCCAGAGTTTCGGTCAAAGGAGGGACCCATGGGCGCAGCTTACCTAGTACCATCTTGTACGGGCGCCCCCACGGATCCCTATCCAGTCCCTCGAGGAGTTCTCTCCAGGACTGAGCCTTCGCATTGGCGATGGCCGCCTGGAGCGCTGTCGTAGCGCCTCGGTATACCTCGTAGGCTCTATCCTTTACTTCGGCAGGAGCTCGTCGCCTTCTCCTAGCTCTGGTGTACAGGCGTCTGGAGCGCAGGCATGTCTCCCGCAGCCGCGCTATCTCCTCTGACCACCAGTACACCGACCTACGCTTGGTTGACCTGGCTCGGGGCATCGATAAGTCGCAGATCGACGTCATCGTTGCCCGGAACCAGGCCGCCTCCCTCTCAGGATCGGGCAGATCCTCTTCAGCATGGCCTTCTGGCCAGGCCGCGACAATGGCTGCAGCTTCGAGAAAGTCTCGATTAAGCCGCTTGAGGGCCCATCGTCGCGGCGGGCTGCTACTACGGCGGGCCACACGGCCAGGAGGGCGAAGAGCCACATCAAAAACGATGTGGCGATGGTCGGATAGCGTGACCATCTCTTCGGCAACTCTCCATCCCGACACCATGTGTGTGGCAGAAGGAGTCGCCCATGATAAATCCACGATCGACTCCCCCTGCCACCGCACACATGTGCTTACGGACCCCCGATTCAAGAGTCGGAGGTCATTACCTGCCGCCCATTCAACCGTGGTCTCCCCCCTGCGGTTGTCTCGGGGACTCCCCCACGCACGAGAGTGAGCGTTGAAGTCGCCCAAGACAAGCACGGGACGGGGCAGGCATCTGCGGATGCAGTGTCCCACCTCGTCCAGGAACGCCTCGTAATCAGCGAGATTACAGTTGGGGGAGATGTAGCAGCCTACAACGGCTATTCGTCCCCACTCAGTGGCCACGAAACCCGGTCCCTTTTCAATAAGGGCACAAGGGGGGTCACTTTCGCCACCACCCCAGTAAATAGCTACGGAGCCCACATCGTCCCCAAACCATCGTGGATGGTCTGGGACACGATAGGGCTCCCCTATTACGGCAAGAGCAATTGACCACTGCGCGAGGGTTTGCAAGAAAAGATCCTGCGCACCTCGGCAGTGGTTCAAATTGCCCTGGAGGACTCGAATGGTTTGATCCATTACGAGGCCTCCATGGCCTCCTGGGGCGGGCCATGGCCCGCCGGAATGGCCGCCACTGTTGAGGCCGTTCCGCTTCCCGGTGTCGGGGCTGGAGGAGAGGGCTTTTTGCCCTTCCTCTTACCCTTAGGAGGGGTGCACTGCTTGCTACCCATCCTATGGTCAGCCTTACAGCCCTTGTCAGAGCACAGTGGACATTTGCGTGGACGCGTGCATTGGCTCGCCCGATGATCGGGTTCGCCACACGCGTAGCACAGGTTGGTGCGGTCCAATGTGCTCTGACACATGCTGCGTACATGCCCGTACTCCAGACACCGGAAGCACTGCAGCGGCCTTGAGGTCAGGTAATCCACCCGAGCCGAGACCCACCCGATGACGACGTGCTTTGCCGCGGCAAGCTTGCGCACTGCCGCTAGTGGGCAACGCACCCACACCGTGCCCAGGGCAGTGGGCGAGCGATGGACTTCGCCCACTTTGACGTCATCAGCCGAGCAGTCCCCAGCCTTGGCGACCGCCTCCGCTACCTCCCGAGGTGTGACGGCTTCATCGAGGTCTTTGAGCCTCAATTCAGCCACCTTCATCGGGCGCGCAATGCGCACACCCAGATCCGCGAGGGCTTCGCGCATGCGAGCTGCCAATTCGTCAGCTTTCGGCGCACATTCCGGGCCCGACACCTCTAAAATTAACCCCCCCGTTAATGCTCGTTTGGGGCGGACTGTGTCCACCCCAACGTCCGCCAGCCTAATACGTACTTTTGCGGCCGCCATTACCGCAGCATATGTGACGTCGGAACCCTCCGGAACCGTCACAGTGATCGCTGCAGTGGTAGGCAGCCGCATTGGCGTCGCCTTGAGGGCAGGCTTAGGCACGGCCTTAGGGCCGGTTTTGGGCGCAGCCTTGGAGCCAGCTTTGGGGCTCGGCACTGCCGGTGGCAACTCACTCGTTGCCTTGGGAGCCTTTTTCCTCTTCCCCTTTCCACCCCTGACCACCGTAACCCAAGATGTCGTTGGAGCCAACGGCACTTGATTCGCGGTGGGCTGCGACTGCACCGCTGGTGGGCTCACCACTGGTGTTGGCAGCTGTTGGCGCTTCGCCTTCGTCTTTCCTGCCTGCCCTGGCGGTACTGTGGGAGCCGCGCTTCTTTGGGGTGGTGTTTGCTGCGACTTAAGAGCCTCAGCCAACTTCCTGTCCATGAGAGCGCCTATGCGCTCCATGAACCTCCCCTCCCATTCCTTCCCACCAGCGACAGATGGTGACACCGCCGCTTCGACTGTGCTCCCAGCACTCGCCTGCCTACCTACTTGCTGGCTGACGCACTCAGTCAGCTTTTCTATCTTTACAGATAGGTCAGCGATCTGCGCACGCAGCTCAGCATTCTCCCTCTCAAGCCGCTTGACATTTTCATCAGCAGTCGCCCGCTGGACGACCACCAATGAGGCCGCCTGCGCCTTCCTCGCGGACATCCGCAGGCCGTGAATAAAGTCACCCCGCATGTTCTTGGACTTGTCGGCGATCTTCTCGACAGTCTCGAGGTTGGCTTTAATCACGGCATACAACTCCTCAGTTGGCCGCGCCTCCATCTCTCTCTCGAGGTCATCTGCCTTCGGCAGCTTCCCCTTCGCCCTTGTGTTTGAAGGAGAAACGGACTGGTCGAAGATATCGTCCTCGTGCAAGTTCCTCTCCTTCAAAAACGTGGCACGCTTGGACCCAGGAAGGTCCGAGGCGCCATCCTCTGGCTTCCTCCCTCGCTTCCGCGCGGTGCGGGATACCTCCGACGCCGTCGAAGCAAACGAGCAGACGGACATGCTGGAGCAGTCTGACTCCTCACCGCCAATACTGGTCACACTAGACGACCTAGTGACCGGCTTCTTAAAGAAGCCCGCTCCGGCAGCGGTTGTCGAAGGGGAACACCCCTCACCAACCACCGCCGGAACAATCATGTTCCGCGCCGGAGCGCGGGAAGACCTCCTTACGTCTTGGCATTTCTTGCCCCCCTCAGATACGATGGGGCTGAGTGCCGTAGCACTGTGGGATTCTACAGCGTCGGAGACGCTGATACCCACCTGAGGTATTTGTTTTTTCGAGGATGCCATCATGTTTTTTTTTTCCTTTTTTAAGGGGTGAGGTCCCCTGTGTGGCACCTTATTGGCCGGGTTCCCCCCGACCATACCGCGCATGTAAACCCGAAGCAGCACTAAGCATAAAAATGCAGCAGCGCAGGTCCGGATTTACACACGCAATACTCCCCTCGGCAGGCGCCGAAACCATATATTGGGATTTGGCCCTCCACTGATCCCGATGGATCCCTCACGTGGGTGGCTTAAACAGGCCGCCCCACCTTCTCGGCAGAGTAGGAAACTCCTTTCCTCCGCCAGACTTCATCCGCTGCGCTTTATGCTAATTTCATAGAGACACGCGGAGAAGCCTCCCCTTTCCCTCCTCGAGGCCCCCAATCCGCTAGTGAAGCACCGACCCACCCAGAATCCCGCAAGGAAGCTGACCCATACAACCGACTCGCGGGAGACTGAGCAGGACGGCGCCGCACCAACAGTTCGGGAACCTCCCCATTTCCCCCCCAGTGTTTGGTCCGCGCCGGTAAACCGGTAACTCCCATTTCTGGGAGCCATTCCCCTATCCGCCGCCCGGGGACGCGCCGCGTTGGGGTACACCTCCCCACCCACTGGGACAACCCAGCAGGTCCGCGGGGGGTTGTTGCACGCCTAACCCGGGTAAACCTAGATTTACTCCAATTTTTAGCATTACCCGTAACAGAGTCACAAAGAATTGTTTAAATACTTAAATCGCGCTGTAATCTCGTCATATTCAATTTTGTCGTAGATGCAATGTGGAAGATAAATACCTACTTATGTATCTGAAACAATAAATTACAGGTAGGTTACTAGGTAAGTACCTATCTACAATATTTACCTAATAGTATTATTTAATACTTACCTTCAATGATGGTAATGTTCTTACCTTATAATAATACTAGCTGACCCGCCCGCGGCTGCGCACGCGTGGTTTGTCAATAAAAACATTACCCTCCTTCTGCGCAGTCGAGTAAAAAGTAGCCTATATCCCAATCCCGGTCACAATCTATCTATATACCAACAGTACATAGGGAGTGCATTTAAAGAATACCTCATAATTTTAATCCCTATCCACCCCTTAAGAGGAGGGATCTTTTTAGATATGATTTTGCAAAATAATTGGAAACATGTATTTCTTTATTTCTTACCAAAAGCTTACATATGAATTTTCAGATCCCTAACTTAAGGAATTATGGATTGCCCATAGACTTTCAACCCCTATTTCACCCCGTTCAAGATTATTTTTTGGAGACAAAAGATAGCCTATGTCCTTCTCGAGGATATAATCTATCGCCTTGCCAAATTTCACTACGATCCCTTCAGCCGGTTAGTCGTGAAAAGGAAACAAACAAACAGAGTTACTACCGCATTTATATATACAATATTAGTATAGAGTTTGTGACCTACTATATCTAGCTGCACGATTGTCTTTAAGCACCGAGCCAAACGAAAATTTTTACAGTTATACTGTTATGTAACTTTTTGACATATAAATAAATTAATAAAAGTAATGTGTACTTTCAAAATAGGTGTAAAAATACCCGAAACCATAATAGTTGTTCATATAAAGCCCATGTTCATTAGGCGACATCGTCAAACATGTGTCGCGATTCTTTCAGTGATAACAAATGAGACACAAAATGTCTCGCGACGTCGCACTATGTCCGGCGACATGTCTCACGTCACGTGTGGACATTTGTCGCCTAGTAAATACAGAGCTAGGTACTTAGTACTTGAAGGTGATTAAAAAACCGTCGTTTCTCGATTAAGCGTATCTCCGACTCTCCGTCACGTGAAATGCTCGTTTACAATCTCCTTGGTTGTCCTTTACTAAGGGACTAAAGACCTCGAATTTCGACTGTCTTCCTTGGAATCTGATCTGTCGCTAAGAGATGTCGATTAAATATAGCAATAGGAAATACTGCCGCACCGGTTTTGAAGGATTGCCTCTTACTCAAGTACCCTGAAGCAGACGTATTTGCGGATTTCATACCGAAGTTAGCGCAAGTCTTATGCCTAAAATACTCCGAGAGATTAGATTAAAAATAATCTATACATATAAAAGGCTTTGTCCTGAATGACTGATTGACGGATCAACGCACAGCCTAAACCGCTGATCGTAGAGACCTGAAACTTGGAGGGTGTGTCCTTTGTATGACGTAGGCATCCGATAAGTAAGGATTTTCCGAAATTCTCCCCCTAAGGGGTTGAAAAAGGGGGGCAACGTTTGTGTGGGACAACGTAATTCCTTGGTCCAATCTACTTCAAATTTTGCATAAACCTTTTTTAACAGAATTGATGGAAGACGTGTTTCGTATTTTATTGACACATGTTAGAAAACTCAATCCGATTTTATTCAAAAAAGGTTGAATCCACTCAAAAACATAAGCAAATACTCTTTAAAATTGTAATGTCTCGAAAGTCACCATACTATATTAGTACCTCATTTGAAGGTTTCTAAGCATAAAGAGGTTATGCACTTTTAGGACATGGCCTGATAGGGACGTAGAGTACGAAATTCGAAATGATAAGGACTAGAACATTTTGATCAGAAGAAAACAGTTTTACCCGACTGCACAGGAGGTAATGTATTTATTGACAATCCACGCGTGCGACGCCGCGGGCGGGTCAGCTAGTCCTAATCTAATTGTTCTAAGAAAATTATCTCATTATTGCTCATTTGTCTTTATTTAGTATGTACCAACTTAGTTAGTTTTATATAAAACTCAATTTCTATTTCTGTTGTGTGCTTTACTTTAATTTTTATTATTATTATTATTTTTATATACTAAGTAATAGTGCTTTGGTTTTTATAAACTTTTATGTTATTTCTGGAGTAATAAATGAATTTCGAATTTTTTGAAAGTTCATATTTTTATATACCAGGTCCCGATTCTTATACAAACAATTCATTTGACAATCACAAGATTTTTTATTCACAGACACTAGAACTTTAGTCGAACGCATGTCTCACATATCACAGTTATGAAACAAAAATGTGTGACTGCCTCCGTGGCGCAGTGGGCGTATAGCCGGCTGAGACGCAAGAGGTAGCGGGTTCGATTCCCGCCGCGGAACAAATGTTTGCATGATCTACAGATATTTGTTCCGTGTCTAGGTGTTTTTCTACATATTATAAGTATGTATGTATTTACAAAAAAAAATGTATATAAGTATTCTATCAGTTATCTGGTTCCCATAGTACAAGCTCTGCTTAGTTTGGGGCTAGATAGCGCTGTGTGAAATGTCCAGCGATATTTATTTATTTATTAAAAATAATTCAATATTTTAGGTGTTTTTAACTCCCTCCAAAGGGAACTATAAAGATAAAGATAATTTATTTCCAAAAAGAATGAGTAGGTAAAATTTAACTTTGTAACTTATATAATATTTTATTAACTAACAACGTGTCATATATTCACATGATGGTAATTATTTGGTACCTAGTAAGATGTGTTTACAAAAGTCAAAGTCAAAATCAGTCGGAGAGTTTGTAGGTACACACTAATTATCATACACACACTATAATATCTTTGCTTGCATGTTGATATCTTTGTAAACTTACAAAGGCCAAATAGTGAAATTAATAAAGTCAATCGCACGTGGCAATGACGCATAGATTGCCAACCCAACTTTAAACTCTACCTTAGCGATTCTAGGTAATAATTTCATCAGAGTCATTTGCATACATAATACCGGTCCTAGCTGATAAATCACAGACAATGAGCCATTCTAACAATACCAACTTTCACCTCTTGTCTTGACTATCGCTACATCAATTTGATACGCAATCTTCAATTAGTTTATTTATTAAGCTAGGCGTTTTAGATTTCCGCACCAAAATGGTAAAAACGGAACTGCGATTTTGTGTCTGTCCGTCCGTCCTTCAGTCACACACAGCTGAGACCTATGAGTCTGACTAATGAAAAAAGCGGCAATTAAAAAACATTCAACATTTATAAAAATTATAAGTATACAATTAGGTTCTTCAATGTACTAGGCCAGGCTGCATTGCTGATATTTTTTAAATTTGCCGCGTTCTACTTTCATTATGTAGCCAGACTCTAATCTCAGCGCTATCGACTTACCTAAATCACACTAGTATTATAATTGCGAAAATTTGGATGTTTGTTTATTTGTTTGTTGCTCAATCACGTCGTAACGGCTGAATCGATTTGGATGAAATATGGTATGTAGGTACGTAGATTATAGCCTGGATTAAACATGCTATTTTTTGTTGACAAACAACGCGTGCGAAGCCGCTGGTGGAAGCTAGTTTTTTTTTAATACTGGTCCATCTCTATTCCAAGTAAAAAACAAAAATATTTTTATTTTGATTGCCAATGGGGGCCAAAAGCCAAAATGGACAGTGATAATTTAAAAGTGAGGTATCATATAAATGAGCATTATTTACACATCCAAAATCCATTTTGATTTGTCGATAAAATATCGTCCCCCTCCACTTATCTGAAGTTTGTAAAGTGCTAAATTAAGATAAATATAGGTAATTACGGAATCATCTGCGCGAATCCCACTCGTGCTTGACCGGTGTGGGTATGAACGAAGCTTAGAAGTAACAATTATGAAGTTTTATTTCTAACTGTAGGATTATTATTGTACTACATGTTTTGTTATGTACGATATTTATTGAAAACACGGGTAAAGGCTAATGGCTAGTATTGTTGTGAAATAGGTTTTTTTTTTCAAATTCATGATCATAGAAAATTATATTTTCAAATGACGATAATTATCAAATTCTAAAATATCAATGAAACAGCCAATGAGAAATCATATTAATTTATCATGAAAGTAGGTACCAGTTAAACTGACTAAGCGGCATCGTCGCAAAGGCGCCGCCGATTTACGTTAATAATTTTATTGTATATTGGAAGTGTATCGATTACTGGATAAATATTCAAGCTACCGGTGTTAAATCCACCTCTAAGATTAGTTAATACGATACCGGATGTGTGTTTTAAATTAATGTCGTACATAACAAAACACGTAGTATAGAGGTCTGGATAATAAGATATCATTTAAGTAGGCTACATTTCGTTTTTTAACAACCACGACACAGGGCAGTATTGTGTGGGTTGAAGACTGTAATATGGTTTATAATTTGTATGACCCACAATTTTGGGGTAGAGATGATTAATAACTTTTAGTGGTGAATAATTTTGTGACACCTCACCTGTTGGTAAAATTATTTCTAAATATGTGAAAGGGATTATGCTAACCATTAAATTAAACAACATTTACCAAAAATTATAAATAAAAAAAATTTAACACGTACTTACTTAATTAATAGTGATCGGATATTCGGATGCATATTTACCTAAAGTTGCTTTTTGGATAATAAATTATGGAAGCGGCTTCTTAGAATATTTTTATTAAAAATAAAATCCCAGGATCCCGGGATTGGATGCATATCAATTTAACATTAAATATTAAGCAGGTAGAATTTGCCATCTCACTCGCACACTTACAAAATGCTTATATTCCCTGAGGTCTAATAGGCCCGATCTGACAATTGTTACAAGGTTGTTTTCGCTTCATCCAAAATTACTGGCAGTAAAGTAGGGAAAAGCACCATATTACGTTGTAACAAGGCATTATGTATCCCTATGTGCCAAAGTGTGCGTTTTTTCATAGAATGTGAATTTCTTTAGACTATTTTTTTTTTCTCTAACCTATCTCGTCCCACTGCTGGGCAAAGGTCTCCCCCAAGTCCCTCCAAGTATCCCTATCCGTCGCTATCTCCCACCATCTTCTTTGGAAGGTGACCAAATCGTCCCGCCAACGCTTTCTCGGCCGACCCCGACGTCGCCCTCCGTCTTCAGGCGTCCATGGTGTCACAATATGGGCCCATTTCTAGGAGTGCATTCGGGCAACGTGGCCCGCCCAGTCCCACTTAAGTCCAGCCGATCTCCTCCCAACATCTGCAATGGCGGTAAGTGAGCGCAGCATGGTGTTACGAACTCGGTCGACACGTTTAAAGCCGAGAATGCTGCGCTCCATTGCCCTTTGACAAATCTTGAGCTTTGACTTCTGGGCTTCAGTCAGAGACCATGTCTGCGCACCGTAAGTTAGGATGGGCAGGATACACATGTCGATGAGTTGGCGCTTAAGTGTCAGAGGAAGGTCACCCTTCATGTGCTCCTTCATGGACCAGTAGCTCTTCCAGGCATTCTCGATACGGCGATCGATTTCCTTATCTTGCCTGTTTTCGAAGCTAGCTAACTGGCCCAAGTAAACATACTCATCGGCATACTGTATTACCTGTCCATCTACCTCGACCTTACGTTTCGTGCTGTTTGACATGATCTTCGTCTTCGACTGGTTCATTCGAAGCCCAACCTCAAGACTTGCCGCGCTCAGATCTTGGAGCATTTGTTGCAGTTCTGACGGAGTAGGTGCAAAAAGTACTATGTCATCCGCAAACCACAAATTTGTCAAGCGTTTGCCTCCGATGACAATTCCCTTTGTGGTCCATGAGTCTGCTAGGGTTTTGAAGATCTCTTCCAAGGTACTAGTAAAAATTTTGGGAGAAAGCGGGTCTCCTTGCTTCACTCCCTTCTTAATATGAAACAGTGGGCCGATGGAGTTGAGCTTTATGTTGGCGGTACTATTGTGATATATGATTTTAATTAAGTCTATATAAGTTTTGTCTATCTGTTGATTTTCTAATGCTTTGAATATGGCAGAATGCTTTAAACTATCAAAAGCCTTTGTGTAGTCCACAAAGGCTAAATAAAGGGGTTTATGAAATTCAGTGTATTTTTATATTATTTGATTTAGGGTATGTAAGTGATCCGTGGTTGAGAAACCAGGACGAAAACCTGCCTGCTCGGGTGGTTGATGTTGGTCGAGTTTGAAATTGATGCCATTTTGTATTACTTTGATGAAGGCTTTGTACAGGTGCGATACTAAGCTAATGGGTCTGTAATTGCCGATGTTAGATTTGTCCCCCTTCTTGTGAAGAAGGACAATATTTGAGTGGCAATAGTTTAGGGAGCTGCCCGGTTTCAAGTATGGAATTAAACATATTCGTTACGTGAGGGAGTAGAGTCGGAGCACCAATCTTCAATGCCTCTGTCGTAATACCATTGTCACCAGGGCTTCTGTCATATTTCATAGTTTTGAAGACGTCATGGACTTCTTTGCCGGTGATGAAGGGTATAGTGTCAGGGCGGTGGTATTCTTGGACATTGGTGTCACTACTCGAATCGTCAGTAAAGATTCTTTAGACTATATGAGAGATAAATGACATACCATAAAAACCTATGCAGCTTTAAGGAATGTTTAGGTTTAGTAGATAAATAATTTTAAAAAAATAACACGTGATAAATTTGTTAATCCTGGAATCACGGAATTTTCTCGATAAAAAAATGCTATCCATATTAGCCAACTTTGAAGTTTAGGTAAATGCATCCGAATATACGATCACTATTAATTAATTAATTTCTATTTTACAGATAAGATCCATTCACCAAAAAAGAAAAGTGTTGATATAATCTTCGTATCTTCACCATCCTGTTTTATCGTCTATGTCACCACACCAGTAAAGCTAATTATCTATTAAAAAAAAATCTGGCAGTTACAGGACACCTTGCGGATGGGAAACATTTAAATTGATGGTTATTAAAAGTATTTTAATTAAAAAACCCGTTTATAATCATCTTATCTTATTACGCAACATAAATACGCATAACAGCAAACAATTCTTTATCCGTAGTTTTATAAATCTGCTTACGTAACGCTTGAACGGCCCCATAAGTATTGCTGGACATTTCACACAGCGCTATCTAGCCCCCAACTAAGCAGAGCTTGTACTATGGGAACCAGAAAACTATACTTATGTTTTTTTTTATGCACCACAGATAGCTCATATCAAGTGAGAATCAAAGAGCGGGGGATTAAGTTCGGTAAACAATTTACTATGGATATAAAATAAAAACTAAGAGTACTTTACAAATACAACAGTTTAATAGAACATGACTTAATTAGACGTATTTTACTAAAAGGCTTCGCTAACAAACTAAACCGATTATGAATCTATTTATCTGACACACAAGTTTTCTCGATTAGAATTTAAAATATGAACTCACTATATTGCTTTAAATTATGATTTAACTTTAAATCTTGGTACTGGAAGCGAATGCTCATATTGCACGGGCCTTGTTTCACTAAATATACAATTTAAAAGATAAAAAGTCTGACCAAACAGTTTAGATATAACTAACTAGTTTCAGACGGAACTTTACAAAATGACTAAATATTAAGCGTTATTATAGCATCAACAATTTGGTGTTTGTAAGCTAGTGAAACAAGACCCTGACTTTCGAACTCATTGTTACAGCCCCGTGAGTCTGAATAGTACCTATGTTAAGTATACTCTATTTTTATAGAAATCTAGATTTTATGCTACTTAGTTTTATTAGAGCCCTCTTCACTAAATCCTGACCAAGCAATCTGTAACACGCAGAATCTCACTTAGACCACAGACCAGTATAATATATATATATACCAGTATGATATGAAATTATACTGGTCTGTGTTTAGACTAATTATCTCCCTGCTGTTATGTACTTTAATTAAAATAATTGTTTAACACATTGCCAAGCCAGAAGTGAATGATAAAGGGCCGTGGTTAGATTAAAAATGTATCAATTAGTTCTTAACTTCGCTAGTCGAAGGGCTACGTCTTCTAGATATTTATTTCTGCTGACCAGCTCGCCGTTATCATTAGTGAGCGTCTTCACCTTTTCTTTCAAGATCAGAATATCAGTGAGGTATTGACCTATTTTATCGCGCTTCATTTTTTCTTCTTCACTCATTTTATACTTGCCTTTGCGTCTCACGTCAGTTAGATACCAAATCTTGGTGTTGCCCTCTTTACCTTTTTGAGTGGTAGTCATTTTGAACATAGCCTTTTCATTATAGACTCTAGTCAGCATACTTAAGACGTCGTTTCGCGTTTTCTTTGCTAGAGTGTCGATGTATTTAGGGAAGTTGGCGAGTGTCATGTAGTGGTCTATGTTGTATCTGTGTATGTACTCGTGCTTTGTGTACGTATCGCCGTTGACGATCTCTTGGGTCCCATTTGATGCGGGGATGTCTGGGATTTCGTTAACTTCCTCGATCACGTGCGATTCACTGAAAAAGGAAAATTTAAATTATTATTTCTTAAAAACCACTATAATGTAGATTATGATGAAATTAATGTGATGGTAATCAATATCATATCCCCCTACTTAAAAAATCAAAAATTTTGAGGAAATTACTACATTATCGGTGCCGCGCGTTGATAAAAATAAGCCTAAAACGCTAAGTCTATTGGAATATCAATCAAGGCGTTCTGTTGTCTATCTTTTGCCACCATCATTCAGTTAACTTGCTGTCATCAGGACGGATTCGGGATTCTCCTTTATAATATTAACTATGACATTTCAGATTTCTATAGGTACAGGTTTAGGAGTCGATGGTGAAAACGGGCGCAAGGTGAGAACTGGGGCTTTAGCAAGAATATTTATGTTGGACGTTAGCGAGACAATAGTTGTATTTTAACCAATGTCAGTAGAGTCCAAGTGCTGATATAATTGGCTAAAATGTTAGTATAGACTCGCTAACTACCAACGTAAACTTTCGTGGTAAGGTCCCAGACCACTTACTTCTGAATGGAATCTTCAGGCGTCTGCACTCCCTTCTCCACGCCATCACCCGACTTCCCGACCTTATCGTCCACCACAAAGCCCGTCACATTCCCGTTCTTCATATAAACATCGAACACTGGTACGTACGAATGGCCCGGCTTCTGACTGCTGGTCTGTACTGCGACGTCGTGCGCGTTGCTATCGTTCGCTTCATTGGGATCTACGTAGATGATTTTCTCTCCATCGAAGTATCCGATAGTCTGACCGTCGGGTGGGGGGTTGTTCCCATCTTGCTGGAGGAATACTATCTGCTCATCGTTCCCGCAGTTGATGACATTTCCGAACTCATCTTGTAAGACCACAGTTTGGTACTCGAACTGCTCTTCTGTTTGTTCGGTCTCTGTATTGGTTTCTTCTTGGACGGTCTCGCTGACGGTGTAGTCGGCGGAGTTGTAGTCATCGGTGTAGGTGTTGTCACAGGTGTCGGGGAATTCCTGTGGCTCGTCTTCTACGTTCTCCGTCTCCTCTGTGTTGGCGATCGCTGATTCATCCCAGCCTATGGTCGAATTTCTGAAACAAAATCAGAGACTTTTGCAAAAAAGCTAAAAAAAGCAGTGAGACTAAACCTGGGCTTCGTCAATATATCAAACGTTTTTTTGAGTGCTGGGACTTAGCTTCCCTTTTTATGGTTCCGTACCCAAAGGGTAAAACAGCACCCTATTACTAAGACTCCGCTGTCTGCCCGTTTGTTTGTCTGTCTGTCCATCTGTCTGTTGGTCTGTCACCAGGCTGTATCTCATGAACCGTAATAGTAAGACAGTTGACATTTTCACACATAATGTATTTCTGTTGCCGCTATAACAACAAATACTAAAAACAGAATAAAATAAATATTTAGGGGGGCTTCCATACAACAAACGTGATTGTTTTGCTCGATATTGATAACGGCAACAGGGAGACGCTTGAAATATTCACAGAATATTTAGTTATATATTCCCTTTTAAAATAAATAATTAAATTAAAATAACAACTAACGTTTTTTTTGACGTTTTTATAGATAATGGTACGGAACCCTTCGTGCGCGAGTCCGACTCGCACTTGGCCGGTTTATTGTAGTTATATAAAAATATCAAGTCTGATACGAAATTGTTCCACTCTTCCTGACAACGGCGGACTAAATTCGAATCAAACGCAGTGCACAATCCGTTAGATGCTTAGACAGCAAAATCCAGTCGTCATGAAAGCTACCTACCTACACTAAGCAACTAAGTACTAAGCGTACATTACTCTGCCCTTAATTCAGGCTTCTTTACTGGCTATCTCCCTGAATTCAAGAAAGTGTATCTTAACACATCGACAGCTAAGCATTTTGTAATGCACATTTCCCTGTATGCCGGCTATTTACGCCATTTTTGGAAATTATATGATGTTATAATTTTAAGAAAAATATGACCGACTTCAGATAACAGAAAAACCAAACTACTGAACCGATTTTGATGAAATTTCTATGTGACCAATCTGAATGTATATCCTTACAAAAAATATATAAAACACATTATGCGTCCCTATAAAATTTGAGGGTTGCCCTAAATTTTTTTGGAATCCCTTCATCAGATCCTGACTTGGTGGCAATGGGACGACCTGGAAAGTACACTCATTTAAATTAAAAAAAAAGAATTTCTCAAATCGGTCCAGGCGTCTTCGAGTAATCGAGTAACATACATACAAAAAGTGATGATACAATCGTAAAAGTAGAAGATACAATCGAAGCTCCTCGTTTTTTTTGAAGTCGATTAAAAAATAATATTAAAATAGTAATGCTTTTAGTTATGTTTGATTATGTTAGAATAAATTATGCATCTTGATAAAAATTTTAAACTGACAGTCACCATAATTAGGTAATTAGCTATAAACTGATGAAATATGTACACTGTTTGTGTATCTTTAAATAACCAATAAAAAATACCAAATTTGACAAAAACACTCTTATATACGACTGCGCGCCGCCCACCGCCTCTCTCGACGCATTGCAATAAACACCAAGCACGACAGTGAGTAGTGTTTTAAATAAAAATTCAAGGAAATTCGTTAACGCGCTGGGTAAGTGATCGGCGCACGAGGTAAAACTGAGCGTCACGACTTAGTGTAGTTTTCCGGTGTTCATAGTTCATAATATTTTATTTTGGAAAACATGTAAGAGGTACTAAAAAAGGCACAAAAAGGTTGAGGGTTAACATTTAGTAATAACTTTACCTGCTAGGTCCAGCTGGAACACACTGGTCGTTCACCCACATGCCGTCCTGCGACTCATTCATACTTTCTTCCAGATGCTGTACACTTTCCATTGTTTCATCGTCACATGCTTGTTCCTCCTTCTGGTACTTTATTCTTTTTGAAGAACTTTCACCCTTAGCCGACCTTGTGCCTAGAAAAATAATAAAATAAATATTAATAAATAAATATTGCTGGACATTTACACAGCGCTATCTACCCCCAAACTAAGCATAGCTTGTACTATGGGAACCAGATAACTGATAGAATACTTACATATATACCTTTTTTTGTAAATACATACTTATAATACCCGCTGTACCCGCCCCGTAGAACCCGCTACCCCCTGCATCTCAGCCGGCTATTCGCCCACTGCACTACGGAGGTCGTCAAATAAAAATAAAAGTATGGTCACACATACCTTGTGTCAGATATATGAAACAGGGCCCTGATACAATATTGGAGATAATATTAGAGTTGAAGTAGCTTCCATTTTCATAGGTTTTGTTATAACTCCATATCTATACTAATATCCATATCTATACTAGGGATGTAACGGAGGTAGTTTTATCGGAACCGAAATCGGAATCGGAGTTTTCAAATTTGATTTATCGGAATCGGAATCGGAATCGAAATCGGAGGCAGGGTCAGTTTGTTTAAGGACAAATAAAACATGATTTATAGTCAATTCTTTTCATTTTTATTTTTTATTATAAAATAAAAAACAACTGTGAAAAAAAATTGGCATAATTCCAAATAAACAAAAGATAAAATTAATGAATTTAAAGTTTAATTAAAATTAAAACTTAAAACCCAAAGTAGCGTGTTACATTTGGTTACAACTGGATTTAGGTTTCATTATCCCACACAAAAACAGATCACTTTCATTGATAATAAGCCGCAAAAATCAAAACAATTATCTATAACCTATAAACGTGTCGTGGGCGTAACAAATAATAACAAGTGAAAAAATAATTGATGCCCATTTGATTGAATTGATGCGATGGGGGATTCCCCGCGCGACATGTATGAACCTGTTCGGCACAGGCCGTCGCGCGCCGCCCGCTTTGTTTCGTTCGACCTCCGATTAACATCCAGATAACAACAGATTAGTATCGGAACCGAAGTCGGAACCGAAAGTGTAATAATAATCGGAAGTTCCGACTTAACGGAACCGGAATCGAAGCTCCGTTACATCTCTGATCTATACAATATAATTAATTAACTCGCCCTGCATAAAATATTAATGCAGTCATGTAACCACTAAATATTGTCAATCTGTTTTTATTAATTTTATTTGTTCATTTTATGTTGATGACTCTGTTTGTCAGTTTGTTGCATTTTCACGACTAAACGGCTGAATCGATCTCGATGTAATTTGGTATATAGATAAATTATGAACTGCATTGAAACATAACAAAGCACGCGTGCGAAGCCGCGGGCGGTAACTTGTTAATAATTACTATTGCTTCTATTAACCCATATTCACCCATTATTGAGCTAAGGCCTCCCCATATTTCCGCCATTTACTGCGGTCTTGTGCCACCGTATGCCAGTCCCTCTCGGCGGCATCCAGATAAGAGTAGTAGAGTTTCGTCATGAAAGGGCTCGCCCGGGGAAGTACTACCACCATACCTATTACTGCCACTATGCAGCATTGCTGTGTTTCGGTTTGAAGGGTATGGTTGCCGGTTAAATTACAGGCACATGAGGCTTTACACCTGTATGCCTCAAGTTGATGGACGCAGGGCAGTGCATCGTCAGGCAAGTTCTCTATTACAGACGATGGTTACTACTTAACATCAGGTGGGTCATAAGATTGTTCCAACTCCAGGTAAAATAAAATAAAAACTCGTCGCGCCACTTCCGGCGTGACGCCGCCCTGTTTTAGAGCTCCATTTGGCCATATTGGCCCACAGCTCGTCAGGTATGCGATTGACGTGACCGGCCCAAACACACTACAATTTCGCGAATCTCTCCTACTTCGGCGATTTAGGTTTTGGAGCGGATTTTGGTTACGAACACGATCAGTTAGTTTAGCTCCAAGAATATTGCGCTCCATCACTCTCTGGCAAATCTTGAAATTGGATATTTGTCAAAGACTAAGTTTGCGATAACTTTGTTAATAATCATTTATTTAAACTCACGTTTGTTTTTAGAATAGTGTGGCTGTTCTTCTGAATTGTCATCATCATCACAACTGAAGATTTCATCTAAAACTGAAAAAAAAAGTTTTATTCCCGGCATAAAATAGGTTTTATGACCAAAATGGCATTCATTGCAGTTTTCAGTATGACAAATGTTTATCATTTACTTACCACTCATTTTATCAGAGAGTTCCTTCAGTCTTTTATCTGATATGTGCCTCTCATCATTATTGAGTTTCATCTTTCTCTCAATATCATAAAAGAACGCGCGACTCATTTTAACGCCGCTTTCTATCTCAACGTATTTCCTTATTTTACTGATTTCCACTTCTAGAGATAATAAATCCATGATCTGTAAACAGAAACGATTATATCATGGTAAAGATGTGTGTACAAACCCCTATATATTTAAAGCTAGTAACATCTGCCCGATGAGATAATCCCAAACTAGTTCGGGGAGCAAGGTTTTATAGAGCTTGTCACTTCATTCATATACCTCATCTAATTATTACAGACATGCCATAATAATACTTACCTCTATGTATAAGCATCATTCATTATTTACATAATGAATTAGTAATAATTAGTTAATTAACTAATAATTAATAAGTTATTTTTATTTCAGTATACATGCATACTTAATGTAAAATTATTGAGTGTTGTTGAGTGTTTTGTCTATATATCATAAGGACTCCGAAATGAGGTAAAACATTCGACAGCTACATTTTTCTGTAGTGATAATGATGAATGATGCTTCCTGCAACCACCATGTCTGCTCTTAACCTAATTCCTACTTATTCTCTATATATATATGTTGATTACAAGTGTATATTTTTTGTAAAAATATAAAAATTTACTTTAGATACTATAGGACGCGACTTACTAATCTGCACACTGTGTCGGACGTCGCTCTGTTTATCTCTAATGCCGTGCACTTGCGTCGGATGCGGCTGCGACTTATAAAACATCCGAGGAGCCAGATTCAAACGTCCGAACGCTTATAGTCACGTCATATTGCTAACAGTTCGCGCATGTCTAGGTAATGCTGGTTGGTCAGATACAGCATAAGTCGCATCTGTCAGTCGTGTAAGTCGCGTCCGATAGCCTTTTTCTAGATAATATCTTGAAAATCAGGTGAATTTCGGTGAAACAGCGAGAGTTGGTTACTGAATTATGAGCATCTAATATGTCTGTGATTATGAGTCAATTCTTTATTGTAACTTTGAGCAGTTGATATCGTTTTGCTTGTCAAACTTTAGTCACCGGGTAATTTAAAAAAAAATTAAGGAGTGCCGACAGAAGTGAAAACTTGAATAAAAGCAGACTACACTACAGATACTTACATACAGAGGTGTCGGTAACGGTAACAGTGTCGAGAATTCAATGGTTTTTTCCCATCTCAACTAGGCAACATGTTTTCTACAACATCGCGCTTTTAATATATAATTTATGTAATTAATGTTTTGTATTCTTTTAAATCAATTAGTGTAATTGGTTAATCCGTACTAACTAAATTTAAAAAAAAATCTAATAAATTTTGAGATGAACTGAGAATTTTAGTAAGTGTAAATGTTTTCCAATTGATTGCTAAATGAATGCCGTATAATGAGTTCATTGCCTTATTGTAAATGGCATTTACAATACTTACTACTTCTTTCAAATAAGGTGAGAGTTTTTTATTGGTTTGCAGTTTATTGAAACTTTCTTCACAGAGGTCGTGGTCGTGATGATTGCACACAAAGACAACAGTCAAGCCTTCGTTAGATTTACGCTTCAGTTTGATTTTGCAAGGACAGTCCGTTTTGAAGTTATGCCTGTAATTGTTAAATAGTAATATTACAATCAAGTACATTTATTACTAGATATTTAAAACAGGGTGAATTTATAACCAGGTACCAAATTTTGAGAAAAGGTTTGTCCGTATCAATTATTATCTATTTTAAAATTATGTATGATTCCATGGTTTCCACTGGTTGCGCCGTTTAAGAGATAATTTTGTATCAGATAAACTAACAAACATCCAAACTTAATATTATAAATTCGAAAGTAACTATGTTTGTTCATTGTGTTTTCACAACTAAACGGCTGGACCAATTTCGATAAAATTTGATACATAGTTAGATTATGACCTAGATTGAGACATAGGCTACTCTTTATTGAGAAACCACGCCGTGCGAAGCAATGGGCGAGAGCTAGTACTATATATACATTATACCTTGTATACTTAGGTACTTTATAGACATTTTGTTTTTCAGTTAACTAACATTTTTTTTTTTTTTACTAACCTATATTGTCCCACTGCTGGGCAAAGGTCTCCCCAAAAAATAAAAAATTAACTAAAATTAATAAATAAATATTATTATTTTTTAATTTCTATTGTTTATTTATTCTAATTATCCCCTAGTAATATTATTACAATCTAGCCATGTATGAGTAATTTTATTTTGACCTAGTTTTTAGGGTTCCGTACCTCAAAAGGAACCCTTATAAGATCACTCTTTTGTCCTTCTGTCTGTCCGTGTGTTACCACCAATTTTCTCAGGAGCAGGTGGACCTAGCAAGTTGAAATTTATACCAGATACTTAGGTCTATAGTATAAAAATCAAGGTCCTGAGTCGCCATGATAAAAAGATATGGGCAAATTCGATTTTCGCCAAAACTTGTAAGTACCAAAATTTACCTTAATTATAAACTTTTTTTTTTTCGGAATTTTCCTTTACTTACTTTCCGCTTACTTTACTTTTTGCTGTAAAATCTTGCTTATAACCAAAATTGACAATTCTAGGTCAACCAGAAGTACCCTATAGGTTTTGGGTCGAAAACCTATATAGTTCCCGTTGACCTAGAATCACGAAATTTGGCAAAAAGCAAGGTCACAGCACATATAAAGGAAAAATTTCAAAAATTAATAGTTGATAATTAAAGTGTGTCCCCATACATACACAGTTGACGCCAATTAAGATAGTCCTCTGAGTTGTACGGGCATTCATACAATTTATTATAGATAGTATGGTACCCTTCGTGAGCAACTCGCACTTGGCCAATTATTAGTATAACATAACAATGAATTTAATAGAGATAAATGTTACCTTCTCTTCAGTGATTTCTTCTTGTAATCTCTATTCTTCAAATAAACACAGTGGTATGTATAAGCTTCATTCTCGGAATCAGTGTTCTGTGACTCTGTACATTTGTAATAAAAGCACCATCTCTTAGCATTGCTGCTTATGAACTGCACAAAGTCTTGGTGAGTTTTGAAGGTGTCTCCGACCTTTGGGAGATTGTCGTCTTGATGTTGAAACATGTCAATATGTTCCATGCAGTATTTACTTTTGTTGCTGCCACTTAAAATCTGCCAATCTGTAAGTGATTCATATTTTAGTAAAAATGTAAAACTTTACTCAAGAAGGGATTCATCTCTCGTATTGAGATATGGTAGAATTATATAACAATAACCAACTCTAAGTAAAAATTACTAAGACCCTTGTACCATATGAGATCCTGATACTATTAATATTATAAATTTGAAAGTAACTGTTTATTTGTAACGTTTTCAGTACTAAACAGCTGTACTTAATTCAATGAAATTTGGTATAAAGATAGATCATGACTGGGATTGAGACATAGGCTACTTTCTACACAACTGCAAAGGAGGTTAATGTTTTTATTGACAAAGTATTAGCGCGAAGCCGCAGGTAGAAGCTTGTTTTATATTATATTATTGAAAAATATTAGTATTGTTATTCTGTTACAGAAAATAGTAATATGTAAAAAGATATCATACAATCTCTGCTTTCTACTTAGCAATAAGACCAGACAACTATTAAACGGAATGGGCTGTATGACCTGGGTCAAAGTATCAGGTTATGACGACCTCTGTGGCGCAGTGGGCAAATAGTCGGCTGAGATGCAGGAGGTAGCGGGTTCGATTCCCACCGCGGAACAAATATTTGTATGATTTACAGATATTTGTTCCGGGTCTGGATGTTTTTCTATATATTATAAGTATGCATTTACAAAAAAAAAGGAGTATATAAGTATTCTATCAGTAATCAGGTTCCCATAGTACAAGCTCTGCTTAGTTTCAGGCTAGATAGCGCTGTGTGAAATGTCCAGCCATATTTATTTATTTTATTTTATTTATTAGCTAATAGGTAATCTATTATATATATATATATTACGAATCAAATAGTAATTCTCACAGATTAAAACATGTAATCTTGTTGTAATCTGCTTGAAATCAAGGCTTAAGCTAGAACTTAACACAAGACTCGAGCATCAATTTTGGACAGTTTTTTCATTGAACGCTGTCAAAACATCTGTGGGTCTTAGGATGGTCACTATTTTATTATATCTAGATGGAATACTATAATAACTTGCCTCCATCAGGGTTCACTTTTAGTATAATATCTCCTTCCATTATGTCTTCCATCTCACTGAAAGTAGAAAAAAATGTCTGTAATTTTTTATGTCTCTCCCCGTTGTGCGATTCAGTTTAAGCAAAATTTTACAAAACTTATGATAAATAGATGACCTCTTTACAGATGTCAATCTATGCAATGGTTAGATTAAACGTAATATCGACGCAGAAGCCTCTGTAAATGTTAAAATTGTTTACAAACAAAAAAGTGCTTTCTGCATGATGCTAAGTTGATTGAATTGGGATGCTTTGTTTGTTTAATCAAATATAGAGTGTATACAGCTTTTGAGGTTCTAGAGGAATAGAAGACGGTGCTGTATCCGATTAGTATACCAATTCAATCCTTTCATGTTAATAGTTATTAAGTATGGAGGGAAAAAATATAGGGTAAGTTGTAAGTACCTTAGTTCCTGCTTCACTAGGGAAATATCGCATGCTCCTTGAAAGACGGCTTCTTCAATGACTTCCACTTTCCTATCACCAGGGGATATTCCATCCGCCGATTTCTTTTTGTGTCGTTTATCTAATCCCATTGCAAGAAACGAAACTTCTCAATATTTATTTGATATCTCCCTCGCATTTATTTTGGATAAAATTTCACAAAATTTCGTAACCGTCAGTTGTCAAAAAATCAAAATGTCGTCAATTCAGCTTCAATCAAAATCATCGAATTCAAAATGTCTGCCATGCCTGCCAGTGCCAGCTATGCCTACCACCATGCGCTTAATCATGACGCGGCATCCGCGTTGCGTAGTTTAGAATACGTGGCGCCATCTATGGGTGTATTGGGTGCCATGTAGAAACAGTGCGTCCCAATCGCAGCCGTCAACCTCTTTTTCCAACGTACTACCAACATAATGTTCTGCCATAGAGAATCGCTTCTACGCTAGCTGAGAGCGTTGTTGCCAGGTGACTTTTGTAACCTGCTAGGCAAATTTTACCTTCGTCGAGATCACAATGTATTTGTGATTTTCTAGATTTATTTACTTACGTGAAACGGAACGCACGTTAAACGAACCCCCTTCTTGTGTGTAACATCGGTGAGATTACCCAACGCAGAACTGCGTAAAATCTAACTCGTAATACCTTAATGTAGTGCAATAATAGGATATTTTTTTAACTTGCTTAGAAATATATTTTTCCCACTAGATGATATGTTACATTATTAGATTATTCTAAGAGTGAACATCCATCTCGCTTACTCCCTCGGATTCGATCGTAAGGTCTTCATGAGAACCCGCAATCGATTAGTGTTGTTCGTTCTTCCGCTGGCGGCAAGAAGATAAAATTTAAATGTTTTGATGATTGTCACCTATCACTGGTTTTTTTCTCGTTGGCTGTTACCAGGAAGTTAGATCAGTGCAAAAATTATTTGGGGAATTAAGAATAGTCTTAAGATGGCAATAAATGGCTATGATAAAATTTGGTTTTCTCGTATACACGTCAGCATTATAGCTAGGGGCAGCCACCTTAGCCCTTTTCGGGCTAAATTTAGCTCTTTAAAACAGGGAACCCGTTTTTCACAGTTTAGCCCGAAAGGGGCAATCTAGCCTTTTTTGAGACACATCCCTAAGATTTTCTATTCTATCTAACTAGGTACAAACAATGAAAAAATACATTTTGTTTTATTGAATTTTACTGCTGTGCTGGCTGAGTAGGAGATCCGAGGATGTCAATCGTCGTGCTTAAAATAGAATTACATAATGTAGTCGTGAATCAATAAGTATTTTATTACATTTTAACTATGTACGTTTATTATATTCAAAATAAAATATTAATTTATGTAAGTATTATAGAAGGCTCAGATTATACAAACAAACAGATAGAGCGCGCCGAACGTGCGAGTGAAGCCACACAAGCGAATACAAATTTAAAAGCGAATACAATCTCGCGGCAGTGCTAAAGATAGCGTCGCACTGCTTGAACGTCTCGAGTGATTCATTATTTTCTGTCAAAAATGCCGTCTTGTGTTATTAAACAGTGTAAAAGTTGTTCCCAAAAACAAAAAAAAGTGGATGGAATATCATTTCACAAGTAACTATAAATTATTTAATGGATTTTATTATTTATTCACCCAATAATTAAACGGTTGTCTCGAAACACAAAACCTCGACATTAGTTCGACTGTGTTGCCAGTTTTCGGCAAAATGTTTTCCTTTCAATTGGGGAAACTACCTGTTGATCTAGGCGTTAGCTAGCCTGACTGTTAAATGTACGGACGTGGGTTCGATTCCCACGCGTAATCTCACGCCTAAATTGTTATTCCGAATTTGTATGTATTTCTATAATTATGTTATTGCCGTTTACTGTGATTCGGTAATTAATATCTTATGCGGGATTTTAAATATAATTGTATATGTATAACCATTTAGTTCCGTATGTATATATGTAATGTATACGGGTGTGGCGTAATGAGTGGATAATAGGGTACCTGCGGGTAGGGGCCATTGTGGCGGTTCAGAAAAATATTTGTTATGCTCAGTAAAAGTGCCTCGGTTTTCGAGATATTCGACATTTAAGAAATATTTTACCCTTCGTCACTATTTTTGGCGCCAAGACTGCAAATGAAATTTTTTTTCTATCTATTTTTTGGATAGTATTCTTGGATAGATGTGCTATCGAATGGAAACTATTATTTTTATAACACAAGCACAGTTATGTTTTTAAAATAAGATTTCACTAAAATTTTACTTGCTTTCGTTTGTTTTCCTGACCTTTACCCTTCTGTGGTGTAAAAAAAATGTATGGTCACTTGAATGCCAAATTTTAAAAAAATTAGCCTATTTCATCGAGATTCCGAAATGGTAGTATATTACATATCATTGTTACAACTTGATTCAAAATTAATTCCTACCAAACTTATCAAGGCGTAATTTAAAGAATTATTTTTAACTATTATTAGCAATAATTGTCTACTGTTCGCAGAACTACTAGTAATTCTTGGAACAGATTGGTTCCCGGCCCAGCGGCAATCGACACTATGTCTATCTTGCTCTTTCATGCTATGAGTGAAAGAGAACTATCGTTTCGCGTAACGCATTTTTATGATTTTCGAGTCAGTGTGCTATCATACTACTCCCGTACAACAACGTAATATCCTGTTTTGGATTGATACTCGTTGATTTTGTGCAGTGATTTCGGACTTTGTTTTGCCTAGCGATTTGGACGTCTTAATTTGGCATGGCGTCATACTGTTTGTTGGGTACACTCCATCTGTTTGTTTGTATAATCTGAGATAGAAGGGATGAAACTGTCGACGTGTGAAGAGAGAGCCTCACCTCACCTCACACACATGCCCGGAGAGTATCTCAGCTTAGACATGCGCTCGCTTTCCGGTTGATCGCATCTTGCTAGCACTTATACAGACAAAATTGAGTGGCCAGAACCAATCCACCAGCAGCTTGTTCCCCAATATGACCTTGCGCTGCTGTGCCTTGTAAATACGCACCGAAAATGGAATGTGCCCCAATCTTGTAGGACCAGTCTGTCATCACATCACGGACAGGACTATTGTCGTGGTCGCCATCGCCAATAAGACTAATATCGCGCCTAATATAAGATCGGTCGGAGCGCCGCTTGGCGACAAGTATGTACCTACTCATTGATGATTACTATTATATCCCAGATGATGTTAATCTCGTGTAGGCCGATAAGGAGAAGCTAAGCAAGTAGGTACCTTGACTTGGCTTACGAAATTACCGCCATGCGGATTCAACGATTATTGATTCGATGTTTGTGTCCGTAAACGGACTCATAGCGTAGAACCTCGACCCCGCTGGGCGCCTGGATCCAGGGTCGGACAGATAAGGAGGTAATCCCGGACTCGCCATGTATTGTCAGAAAGTTCATTCTCAGCCTGCAGCCGTAGGTAGCCCACGTATCGCTAGGGCCTTGCTTCGCGCTTGAATCTAAAAAACAACCTGGTTTTTGGGCCTCTACGGCGCCGACTACGCGCGTCGTCTGCTTTCCGCCGTGTGCATCATGCATAAGTCCTTAGGTATATCTTTTGATATTTTTTTTGTTAAAGATAACATTAGGTACAGTGAACAATTTTTTTAACAATTTTTGAGATTATTAATGATAATATAATTGAAAAATATAAAAACGACTTTCAAAACTACTTATAAAAATTTATTTGAAAATGAGAAACAACTATTTTACTTACAAAACTCGATGACATTATTATTAGCCGTTTCGTAACTGTGGTTTGGAGGCAGGAGATAAAAATATATAAACATAAAGTTAATATTTTGACAAGATTTCAATATATCTGCAGTAATCATTATCAAAAAAAAATACTAGGTTCAACTAGCTTATTAGATGACGCTGTCTGTAGATAAGCCGCCAAAAATATGGCAATATGTGCTAAATCTCAAAGACACAATATCAAAATTGTCTGAAACAATTTCACTTCGTCAGATACACAAACAAAAATGTTTTTTTTTATTTCAATTTCATCGCAAATTAGTGTTGATATGGCAATCAACATTAAAAATTAACTTTCCTTTGATAATCAGCTTATGAAAGAGAATCGCCATCTGTTAGCAGCTATAAAAACATGGCCGTGAAAACCCTCATTAGCCCAGACAGTTCCACTTTCGAACATATGCGATTTAGATTTTTAAATAAAGTTTGACCGACGACAGTACAAGGCTGAACGAATCGAAAGAAGGAAAGGGAGGTCATGCTTTTTGCTGACTATTCTGAAGTTCTTAAGTTAATTTATTGAAGTTCATTTAACTGTAAATGCAAAGCATTGATTGTTTCATTAAGCGTTTTGATTTTACCAATATATTTTTTATTAGCTGCTTCAAGACCCTTGATTTCTCTGTATAGTCTTTTATTTTCTGATTCGGTATATCTTATTATATAAGAAGTGGGATTTTCAGTGCTCTTGTGATAATTTAACTCTGCATTCGAAGCACTAAGTTCTTCTTCAAGCACCTTTACTTTGTCAAGTAACGATTGACTATCATTTAAATACAGTTCTTCAAGTTTTCTAGCCTTTTCTTGATAGCGCTTGGAATCTGCGTCTGATTCTTGGAGCGCCTGTTCCAACGTCTTAATCTTTTCAGTCAGTCTTATGTTAACTGGTGATTTATCTTCGAGCTCTTTAATTCTCCTGTGCAGAAATTTATTTTCTATCCTAGTTTTATTTGATTTATTAAGTTCTAAAGATGGTTCTAGGTGTGTTTTTAGTATTTCAGCGTCTTTTAGACGAGATGATATCTGTAATTCTTCTTGCTCTTTAATCTTTTTTTGTAAAACCTCAATCTGTGCATTAGCTGTTTCGATTTCTTTTCTGCTATTATTTTCAAACGCATTATTTGCGGCTTGAGCTGCTGCAAGATCACCTTGGCTCTTTGTCAGTAACTGCGCTGTTATATTTTGGACGTTCAGTTCATCTTGGAGGTTCTCCATCATTTGTACTAAATGCTGATTTCGTAATTCTGCGTTTTCAAAATTTGTCGTCATAGCTTTTAGATCACTGGAAAGTTTTTCGGCGACATCCTCTAGCTTTGATGCCACATCTGAGTATTTAGAACACATCTTTTTGTATTCCTTCAAAGCGATAATATATTTAAATTTTTCAAATGGAAATGTTATAGCTAACGGTACATACGTCAATTGTACCGTTTTACGATCATATTTACCAGATCTTCCCATGATCATTTTGAATACAGCGTCACCTTGATATAGTTTCTTCAGTAACTCAAGTACAGATGTACCCATACCGACGGCGAGATTCTCGAGGCATGGTATGACACCACCATAGCTAATATAAAACTCAATATTAAATCTGTTAATGATCGCCTCTTCCAGGACAGCTTGAGGCCTACCCCTGGTGGCATATTTGTGTATACTTCTCTTTACATCATGTTCTATAGTTATTGCCTCTAATATATTTATTTTATCGTAATCCCTGTAACCAAAGACACAATTAAAATCTATAATAAAACAAGGTTTCTTCTAAAGTGTATAGATAGAAAAATCGATATTGCACAAAATAAGTCAATCTGTAATGTAAAGATGTCGCCTATGCGAACTTAATATTTGAAAGCATTATCTTCCAGCAACATCAGTAAAAAGTTTATAACATCTAGAAGTTTGTTAAAAGGTTTTTTAATAATGGGCCTTACTCAGCTAAATCAATGGCGTGCGTCTCGACCTGCACTCCTATATCTCTGCTTTCATAAGTTTCTTTGGCAAATCGCTGGGCATTCAAATGTTCACTACTTTCATCATTGGTGTATTGATACATCGTTTGGTATTCATTTTCATTGTCACTAAACTCGAAGATGGCTTCATGTTTAATATGTTTAGGTGATTCTGTATTCTCTTCATCTATAGTACTATCTTGATCTATATTATTATCTTCATCTATATTATTATCATCGTCTATAGTATTATATTCTATAATATTATCATCATCTATATTATTAGCATTGTCTATAGTATTTTCTTCTTCTTTAGCATTACATTCATCTATATTATTATCATCATCTATAGTATTATCTTCTTCTGTAGTATTATCTTCTTTTATATTATTATCATCATTAAGGGGCGGTTCTTCGTATGTAACGTTTTCATCAGCATTTTCTACTATATCTATAATATAATCCTCTCCAAATACGTATCCTTCGTGGTTGGGTATTATGTATCGGACGTTTTCATCAATGCTGTATGCCTCTTCTATTTCAATCTGACTGTCATTTTCGTCATTACTGGCATCTTGAACATCGTAACCGGTTTCTTCTTTCAATCCCGCTTGTCTGCAAAAATAATTGTAACAATAAACATTGTTTTATTTTAATTCTGCTCTTGTATTATTATTAAATCAAGTTCAAGATTGTAAATAAGCAAGATGTTTGATGTGTTTTATCCTGAAAAAGCCAGTACTGTACTTGTGAGTATGTGGAAACTCCGACAGAATCAGTACAGAAGACAAAGACAAGACAATATTTTAAAACGTCGGAAGCTGTCGGATCGGAAACCTCAATTTTAGTCAGATTCGATTTGTAATCCGAGAGAGATATTTTGCAAATTATCCGTCAATCTGAAATAGTTTTAAAATAGCGTCGTGGACAAGAAATTGAATTCGTGAAGTGATGATGATATATACTATTACTGCTATATGTAGAACATGTAAACATTTGTTCCGCGGCGGGAATCGAACCCACTACAGAGATCGTCTTTGTACTTACAAGTTAGAAATTCTGGTGTCGACAACATTAACTTTTCCCCACTCGTTCAGTTGTAGGTCGCAGCCCGTGCTCTCCTGCAGTTCTTTAACGCTCTGTATCAGCTTTTGGTCGTACAATATATTGTTGAGGCGAACTTCTACTCTACTTTTGTTGTCCTCCTCATGGTCGCTTTCCGTATTTTCTAAAAATGTTTTAAGATTATTGATCGAGCGAAGCGAGATCTCCAAATCAACTTGGGCAAATCGGCGTTGTATGTATATTTATTTGGCCGAAGATAACCTTCGAAGCGTTGATCCGATCATCGTGAAATTTGATATACAATAGGTAGGTAGTGTTAGCACAATCCTGGTGTGGCTGAATGAGCTAAAAATGTTGCGGGGTTGCGATATTGGGGTTCAAGTGGGGTAAAAAAAACAAAATGAGACTATTAGGTCAAGTTGGACGTTTAGTACATTCCGAAGAGTTCCGTAGAGAAGATTCAAATTACGACTAAAAGCGCATTTAGCTCCATCTCTACATGCCGAATACATGTCTAAAAAAAAAGGATCACAAAGCGCTTAGCATCCAGCGCACGTCGTACTATCGATTATTCATTTTATTTGAGGCCCCAAATCCCCTCAATCCTCATAGCTCCAAAATGACATAAAACTTTGACAGTTGACAAAAAGTAAAAAATGCGTAAGTATCTCAAACGCCGGAGGAGAGTGTGCGCCGCATACAAGTTTCTACCCCGGTTCGGAAATATCGTAAGCTGCTCGTACTTGACCGGTCTTATTTTGAAATTTGAAGGTTCGGTTCCGCAGAAACCGGTTTACCTGTTTTCGCTGACTCCTTATTTTTGGATCCTTGGGGCCCTCGCTTTGGAATTGTAAACCTTGACTTTATTTCTGAAAGGAAAGAAGCAAGTTTAATACAACCCCGGCTAGAACTATTGGCTTAGCTTTTTAATCCCCACCGCTCTACCTAGTGGGGGCAATGAAACAAACTATTAGAGTATTGTCGAAACGCAAGGTCATGTGCTGAAAAGTTGTTTTTACCTCTTATCGTTTCTATAATTTGTTTTTCTCTCTCTGGGCTCACATTAATTTGTACGTTTTCTTTTTTCATTTTGTAAATAACATTTTTAACTGTTAGTTTTAAATCGAATCCCGTTTTGTTTTGTAGGTATTGATTTATAAGCCTTGAATCTAGTTGATACCACGCCAGCTGACGAATCTGAAAATTATGATTGATTAACTGATTGAAAATCACACTAATATTATAAAAAAAGTTTGAATGTTTGTTTGTTTGTTACTCAATCACGTCGTAACGGCTGAACCGATTTCGATGAAATTTGGTGTATACGTAGATTATTACCTGGATTACCACATAGGCTACCTTTTATCCCATAAATCAGTTCCTATGGGATAAAAATGGTGTGTCAAGTTGCAACAGCGAGTTTAGCTTTATTTCTAGGTTAGCATTTAGTAGTGTTACGCGTACGAAGTCGCGGGAAAAAGCTAGTACATTATAAAAAATGAAATATTTATTTATTAGCAGAAAGGGTTCAAAGTATACATAGGGTTCTGGTATTAACTTAAGTAAGCCTTAGCTAATTTTTTATGGAAGGAATAATATATTTTTACAATAAATATTTATTTGTCTGGTTGTTTTTCTATATATTATAAGTATGTATTTACAAAAAAAAGTATATAAGTATTCTATCAGTTATCTGGTTCCCATAGTACAAGCTCTGCTTAGTTTGGGGCTAGATAGCGCTGTGTGAAATGTCCAGCAATATATATTTATTTATTTTATCATTAATTTAGATATGCTGTAGCCTGTAAGTATGGTGTTGGTTTAGTGAAGCGGTATACTTTGCTCAAAACCAGGCATAATATAAATATACATCTATAAAGGTAAACTTTGGTGTTGCAAATTAAGTAAATAATTGAAAATAGTATTGTAAATAAGTAGGATCGATTACAATATCTCTAAAATTGTAATGAAAGGTTGTCGGAACGAAATTGCTTTTAGCAATATGACAATCTATTCTACTGAAATACGTACGATAAAGTGTTGTTATCTATCTCTAAGCTAAATTGGGTTATACAGGTCTGTCACATGCCAAATCAAGTAATGGAGACGGGCAAACTCTAAATTGGACAAATTCCTGTCAGACAGGGCAAGATGAGACGTTTAGAAAATAGGCGTTTGCTGTGGGACATTAATGGCTAAAAATATAATATAATACCTCTAATGCCATGAACTGTCCTGACTTGTTAAATAAAATTAGAATTAATGTTCCATTTAAACAAACTAGGTTCATTCCTCCTATAAATTTACCCATAGTTGGCACAAACAACAGTCAAAACTCATTTTTGTGATAGTGAATTCTTTAGTGATTATTAATAGTATATTTAATATAATAATAGTACAGGTAGGCACTCTTTCTTCATTGTATCTGTAATGTGAGATGTAGAATGGTTGTTCACATTTTCTCTATTTCTATATTGTTGTTAAAACGTGAAAACCTGTAACTGGCTTTCTGGTTAACAATCTGTCTTAATTATAAGTTTTAACAGCTGTTGGTTTTCTTACAAATAAATTAAATTAAATAAGTGTTTCCTCTAATGGCGGGATCCAACATCCGTCGGTAATCACCTACGACTCGTTTCTCCTTGAAAACGTGACAAAGCTTGAGACTAGTTTGCCACTTCTTCAAGGAGATACGAGTCGTAGTCAGTTACCGACGGATATAAGAACCCGCCATATGGCGACACACAAGCTTACGGCCCACCTGATGGTAAGCAGTTTATTAAAATATTCTCAATTGATAGATGTTTAGGGAATTTGAGGGTTCCGTACCTCAAAAGGAAAAAAGAAACCCTTATAAGATCACTTGTTTTCCCGTCTGACCCTTTATTAGGAACTCGTTGAAATTCAAATTTTTCAAATTTATATTCAAATATTTTTATTCATTAAAATCACAAGGATCACTTTGAAACGTCAATTTTACTGCCTGTTCCTTCGCGACCAAGCCAGGAAAGAAAGGCAAGAAACAAGGCTGGTTGTTTTTTAATGATCCTTTTACAATACATAATACAGAACATAAATTACGTCTAAATTGTAACATTTTGAACGAGTTGGAGCAATTTCAATCCCAAGCTTCTCTATCATCTAAATAATCCGATATTTTATAGTAGGCTCTTTTATAAAGATTTTGTTTAATTACGTTTTTAAATTTGTTAATTGTCAATTTTTGTACATCCCTTGGGAGGAATATCAAGTTGAATTTAATATCAATACCTACTTAGGTCTACGGTCTTTTGGAACTGTAAAAAAATAAAGCGTCTATGTAACGAAATCAAAAAATACAGCCATTTATGCCGCATATTTTGACACTCAAATAAATCAAAACTTAGGTGTTGACCTAGAATCATGAAATTTGGCAAAAAGCAAGGTCTCACAGCATAAGTAAAGGAAAAATACTAAAAAATAATAATTTGCAGTTATATCACATAAATAAATATGTTTACGGAACTCTCGGGTTTTTTTATATAGGTACCTCGTCTTTCATCTCCGGAGGAAGCCTGTGCCCGTGCGCCTCCTGGCTGAATATCTCAGGCGTCAGCTCATGGGTGTGGTGGTGGCAAACATACACCACTGTAAATAATTCCTCTCCAGGTTTACTCCTCATGCTGACTGCGGCTGGACACTGGATTGTTTTTTGTCTGAAATAAGAAAATTCAAAATATAACCCAAAAAAATTCCAAACTCAAAGTTTTGGCCACTTCCATCATAGATCGAGTGACGTCATTAGGTGCTATGAAAACGACGAAAATTCGATAAAGTGTTCTCTTTAAAAATGTAACAACAATGGGAAATGTTATTTACAATTATATATCAGTACGAGTTATTATATTATTTTTTTAGTTTTATATCGTACGAAGTGAATTGTTCAAAAGTAGTATTAGAGAGGACCGCGCGTTGCCCCCGCGTCGTACATCTGAATCGAAAATTGGAGCTGAGTTAGTGTTAATGTTGGGAATATACGTCCGATTTTTCCATACGACAATCGGATCCGACACTCTGAACCGACTACCGGAAGGCGTTCATATAATACACAATACACGTCCGATTCGATAGACGGATCGGGGTCCAATTCGGAAAAAACGCCAAGGGTGGACCCAATAGAAACGCATTTTTCTTTAACACGAGCAAATATGCAGTAAGTAATAGTACTTTGTCGTCTCATCTTTTCTTTCCGCTCCGTATGCAGCAATACGCTCACGATTTGATCTGGAGGGATTAAGTAGACGTTGATGAGGAAAATATGACGCAAGAATCGGATGTGCATCGAGTGAATACGATTAGATTGTCTGATATCGGAAACCAAATCATTATATACTTGTTAACCAGTGTTCGTGTCATCACTTAGGCCCTGTCAGAAACCCAGCGCTGCATCGTACCCAACAAGGTTCGAAGCAGCCCATGTTGAGACAGGGACTATTTTGTCCCCACGCAACACCACATCTGTGTTATTTTAATATTGTACGCTTTCTGTAGGAGCAAATAAATATATTTTTTTTCTTTCTTTCTTTCAAATCTGACGTGTATTCCCACACTTAGTCGTATGATGTGCCATAGTGGAAATTTGAACAAATTCTTCCCACAGTAGCTTGCGCAAAATACACAAGCCTAGAAATTTGAATAATTCTTCCCACAGAGGCTTGCGCAAATCGTTGACATGTGTGAGACCCATTAGAGATAAGAAACTTTAAAGCAAATAACACTTACCTAACCTTCCTTACCCCCGTACTCGTACTTTTATATCCTCCTTTATTAAATCTACACGCAAAGTTGTACCAAGTTGTCCTATGCTTATTATAATATTTGGAAGTTCTGACATTGCGACTGTCGTGGACATAATAGTAGAAGAACCATTTCAATGCGTGGCTTGCAGAGTAGCGCGCAAATTCTGCCATCGACGGAAAAGTATCGCCAATCTGAGAAGTTAAAAAAATAATAAAAAATCAGATCAGTCGCTCTGTAAGTTTATGGCGGAGCCAATGAAGTAGTAACCGTTGAACATTAGGTGGACCGTGACCTTGTTCCGTCGCGTCATCTTATCGACACAAGTTGCAAACAAGCAATATAAGTTTTACTATTGGTTCGCCCCGAACTGAGATCTCGCGAGTCTAAAAAAAAACAATAAAAAAAAAATTATTATAATCTTTGACTATAGTGCCACGAACATCCAGCTAACTTGATCTACAGTTTCATTCAAGTTACTAGAAACGGGAGTTCATGTGAATTTGTTACTTTTTTGGCGTAGAAATTGCATTTATTCTGGATTTCAGACTTTTCCCTATATTTGTGTCACTAAAGCTACACGCATACCAAATTTCAGTACTGTGTACCTTGTGAATTTCTTTAATGTTCCGTTTTTATTATGACTAATAACTCAAAAACCACAAGGATTGAACTAAATACAAGAACAGGGTCGCAATTTACTAACGAAGAGCGTTTATTAGACGTCCCACTTGACCTAATAGTCTCATTAAGTTTTTTTTACCCCTCTTGAACCCCAATATCTCAACAACCCCCCAACATTTTTAGCTCATTTAGTCGCTCCAGAATAGTGCCATCACTACCTACCTATATATCAAATTTCACGATGATAGGATCAACGCTTCGAAACTAATCCTCGGACAAACAAACATACATACATACAACGCCGATTCGTCCAAGTTAAATTGGAGATCTCGCTTAGCTCGACTGAAAACTGAAATTAGACTACGTAATAGCTATGTCTATGGTAGCCTATATCACCGGGATCATGAAAACTAATTGATTGACACCTCATTCATCAAAATCGGATGGGCAGTTTAGGCGATACGGTGAAACATTCATCCATAGGCTGCTAAAAACATTAACCTTCATTTTGGCTTTCCCGTAGTTGGGTAAAAATGTAGCCATGTCACCCACATCATAATAACGAATCGATTGACGGTAGTTTCGGCACTACCGTGGAACATATGTAGGTAAATAAAAACATATATACATACATAGACTGCTAAAAATATAACTATTCCTTTTGACTTTGCCGTAGTCGGGTAAAAAAATCCCTAAATATTTAGATAATTAATAAATAAATAAAAGTAGGGAAAAGCAACCATATTACGTTGTAATAAGGCATTATACCTATGTGCCAAAGTGTGCGTTTTTTCATAGAATGTAAACTTCTTTAGATTATATGAAGGATGAATGACATACCATAAAAACCTATGCAGCTTTATGGGATGTTTAGGTTTAGTAGATAAATAAATTAAAAAAATGACACGTGATTTTGTTAATACTGGAATCACGGAATATTTTCGATAAAAAAATACTATCCATACTAGCCAACTTTTAAGTTTAGGTAAATATGCATCCGAATATTCGATCACTATGATAAGATTTGCTGAATTCAATATTCCAAAACGGAATTCCGACTGTATGTGACCAGCCTTACTGTGTGAAAGTGAAAGAAACATCCATTTGTATATGTCATTATTATGATTATACGCACCTTGATAAAACCCTCTGCATGATACTCCGGTATATTGCTATGTCTATTTTGGCATCTCAATACTGCAGCAGCCATCATTTTTTCTGGCGTTAAGACTTTTGAATCTATTTTTTCCACCACCTTCTTTTTCTTCTTCATTGACTCAGCTAAACAATTCTCTAATTCCGATAGATCACCAATCAGAGGTCCAGGATCAGTTACCGATCGTTTCAATTTCGACAATTCACCAATCAGGTGTTCCTCTGTGAAATCTGTTTTCGATTTGATCTCATGGAGGGCAATGGGTTTGCTAGACTCATCTATGGTCTCTACCGTTTCTATAGCTATGCCACCAATCTGGTACTTTTTGATGGATTTGTTTGTTGGTTCTGCGTTAACTTGTTCGGAATTTCCGATGATTAAGGGGTGTATACCACTATCGGTTGTTTGAGCAGTGGTCAGTTCTTTACTGCCAGCAAAAGTGGATATGGCACTTCGATTATCAAGACTACCGGGTGTTGGCTGATTGATAACAAACATGAATGGATTTTTGTTATGAATAATGAGTTTACTTGAACTGCCTATGATAATTTGTTGATTTGTATTGATTGGATGATCAGTATTACTGTTTGCAATATTTGCACTGACTTCTGTTTGCGTTTCATCTACAGGAACCTCACGTTCGTACTCTCTGAAACATTAAACAATGCACCTATTCTTATGACATTGGCTTATCTTCCGTTCTCGACATTTTATTGATCAAAATCAAGAATATAACTCGATATTGTTTAATCGAGTCAGCAAATAGTGGCAACATATTATAACACTACACCCACAGCATTTAAAAGGGTTTGAACTTCTACTGGGGCTGGAATAGTCTCCTTGCCGGCATTTCTTTTAATGCACTTTCAATCTTTGTCTTATTATCTCCACAACTTGACACTCTACGACGTTAAGTAATATAAAACTTTTTGCACATCTATATGTCTCCAATCCAAATATGTTACATTGTGCGATGCGACTTTGAAAAAATAACAAATGGCGGATAGGGGACTATGTCAAAAATAACGACCGTCTCCTATTAGACAGAGCGCTATTTAGATAGATGGTCTAGATAGTCAGTTTTTTCTAGAGTAAAGCTGGCATGAAAAACCGGCCAAGTGCGAGTCGGACTCGCGCACGTAGGGTTCCGTACCATTATCTATAAAAACGAGCAAAAAAATCACGTGTGTTCTATGGGAGCTCCCCTTAAATATTTGTTTTATTTTAATTTCATTATTTATTTTAAAAGTGAATATATAACTAAATATTCTGTGAATATTTCAAGCGTCTTCCTGTTGCCGTTATCCATATCGAGCAAAAACGAGCAAAAAATCTCGTTTGTTGTTTGGGAGCCCCCTTCTCTCTTCGAGTCGTTATCCTCAATGCTGAGGGTCGTGACCTCCTCCATGGGTGATTTTTCCTTGACTATGTTTCGCCATCGGTGTCTGTTGGCGGCGACATGTATGGCATCACGAAGCCCAGAGTCTAGAGTTGTGCGGATCTGGTCAGACCAACGTATCGGGCTACGACCCCGTGGTATTTTCCCCTCAACTTTACCAGTGATGATCAGTTCCTCCAAGTTGTCACTATGTTTCCTCGCTATGTGACCAAAGTACTCAAGGACTCGTTGGAGGCAGACTTTTGATAGCCTTGTAGTTATCTTGAGATCCTTGAGTATTGAAAGGTTAGTTCTTCGGGCCGTCTAGGGAATCTGCAGCGTTTGTCTCCAGCACCACATCTCAAAAGCGTCCAAGGTATAAGTAAAGTAAGTATAAGTAAATATTTAAGGGGAGCCCCCTTAAATATTTGTTTTATTCTGTTTTTAGTATTTGTTGTTATAGCGCCAACATATGTTGTTATACATCATCTTGAAAAATTACAACTGTCTAACTATCACGGTTCATGAGATACAGCCTGGTGACAGACGGACAGACAGACAGACGGACAGCGGAGTCTTAGTAATAGAGTCCCGTTTTACCCTTTGTGTATGGAACAAAAAGTCTTCAACTTACACAACACCATTGTCACCCTCAACTTGATCGGTAATAGAATGCTCGTACATACTGCAACATGCAACATTCAAGGTTACAATTTACCTTCAAATCTGACTATACCAAAGTCAAATTCGGGTTTTCATAGAATAAAAATAAAATAAAATAAATATTGCTGGACATTTCACACAGCGCTACCTAGCCCCAAACTAAGCAGAGCTTGTACTATGGGAACCAGATAACTGATAGAATACTTATATACATTTTTTTTGTAAATACGTACTTATAATATATAAAAAAACAACCAGACCCGGAACAAATATCTATAATTCATGCAAACATTTGTTCCGCGGCGGGAATCGAACCCAACAATGAAATCGAACAGAATGGTCATGAAATGCCAACTGTCCAATTGGTAGGTTATAAGTGGAAAGTTAAGATGCGGTACAAAGGACAACTAATAGAACCCTTAAGTTTTAACAACAAGAAAAGTTCCTTAGTTTTCTAAATTAAAAAAATATGTGCTAAAAAGGGGGCGGTAGACTTAGTTCATCTGGAGCGAATCACCTAGGTGAATGAAGTACACGTGTTAGACATGATTCATCCAGGTGATTTAAAAAAGTCATTCCACAAAACTTTTTTTTAGCTTTTACTGATCCAAAAGTTTAACTAAGATAAGTCTCACAAATAATATGATAAGATTATAATATAATATTTCGTAGAAAAATGTAAATAATTCTGACAGAATATTATTTTCTTCCCATTTTTTTGGAGCATCATCAGTATGTAACTTTTTTATTTTTTTATTTATTACACTTAATTTTTTTACAAACAGTAATGTATAAATGTAGCACTTAAAAACCACTAAGGTTTGTAGAGATAATGCTATAATAAGTCTAAGTTTACTGTAAGTAACTGATTAAAGTTATATATATCTATGATACACAAGTGGATTCCGTCTAGTTTTCTTTTAGCTAGAATAATTGGAACGGATACAGAGAAGATTAGCATGGCCCTGCGCTAGAACGGTTCTTGTAGCCATTCTTTGTGCCTATCTCAATTTTCTATCCTATATAGGATCTCTCATTTCAAATTAATTATATTGAAGCTTAGTTTTATTATTACAAACTTTTTATTAACTTGCAATGTATTATGTTTGTCCGGGTGGAATCTTGCAACTGAATTTTAAATCCGTTCCCCACAACCGATTGAGCTGAAATTTGGAATACATATGGAACTTCGGTGACAATGCAATAATATGGTACCATGGAGGTGGTCTCATGATGGAGACGGATGCTAGACAACGGAACTTCTGAATGGATACTAGTGTTTGGGCTCAATTGAATCTGCTTGCGGTTGCGATTATGAATTTTATAAAAGCTTATTTTGAAAAAGTAAATTTTCAACAAAAACGTATTAAAATCTCGAGAAAACAATAAAATTCGTCTCGACGAAATGTTAGAGCACTTTCGCATTGAGCCATTCAAGTACAGCCACAGAATACTAAAAAGTTCAGTTCAAAAAGAGTTGGGCGCGAGACGAGCCGTTTAATGTCTCCGCCCGGCCAACCATTACGCAAACACTCTTTATAGGTTCAATAAAATAATTTTGTTTAAAATAAAATCAAGTAGATAAATAAATAAAATCATTTTTAACAATTTATTATTAATGATGTTTAAAATATTCCCTATAACTTTTTGTAGTCCAGAATTGAAAGTCTTATACAGGGTGTTTGGTAATATTCTGACGATATTCAAGTGACGGTTTCGAAAACATAAAAAACGACTTCTCGAAAAAAAAACTACTACTTAGTTAAATTATTAAATTTTAAAGAAAATCGTCTAAGTTTAGGTGATTAATTAATTCGATATAAAACTTACTGCCTACTCTTGCAATCGACATCCAAAAATAAAGGCCGATTTGATATCTCTTTCGGAAATGGATTTGGTTGGTATGGAAATGGTATGTTTTTGGGTTAGAAAGGGACAACAAGAGATATCTCGAGACGTCACCAAGACATCAATCATCAATACATCTGTGGGTGGATGGCAAGCAATAGCACTACATAAGTTTAATGAAGTGTTTGTTTTTACATGCCAAAATAAATTTCACATTTCTATGGTAAACATTTCACAAAATTATTTATTATGCTCATCCCGCATCTCTATATATTGGTAAACACACAAGTTAAAAATAATAATAATAATAAACAATGCTGGACATTTCACACAGCGCCATCTAGCCCCAACTAAGCAAGCTTGTATAATGGGAAACAAATAACTGATAGTATACTTAAATACCTTTTTTTGTAAATACATACAATATACAGAGAAAGAACCAGACCCGGAACAAATATCTGTAGATCATGCAAATATTTGTTCCGCGGCGGTAATCGAGCCCGCAACCTCCTGCGTCTCAGCCGGCTATTCGCCCACTGCACCACGGAGGTCGTTAAATAATTTCAACTTACTATTCAGTATCGTCGCTGTCCACTTCATCGGGTGTTAGCTCTACCCACGGATTTATTTGTGTCTCGCAACCTGATTTTTGCAACTCTGTGACGCTTTGTAGCACTTCTTCATCATACGCTAATTTACTTGAGTCATCGTCGATGCTTGTATCTAGAAATGTTAAAGGTACAGGTTGCTTGGTAATATACTGACGATATTCAAGTGACGGGTTCTCAAAACATAAAAAAAAGACTTCTCGAAAAAAAAATCTACTAGTTATATTATTATATATAGAAAATCGACTAAGTTTAGGTAATTATTTAGATATAAAACTTACTGCGTGCTCTTGCAATCGATATTCAAAAATAAAGGCCGATTTGATAACTCTTTCGGAAATGGCTGCGGGTTTTGGGTTAGAAATAGACAACAAGAGATATCTCGATACGTTACCAATACATTATCTGTGGTTAGATGGCAAGCATTAAGAAATAGCACAACACATAAGTTTAATAAAGAGTTTGTTTTTACATGCCAAAATAAATTTCACATTTCTATGGTAAACATTTCACAAATTTATTTATTATGCTCATCAAAATAACCCCTTTCATTTTTGTGCGTATATTATCAAACACCCTATATAAATGGAAGACATGGACGGCCAAAACTTAGATAGGTATCGAGGAAAATGGCTTTATAAAGAGGAAGCCTATACTGCGTGTCACCGCATTTACGACATTAATTTAAATCACGGGTAGGGCTGATGGCTAGTATTGTAGTAAAATAATTATTGTTCAAATTCATTACCATGAATATTTTTAGTTTTCGATTGACTTTAATTTCAAGCCCTAAAATATCAATGAAACAGCCTGTATAAAATAGGTACACAAATCATATTCATTCATCATGTAAGTACCTGTTAAACTGACTAAGCGGCATCGGCGCAAAGGCGCCGCCGATTTACGTTAAAAATTGTGTATTAAAAATATATTTTTAATTGATTAGATATGATTAAAAAATTATTATTAATATTATATTATTAATATAATTATAATATTTAATAACTAATAAAATAATATATAGGCGAACTTAATGCTAATTTCTAATGCTAATCGATTACTGTATAAATATTCAAGCTACCGGTATTTAACCAATGTGTAAAATCATTATAATTGTAATATAATTATAATACGATTCTGCATAAGTGTTTTAAATTAACGTCGTGAATGCGGTGACAGACTGTATACAACAGTATAGAAAGTATATTGTATATACAGAACCCGCCTGCGGCTTCGCACGCTTGGTTTGTCAATAAAAACATAATAACTAATATTAAACGGGTATTTATCGCATTTAAAAACACTAAAAACATCACCCTCTTCTGCGCAGTCGAATAAAAAGTACCCTACGTACTAATCCCGATCATAATCTATCTGTGTACTGTTTTAAAGCTGTAGAATAACCATACCTTCTAAAGAGTTGTTTATTGGTTCATTAACAAGTTTTGGACTAGAACCTGTTAGTTTTTTCATGGTTGCCAAAACCCGAACTTTTATAGAGTCGTTGAAGTTTGCTTTTATATCTGAAAAAAAAACATAAATCAAAATATAGATGAATATTAAAATCCATATCTGTCGTGGTTTAGCGGCCAAATAAATTACATAGTAAACTCATATCTGTCGTGTAATTTAAAAATGGAACGATCTTTTATTCCGAAACATCGCAACCAAGGAGGTAACTGTAATTGTACATTCAACAACTATATTTTCAAATAAAAAGTTCTGCCTAGTACTACAAACTTAGTACTTAGTTTTAATTTCCGCGCATTATTTGATAAAAGTACTATACAAGCCTTGGCCACAACTAGGCATTGATGGACTTACGTTCGTCCATCAATGCTTATTTTGCTGGCCGCTGCTGTAATGTACTATATCCATTCACTATAGCAATGAGTATAATTAATAAGCACCAAATGTCACTTTACTTACATATATTGAAAAATTACACTCAAAATCAAAATCTTTTTATTCATTAACATCACAAGGATCACTTTGAATCGTCAATATTACTGCCTGTTCCTTCGCGACCAAGTCAGAAAATAATGACAAGAAACAAGGCTGGTTGTTCTTTTTAATGATCCTTTTAGAATACATAACAACAAAGATAATTAATTACGTCTAAATTGTAACATTCTTGAACGAGTTGGAGCAATTTCAATCCCAAGCTTCTCTATCATCCCAATAATCTGATATGTTATAGTAGGCTTTTTTATAAAGGTTTTGTTTAATTACTTTTTTAGGGTTCCGTGCCTCAAAAGGTAAAAAAGGAACCCTTATAAGATCACCGTCTGTCCGTGTGTCACCACCGATTTTCTCAGGAACGGGTGGACCTAGCAAGTTGAAATTTATACTAGATACTGAGGTCTATAGTCCCTATTAGGTGTATAAAAATCTAGGTCCTGAGTCAACACGATAAAAAGATATGATGGGCAAATTTAGATTTTCGATTTCGAAAACTTGTAAGTACCAAAATTTACCTTAATTTTCAACTATTTTTTTTTTATTTTCCCTTTACTTGTACTGTACCTTGCTTTTAAGCAAAATTGACAATTCTAGGTCAACCGGAAGTACCCTATAAGTTTCAGGCTGAAACCCTCTAGGGTAGTTCCCGTTGACCTAGAATCACGAAATTTGGCCAAAAGCAGCATAAATAAAGGAAAAATTCCAAAAAATAAATAAAGTTGAAAATTAAAGGGTGTCTCCATACATACATAGTTGACGCCAATTAAGATAGTCCTCTGAGTTGTATGGGCGCTCATACAATTTAGAGGACAATGGGTAGGTAGAAAAAACGCTCTTGACCGGTTTTTTGCCAAAAAGGACGTATAGTCCCGAAAATCATGTTACAAGCGAAATTTGTTACCAGATCTTACAATTCCATAGATTTATTAAATTTAAAGTTTGTCCCTGAATATTGTTAGTCTATTGAATATGAATCCAAATTTAAAAAATTAAGTATTTGTGTCTCCTGAAAAAACCTACTGTTTTATCATACAACCTTTTGAACTGACAGCGACGACATTTTTTGTGTTACGTGTGACGATGTTTATTTACTTACATCTGATCTTCTCTAACATTTCTTTTATTCTTTCCGGTGACATATTTTTCTTTATGTTCTTGTTTTTCATTTTGTTCAAATGATTGTAAACCATTTTCTTTCTCGTCAACCCAGGTATTTTTGATTCTATGTATCGCCTTAGAAGCAATGGGTGCACGTTAAACTGTGCTAAATCTCGAATCTGCAAAATTCAAATTCAATCGTTTATTTGCTAGAATACACAAAAATTACATTATAAAGTCTTAGGTAAATCTGTGCTTGTCAATGTATTCAACCTGCATGCAGGCGTGTAAATATTTGTCAGTAGGTATTTATTTAATAATGTCAATATATTACATTAAAATTCAAAAAAATCACTAATACTATAAAAACAATTGTCTGAAAGCAACAGCGTAAGGTTTTTTCTATAAGTAAAATGTAATGTAAATTTTGATAACTTCCGTGGCGCAGTGTACGAATAGCCGGCTGAGACGCAGGAGCATGCGGGTTCAATTCCCGGAACAAATTTTAGTATTATCTACAGATAATTGTTCTGACGCTGGATGTTTTTCTATCACACTAATTATAAATGCAATAGTTTGGATGTTTGTTATTCAATCACGAATCAATGTCGTATGGCAGAACAGATTCACAAAAATGTATATAAGTATTCTATCAGTTATCCTGTTCTCCATAGTCAAGCTTGGCTTAGATTGGTGCTTTTTCACATATTCTATCCATCTCTCTTCTATGGTCTTCTTTTACTTCTATCATCATCATCATTATATCAGCCATCGGACGTTCACTGCTAAACACATAGGCCTCATAGACCAAAGTTACTGAAATAGCCCAGAGGATTAGCAAGCTGAATTGACATTCGGCGGAGCACTTAGCTCGAAGAAATGAATACCTCGAGGAGACCAGCTAGAAAGCGCAGTGTAGAACAGCCCCCTACTAGATGGAAAGGTGAAGAAGAAAAACCTGTAATAAAGTTCCATTTTACAGCTGAGATCCCTTCACCAAAAAGGAAAAGTGCTGATAATCTTTAGATCGGATGACCTGATCACACACAGCTAAAAACCTTTCTGTAAAAAAACGCGTCCAAATCGGTCCATCTGTTGAGGAACTACGATATCACAGACACAGTGCTGCCACCAACCCAAAGTCCTACTCCGCTATTAAGAAGTTTGGATGGCTGGGGTCAGGTAAGAGGGGTACACCCCAATGCGGCACGTTAGTACAGATCTCATTCCGCCCACCCTAGAATTAGAATTAGACCACAGACATACATATAACACCCCACTTTTTGCGAAGGGGGTTAAAAATAATACCTCGTCCTTCACTTCCTGAGGGAGCGCTTTCATGCCATGTGGCAGTTGGTTAAACGACTCTAGGGACAGTTCATGTCTGTGATGATGACACACTTCCCTCACTTGATACACATCTTGCCCTGGATCACACTTCAAGGTCAGGCTGGCTGGACATTGTAAAGGCGTTTTCTTCCTATAAAACACAAATGTAAACCTCATCAATCAATCAATCACAAAAATAAACGTGCGCACACACACATTTTTAACAACACGTAATTCTTAGTGCAATGCGCAAGTGACAACCGTATGCGTTGAACGGTAACAGTTCACACTATAAAAAAGTATTCTCTACACACATCATTCTGAAGATAAATTATTTTATTATGTGCGCTTGGTACATTGCTTTTCACGTAGCTATTGTTGCTGCGTTCAACGTAAAAAAAAAGGCACAATAATTTCTTTATAATGCAGAAAATAGTGCGCGTTAATAGCATTGCGTTTAACTTAGCGATTGCCACAAAAGAGAACCGCGCGCTTTAGTTTAAAAGAACATATTATATGTACTTGTTTCCTTTTACCGAATAAAGATTTATTACTATTATTACTTCGGCACCAACTAGAAAATTCTCAAAAATATTATATATATTTATTTAAAAAGCTTTCGATGAAATTTGACACACAGGTAGATTATTGTTGAGACTGGATACTTTTTTATAACAAATCACGCGTGCGAAGCCGCCGTCGGAGCTTGTATTATTAATGCTAAATTGAGTTTGTTTGATACGCTTTTACGTCTAAACGGCTCTACCAATTTTGATGAAATTTGGTATATAGATTGAGTTACCTGGATTGAGTCATAGGTTACTTTTTTGACAAATCACGAATAAAACTTACTTTCGTATCCTTATCCCTTTACTTTGGGATTTGCCTTCCTTATGATTGAATCTGCATTCAAAACAACAGTATGTTGGTCTTTTACTGTTATATTTTGAACCATTTTTTGGATTACGAGTGTCATATCGTACATAGTAGAATAACCATTGTGATGCATGTTGAGCATTATAGTCATTGAATTCTTCTACAGAATTGAATGTATCCCCAACTTCAGGTAAACCCTCAGCTTTATGTTCTAGTAAATCTTGATGTTTTTCACATTTGTTCTTAAGCACTTTCGGTACAGGTTTGCTACGATCAGGCTTCGATTTACGTATTGGTACTAATAATTGGAGTTCATCTGTTGGCTCTAACATTTGATCAGTTCCTTCTGCCAGTTGATCAGTTACTTCTGACAATTGATCAGTTGCTGCGCTTGACAGTTGATCTGCTGCATTATTTTTGTTAGCTGTTGTTTTTTCAGCGGTTGTCGCTTTTTTTCTGAAAGTACAATCGCACAATTAGTATGATAAGTAGTAGTCAACACATTAGAAGCCAATCATCATCACATCACCTTTTTAAGCGATAAGACTGACCATTTTGTTTCTCATTTAGTTGATCTAGCTTGAAAGGTATAATAAATAATTATTATTTGTTCATTCACCTATAGGATGTCCACTGTTAAACATATGCCTTCCCCATCGCCCAAAGCAACCTACACCAAACCATAGAAGTCAAAGTTCTCTAATTGTAATGAAGAGCTAGTCTCAGAAGAGCTAGCAGTTGTTGTTCAAAATAGAACCAGCAACACTAAAGTAAAAAATAATAACCTCTTTCGAAGTTATGATTAATTTTATCTAAACTGATATTATAAATTCGAAAGTAATTCTTTGTTACGTTTTCATGGTTCGTTTTAAAGTGATCCTTGTGATTTTCAAGTTTTTTGGTACCCAACAGCTGCAGATAGGCAAAAATTATGGTGATTTTTGGTTGCAGGTTTAATTCCCGCCGCGAAACAAAGGTTTTCATGATCTACAGATATTTTTACAGGAGAGGGTATTTTCTGAATGAAAAGAACACAAAATGTATTACATTTATATTACTTAATGTTACACAAGTTAAAGCAGATATAAAAATCAAAGACGAGGAGTTGGTTCTTGTGGACACCACCATATTCTTAGATATAACCCTAGATAATAAGCTTCAATGGGGCCCTCACATTGATAAGTTGTCGAAAAAGATCTGTCTTTTTACAGACGTAGACACAGCTAGACTAGTTTACTTCAGCTACTCCCACAGCATTATGCCATACGGTATACTGCTGTGGGGGGAATGCTGCAGATATAAACACCGTTTTTGTGCTGCAGAAGAGGGCTGTTTGTGCAATTTATAATATGGGCCCCAGAGAATCATTATGCAATAAGTTTATGACATTTCCTTGTCAATACATCTATGAAAATCTAATGTATGTTCACAAAAATATTAATTTGTTTAAGAAAAATAGCGATTATCATAATTTTAATACTAGAAATAAAGATAAACTCGATGTTGCCACTTGTAGACTCCATAAAGTTAGTAAATCGTTTAAAGGGCAAGGTGTACGCTTTTATAACAAACTCCCAAGGGATGTACAAAAATTGACAATCAACAAATTTAAAAACGTAATTAAACAAAATCTTTATAAAAAAGCCTACTATAAAATATCAGATTAGTTAGATGATAGAGAAGCTTGGGATTGAAATTGCTCCAACTCTTTCAAAATGTTACAATTCAGACGTAATTTATTTTCTGTATTGTTCTAAAAGGATCATTAAAAAAAACAACCAGCCTTGTTTCTTGCCTCTCTTTCCTGGCTTGGTTGCGAAAGAACAGGCAGTGAAATTGACGTTTCAAAGTAATCCTTGTGATTTTAATGAATAAAAATATTTGACTTTGACTTTTCTACGTCTAATAGTAATTCTAATTCTAGGGTGGGGCCAATAAGATCTGCAGTGATGTCCCGCATTGGGGTATATTCTGCATTACCCCCTCCTTACCTGACCCTAACCATCCTAATTTTTTGAAATAATAGAGTAGGACTTTGGGTTGATGGCAGCGATTTTCCAGGATTCCCGTGGATGTTGTTTTTTCTACATATTTTATGCAAGCATTTACTAACTATTTATATTTAATTATTTTAACAATTACCACACACTTGTTTTACTTCATACTTACATTAAGTTATCTGGACTAAATTGTAAATTTGATTCAAAACACACACGCTTTACATTTGGATCATCAATCGGGCCAGCAGACAGACAGATTGGCCTGAAACATTATTGAATTCAATTAAATTCAATCAAATAAAAATTTTTTGACAGCACTAATAGAGTATGAATAAAATAAAACCTTGAAACATATGTAACATAAATAAAATAATTGCAGAATGTGTGTCTGATGTACCAACTGCAAGTTAGTAAGTATGCCAAGTCCAACTTGGCATACTAACATATGAGTTTCAATAAAATTATTTTGAAGCTGTTTTGATGAAATTTGATGCTTCCCTTGATCATGGGAAATCAAAGCTCATCCAACAGCAGACAGAATCTTTAAATCATAATGTTATTGTTGCATTCAATAATCCTAATATTACAAATGGGAAACTGAGTCTTTATTTGTTACGCTTTCACATTGTAACGGGTGAACCGATTTTGATGAAATTTGGTACATACATAGAATATGACTGGATTGGGATACTAAAAATTATTGTAGAAAAAATAAACATATGGAAAGAAGCAATTACACAACTCAAAAAAAATCCCTGTAATTCAAACAGTATGTATCAACTATACATTTACCAAGTATACCCTCAGTGAAAGTTGAAACTAGGTAAAATGTCTCAGTCTGACATTTGAGGAAAAGGTAGAGAATGTTAAACTAATGGTCTAATAAAACCAGCATTAATAATGATGCAATCCACAGTAAAAGGTACCAATAATTTTCAAATACATCTTGTAACAACTGCTGAATAAATACCTTTTTATAGGTGCTCTCAAAATGATAGGAGTACTTGGTTTGTAAACAAGGCTACCCTTTCTTAAAATTATGGGTTTCCTCGGCACTTTGGTATCACTGGAAGAAGCCATAATTGACAACAGGCCCTCCTATTCATTACTTGACTGCATTCACTGAAAAGTTGTTAATAGTTAACAACATTATCAATATTTTACAATATCTAGTGATTTAAGGTTAAACACGAATTCAACTTGAAGATGAGGCATTATGATAAAGCAAATGATTTGTTTCACCACTTTAGCATTCTAGCACTACAAGAAAATAAATAAAACGTACAGCAACAGCAACCAGTAAGAATAACCAACAACTCGAACGAAACAACAAACTACTATATACGTAAAAATAGTCAGACAATTGAATGTTCAGAAATAGCAGTAGCCATCTTGTCAAGATTTCGATTTTGGTTTGGTTGGCTTGGCCGTTGGCCCAAAGCTTGACCCACAGATAATAAATACTAGGCTAATATCTATCGTATCGCTCGCCGCACGTAGTGTCGCGCCGTATCCCGTCTCTATTTTATTTTATTTACTTGGGAACAAATACAGAAGTTATACAAAGTGCTAGTATTATAGTTACTCTTAGATAAATGCATGACTCACGACATCAATTGAGCTTCTAAACATTGGCCGCTTATCTCAGATTAAAGAAAAGAACAAAAGAAGTGAACGCGCCTAATACTGAAGCGTCAACATCTACTCCAAAATAGAGTAAAATAAAGTGAACGCCAGTAGTTAGGGGACCGTTCAAGTATTACGTACGCACTATAGGGGGGCGGGGGGGTCTATGCTTTGCATAATTTTGTGACATGGGGGGGGGGCTCTAGATTTATAATTTATATTTTATAATTTAACAGAAGTTTGTTTTGTTCGTAATACTACATTATGATATGATTACATATGATTAAAATATTTGCTTCTTACTCTATGTAGAATACCGTGTCAATAAACTTTGTTTAAATGAATATTATGTGCGTTGAAGTCCTCTATCCTAGTCTGAAGTCCTTTTGCTGGCAAGGGGGGGGGGGGGGGGGGGTAAATAATTGTAAGAAATTTGCTTAACACTTTAAAAACCTATTTTACAGTGTTCTATTTAATTAGATTAAGCCTTCTTGTGTCGTCCCAACGTGTAAAAGCAGTTCAGCTGGGCTCAAAAACAACTGTCGTAAATAATGATACCTCCATTTTGCTAGTGTTGCCAAATATCGAGTTATTATTTTCCCTACTCTAGAATTCTGAGAATGAAAACTTTTATCAGTTGTAGTTTTAAATTAAATGATTGTTTAAAAATGCATAATGACCAGCCTAAAAAAAGTTATACAGAGTCACTGGCAATCACTTAAACACTTAGCAACCTTTTAGGGACATGTTGACATGACTTTTGAAAATTCGCGAAAAAAATCAGCTAATCAGACAAAATCTATGGGACATTTTGTTAGGTATCGGTGAACTTTTTGCATGGGGCAACCGATTTTTTACTACAAAATAACACGGGTGCTTGTGAAATTTTAGCTTCCCTGTTGATGAAGAAAGAAAAACGCGCTGGAAAGGAATTTTACAAATAGCTCGAGTAGAACAGTTTTGGAAACCTTACGCAGCAAAAAGGAAATTAAATGCTTTTATCGAAATCGTGTTTTAATTTAAAATCATTGTGATTATTATTTAAGTACTTATGTTAGTTTTACATATTTATGGGCAGTATATGAGATCATCTTTATGGGGTGTGCTAAGCCGAAATAGAGGTCATTGTACTTTTGGGGGTACACGTGAGGAAGATCACAAAACACGGTGGTTTACCATAACTCTTTCTTTGAATCTACTGGGACGAATAAATACACAAAGATTGAGTTCACAACTAGGTACCTATATAAAATTCGCAATTGTTTTTAGGTGAGGGGAGCGTAAGCCTCCACGAACAAACAAAACTTGTAGCAATGAATAACAGCCACGCTAATTCAGAATGGAGTCCTGAAAGAACCCCAGATCCGGCAAAGAAATATGATCAAATTCCCCGAGAAAAACTATTGCGGTTCCTTTGTTTCTTACTGAACTCTCCTCTCTCCCAACTGTCAATGTCATTTTCTGGCGCGCCTTTCGTTCGGAAACGCTACAATACCCCCCTATGTAGAAGAGAGCTCCATAAAAAATAGTAATTGTTATTGATTTATTTAATTCAGATAAAATACATTCATATATTACATAATCCTTAAAAACTAACACAAAATCTTAAAATGTAGTAATAAACTATTAAAATAAATAGACACAAAATAAAAATGAAATAATAAACGAAATTAAATTAAAATGCCATATTATGTTTTGTATATTAAGTTTTGAAATTAGATGAAATTAAATTGAATTGCAATAGGTAATAATAAAAGAAAGAGATAATTAAGAAACAATTAGATTACGATTACATTAACAAAAGCTACATAAAAGAAAAACAGAAAAGAATTAACGATCAAAAGGTTTTGAAAATTAACTTTTCGACCAGACCGTGTTTATTTATTTATTATCAGATACAAAAAGCTGGTTACATACCTACACATTGATTCGATGATGTATTAAAACCTATAACTAGGTTTGTCGTGTCATGAAGTGGTGTTTTTATTTTGTGCCTGTTGTTGTAGGTACTACGGTGCCTACTGCCCGTATTACCCGCTACGGTGCCTAGGTGTTACTGTGACCGCCCTTTCTGGTAAAGATGGATAGTAATTACACAAAGATTGAGTTCACAACTAGGTGCATAAAACTCGCAATTGTTTATAGGTGTTGGGAGCGTAAACTCCACGAACAAACAGAACTTATAGCAATGATTCACCACCGCACTTGGTAATTCAGGATGGAGTCCTCAAAGAACCCCAGATCTGGCACAGAAATATGATGGTCCATTCCCCGAGAAAAATTATTGCGGCTCCTTTGTTTCTTACTGAACTCTCCTCTCGCCCAACTGTCAATATCGATTTCTGGCGCGCCTTTCCTTTGGAAACGCTACATACTCACTATTATGAACCACTTTTACAATGGGGCCAACCAACACTGAAATCACGATGACAATCAGCTTCCATAAGATGAGTTATAATATACATTAAGTCAGGCGTCTCAATGAAAATTTTCTTTGGAACAGCTGATTTATTTCCTGGTTGCCCCCATAGTAAAACTTGTTCAGAATGATGAGTACAATGCCCCCCTTTTTGGCTTAGTACACCCCAAACAGATAACCCTAAATTTATAAATTGTAGTATTCACACTGTTATTAAAAATGTGAAAGTTTCGATGTTTGTTTATTACTCAATCATGTCGTAACGGCTAAACGAATTTCGATGAAATTTAGTATGTACGTAGATTATGACCTGGGTTAACACATACGCTACTATTTATTCTATAAATCAGGTCTCATGGGATAAAAATGGGGTGTCAAGTCAAGTTGCATTCGCGAGTTTAGCTTTACCTACACATTTAGTAGTGTAACGCGTACAAAGTCGCGGGCAACAGCTAGTTATCATAATAATTTTTTGTTTCAATCCTTTAAGTACTAGTCAGGTATGCAGATATAAAATACACCTGTGATACCTGTATTAGTTGATCGAGCGAAGCGAGATCTCTAAATCAACTTGGGCAAATCGGCGTTGTATGTATGTATGTGTGTATGTTTGTTTGTCCGAGGATAACTTTCTAAGCTCATAACCAATCATCGTTAAATTTGGTGCATATGTAGGTAGTGATGACACAATTTTGGTGTGACCAAATGAGCTAAAAATGTTGAGATATTGGGGTTCAAGAGGGGTAAAAAAAATGAAAATGACACTATGAGGTCAAATGGGACGTCAAATGAAAAGTATGCATTAGTAAATTATTTTTAGTAAAGTTTTTATAGTTTTTGAGTTATTAGCCATTATAAAAAATAAACTTTGACAACATTCACGGTACACCAGTGATCCCACAGTGCTGTAATTTGGTATGCGTATAGCTTAAGTGACACAAATATAGGCAAAAGTCTGAAATCCAGAATAACTGCAATTTGTACCCCAATAAAGTATAACCACAGAACCCGTTACCTGTAATTTGAATGAAACTGTAGGTCAAGTTAGTTTGGTTATTTATTTCGTGGCACTATTTTTATAGTCAAAAATTACAAATAATATTTTTTTGTTGTAATTGGAGACTCGCGAGTTCTCAGTTTCGGGCGAACCTCTAGTATAAGTAATTTGGATTTCATTATTTGTATCTTACCTAAAACATTTACCCCAAAACGGGTAAATAACTACTAAGCTGGCAATATTACGTGGGTTTTGTTTTATGGACACAGCGCACGGCTTACAGCTGAAGACGTCTTCTGGATTTTTCTATATTCAGTGCCGCTTATTTAGTCTAAATGATTTTTTTATAGATATTTTCATTTAGAAACTGAATATCGGCAGTTGGTACGCGCCAGACTGAATGTCCGCCGTGTATAATGCCAGCACAGATTTTTTACAAATACAGATTACAAAATCAGTACATTAGTTAGTTCCGGAGTTTACCCATTACATTTATAGATTACTCTTGTGGCGAATAAAAGCGCCACAACATAATATTTCCACCTAGCAATACGAGTGGAGAAAACAGAATTCAGTCATTCATTCAAACACTCCTCGTACCTACATTCTGTGACCTGACTGACTCGCTCACTACTCACGTCACGTCCGCTCATCGTGCGCGCATGTCTCTCGTTTTATTGTATTAATTTAGATTATAACTGGTGTACTTGTAATGGTTGTAATAACTCATTAAATGGTGTCTATACATATTGAATTGAAGTTTTGGATTCTACACCACCTAACAACCAAACTATTTTTAGTAGGTATAGTAGGCAAACCAATGTATTATTATTACCCCGGCCACATACTCGCCGAGGCACGAGGAAACTGGGCAGGGACGTAATGTGTCCGCTTTACTCATTATGCTACACGTCATGCACAACCGCTCTACATTTTTTCGGGTTTTTGTGCACAAGTCAAAGGACCGGCAATATTAACGCAAGTAAGCCGGCCACACTATCGTGTGCACCTCATACCGCTTTTACATCTAACTCTAAGTGGTCTGTGTACCGCTTCGAGTGCTCGGAATGGAAGCACGTACATTTTGGGATTAGGAAAAATTATACCGCCGGCCGGCGTCGCTAATGACTACGATGAATGAGTGGTTAAATGAAACCAAGTTAATATTTATAAAATTATTTTTAGTTGTGTCAGGTGCGCTATCACCGCCACAAAATAAATGGCCGACGGCTTGGATTTTGACTTCATTTTGACAGTAACAGCTGTGGTGAGTGCTCCCAGTGTGAAAATAATGATTACCACTACATTTCGTTCAGAATTTGTATAGGAATTCAGTAACATAAAAGTGCATAATATGATTATGCACTTTTATGTTACTCTACTAGACAGTCTTTAAACCCCAAAAAAACACGAACTTGATTTGATTTTCATGATTCCTATTATAAAATCGATACTCCAGTAACCTCACACCATTATATGAATCAAATAAATTAGCCTAGACACCTATAAATTTTACCAAAATACAAACCTAATTGGGTAGCAAAAAAGGACATTATTTTGTGTATGAAATTTGTTTATGAAATTATTTGCCTTTTAATTTTAATTTACAAGTTATAGTGGTTATTGCAGACGAAGTGTATATTAAGCAAGCAAATACGTCACTGCCCAGGATCGGAAACCAAAACTCATCATAATAGTGATGTATTTCCATGTAATCACGCCAGACGTAAAAAAATATACCAGACATACGAGTAACTAAGTACCTACCTAGAATATGTGCTAGAATATATTTATTTGACACAAAGAAACACAGCACGGATCTTATACAAAATAGGTAGACAGACAGGAAAAAAAACAATACAATCCAATGAGATAGATACCTACAGATATAACACATAGTTACCTACAGTGCCACCAACTTAACTGTGCAGGTGGATAAAATTGGAACTAATCCCGACAAGAACCAATCTAGATACGAATTGCAGCTGTTCGGTTTCATATTTATTTATGTTGACGGTAACTTTTTACTGGGTGAATCAATTTTGTACTTATATACTTATAAGGAGGAGTAGCGATCTAGAAGGGTCAGGAAAACAAACGTACCTACTAAATTGGATTTAAAGACCTTCTGGCCTGGCCCTCAGATTAATAAAGCAGTCTTCCGACTGAAATAAATGCGGCCGACCGACGACCGTGCGCAAAAATATCTTACTCGTCTTGCAGCTTTTTTCGTGTTCTATTTGTTTTTATGTGTGTGGGGATAACTGTATGTTTCATTTTTTATATTTGTATTGTAGTACCTAGTTATAACGTTCTGGTCTTGTACTGTAAAGTTGTAAACTATTTTTATTGAAATAATTGAATTGAATTGAATAAACTGATTTGTCTATGGCAGCCCCTTTGTCGTCTGCCACAGAGTATATTTGTGTCTAACGTAGACGGAGAATATTTATTCTCAGGTATTTAATGGTTCCAGGTTCTGTGGTAGGTACCAACACACAACAAACAAAAATTCAAAACAAAAACATGTGAGCATCATGGACTGGACATTGTCGAATTAGCTATTACCATTTGCTGGGAGATAAATACCAAAACTTTATTCAAATCATAACGTAAACCATGATCATCACTTTGCAGACACTTATTTTCTTTCGGGAGTCTCTACTAAACGCTTTGGATCGCATACTTCGTCCGTATTATAGCAAGTTTTCGTTGACATATTTTGGCAAAAACGGTGAAGTTTCTGATGATGATGAGTCAGACGATCAGGTTTTCGCAGAGTTCGATGAGGAGAAAGGCGTAGTGTTCTACCCACCGGTGTATCTGCAGCGATATGCCGCGGTTAGTGACTGTCTTATGGATGAGCTATGGTGCGGGAAGTTAGACAAGGTTGGTAGAATATGAAATGAAAATATATAATGATTACTTTAAAAAAACACAGTACTAAACATTTTAAAATACGATTTACATGCTTATGAGCTAGGCTAAGTGGCTAAGCAAAGATAAATTATACCTAGGTATGTATTACAAAAGTAATAGATACATGAATTTTGCAGACAACATTTATATCTATATATAGAATTGTCTATAGGTTTCTTCATTAGGCGTAGCCTGTATCAAGGAAACCAAAGCTCTGAAAGTCTGAACACAAAGCCTACAAATTGATCGACTGACGGATTCAATGATGCAAGCCATTTAAAAATTATATGTTTTGCCTCACACATTGACTTGCGTTTGATGTCGCAGTTTTTGGCTACTATATTAAAAAAATGTAGTCTCATAAAATTTCCAAGGTGCTGCGCGAACCTAGTGTTAGTGGATGGTGTGATAAGTCTGTAAACCCTACGACTTGACAACAATTCATACTCAGGGGGAGAGAAGACTGACTTGTGCACTGAAAGAGATGTTTTTAGGATAAATAGTTGTTACAACCTTAATACACTTGCACCCTTATAAACATTAGTGGTTGGATACCTGTAGGGCTTACAGAGCATTACTTTAATAACCGAACGTTGCGCTCCGTCCACCCGAATGATGAATGATTTGGCAGCACTACCCGACTATAATCATAAGCTTACCATTATGCCCTTGTATTGTTACATCAAATGTACTGTAAAGTATTCAATAATAAAAATACAGTGTTTGTTCATCATCATCGTCAGCATATCAACCATAGGACATCCACAGCTGAACACAGAACAGCTGATCTTGTGCAGCCTGCACCCAACTGCTCCCTGCAACTTGTAGGTCGGTTTTCCATCTAATGGTCTTCCGATCCTATGCCTTCCTGTGTCTAGTCTCCTTTCTGCCCAAAGGGTCATAAGTTCTCCAAGCATGTGCCCTGCCGACTACCACTCCAACTTGTTTATCTGTTATGCTAGTATATACCAGTGTACCTATGGATTTTATTGTATAATTTACTATGTAAGGAAATCACATTAACATTGGTCTATTTTTTTCTAATATTTTAGGTAGTTGATCTTGGGTACCATGATATGAGTTTCATAAAGTACTTGAAGGGGGTATCAGGCATCAGGTGTATCTTGGGAGTGGACATAGAGAGCATTCCCGTTCGCTGGTCTTCAGATCTGATGGGCTGTGATGATTATGGGCCAAAGAGAGAGAACCCTCTACTAGTCCAAGTAAGTGTAGTTGCAATATTTTTAGATTACCCTGTTGCTAATAATAGTATAACCTAGGTACTTAACTAGGACCATTATAATTATTTTACTTACCTATAATTAAATCAATGAATTGCCAATTGTACTGACATAGTTTTTTTTTTCAAATTATGGGTGTAATATCTCAATAATAAATAAATTGAGATCAGTTTTTCATGATTTATGATTTGATAATTGATTATGTGTTGCTAATAAGACAATACATTTTCATTAAGGTACTTACAATCTATACTTCCTACTATTATAAATTTGAAAGTAACTTGGTCTCTTTGTCTCTTGTGTCTGTCTGTTATATTTTCATAATAAACTGGAATGATTCTGATGAAATTACTTAGGTAATTATTAGATTAAATGTCCTGGATTGAGACATAGGCTTCTTTTTATTGACAAATCATGCGTGAAAAGCCATGGGCAGAAGCTTGTACAATAATGTTATTCTGCACTAACTGCAACAACTTTATTAAGGAGTTTTGATGCATATGAATAAAAAAAAATTATGTATAATGGTTGTACCATAAATCTACGTCAAGCCGGAAACGGGTAATAGACCAAGTCGTGACAGTTATCAGAATATATTTAAAAAAAAATATTGGTCATGTAGGTACACTTTTCAAATTATAAAGCCTATCACTCGTTTCCAGCTGTACATTGATTTCTGGAACTCCCTGTATAAGTATTCTATCAGTTATCTGATTCCCATAGTACAAGCTTTTTGGGCTAGATAGCGCTGTGTGAAATGTCCGTCAATATTTATTTATTTTATTATTGTTTATGTTAACCATCCCATAGATTGTAACTACTTTATAAACAATATTTTACTTTGCCAGCTATTCCAAGGCAATGCTGCTGATCCAGACTACCGGCTTATTGGCTGCGACGCCGTGATTGCCATAGAGATGATAGAACACATGCTGCCGCACGACCTGGAGAGACTAGTTCACACTGTGTTTGGCTTCATCAAACCTTGGGTTGCAATATTCACAACCCCTAACGGAGACTTTAATACTTTGTTTAAAGCAATGGAGGGGAATGGGCTCAGGAGATTGGATCACTTCTTTGAATGGTCCAGGGAGCAGTTTCATGATTGGTAAATATCTTTTCATCACCTATGCTCTGAAAGCTGGTCATTGTTAACTCGATACCTGATGCGTAAACGTGATTTATGACCCTAAGGCCGTAAGTTAATTTGAAAATAGAATGAGGCTCATTGCATTCATAATATACTAATATGAAATACCACTATGACAAATCCTTATTTTTATTTAATAAGTAACTTTTTAACAAAAATACAACCGACTTAATCAAACTACTTAACTGATTTTGATGAAATTTTATTTGAGACCATTATGAATATGAGCGAGGCAATATGAGTGAGGTCGCAGAATATACCAGAGGGGTGGTCGAATGAACGATTGAATTCTGTTTCCTCCACTCATATTGCCACCTGGCAATATTATCTTGTGGCGCGTTTATTCGCCACAAAAGTATATCCTTTCAAATAAAAAAATAATTTTCCAAATTGGTTTGACAAATGACGGAGTTCTGAGGTAAAAACATAAAACAATTTTGCGTCCCTATAAAGTTTGAGGGTGCCAATGGGACCACCTGGGAAGTTATACCCTTTTAAACAAAAATATAATTTCTCGAATCTGTCCAGGCGTCTTCGAGTAATTGGCGAAAATACATAAAAAAAAGATTCCGTTAAATTGAGAACCTTTTTTGTGTTTTTTTTTATTGATGATAGCCAAGCGCTTGACCACTACCTCTCCTGATGGTAAGTGATAGTGTGAGATGGAGCACGCTTGCCTAGAAATAACCTATTCACTCTGGATTTGAAGACTCTAATATTATACTGGTTCGGAAAAACATACGCCAGAAGTGAGTTACACTCCTTGTGCTAACAAGAAAAGTTGAAGCAAATCCTTTGGTACGGCAAGGTGGTATGCCGACCAGGTATGGGTGGTAGTTCTCGGTACGTCTGTTTGTCCGGTGGTGGAAGGGGGAAGGCGAGATAAGGTCATGAAGATCTTGCAGACATTCACCAAAACCAAACCTCCTTTTTTTAAGCCGGTTAAAAATGAAAGAGGCCACATTCTTAGTATGCTTGCTTTAATAAAATAAACTTCCATCTTGTCATGGTTGTATTTCTATTAAATTGAAGAGGCCATGGATATCCCAATGGATACAGGGAACGCAAATTTTCTTTTTAGCAACATTTGCGTCCCTTGTATAACAATTTACAAATTGTTCTTACAGCTTTGTTTATAATGGTAGATAACTAGTTTGTCATACTCTATCAAAGAGTTAAAGTGTGTGAGAAATAAAGATAAAATTGTAAATAATTGTAACATACAGATCTGCAGTTGACCCACGTTCTAGCTAAAATCACTCTTGTAGTCAAGAATAAGAGCTGATTATGATAAATCGCAGTTCCTGCGATTTTTTAACCGACTTCAAATAAAGGAGGTTCTCAATTCTATAAATAAATAAATATTGCTGGACATTTCACACAGCGCTATCTAGCCCCAAACTAAGCAGACCTTGTACTATGGGAACCAGATAACTGATAGAATACTTATATACTTTTTTTTTGTAAATACATACTTATACTTAATATATAGAAAAACATCCAGACCCGGAACAAATATCTGTAGATCATGGAAACATTTGTTCCGCGGCGGGAATCGAACCTGCTACCTCCTGCTATGGTTTTTTGTTTTAATGTTTGTTACCTCAGAACTCCGTCATTTGTCAACCGATTTGGAAAAATCTTTTTTATTTGAAAGGACATATTTTCAGATTGGTTCCATAGAAATTTCATCAAAATCGGCGTAGTAGTCAAAAAATCAAAATCTTTTTATTCATTAAAATCACAAGGATCACTTTGAAACTTCAACTTTACTGCCTGTTCCTTCGCGACTAAGCCAGGAAAGAGAAACAAGGCTGTTTATTCATTGTAATGATTCTTTTAGAATACATATAATAAAGAAAATAAATTACGACCAAATTGTATTAAGTTTATTTATTTATTTATTAATACTTAGATTCACAGTTTATTCACAGTATTACCGTATATTATAAACTAATTAACATAGTGCTGGACTTAAACCAAATTGAATCTACATTATGTAATACTAAACTTATAAAGACGCGGCAAAGTAGCTCGCCTGTTAACTTTAACATACTTACTTACCTATATATATATATATATATATTTAAATTAAATATTTACATGAAAAAATACTAACAAGAAATAGTTTGCAAGAAAAAGAAAATATTAACATTTTTTAGAATATAAATTAATGAAAAAAGTGCCTCTTGAGCTACAATGTTTGCTTGATCGCATTTGAAATTTGTGTGTGTGTGTGTGTTTATGTGTGTATAGTGTACCTAGTGTGTGTGGTGTAGGATGTATTTTACAGTGTTATGTTATGTTTTAAAGTGTTAATTATCCGGTCATTTGGAAATTGCAACAAAAAAGAAGGTAGTTAACTAAAGTGCAGTTGAACCCGCTCAGAAAAATAAAAACTAATAATGACTACAAACTGTTTACACAGTGAGTTTACACGCAAGGGTTACATGGCGGCAGTGACTGATGTTAAAATGTTAAAGTTAATGTTCATAAAAGTTAAGTTTTCTAGGTTTAGTAATTGGAATTCAGTATCTATAACAATAAAAAGTTATCTATTCATCCATCCTATTTCCTAGCTATTTATCGGTCTGTCAAGCGGTGTCTGCTGAGACAGTTGACGGGATACCCTTGCTTTGAATGCGTTTTTAGTAGTGTTAAATGGATCTATGTCGTTGAACATTTTATTATAAGTCCGAGGAAGTCTGCTAGTGATGCTATTGGCCGAGTAGTTGGTGCGATGAAAAGGCACATGAAAAAGTTGTGTGTGTCTTGTGCGCTTATTTGGAGCTCGCAGGGCCAACGTTTTAGATACAAGACACGAACTGTCTAATTTACCAGAACAGATATCATGAAACAGAGCCATTTCATGTAGAATTCTTCTGTTTCTGAGTGACATTAATTTGTGCTCCTGGCAAGATTCAGCATAATTATCAATAACCAATCTTTTACGGTAATTTAAGTGTTTGACAAACTTTCTTTGTAAGGACTCGATAGCGTTGTCGTAGGTCACATATTGAGGGTTCCAGACTGGACTGCAATATTCGAGGATAGTCCGTACGTACGCGTAGTGTAGCACTTTGATGCAAGCTGTACTAGTGAAAGGCTTAGATACACGCAGGATAAATCCCAAACTTTTATAAGCTTTGTCGATGGCGCCTTCGATGTGGCTACTTAATGTAAGTTGGATTTTAAATCAAAATAACTGGAAAAAAATATGTATACCAAGTAAATAAAATTTCGTTCCTCTAAAGTTATATTTTTAATAAACTTTACGTGTATTTTATTTATTTTATGAATTTTATTTGAACTTTCTAAACTCCAGCAACATTACTTATATTATCTTCACTAAACCAACTATTAACTACATGTATCTCCTAGTTTGTGCCATTGCCACTTACCATGTATTCTTGCATTAGCCACACTAACTTTATCTAATTAGCTGACCCGCACTAGGCACGGAATTTTTGGCAAAAAAAAATGCTGTACATTTCACACAGCGCTATCTAGCCCCAAACTAAGCAAGCTTGTACTTTAGGAACCAAATAACTGATATAATACTTATATACAATTTTTTAATGTAATATAGTTACTTATACTACATAGAAAGTTACCCAAAACCGGAACATATATCTGTAGACCATGCAAACATTTGTTCCATAGTGGGAATCGAACCCGCTACCTCCTGCCCAGCAGAATGGTCTCAGCCGATATACATATAGCCTGGTATACACTCGAGGATGGTGTAATTTTGAGAATTGATTTAGTAGTTTCTGAGATTATTCCCTATAAACATACAAACTACAAACTTTTCCTCTTTATAATCAACCATCGATAAATGAGTAGCACCCACTGCCTTTTTTTCAAGAAGATTAATAAATATATAAAGATAGATAATATCTTTATGGCACACCAAAATAAACAAATAAAAGCAAATACACTTTTTGATCGAGCGAAGCGAGATCTCCAAATCAACTTGGGCAAACTGGCGTTGTATGTATGTATGTAAGTATGTATGTACCTAGGTATGTATGTTTGTTTGTCCGAGGATAACTTTCGAAGCGTTTATCCGATATAGAATAAGAATAATAAGAATAATTTTTATTTGCCAGAACTTAAAAAAATAGTTGTACGTAAGTGCTAAGTTTTTATATAAATAAACATACGATTTGTTGAGGGTAGATTTGCATTAAGCACGAACACCATTACCTCCCCCATATAGGTGATAGTGATGGCACAATTTTGGTGTGACTCAATGAACTAAAAATGTGGGGGGGTTGTTGAGATATTAGTGTTCAAGAGGGGTAAAAAAAAACAAAATGAGACTATCTGGTCAAGTGGCACGTCTAATAAAATGTCTTTGTGAGTTTTTATTTTTAGTTTAAACTTTGTAGATTTTATGTTACGAGTATTAGCCATAATAAAAACTGAACTTTGATAAAATTCACAGGGTACACCAGTGACCCCACAGTGCTGAAATTTGGTATGCGTGTAGGTTTAGTGACACAAATATAGACAAAAGTCTGAAATCCAGAATAACTGCAATTTCTACCCCAAAAAAGAGTAACCAATAACATGAACTCCCGTTACCTGTAATTTGAATGAAACTGTAGGTCAATTAAAGTGGTTATGCATTTAGGGGCACTATTTTGATAGTCAAAGATTACGACAAATTTTTATTTTGTTTATTTGGAGACTCGCGAGATCTCAGTTCGGAGCGAAACATAGTTAGAATGGCAGCCTTTTTCTTTTTAATTTGTTTAGTCTACTTCCCTAATCAAATAATTAATATATTCCAGGTGCAGTAACATAGTAACTCGATATCCGGAATATACAGTGGCATGTAAAGGTATTGGACCCGGTCCGACTGGCACACTCCATATTGGCTGCTGCAGTCAAATGGCGGTCTTCACGTCCAAAAACTATCAGAAACAACAGGATCTGAATCTCGATAGCTTAGCGCTTGTCGCAAGTAAGTAATCCTATATGTTGTTTACAGTGTCATGTAATATGTACAGTGTCATGTAAAGTACGTAGTGGTTGGGCCTGCAAAACTTCATTTTGGCTATTACAGTGTAAATGCGTTATTCATATATGTATATTGATTTTATTATGTACTAGCTTCCGCCCGCGGCTTTTTGTTTGTCAACAAAAAGTAGCCTATGTGTTAATCCAGGTTATAATCTACGTACATACCAAATTTTATCGAAATCGGTTCAGTCGTTACGACGTGAAAAAGTAACAAACATCCACACATACATCAATACAAACTATCGCGTTTATAATGTTAGTGGGACTAGCTGACGAGCCTGCTGCTTCGCATGCACGGTTTGTCAATAAAAATATTACCCTCCTTCTGCGCAGTCGGGTAAAGAGTAGCCTATGTTATTCACAGATAATGTAATAATCTAAGGTTGAAATAATTTTGAAATCGGATCGTTTTTGAGTTTATTCGTTACAAACATACAAAAATACAAATCATTCATTTTTATAATATTAGTATAGATTACTGTACCGGTGGTTCGTCAATCAAAAGTAGCCTTTGTTTCAAGTCATAATCTATTTTTAACAACCTAGGGGTTGAAACTTGGTCTTCGAGTCGCGAGTGAATAGGTTTCTCCTAGGCGAACATGTGCCATCGTAGACTACATAATCGCTTAGCAGGCGCAGGCGAGATCGTGGTTAAAGGCTAGCGTATAATTTATAAAAAAAAAACTATTAATTACCAGCTTTCTGGAAATCGGTTCAGTCATTACGACGTGATTGAGTAACAAATTAAATTAAATTAATATTGCTGGACATTTCACACAGCGCTATCTAGCCTCAAACTAAGCAGAGCTTGTACTATGGGAACCAGATTACTGATAGAATACTTATATACGTTTTTTTTGTAAATACATACTTATAATATATAGAAAAACAACCAGACCCGGAACAAATATCTGTAGATTATGCAAACATTTGTTCCGCGGCGGGAATCGAACCCACTACCTCCTGCGTCTCAGCCGGCTATTCGCCCACTGCGCCACGGAGGTCGTCAAAACAAAGAAACAAACATCCAAACTTTCGTTTTTATAACATTAGTGTGTTAATTTGAATCTGGCGAGTTTAGCACGGTCAATAGTAAATGCCTATCGGCAATAAGAAAATAGTGTCATGAAGTACACAACATCATGTAAAGTACGTAGTGTCATGAAGTACACAACATCATGTAAAGTACGTAGTGTCATGTGAAGTATATACAGCCTGTTTTGTTATGTACGGCATTAAATTAAAACATACATCCGGAATCGTATTAACTGATTTTAGAGGTGGGTTTAATACCGGTAGATGGAATATTATCCACGATACCGCTTAGTCAGTTTAGCAGGTACCTACTTACATGATGAATGAATACAATTTGTTTACCTTTTTTATACAGGTTCATTGATATTAAAGATGTTTGAATTTTTTAATTTTTATTGTAATTAATTTAAAAAAAAACCTATTTTGAAACAGTATTAGCCTAATGGCTAAATTAGGTTTTTTTGCGGGTAGGGCTAATGCCCCTACCCGTGCTTTCATTGAATGTCGTACATAACAAAACACGTAGTATAAAGTCATATAATATAAGTTCTACTATATGATAGTGCTGTGGTGGCCTTATGCGTGTTCAAAACGGTGAAGGAAGACATCGTGAGTATTCGTGAGGAAACCGCCGCCATGTCCTAGAGCCAAAATCCGTAGGCGGTTCAGTATTGATGGGCTTGCAACGTGTCACCTGAATGCTTAACTTTTGTGCAAAAAGTATACGTTTTTTTTACTATTTATGATGTATCAAAATTCCACATATTTTTCAATAAATTACAACATTATAATATATCTCTACAGATGCGCCAAACCCTTGCAACGTAAGTGATATGATTGAGACTTGGGATACCACGGAGCCTACTGAAAGCAACATGAACTGCCCTGCGACTAAGTAAGGACTTTTATTTTATGCCCTCTTATACTTTTTCCATTGCTAAAAAACACATAAACATATTTTCTCTACATTAAGTATTTCTCAGGAAAATTAAAGCACACCTTTGGTGTTACTTACTGTATTTCTCACCTGCGCACGCGCAGATGCAACGAATGATTGAAAAATAGTAGTTATAAAATAGTAGATAGAAGTTAGTTCGCCCGATTGGAACTAGATGGCGCGACTAAATCTGTATTTTAGTGTACGAACACCTTAAATCATGAACATTATTGAGTAGGTAAATTAAAATGTCCGAATACAGGCGCGCCCCACTGGTCGGGAAGTCCTGTTTTAAATAATCTATACACGCGACCTCTAGTCATAGTCAATCTAAACATTTCCAGTATAAGCTGACCTCGATGACCTAGCATTGTGTAGGCTTTCCGTAAAATGAGAGGTCAGCATATACTGGATATGTCAGGCGAGACAGTAGTGAACGAGAGCCAAAAAAAAAAATGTGTTACTACTTGATGTCGTCGTGCGTACGTAATGTATGGTGCTTAATCTGCGACCGGACTTAATCTGAGTATTCCACCAAATTCCTAAATATCCTATCGCATTTCCTATCCCTTTCAGCGAGGAATCCTTCACCGATATCTACTCGGAACAGCAGTCATGCATGACCATCCTCCTATCTTCAGCAATCGAGAAAAAATCACAATGTGACATTAATAACATAGAAACGGATGCCTTGCTCCGCAATGCTGTATTAACCCTGGCTTCTTTGGGAAGCCAAGACAAAACATCTCAGTGTGACCTCGAAAATGAGACAGCTAAGAACTATTTGATGTTTGATTATGAAGAGATGTGCTTAGATGTGGTTATTCCTAGACACGTAATGGACAATCGTGTCTATATGATTGAGGATGTTGCTAGCAGGTTGTTTTGAATTTGCTTAATAGACGAGTCGGAAATATGGTTAGGTTATAAATTCTTGGCTTTTAGCCCGGCAACAACGATCCTTTAACGTATTTAGCGACTAATTATGTTTATATTTGACGTATTTGTATGAGTTGACAACTCCTTAAATCATATTTAGCCACTAAATTGTGTTTAGCCATCGTTGCGCAAGTCTCCCTTATATAAAGAATTTTGTGATCTAACGTGTATGAACTGAGTCTGAGGTTGCGGGTTCGATCCCGCAGCAGGACAAATGTTTGCATGATCTGCAAGTATGTACTCGGAATTATTTTTAACAGCGATACAAGGAATCCTTGTGTGAGACAATAATAATTATGCACGAAAGCTGGTACGATTACTTAAATCCTACCATCAACAAAGTTGTTTAGAATTACGTAATTTTAAACTGGGATTATATTCAGCAGGGGACGTACTCGTATGTGGCTGATCTGATGATACTAGTACGCTAAACTTAGGAAGACAGATTTTATAATTTGACTTTATTTATATATTTTTTACACAAATAGAATACACATTTAAAAACTTGCAAAGAGGACGTGTACAAAGGCATCTCATCTTTTTTCTAAGGAGACACTGACCTTGTTATCACAAAAAGTAAACAACTGTTTAACGCGTGTTTAAAAAATTCCTTATGTTACAGACCATGAACAGGCTAAACGGGCTAAACAGTTGTTTTCTACGTGAAGATGGAACAAGCATATGGCCCACCTTGTGTTAAGTGGTAACCATCGCCTAACAAAGTATTATCTCGTAGGTCACGCACCTTAGAAACGTGCCCTGCGATGCACTGCCTTGCATTCATCAAGTGGTGGCATACAGGTGTAAAGCCTCATGTGCCTGTAATTTCACCGGCAACAATACTTTTCAATATGAAACAGTGTTGATTAAAAAAAAAATGTGGTATTACCATGACAGTTCACGATGGTATCACATCACACTAATATTATAAATGCGAAAGTTTGGATGTTTGTTTATTTATTTGTTTGTTTCTTACTCAATCACGTCTTAACGGCTGAACCGATTTCGATGAAATTTAGTATGTACGTACGTAGATTATAACCTGGATTAACACACATGCTTCTTTTTATCACATAAATAAGGTCCCATGGGATAAAAATGGGGTGTCAAAGTAAATTGCAACAGCGAGTTTAGCTTTATTTCTAGGTTCCCTACTCATTTAGTAACGCGTACGAAGTCGCGGGCAACAGCTAGTTTTCTATAAATAACTAAGACTCTTTTCAGACTGAACTGCACAACATTACAAGTAAGAAAATTCTCGAAAACCACTCAGAATCTGATCGCCGAGAATAAAGTAGACTCGCTCGTGTACACTCGAGAAGTGGTCGAAGAGATAAGACATCTTAAAAAAATCCTAAACTTTAATAATAACAGCATAACCCAACCGCTGGAGAACGGAGTGCATATCTGGCAAAATATCAACTGGGGGGATAATGCACCCTACTGGAACCAGTATTATAAGGTTGTGTGGGAGTACAACTCTCCTTTTGAGGTAAATGTTTATTTATATAAACCTTCTGTACATAGTATAAAATGAAGTCGTTTTCGCTGTCTGTTACCTTAGATCTTTTAAACTACTCAACGGATTTTAATGTAGTTTTCAGCAATACGTAGAGTGATTTAAGTGGAAGTTTAATATGTATAACTAGTTTCCGCCAGCGGCTTCGCACGCGTTGTTTGTCAACAAAAAGTAGCCTATGTGTTAATTTAGAATATAATCTACGTACATACCGATTTGAAAGTAACTCTATCTCTCTGTCTATTTGTTACCTTTTCACGATTTAACGGCTCGACCGATTTCGGTGGAAGTTGGTACCTATATACCTAGATAGATTATGAATAGACTTGAGACATAGGATACACTTTACGCGACTCCACAGAAGGAGAGTAATGTTTTATTGACAAACCTCGCGTACGAAGCCGCGGCCGGGTCAGCTATTTATTAAATAAATAAAAAAATGCAGGACATTTGTCACAGCGTTATCTAGCCCCAAAGCTTGTACTATGGGAACCAGTTAACTAATAGAATACTTATACCTATACATTTTTTAGCAATACTTATAATATACAAAAAAATACCCAAACTCGGAACAAATATCTGGAGATTAACATTTGTCCCGCAGCGGGAATCTAACTCGCAACCTCCTGCGTCTCAGCCGACTGTGCCACAGAGGTCGTATTGCCCACTAGTTGACCCGCTGCGGCTTCACACGTATTTCAAGATAGTGTAGCCTGTCAAGAAAATTACAAACTCAACTCGACAAACTCTGTTTTTGAAGATCTCAGTGGCAACTTGGGCGATTTTGCTTTTGTATGTATGTATGTTTGACCGAGCATGACTTTATAGTTCATGTTGTGGTTATGTTTTTATAATGCTTGTATCCATTATAAACTTAAAAAAGATCGGTCAAGTGCGAGAGGCATTCGTGCATCGAGGGTCCCATACCTACCAAGATTTATATTGATTTAGCAAGATTTATATTTATAATACAAATTACAAAAATCACAGATTAAAAAATATATTTTCTTTTATTCTCTTTCACACAACAGCACAATTTTATTTAATTACCTTATTTGAGGCCGATTAAGCTAGTTCTCTAAATTGTATGAGCGCCCATACAACTCAGACTTACATCTTAATTGGTGTCAACTATGTATGTATAGATAGGGACACCCTTTAATTTTCAACTTTTTTATTTTTTTTGAGTTTTTTCTTTAGTTGTGCTGACCTTGACCTTGCTTTTTGCCAAATTTCGTGATTCTAGGTCAACGGGAACTACCATATAGGTTTTCGACCCAACACCTCCGGTTGACCTAGAATTGTCAATTTTAGTTAAAAGCAAGGTCTTACAGCACAAGCAAAGGGAAAATCCGAATAATAAAAAAAAATTGAAAATTAAGGTAAATTTTGGTACTTACAAGTTTTCGTGAAAATCTAAATTTGCCCATATCTTTTTATCGTGTTGACTCAGGACCTTGATTTTTATACACCTAATAGGGACCTCAGTATTTAGTATAAATTTCAACTTGCTAGGTCCACCCGTTCCTGAGAAAATCTGTCTGACACACGGACAGACAGACAAGAGTCTTATATCTTATCTTATAAAGGTTCCTTTTTTTACTTTTTGAGGTACAACATCCTAAAAATAAATGTAATTCTGATGACCGGGCGGGTTATTGATAAACTTTGATATTACTTAATACACAGATTGATAAACACTAGGTGGAGTCATTAAACGAGCGGGGTTGTTGAACGGCTCGTAGTAACTTTTATTAATCTGTGGCATCGCACAATACGCTAATTATCTAACATTTCGTCGAGCAGTTTTTTATCGATTTTTTCGAGTTTTGATAATACAAGAAGAAAATGTTATACAGCCTGTTTTGTTATGTACGACATTAATTTAAAATAAAAATCCGGGATCGTATTCACTGATTTTAGAGGTGGGTTTAATACCGGTAGCTTGAATTTTTATCCTGTAATCGATATATTTCCAATAAACAATTTTTAACGTAAATAGGCGGCGCCTTTGCGACGATGATGCATAGTCAGTTTAACAGGTATCCACTGACATGATGAATTAATATGATTTGTTTACCTATTTTATACGGGCTGGTCATTGATATTGAGGTTATATCAACATTTCAAAATTTCTATGGTAATGAATTTGCAAACGACCTATTTTACAACAATACTAGTCATTAGTCGTACCTGTGTTTTCATTTAATGTCGTACATAACAAAACTCGTAGTATAAGTTACGTATGTCATGGAACATCGCGAGATCCTTTGGTCTCTTAAGACCTAGCAAGATACTCCACTAGTCCTTCAAAAACCAAGCTTAAGCATGTTATACCTAACCCATGCATGTAAATGCATTTTCCAGCTAAAATCTGAAGAAAGTCGCATAACAGAGCTGATATCGGGCGAGATAAATAAACTGGTAGACAATCAGTTCGACGAAGACTTGTCCGGCGATTTGAACCGGTTGGAGATCCCTATTGAGCATCTGATGGGCGTGGTCGCACATATTACTAACGATGTCGAGAAGGTCAAGTGAGTATAAATTCATCATCTGAACATAGGCCTGCCTCATAAATGTGCGTATCATCATCATCATCCACAGCCTGACTTCACCCACTGCTGGAATTAGGACTCCCCTCCCCAAGTTTGTGCCATCCGCCACGATCCTGCGCTAGTCTCACGCATTGACGGCTCACGACTAACGATGTTGTCCTCCCATCTCGCTGCCGGACGTCCTACCCTTCTACAGCCATTCCTCGGCCACCATTCAGTTGCCACCCTGCTCCATCTGTCATCACCACGTCTTGCCAAGTGTCCCGCCCAAGACCATTTGAGTTCCATAACTCGATTCCCAACGTCATGATCCTTCGTTCGTCTCCGGATCTCGACGTTTGGAACTCGATGTAAGAGTTTGATGTGCGTATAGTTTAGCGGAAATATTTTGAATATGTTATAGCTAGTGATCGGAATAGATGGCCTAATTTACCTAAAATTGTCAAGAAGATACGACTCAGTGTGGTTAAAACTGCCAAAGTTTATTATTATTTTTTTAATATTTTAATACTTAGTAAACATGCGATTAGTTACTGTTGGAGTTTGTTGCTTTGTAGAAATTCACAGGTAAAAAAAAAATGAAAATAACCTCAGATTTGGTTAAAGATGAACCCTTGAAGTCTAAGCAGTAGTTAAGTCTAGAAAAAATCATGTGACTAAGTGTTAGATATGAGTGTTGATGGATAAAGAAGTAAAGGGAGGCCGAAAAAGAGATGGATGGACTGTGTGAAAAATGATATGGGTAGGAAAAAATGTCAACGGAGATGACGGCTGATAGAGAGATGTGGAGGAGGAATACATGTTGTGCCGACTCCGCGTAATGTGGCATGAAGAAGATGAACCCTAGAAGTCTATGGTACTTGTCGGAATAGACTGTAGGGGGATATATCGATCTGCCCTCTTTCTTAGTCTCTTGCTAGTAATGAACTTACTAATATTATTACCACCGGGTTTCATTCTCGATCATAACTTGATTCACACATAACACCTTTGTATATCAGGACTCGTAATTGGCACTTAACTTCTTCGGTTCCTACTTTGGTTTACTTCACGATTGAAATTCTTGTGTTTGGTATTTCCTTTATATTTCAGAGTTTAATGTTAACCTTCTTTACGATTGAAATGTTTTCATTTACATCTTTTAACTACATGGTCTAATCGTCCTTACACTCACAAAAAAATGGTCCAACAATTATAAAACCAAAATGATGTGATATTTGTTCCGGGTCTGGATGTTTCTCTATTTAATCTAAGTATGTATTTACAAAAAAAAAAATACGAGTGTGCTTTAGACCACACTACTGAAGTAAAACTTCTTTATTATCTCCCTTTCAACTTCCGTTCGCTTCGCCCGATCACACTTTTCGTAACGCTTTCGTCACGCATTCAGCTTGCTCCACAAGTCAAGCGTGCGTAAAGAAGTTTTAGTTCAAAAAAGTATATAAGTATTCTATTAGTTATCTGGTTCCCATAGTACAAGTTTTGCTTAGTTTTGAGCCGGATAGCGCTGTGTGAAATGTCCAGCATTATTTATTTATTGTTAGATTGAAGGGCTGCAAAAATGTAACAGCCTATGCTTGGGAAATGTGTAGATCCGCCACTGATCGATTTGCTTCAACTTTTCTTGTTAGCACAAGTAAGGGGTGGAATTCACTTCCGGCGTATGTTTTTCCGAAACAGTGTAATCTCGGAGTCTTCAAGTCCAGAGTGAATAGGTTCTTTCTAGGCAAGCGTGCTCCATCTTCGATCACACCATCACTTACCACCAGGTGAGTTAGTGGTCAAGCGCTTGACTACCATCAATAAAAAAAAATATGTCACAGATATCAGAATATCTATAATTTGTTCGCAGAGAGTTGCTTGAATGGGACGGCTACGAGATTGTGAACGACGTTGTGACACACTCGCGCCTGGTGGTCGACAACGCATCTACCCTCGCCGCGCAGGAAGACGACTGGGACAACGATACTTACTCAGACGTAAAGAAATATAATTAATTACGTAGTTCAGACGGTTGAAATCTCAAGTTTTTTGTGTACTTGCATTAAAATTCTTGCAATTTATCTAAATTCTGTGTATGGAAGCCCTAAAGCTGGCCGTATACGGGGACGTCGATTCCATCACTCCGCGTCTAGTGGAGTCCGGCGGCGTGCGAGTTAAAAAAGAGCGTACACACGAAGACTCCACTGCCGCGACTCTAAAGACTCCAAATGGGCGTGTCTTAAATGATACTCTTTGAGTTTTTTTTGGTAGCTTGTGTGAAATATTCAGAGAAATAAAAAAAAAACTTTTACACGACCTACTCCGATGGCTGCGGGCTGCCAACTGAGCTCGAATTGAATTTATTGGAATGTTGTATCGCACAGACGGGCGCGCGTGGCTTGGAGTCGCCGCACTCTGTGGCGTCGAGTTTTGGATTTCTGAATGATCGGATATCCTAATATTTCTAGGACTCCACGCAATCCACTTGAGATTTCGGACACACGGACGGTTTTTCGAGACTTTTGGAGTGTTGGCGTGAAATCTTGTTGAGTCGCGTCCCCGTGTATGATAAGCGTTAGATCATTTGCACACGGCGTATTTTAAACGCGCAGACGTGGCGCGTTTTGCGATCGCGCGTTTACGGCGCCATGGATTTTCAAAAAATCATAAGTAAAAAGTTATTAAGTATAAAATTATCGCGTTTGCAGCGCGTTAGCGTGCGTTCTCTGCGCGACGTCTGCGCGTTTATAAAACGCCATGTACATAGGCTCTAAGCTTACTCAATGAGACTGGAATTTCCAAAGACATATTATACGTAGTAATCTTTGGCTCAAAATTTAGTTTAGTAGTTTTCATTTATAAGTAAGTTCTTCTAGGACACTAGTGCCTGTTACCATTGTAAGTTTAAGTGTTATGAGAATTATTTTAAGTTTGTATTATCCCTGTAGTTATATCCTTCTGTTTTAATTAAAAATGTAAAAGAATAAAAGGTTTTTCTATTTTAGAACATATAAATTGTCGACCAGCTGTTGTTGAGATTATGTCACGTGACACAAGAAATTTTGTCGATGTCGACTAATTTCTCGTTTACTCTAGTAGTAGTAGACATCCACGCCACACGCCACGTTTTCTTTTTTCATTCTTTTTGTGATATTGCTTGCTTGACATTTCACACTGCACTATCTAACCCCAAACTAAGCAGAGCTTTTACTATGGAAACCAGATAATACTTATATACTTTTGTTTACTTACATACTTATAATATATAGAAAAACATCCAACGATATACCCGGAACAAATATCTGCAAATATATGTGGGAATCGAACCCGCTACCTCCTGCGTCGCAGCCGGCTATTCGCCCAGTACGGCACCGAGGTCGTGTATAATAAAAGATTAAAACGTGATTTGTGATTTGTCGATAAAAAAACTTTATTCAACCTCGTAATTCAGTATCTCGTCCTCAAAAAGTTTTAAGACAAAATAGCGCAGCAGTGTCAAATTTCGTCTAAATTATGACGCGTATGGTAGAACAGGTATACATAAAGATAAATTTAATTTTGGACGAGAAAGAGTCGAGAAAATTTTGTCACGTTACGCATGTTAACTCTACTGGACTAAACCACTCGCAATTAAATTTTATTTCAGTTTTAGTCTTTATTAAGTTAGATTAGTTATTTATTAAGCGTGTTCCATCTTCGATTTCACCACCACATACCCATCAGGTGAGGTAAGGTCAAACGCTTGATTTTCATCAATAAAAAAATGAAAAGGTCTTCAGTTTTTGTAATAGTCATAAAAGTTCTCAATGATTGAGATGTGAAATGATTTGAGTGGGAAAATATTTCCACGTGTGTGGGTTTAAATAAATATAAAATAGCTCACTTTACGAATTATTCGCAATGAAACACAATATGATTCGCTCATTTTGCTTTGCAGTGGGATTCCACAGAAGTTCGTTCTACTTCCTTGTCTGATGGAAGTACAGTTCCGGATCACCCTGGTTTGAATTATAAATACTCTTTCCGTGTAAACATTCATTTCGTTTGTCAATGCATTACCTACGTGTAGTTTTCTAACCATGTATTTATCTTTAGTGTATCTACGAATTTTATTCTCAAAGCGTATGCTAGAGAAAACTGGTAAGTAATTTCACAATCATTACATCTCACCTTCTCACCATCTCACCTTGAGATGGCCTTGAAAATAGCGTAGTCGAAAACCCTGACAGGACAAGATGCGCTTATTGCATAAATAATTGGACAAATAAGTTTTACGACTAGACACTAGACTTATTTGCCCTTTTTGAGCATCACAAATTTCAGCACGAAGATCGAGTAGACCTTAAAGTGTATAAAAAAGAATGCCAGATTGTAGTTTTTAGGAAACACAAGATAGTGTGCCATACCTTAGCCGTACGCATTATAAGTTAGAACAAACTGTTGAGACTAAAGAAGACTTAATAGTACAAATTTCAAATTCGTTAGTTACGCTTAAATTATAACATCACAAAGATCCATCCAAACTAGAGGAATCTTTGAGCTCTACTGTTCCTACGATTTCCGGAGAAAGGTAGAGTAGCCGACTGCTACGGAAGATGTTGCGGGTTCAATCTCCGCTGCGGTACAAATATTTGCAGATGCAAATTACATAGAAACAGATGTAAAGTTTAGTATGTACAAGTTTCGTATCAATTTGTTCTAAGCTTCGATCGACTTCACCCGAGATCCTTGTTCGCACGCGTCTGCTTGCACTCGTACTAAGTTTTAATTCTGTTCCTATTCTGCGGTCCTTGAGATAAATAGACGAGAATGATTCAGATACGTCTGCAGATGTATACGAAGTTGCATTGTGTCGGTGCCGTATCTTGCTTATCTAGTGTAACATTAACATCATTGGGTTCTAACTCCAAGTATCAAGTCTAGAAGAGGTATTTAGCAGTTGACTGCTGAGTGCTATTTTTTCTTCTCATTGCCTGTTTCTATACCAAACGTTTAGTCTTTTACATATTATTGTTGTCCCTTAATATTTGTGTATAACAGGGCGTTGCCTCCGCCGTGCCCTCGACCAAAAAGTTCGGGAACTCCGCACCATGCTAACTGCAGACGAAGATATCACCACCGAACTGGACCGAATCGTCTGCAAGCTCATGAAGTTAGCCCTTCAGACCAGCAGAGGCCGACGCGCGCCTCCACCTCCCAGGTTTCTTAATCAATACTATCAGCTGCAGTTCAGCTATTGTAATTACTCACATAATTATAATAAATCTACCTACCATATATACCTATATCTAAAATAAATAGCCTACAATACCTTCTCCAAGTTTCCATCTGCTTCAACCTACAAAGATAAGTAGGTATACTTAGCAGTTTTAGTTACTCTCTCTACTATTTCGTCTTCGTAACTAATAGCTATAGTAATCTCTCTAAAAATAACACGATGGTTTTGAGCTACTACGTTACATCACCTGTGAAGTCTCATTATCATGCTTTAACACTGCTAGCCAAAGTATCCCTCAACTTCCACCACTTCTCGATTGTTAGCTATAACCCATTCCCTGCCAAGGATATCTAGAGCGTTGCGCTAGCATTTTCTCGCGTATTCTGCCATCTACAGGTCCATCTTGTGGTCTTTTTGGCTTATCTGTCTTGTTCCATACGATTGCCGTGGCTAAGCAGCGTGGTATTTTGAACTCTGTTCATTTAACACCCAAAATGTTGCATTACATCGTTCTCCCCAAACTCTCAACAAACCCCGAGCTTCAACATCATGAAGTATTTGTCAACCTGACAGAAGTCCAGTAAAATATGATTCTCCAAAGAATCCATTGATGCTACTCTATAATACAAGTGTTCGTTTATGAGACTGCTGTACCATGCAGTATAGACTGTCCTACATACACTCACTACAAGTGAAATGTCACAATATCCTAGAGCCTTAATATTTTGGCCTGCAGTCACCTTGAATTTGCATCGGTTGTCTGGAATCCATTCTACGCTGTTCATTCTCAAAGGCTTGAGAATCTTCAAAGAAATTTCGCAAGACATCTCGCGTTCATATCATCAGATATTTTTCACAAAACTCCGTACGCGCAACGTCTGGTTCATTTTAGAATGACAACACTACGTAACCGTTGTTCGTTCCATGATCTAGTTTTTCTTTACAAAATTGTTAGTGGTCAAACAGGATATAACAGTTTAATAAGTCAAATCTCTCTTTCGGTTCCATTTAATTACCCTAGAAAACCAATTAGTAAAATTTTTCATACCCCTTTTTCGTGTACCAATCTTTGTCTTAATTCCCCATTTACTAGAATGTGTAATGGGTACGGTTTAATTTCGAAAACTTTACCAGAGTTAGATCCGTTCAGTGACTCTTTACAAATTTATAGAAACAATGTACTACACCACTATCTTGGTGGTCACCAAAACCACCTGACTCCTCAACAGACCTGACCTGACAGAAGACTGATCAGTATTCTCTCTTGTATAGGCATATATTCTCTCTCTCTCTCTCTATTCTCTCTTTGTTTTTTTTTATAAGTTTTAGAACTGTGTTTTATTTAATTTGTACTGAAGTAAATACCTATTATTTTGTTTTCTTTTCTTCTGTGTTTTATAAATTACTTATCTAATTTATTTTTGTCTGTTCAATATTTTATTGTAAATCCTGTGCATGCCTGTTATTGGCACACATTTTATAGAATTGTTTTAATAATACTCTATAATATACTATATTTTACTGTGTGCTGTTGGTCTTGCCTAAATAAATACCTTCACAATGCCATCGGCCCATCAGGTCTTCTTAAGCCGCGTACGGATAGTGCGTACATTGGTACGCGTAGTCGGTTACGCGTGTCCTGGAACGTCATATCCATACCTTGCAGCTTCGCGTACACTATTGGGAAACGCGTGCTGCGTGAGCTAGCTCGCAGCGAGTCCCCGTCCGTCGGTTTTAGGTCGCGCGTTGAAGGAAACACGTACGCGTTATTTGGACGGCAAAATGGCTCACGCGTTCCCGCCGGCATTCAGCCATATCGAACTGACTCGACGTGGCTGTTGGATTGTTTCACCTCGCGTTCACACTCGCGGCAGTCCGTACATGTGTTGTAAGCGTATCCATCTGTACGCGCGTTCATCATAGCTAGACTTCGCGTACACTAGAACGCTCAGTCCGTACGCAGCTTTATAATGCATCGCTAAACCTACCTGCTTTACCTTTTAAGACGTAGCCTTGCTGGTTGTTCATAACAGATCGACTTTGTTAGGCACAGTTACATAAAACACTTTGTCTGATATACGCATTTACACTTGTGTTTCCTTGCTTCAGAGGACAACAGCTGTTAATTATTAGGCGCCAGAGTTTATAGCCGTCGACTATAAACTATAGCGCCTAGAGAGCCCAGTTATTGAGCCTTCTAACACGCTGTTGTCCTAAGATTTCCCGTGCTTAGTATGTTGCAAGTTCTACTTGCAACACACAAGTGGCTTTATAAACATTTTGTATTCTTTCTTTTAGGTGGATGCAATGCAAACTTCTTGACTTGCTAACACTAACAGAGAAGGCGATAGAGAGGCGGAAGAGATACAATATTGAAAATTATCCTTTGAAATCGATTCAGTACGGTTAGTTTGGAGAGCCCGTGCGCTCTGTATGTATTAAATTTAAAAAGTTGACGCGGAAAACTGTTTTACACTCGTCTCAACGAATTACGCTGATAACAAATTTTATCTTTCTCTTCCATTAGCATAAATGCATGATATTATACTGTTATCACTTTAGCAATTTTTAGCGTCATCGTAGTTAAGTTGATTAATTCCTACAAGGTACAAACTTCTTGGGTAGGAGTAGAAATATATATTTCGTTCCAAAAACTCCTGTCATTTATAACGAGTTGATGGATAGCAAACGTAATATAGCTGCACCCAAATTATTTATGTAATTAAAAAAAAAATATATAACTTATGTAGGATATATTATTTCTACGAGATTGTTTTGTTTTGAAGCTTTGTTGCCGGTACAGGACCAGTTCAGTTGCAAGTAGGTAGGAAGGTAAACTACAGTTTCGAATTGCTAAAAGAATAACATATTTTTCTCCATAGAACCCTCAGACAAGTCAGAAGAAATGATTGCATTGGAGAAAATAAAGGAAGATGATACTGCGTTAGTATAAATGAAATGATCATACAGACAAATTACGTCGGAAAGTCTTGCTTCTAAATGTTTTTATTTATTTTGTTTTCAGTTTGAAAATTGTAGACAAGTACCGTCATTTGGTTACACCAGGTACTTACTTACTATACTTAAAGTTAATACATATTAATATTGTGGTATAAATTATAATTTCTTATAGAAAATGATGTCGCTAATAAGGCGACGCGCGCTAAGTGCCACTTAATAGAGGAGCTAGAAGACGATCTTAGCGTGACCAGTACTGAACTATTGAAAGGTATGTTCAACATATAACCGTAATATAAGGATTATATTTTAGATTATCTAATCATAATTTCTATTGTTTTTAAGACTTTGAATACATAGACAGACATTCCCCAAATCTGTACAAACCAGGGCCTGCTTTAACCGACATGGCCATTTATGATCCTACTAATGATAAGACAAAACTGGAACGAACTCAAGCTTGGCTTCAAGATGACCTTGAAGTGGTTCCATATCAGGACAACTTTGATAATGACATAAGTTCTGGAGATACAGAACACAGCACTTCACTAACTAGATACTACAAAAAGTCGTACACACATTACAAAATTAAGAAACAGTGTATTGAGTTCAAATGCGTTATTTGCAAAAAATCCCATTCTAAATGTGTTAAACGAGAAAGAAGAGATAAGAAAATAAAAGATAAAAATAGTAAGATTAGAGTCATCAAGAAAGTTTCTAAAAAGAAATCTAGTAACAACAATTTGTTTAAAGATTGCATTAATAAGTATGTGTCAGTTGATTACAGACACTATAGGGTAAAACGTCGGAAGACGGGATGCAAATATTTGCAGCCAACTGCTTCTAAACCTGTGAGTTAATTTTCCATTTACCAACCTAGTATCTATTTTTTTAATTTTTTGAAAAGTAAACATTTAGTTTATTTTGATTTGTGTTCTACTATCTCGTAATACAATTTATTCTATGAAGAGTTGAATGGGATATGTCAGTCATGCATGATGCTATGTAATGTGTGAAACGTAGATGAAATTAGACTTTGTAAGTTGCAGATACCGATAAGTCTTATCGAACTCTGCCATCCAGAACTAATGATAAAAAACAACATGGAAACGTATAAAAAACAAATATTCAACTTCACTCGAGATGATCACAATATGCAATCCAACCAGTCAGGCAGCGACGTTGCTGCTACAGAGCAAAGTCACCTCATTGATATCGTAATGGATGATATTCAAGAGACCATAGCTATGAGAAGAACTATCGGGACCGACGTGAAAGTGGAACCTAAGGGCTTCGAAAATGAGATGTTGATACGAAGCGTTAATAACACGCTCCTCAATGATGATAACTTTTTTGATAAACATGATGAAAATGATCAGATGGTTTTCTTGAACGGTAATATTTTGAATGTATTAGCTAAGTATTTTCTACCGGGGTGTAGTATGGTGTCCCGGGAATTGCATGTTCCATTCTTTTTCATGGACCTTCCTAATCTCAGCATAGGTACATTGTAGGCTCTTGCCGCTATGTTCGCATTAAAGAATTAGAAATGTAGGATTTCAAGTCTAATATTTTTTAGATATCAATGAGCCTTCCACATCGAAAGGTATTCGCCACGTGAGTAAGGACGCCCAATGCGGGCCAGACGCATCCGCTCCTTATTCAATATTATCAGCAACAACGTCGATTACTAGAATGCCAAGCATTTTCACTGCGGAAATCAAGATAGGAGATTCATCTAGCAACACTACAATTAAAAGTGCGGTTTGTGGTATAGAAACAAAACTAAAAGAATCATCTACAGATTGCTACCATTCGACTTGTTCCCCTAGAGAAAGAGCTAGTAGTATTAAAATGAAAGGGTCTGTCACCGATTTTACTGAACGGACAGAATGCTCGACTATGAGGCATGAACAAACATTCGTTATGATTCAAGAACCAATGACTACAATGCCAGAACAAAAACCGCATTTAATTACAAAACAAAAGTCGTTTAAACAAAATTCGCCTAAAATTCATGAACACGGGTGGCCTACGCAAGAAAAAGAGTTTACTATAATGCAAAAACAACATTCGCTCGATATGCGGGAACCAAAGTCACCTAATGTCCAAGAACAAGCGTCAATAATACAGGAACAAAAGTTGACTATGACGCGAGAACAAGATTCGATAATACAGGAACAAGAGTGGACTATGACGCAAAAACGAGAGTCTACTACGACGCGGGCACAAGAGTCGATAATGCAAGAACAAGAGTCGACTATGGCGGAAGAAGAAGAGTCGTCTATGGTGCAAGAACAAGCGTTTCATAGGGCTGATGCTTCTGCATCAGCGCACACAGGCTTCTCTACAGAGACAAGGTGTCTCGAATCGATTCCCTGTGGCATGAAAATTGAGGATTCGGGATCTCAATTATGCGATAGCATTGCTAGCACTCCAAAAAACCGTTCAAGCCTGCATGATAAATATTCTGTCTGTAAAGATATTGGAGTTTCAAGAAGGTTGACGAGATATGTTCGACCGAAATTGTCTTGCGGTGGTGTCCAAGTGCACAGTTATAGGAACAAACAAACCTCTGAAGATATAATGTATCAAGGAGAGTGGCAGAACCCTAGACCCAAGGTCCTTACAAAGAGGAAAATTTGTAATCCTGTAGTAAAGAGAATTTCTGATTTAATGAATAAAAACATTTCAAAAGAAAAATCAGCAGAAAGTTGTTTGAAAAAATATATCACGGCTTCAGAAAGATCGCCCCCAAAACAAAATGCTGAACCTACTGAGAAACCAATATTTGATAAGCCAAAAGATCGAATGAGCACATTGACACCAAAATGTGTGTCTAAAGTGAATAAGCCTATACGAATTGTCAGTAAGGTAAAACCGTTTACACGATAATATTATATTCTATATACGCAATCTATCAAACATTAATGAACGAATTCGTTTTAGGTGCCATCTAAGCCGACAATGGGGTAAGTAAAGCAATCAACATTTCTAACTGAAAATCTCATTGGGAATGTCGGAAATTTAAAACTTATGAATATTTCAGAGCAATTACTTCAAAAAATACAAAAACTGACTTTGTTTTAAATAAACCTCAAATAACAGTAGTGACTACGACCAAGAATACCCAAAAAATAACTGTGCATAAAAATAATTTACCTTATTATTTGAGGAAAAATGCTATAAAGCCTTTAACTAATGATAAAATTCATATAAACGTCAGTGCAGATTCAGCAAAACCTAATATTTGTATAAAAGTAAACGCACCTAAACATTTAGTTCGCTCAAAAATTGAAGAAATCAAGCGAGATTTATTAAAGTTCCAAAGTAAGGGGCCAGTACCAAAATATGTGGTTTTACGTAATGAAAAAATGGAGAAAAAAACCAGTTCTAGTGATGGCCAGCCAGTGAAAACAACACCTGACAGTAGGAGAAGAAGAGGCGCACCTATCAAGCGCCCAATTAGTCCGCAGTCTCAGAACAGCTCTACTTGTTCATCTCCCAATAGCATATCCACTGTTAGAGCGGTTTCCATTCGACCCAAGAATATGACGAACCGAAGACATTCTACGTCTTCCTACAATACTAGTACATCTAACAGTGGATCTGAAAACACTATGCCTAACAAAATCAAAAACAACGTTATGGTTACGTTTACAAAACGGAGTAAAAGTGCAAAGATGTCTGATGATAAAACATCCAACCAAGAAAACATTCCGCAAATTTCTAGAAAATCGAACAATACGAGCATAGAAAGTGACAAACTAGTCAAAGGAGCTTTTTTAGGACAGCAAGAGGAGATGTTCATTGCGCAGTTAAAAGAAAGTCCTCCTTTACAGTCCACAGCAAACAAGAAACTTAGATCGAATGTGAACATACCAAAAAAAGACAACATGCTTGAGAAAATATCTTCGAGTTCTACAATCTCCGAAATGTTTTCTTCGAAATCTGATGACTGGGCTTCAGCAAATAGGAATACTGAAAGTACTGAGATTTCAAATACGGTTTTTCTATTAGAACCACAACGAACCCTACATGAAGACATGTTTGAATCTTCAACGAATATTTTGGATACTTCTAATAATATAAACACAATTGTGAACAGTCCTAATAATGTGAAGAGTCGCATTATAACAGATTGGATAGACAATTCAAAAATTCAAGTCGCTGAGAGTCAGGCGAGTAATATAGACGTGGATATGAGGACGTTGGTGGAGGAAACATTAGACTTAATAAATGAACCATATGATAACATCTGCTCCGATATAGATTCTGAAACAGAAATACTGAGACGTGTTGATTTCAATAATACATATGCTAATCTTAGCTCTTCGCGAATAAGTTTAAAAACGGTAATCACAAACGATAACAACTCGCTTCAAAGCGATTTAGAGCAAGCATTGAATCGTACCTTTGATACGACTCTCGATAATTCGAATCTCAGTTCAGATGATTCAAAACTGACTATAACAGATTTTGATCTGCTCTCATTCAAGTCTATCACTTCAGTGTCCAAATTATCCGAATATTTGTCGGCTTGTGGTAGTTCACAAGTAAAACTACCCAGTTCCACTTCCGTGAGAGATATTTATGCAAGAAAAGATCAGCTTTTTGTTCCAGTAAGTAACGTTACAATCACAATGGTTTTTTTGTTACATTCCTTCATGTCTTAAATCCTTGTATTCTAAATGTTTTTTAAAGATTCCGCAGAATAATGCAGAGGCAATAGCTAATCAAGCTTTTAGTGGATTCTCAATTAACGGTGAACCAATATCTGGTGACAAACCCGATCCCATAAATTTCATCGACTCTGAAACTGGAAGTATGACAGTCAATGTTTCTCAACAAGCGGTAAGAGAAGGAAAATTTAACCATAATATGACGAGTAGAAAATGAGCATACGTAAATATTCTACTATTACTTTTACAGAATTCAGAGGAGCTATTCTTATCGGGGAGATCTTCAGGTAGTTTTGAGTCCTGCCTTATCGATGAAGAAACAGTCGTTCCCAGTTGGCTGTTTCAGTTCATTAGTCAGCAACAAGCAGTGAGAAAATACATTAGCCCAAATAACATTTTACTACGTAGATCTATAAAGTCATGATGTCCATTGTCGTAGATGTCCTAGTCGATGACCTCTTCAATCTAACCAATCAAAATTATGCTAGATTAGCCACGCCCGTTTCATGATTCCATAAACAAAAAAATCTTTCGTCAAAAACGATTTCTTTTATAGTAAATTTGGAATGCTTTGAATTGAATTGTCTACGGTGTCTGGTTTAAAATGTTAGTCATATTTTGTATTTTCAGGCTGAAGATGAAGCGAATCAATCTCAACCTCTACTGATCCCTTTACCAATGCCCGAGGACCCGTTGTACGACGCTAACGGAAACTTGTTAGAAGGGATGGGATTGGGCGCGGGCGCGGGTGACGGACGGGGCATGCACTCCGACCAATCACAGGACAGCTCTGGACACGGGACATCGATGAGTTCTAGTGCCACCTCATCTGAAGCACAGAGTGAGGTAAGTCTGCTGGACCTGTATGACATCATCATCATGGTAAATTAAATACCAAAGAAGGCTCCCGACTTTTATGAATATCCATGACAAACATAAGATACATACGAGTATAAATATTCAAATGTACGAAGACCTGTGAAGATTATAGGTAGTTAGAGGCAAGTCCATACGTTAAGTGTGACACATGCCAACAATATACATAGTAGCCGCCTATTAGAATAGTAACCGACGGCACTTGCCTTCTTTTGGGGATGCCGCTTTATTCGCGAAGTTTTTGTAAAATTTTTGGCCAATAATATGTAGAATGTATTTCAGATTATCCTCATTGACCCGGCACCATTCGTGGCTCAATTCGATGCTGTCGCTCTTATGCAAGATTCTGAAAACAGTTCAACAGTTATGGTGGGAATCAACGTTGAAAATAATGAATTAGGGAATGCTCAAGGTAAAAGAACAAACAAAATGCTATGAGAACTTAATACTGAATGGATTATAGTCTATAGTTAAAGAAATCTTAACGTACTACTTATTACATTTACTTACTCCTTTTAACTGATCCTTGGCGTACCTTAGGCCGGCCGGTTGAGGGTAGAGGTGCAAGAGCGGATAGTGCTCCCAGGTTTGAAGTGTTAGAGGCATAAAGTCGGGAGTAACGTTTAGTGTTACTGCAGCACACCTCTCAAAACCTTTTAAACATTTGTTGCCTCTTAAGCTGGCCCATGGGCTCAGATATAATGCTAGAAAGAGTGAGTTCATGGTGTTTAGGGCTGGCCCCAAAAGTTATCGAATTGTGCCAGATATCAATCTAGACGGAACTATTCTTGATCGAGTTAATAGATTCAAATATCTGGACCACTGGGTCACCGAGGACCTAGAGGACAATGACGATAGAGCGCAGGGCGTTGGCCGTTCGATGTAATATGGTGGCTCGAAGGTATGCTCTCAGTTCCAGGGAGGTGAAGGTGACGTTTTTCAAAGCATACTGTCAGTCACCATACATCGGCAGCCTGTGGTTAGCCTATACGCAGAGGGCGTACAACTCGCTGCGCGTGCAGTATAACAATGGGTTTAAGAGTGCTGATGGTGTTCCCACGTTTCTGTAGTGCATCAGTTAGGCGCACACGGATGGCTTCCACGCCGTTATAAGAAAGCGGTGTGCGTCATTCTTGAAACGCCTGCGTAGCAGCCCCAACATCGTGCTGAGCACATTGGCGGACAGGTGGGACTCTGTTTCTGGGGCACTGGTTAAGCCTACATACAACCCCCTTATAAGGGACGTTGCCTCAGTCACTGATAGTCCCTCGTGTCCGCGTATGTGTATGTATGTATGTATATGTCTCTGTGTTGTATTTTTTGTTAATAATTTTTATATAATTTGATTTGATTTAATTTAATTTTTATTTTTGTGTATTTCTATTCGTAACCTAACTTGTATGAGTTAATAGCATGAAATAAACAATTTTTATTTTATTATTTTAAGCTGCCTTCTGCTGGCTGTACTTATGAGGGCCCATTTAGTGGTCGGTCAGTCACCATTTGCCTCAATCATTCTAGATATTGCATAATTTACATTTGCCTTATCCCTCCTATAGCCCACCATCCTTTCCAAAAACTGTTTTTTTTTTGGTTAGCTATGTACTTATGATGATGATGATGACCTACGCAGCCGAAACGTGGACACTTACGGTGGGACTGGTCCATGAACTGAAAGTCGCTCAGCGAGCTATGGAAAGGGCTATGCTCGGAATTTCTCTGAAGGATAGAATCAGAAACGAGGTTATCCGACAGAGAACCAAGGTGATCGACATAGCTCAGAGGGTCAGCAAGCAGAAGTGGCAGTGAGCCGGTCATATCTGCCGCAGAACCGATAACCGTTGGGGTTAACGTACTCTGGAGTGGAGACCACGTCTAGGCAAGCGAAGTGTAGGACGCCCTCGGGCTAGATGGAGTGACGATTTGCGCGCTGTGGCTGGCAAGGATTGGATGAGAAGAGCTGAGGATCGGGCTCAATGGCGCACCCTGGGAGAGACCTACGTCCAGCAGTGGACTGCTATAGGTTGATGATGATGATGTACTTTATGTTTATGTAGCTACTATAGGTTAGACATGTGTTACAGCTGCTACACTTCCTTTACAAAAAAATACTATTAAGTAACAAGTTTACGCTTCACTTTTAGTTAGTTAAACTAATACACAACAAAAAACATTACCATTGCAATAGCCCGGACATAGTTATTCACCTGTCTCTCATCCACTACATTAAGATCAATAAATTAGTGTCATAATCACACTAATAGATCGAGCGAAGCGAGATCTCTCAACTAAATTAACTTAACTTGGGCAAATTTGCGTTGTATGTATGTATGTATGTTTGTTTGTCCGAGGATAACTTTCGAAGCATTTATCTTGGGGGGGGGGGGGGGGGGGGTTTGTTGAGATATTGGGGTTCAAGAGGGGTAAAAAACACCCAAAATGGGACTATCTGGTCAAGTAGCACGTCTAATAAAAAGTCTTTGTGAGTACATTTCGACCCCGTTTTTATTTTTAGTTTAAACTTTGTAGTTTTTAAGTTATTTGCCGTAATAAAAACTGAACTTGACAAAATTCACAGGGTACATCAGTACTGAACACCCCACAGTGCTGAAGTTTGGTATGCATGTAGCTTTAGTGACACAAATATAGGAAAAAGTGTGAAATCCAGAATAACTGCAATTTCTACCCCAATAAAAACCAATTAATATGAACTCCCGTTACCTGTAATTTGAATGAAACTGTAGGTCAAGTATGCTGATTGCGCATTTTGTGGCACTATTTTATTAGTCGAAGATTAAGGCCGGCTTGCACAACAATCCCTAAACGTATTTAGCGACTAAACATGTTTAAATTTTACATATTTGTATGATTTGACAACTCCTTAAATTATATTTAGCCACTAAATACGTTTAGGCATCGTTGCGCGAGTCGCCCTAAGAATATTTTTTTTGTGTATTATAAAGCTACATATATACGAGGCATGCCTTTTAAGTTTTGTCGTTTGAAGAAAAAAACACATCTAGAACCTTATAGTACTTTTTATTGTTTTTCAAAGTATTCACAACGTAGCTTAAAACACTTTTCCATTCGCTCAAACCAGTTATTATAACATTTATTCCACTCTAAAGTGGGGTGTTCAAAATGGCTGTCTTGAAAGCGTCGACTGCTTCTTCACCGGACTGGAACCTTTGACCACGAAGACTTTTCTTAATTTTAGGAAATGTAAAGAAATCGTTAGGGCTTAGGTCAGGACTGTATGGAGGATGGTCAAGAATTTCTACTTTTTCCTGCTTCAAATACTCAATCGTTTGACGAGCGCTGTGTGAGCTTGCGTTGTCGTGGTGCAGGATGATGCGTCGCTTTGAGTTAGATTTTCGAAGTTCGGCGATGACTTGTGGTAAACAAACTGTAGTATACCACTCTGCGTTAACCGTTCTACGATCTTCAAGTGCAATAGTCGCAACATGGCCGGTTTTTCCAACGAACGTGGCCACCATCTTCTTTGAAGTGCTTCGAGAACGAACAACTTTAGTCGGCTTTGGCTCGTCTTGAAAGACCCAGATTGTAGATTGTTGTTTGGTATCAGGATCGTAGGCATAGATCCAAGATTCGTCACCACTTATGATGTCGTAGACGTGATTTGACTCCCCTCGGTTGAACCTTTGCAGAGTTTTCTTACACCATCTGACGCGGGCCGCCTTGTGATCGTCGGAAAGCAGATGCGGTATCCAACGGCAAACTAGCTTTCTCACACCAAGCGCTTCATGCAAGATCTTCTGAATGGTTGTCCTTGAGATGCCTAATAGAGCCTCTATCTCTCGATACGTCACATGACGATCTTCGAGAATTAGTTGTCTCACAGCAATGATGTTATCTTCAGTGAAGGCGGATTTTGGGCGTCCTTCGCGAAATCTGTCACTAACACTAGTATGTCCACGCTGGAATTCTAAATACCAGCGTTCGACAGTCCGCAGACATGGGGCTACATCACTGAACACAGATGTTAGCTCTTCTAAACACTGAAGCCGTGTCAGGCCTCTTCTAAAGTTGTAGAAAATTATTGCACGAACATTTTCCTTAGAAAGATTCATTTTCGTACGTGACCTGACAGATTCAAATCGAAACTGTGACTAAACAATAGCATTAATCCTAATACTTTCAACTGTTTTGAGATTCAAAATGTAAACACATTCGAATATAGAACAGTTCCAAATTCAAAATTGCCGGAAAATATGGAAACGACAGAACTTAAAAGGCATGCCTCGTATAAAGTAAATTATAAGTTCGGGGCGAACCACTAGTATTATAAATGTGAAGGTTTGGATGTTTGTTTATTTACTTGTTTGTTTGTTACTCAACCACGTCGTAACGGCTGAACCGATTTTGATCAAATTTGGTATGTACGTAGATTATTTTTTGGATTAACATATAGGCTACTTTTTATTGGCAAACCAGGCGTGCAAAGCCGCGGGCGGAAGCTAGTACTATTACTATTAGCCATATAGTCCCATTGCTGGGCAAAGGCCTACCCGCATTTCCACCACTCACAACGGTCCAGTGCCACCGTATGCCAGTCCCTCTCAAAAGCGTCTAGCTGGTCCCGCCACCTGCGGTGTGGTCTGCCTCTGCACCGCTTTGCTGCCTCAGGGCTCCACTTCGTGGTAATTTTGGCCCACAGCTCGTCAGGCATGCGACAGACCTGACCGGAAGCTAAATAAATAAAAAAAACTATATAAAAATTTTATTCTTTTAATGTATTCTAGTTGCAGCTCCAATGGTACCAGATTCTCAAAGCTTCAACCATGGTGAAACACCCAGAAGGAACCCTTACGTCCCAGTTCCCACAGCCAGTGACGTCGACGCTGACGTCAGCTCTCTAGAAACTGACGTACCAGACTCATCGGATTACTGACGAAGATTGACAAGTGAGATTTGACATGTTTATAAAGTTTTTAGTTAATTCCTTCTAAATCACTAGTGTGCGCGGCAGCGTATTGATGTAATTGAAAAGGCTCAATAAATTATTTGTTACTTTTAAAATGTGTTTTATGGACGGTTACAATAATATAATTAGTGCCGAAAACATAGCTAGATGTTGTAGGTAAAGATTTCCAGGTATCGAAGCGTTTTGGCTATTATATTTTCAATATTGAGTTTAAAGGTCATAGCAGACATATCAACTCGGAAAAGGATTGGCACCGTATCGCCTCGTCGTCAAGCAGGCGTCAGCCTAACGTAAGCACGTAATCAAAGCGGATCAGCAGCTCCTTGGCTACGGCTAGGCGACGCCACGCTTATGGCTCGCCGCCCGCTGGTTGTCGGCTAGGTGGCACCAGTTTCACCGCTCGGGTACGGAGAGACGTAAGCGCACCGCACCGCGATTGCGAGCTTGTACCGAGGCGAGGCGATTACGTTACGATTCCGATTAGTGTGCGTTGCAATAGGGAGTTTCATACAAAGAATACTGAACGGCTTGAGCTGATGCGGTGACGATCCCTTTCCGAGTTGATATGTGTGCTACGCGTATGACCTTTAACCAGCTACTGCGAAATACAATAAATAAATGAATGAAATAAAATAATAATCGTTAGGCGTTTAGTTTTGCTTGGTTGGGTTGTTCAAAAAGCAACACGTGAATCGAGGAAATTTCTTTTTTTGCATTTATTCGTATTGTACAATCTTATAATGATTCATTCTGCAAAATTTTACAGGCGAGCAAGAATTTATATATAAAACATCAGCTCTTTCGTATTGTACATAACCATTTTACCAGTATAGGTGAAAACATGCGTATAGTTTTTTTTTTAGTTTTAGGATAATAAATTACTTAAATACTAATCAAGTTTGGTTCTTTATTAATACAATATCAATAGGATTGCACTATCCTGTAAAGTTTGGAACATACCAAAAACATACTATGGTGCTCTCTCGATGCCGATGAACTTTCTATGCTAAATTTACAATTATAATGTTAGATACAAAATATGAACGTGAAGCGAATATTACATGATGCAAGGTAGGCATGATTACATTATTGGATTCAGACTTTCTTATCTCACTTCAATAGTTTATCCTTGACACGGTAACGTAGCTGTAGAGCGTTTGCAACTATAACTTTAAAATATATTGAAGAGTTATATCTGCGTCGCAATAGAGGCTCGGCAGCGGCCGGCATTACTCTGCCGCTCTCTAGTAGCGAAGTGAGCTAAGAGAGTGAAGTTACCTTACAAATGTTATATTCTGATTAAATGCTGCTGTTATTATTAGTCGTGTCATGTTATCAAAATAGGAAATTGAATGTCAAGATTCGGCGATGTCCCCACAGGAGTAATGTAGGGACGTGAAAAACTTATTTAAATAATTGAAATGCCACTTATCGGTATTAGTTAAGGTAACTATTACACACATCATTCATTATTATTTAAGGCAGTGAAACACCCAACTTAAATTCAAGGACAGTTGGGGACGAGATTACCTAGCTAATATTAACTAGTAACATATCACTAGACATTTTCACAGGCGGCCTCTACGCGGCCGCGATATAATGTACAATATTTACAACACTTAGTTACTTAACGAATGCGAATCGTGTGTCGAATCGGCGCGAATACAAGGGGTCACAATCACTGAAGCGGGACGCACTCTGTTACTCTAAACCACTCAGTCATCGAAAGTCCATCGGCTTATTGTATCATCCTAACACCTCGATTACAAATGACGGAACGCAAATACTCATACGTCTATACAATAACAATAATATAATAAATGTCTTGATGAGTCAATCTCGTTAAATTATAAAACTATATAGAAGAAATCTAACAATCTGAGATCGAAGGCAACAATTTTATATCTGTGAAATGCGTCGTCTTTTCGGACGCTTTAAAAAACAATGTATTCAAATTACGACTAGATTATTTTGCCATTTTAACATTAATAATATCAATTATTCAAAACGACCGATTCATATACGTAGGTTTTGATAACGGAATCAGGAAAAAAGGCATTTTAACAAATGTGTATCTATTTAATAAATGGACAAAACGACGAGAGATGCATCCCCCGCGTCGACATTTTTGTACCTACTAATATTTAATCAATAACAAAGGTAAAATATATAAAGCTATAACCCTTTCCTGCCCTTCGCAACGAACAACAACGATCAAAATATTGAAGAGAATAATGTAATATCGGATTCCACTATAATTACCTACCGTTAGTTTCGCCATGAATTTGCGAAGAAACTGCTTATTAATAAATAATAATAATCGCTATTAATTTTTACGAATTTTTTGTTTATAAATCAAAACTCAGGTACTTATTTATTGCCTTAAATATAGTAATATTACTTGCTAGACTAGCTTCAAATTAATAAAATATTTCATATAATAAACAAGATTTACCAAATAAGGTGGACAAATATTATGCCACTTGTGTAGGACTGGAATCTTTTTATTTTACGCAAGTCACAGTTTCTTCTCAAACACGCGGCGATTCTAAGACAAATGAACAACTTTCGTTTGCAATCACACAGTTCTAATATTCTTCGCATTCTCATTTTTATTCAGGTTATCACAGAAAATTATGTATTTACAATTTTGCCGTACTAAGTGACGTACGTAGTCGCCATCCTTGTCTCGCAACAAATGTACCCCATGATACTGAACATTACAACTCCAAAATCGACTATTGTGCTTCATCTGTGAAATAATATAATTTTATCTAATTTGGAAAAATTATTTAATTTGAAACAAGATGGATCTGTGATACTCTTGTTTTAGTAATTCAGTCGTTGTAGTTTATTAAATTGTCCATATCGTAACTGATTTTTATTCAGTATTGGAAATTATCGCCTGTATCATGAAGCACAACAGTCGCCATAGATAACATCTAACAGGTGACAATGACAATGACATAAAATACCTAACGAGACGAGGAATCTTAACGGACATAGGTAGTTATTAAAAATGATTGCCAGCAAAATCGGTTAATGCCTCAAATTTATATATGTCTACAGATCGAGATATCTGTAATAGAGTCTTGTTAACAAACAATCTGTGTTATTTCTCAATAAGCAAAGATGCTAGGCAACAAGCTCCACTAGGCCTATACATATGTAGATAGAAAACATACATTCTTAAACCGATTTTCTTGTAGACTTTATATAACCTGATTTTGTGCCTGGTAACGGATTAGCTATTACCAAACCTTATTTATTATTTATTTCTTTGACATAATGAACTATTTTATAATATCTATTATTCGTAGCCCGGGGCTGTGCGCCAGTTTTGCAACACTGGCGCACAACGTGGGGCGTTCTGTAACAAGAAACGTAGCTCTTATTGTTAATTTTGTGAAATAAAAGATCATTTTTAAAGTTTTAATAATTTCATTATGTCAACGGTTAAATTTACGTACAGGTTTTATAATATATTTGTAGAGAGTATCAGTTAATAATAAAATGGTAGTCATTTAGAGACAAATTGCAAATCTTTGGAAAGATACATTGTGAATTTAATGAGTACCTTGTGAGGAAATATTTAAGATGCTTTTATAAAAACTATACTCTCCCATAAATCCAAAGGCATGATAATATTAAGGTACAATTTAATAATGATTGATTTTATAAAACTACCTACTTTTATTTGTTAGTGAAACCAGGCGACAAAATCTAACCAATAAAAATGTTAAAGGTTAACAACTGGGGTAGTAATATAATTTATGCAGAAATATACTTTAAAGTTTACATATAATTCATTTTATTTAGTTAATCGTATTTAAATTTAAAATATAACGTAGATATAAAGCACTTGGGGGAAGGACAGCAAATTCAATAAAAAATGTTTATTTATTTAGTACAATATTAACTAAGTAAAAATTATTCACTAAGTAAATACTTTATACAATACTAGTATTAATTTGTCCGACGATGGTTCGCTAGTGTTCTCACAACGTCTATGTAAATATGAAACGGTGTCTAGTGCGGCGAGGAGGCGCCCGCGCGCGCGCGACGCTGCGCCCTCGCCCTCAAGAGGCAATATTATGTAACTTTATTAGTGCAAATTTATTATAGAAAGTTTACTTTTACGATACACACTAATAATTTCATTTATGTAAAAATCGTAGCGCAAACGATTCGCCTGGCACCGTTTCATACTTCGATCATCTTAACCGTAATATAAATCAAAGAGTAAAATTTTAGCGAATTAAAAATTAAATTTTCCAAAACTTTGTAAACACTAGAATTTGGACACAGCTCTCGGAGTGGAATCGCGCGCGGGCGCCGCGGTCGCGTCGCGTCGCGCTCTCTCCGTGAGGAACTTCCAAAATCCTGAGCAACGATTGTCGTCTATTTACACACGTTCGCCGAGTAAAAAACGATATCGTCCGAGGCGCGAGGGCCGGCGCCGGCGTTGGGGACACGGTCAGATGGTGTTCGTGTCGGTGGGGGCGGGGGGCGCGCGCACGTCCCGCTGGGAGCGCGCGCGGCGGCGCCGCTAGCACCAGTCGTCCTCGTCCGAGTCGGAGTGGCGCACGCGCGGCTTGTACCCGTTGGGCACGCGCGCCGGTGCTGGCGACGGCAGCGCACGGGCCATGGCGCAGCCCCGCCCCATCGCCAGCGCAGCCTCGTAGCTCAGCGGCGCTTCGTACGGACGCGACGCGCGCTCCGATGCCTCGTAACCCCCCCTTCCGCGTCTGCAACGTTACATCCATTTTAACTCTGCTCATATACTGATGAGATGATAGAACCCCGATTCGGAAGGCAGTAATGCAACACTGTGTAGCAATATTGTTAAAATCCAAGCAATAGAGTTCCTACGCCGTAGAGTTGCATACACAGATAGTCTATGTCGTAGAACACATACGTCATAGTTAGTAGAGTGGCTACGCCGTAGAGTCTCTACGCCGTAGATCGTCTACGTTGTAGAACATCTACAAGATAAAGTATCTGAATTTCGTAAAAATTTGTTTAGATAGATTCAAATAAATTGTACTGACCTTTCTCTAGATCTATAGTCTCGGTGTATCAGTCTTTCAACTTCTCGGCCGTACTCGTACTCGTCGTGCAGAGGCTCCACGGGTTCGCGTAACGCGTGGGTATGCCTCAGTGATAACTGAAATACCAATAATGTTGACTCAGCTCTACTCTTGGTCATCATAACCATCAAGCAGTCTGGCCTAGGACAATACGAAAAACACAAGTTTAAAGGCTCTGATCTCAAAAAGATGGATGTTGAGATCAAGGGACAGAATGAAATTGCTTTGTTCTGTTTGTATAAATCGAGTTCACAGAAACAATTTTATTCTTAGTCTTGCCAAATTGCACTTGACGAATTCAGGTTACGTTTTTTTTATAACAACAATCATTGAAATATCATAATTATAGTCTGTAGATAATCCTGAATTCGGTTTGAACGTTGAAAAAGAGAAATATCTACTTAATTTTTTTAGACCTGTTGTGTTTTAAGTAAATGCCAACACTATACTGGTGCGGGATAAGCCTTAATCGCCACATCAGTTTCGCGTCGTCAATCTTTTGAACGAATTTCGGATATTGATCAAGAAAATATTTCGATTTGAAATTCCTGTCGATAGTGTTCATCGACGCTGAATCGATTTCATAGAACCCAATAATTTAAACGCTAGCCTCACTCGACCCATTGCAGAATTGAATATGGCAATATTAATTGGGTTGTATGTATTGTAATGTAAATTGTAAGGTGTTGTATGTGTAAGGCCGGTCATATACAGTCGGAATTTCGTTTCGGAATATCATATTGCAATATCGAAGGCAGCATAACCATACAAGATCAAGGATTATCATATCACACACGTACGTAATTTTCCGTTCGATTGTGTATTATCTGAATTTCGGCCTTAGAGTTCAAATTTTATGGGTTGTATTTTAAAGATTGCGTTGGCGGGAAGAAAAAACGTTACGTAACAAAATTTTTAAACAGTACTAACGTGCGAGGGACTGTGGCTGATTCTGGTGAAGGGTGGCTGCTGCTTCACATGCAGCGTGGACGGTTTGGTGGGTGTCGGCGGCAGTTGCCGACCGCGGCCGCGGCGCGCGTGTTCGCGCTCCCACGACCGGTCGCGCCACTCCCGCCAGTCTCGATCCCGATCGCCACCTGTGTGGATCCAAACTGTTTCTTGAATGATTTTGAAATTCCATTCGTTGTTGTTCTTGATGATATTTTCGATCACCATTACCAAACCACAATCACAAACAGCAACGGTGGCAACACCAGCTTCCGAGTCAAGATAGCAAAGTTACATTAAAATGGATGGTGTCATTATTTTTTCTCTTTTGTTTGTACACAATTTTGAAACTTAAAATGGACCAGCATCACCTAAGCTTTCTTATTTTGAGGTTTAGTGGGCCCTGTAAAAACTGTCATCATTATTTTACCATCCACTTTGCTACCGCAATTCGTAAGCTTATGTCAACGTCACTGTAAGCAAAGCGGCTACTGTTTTGTGCTGTGGTGAGGTTCAAAAATGGTCTTTTTCAAAGTGTTTTTCTCAAAAATACGCATCAACATCACAATAACATTAAGGCATGAAAATTAAAGAAATAATAAGGACTCCAAATAAAGCAAACAAATACTTAAGACTTTAGCGTATACCAACAGATAACAGATGTGCAAACAATTTTCTTTGTCTAAGCATCTGGCTTAGTTAGACAAAGCCAATATCACATTGTCAACCAATCGTTTAAATACTCTTGTTATTCATGAGTCGAGTATGGGGAATAACAATCGAGTATTTCTTATGCCGCAGCAAAGGGCCATGTCTTTAGAGCAGATTGTCAAATCTTGTTTCAATTCAGACCCTTTGCTTTACAATTTAATCAAATTATACTCAGTACAGTATTAGTGTTACAACATAAATGTTATACTCTGTTGTTTTGTAATGGTCCATTTGTCTGCAAAGAATGTCTTGTGCCATGAGTTGCAAATATTCGAAGTATAAAGTAGCAAGAGCTTTCAGAATACTTTACGTCTACGGCGGCATTGGGTGATGGCCTGTGTCTGTGCGTCCATTGTGTGTGGCGAGTGAGTCTCACCGTAGGTGTGGTGGTGTGGTCGGTGTGGCGGAGTGGGCGATCTCGAGGGATAGCTCAGGATGGTCGTGGGATAGCCCGTCCGCCACGGCTTCTCTCCTGTCAGGAATACCTTCACATGTACCTTCTATTAGCCTAACCACGTCTGGGGCCGACTTAAACGAAACTCAATTTTGTGTTTACAAAGTTTAAAAATCACCAACTCCTGCGACACTTCAATATCAAATTTAGATTTTCGGTAAGTTTTATTTACAGGAAATAAAATAATGTTACAATGGATTTTCACAAATAATAATTAAGTATGTACTTCTAATTTAGCAGATTAGATATAAAAAAATATGGCACAAAAGTTTTTAAGCTTTTGCATGCTGCATGGTTTTTAGTGATAATATGGAGTGCAAGCGATCGACCAATTCTGTGATAGCCCTGGATGTAAGGAACCGATGGTTCAAACGTTTCAATTTTGTGCAAATAAGGGCTGAGTTCGAGTCCAATAGGGCATTGAAATTAAGCATGCAGCATGCAAAATGAAACCACCATTTTGTTATCACTTGTTCAAGGCTTATTGTAAGTATTTAAACAATATTTGTAACAGTTCTAGAAATTATTATCAGTCATAGGTTGAAAACTAGATTTTCAATTAACAATGTTCATCTAATTATGAATGAATATTTTGGAATGTGCTCATCATACATTTATTATGACTACAATGTAGTCACTACATCTACAGATCATGAGTAGGTAAATACTACCTACAACTAAATAAAGCTAGACTTATTTGCAGCTTCCCACAAATCATTTACGTATATTTTTATGAGAAGAAAAATGTTTGCAAAACTGTTTCAAATTGGTGAATCGATAATCGATTAGGTTAACTGTGTTGGTTAATTTAAAAATAATAAATAACTACATAATAATAATGAAAAATAAATAAAGGCTCTTGAAATGGTAAATTAATTTTAACACCATATTGTCAAATCGCGATGGTTTCAAGCCACCTAAAATACAACGAATCTGCTGATAAACTATCGAAATAATCTAAAATAAAAAGGATGACTATTTGGTCTACTCTTAGGAATATAATAACACTTCTTTATTGAAAGGTAACACGAAGAAAAGTCTTACGGGTTGTAAAAAGGTCTGTGAAATGCAGCAATATTAACTGCAAACGATACTTACCATGCGGATGGTACTGATGTGGCCCTCGGTGTGGTCTCCCGTGCCTCTGGTGCTGGTGTTCGTGCTTCACTATCTCAACGACATTGCTGACGGTGTCCGAGAACCCGATGTCGTGGTGATAGCCCGGGGGGTATTGGTGGTGAGCTCTCCGTCGAGGACTGGGTGTTCGTCTACAAATCATTCCATCCGACTTTGTATTTAAGTAACTGAACAAATACTTCCTCCATGCTACACAACATGCGACAATAAGGTCACGAAAAAGATAGGGTTAAAAAAAGAGATCCGATGAATTCATTTTTGTTAGTGGTTTAGGAGTATCACGTGCATGGTGGACATACCAGTTTTGACTACGATAACTTTGAGATCAATCGCTTCATCGATGGCGCTATAAAATAAAGAGGAAATAACAAAAACTAATAAATAAAACAAAATATCGTATGCTTTGTGATACTGTCGATACGTACCTTAAACTTGAAGATCTGCCTTGGTGGCCATTTTGGTAAGCTACATGTGGCGGTTGTAAGTGTCCTCGCTCATCCAACGACTCCATAGAGGCGTGATGTGAGCCTTGTAGCTCCAAAACCTACAATTGATCGTGATTTTAGAATTCCATTTTTAATACAAGATTGGCTATTTTCATTTTTACGCTATTCGCTGTCCTATATTTACAAAATATTAGTCAAATCATGCGCATTGCAAACGTGCGCGTAATTGCAGTTCATGCAACAAACCGTGCTTCGTGTATGTGTATACCAAAACATTTTACTCACCGGATATCCCGATAACTAATTCTAGGATCTATCAAGCAATTTATATTAACATGCTAAGGTAACTTAAAAAGGGAAATATAGGGTAGAGATATGTTGGCAAGGTAGATGTTTTGGTGTTATGTTAATGTCATGTCTTCATGTTCATGTATTATTTGAGTGAGAATGCTAAATGAATTAGGAAAAGTATAACAATACACCTAACCGTTGACAAATAAAGACATTCCTTATTTTATCTCGAGATAAAAATACAGACAAAAAACTACGGTACCTATAAACAACTATTACTGAAAATGTTTACCTAAAAATCAACAACCATCTGTAAACTTAAAAAGTTTACGATTAATATTTGTAGAACAATACAGTCAGTCGATAAAAACTAGTTGAGCCTAAGGCCCTAATTTACTTGTTACCACAATGTCACCTAAAACAGATATCAATCTAAATAGACAACAGAATCGGAATAATTATCACATTTTCTCGACAGTAAACACTCAAACAAAGCTTACAATATCAACTATCTATGTACGAGTACTTCGGCTACTAAAGGGACAAACCCTGTAGTGTAGACATATAGGACATAGCTCAGTACCAACATCACATCAGACTTCAAAAAAATGCCAATTGGTTAATCTAATCTTAGTAAATTTTATCAAACAATTTTGATTATGGAATGATATTGGTGGGTACATTGATTGCACTAGACAATAGCTATGGCTCGGTTGATTAGGTTTACGACAATGATTTTATCAACGTTTTTAACCTTCTGGCGGTAATCACCTTTTTATTGTTCCTGTAACAATAGAAAATTGGGTTACAGATAGGCTATCTAAGCTTTTGTAATTTGTATCACTATTGAATCTAAGAAAAATACTTACCTATTTGAAACCTAATCGATAATATGATCATAAATTTTTTTGCCATATTAATATTATCATTGTATTTTGAATAAATTTAATCTTTGGTTGTAAGTATCACTTGTTCTCAACTGGTAAAAGATAAATTGCACCATCACGGCTATACACACTATACGACAACCTCGGTGGCACAGTGAGCGAATAGCTAGCTGAGACGCAGAAGGTAGCAAGTTCGATTCCCGCCGCGGAACAAATATGTGCATGATCTACAGATATTGGTTCCGTGTCTGGATGTTTTTCTATGTATTATAAGTATGTATGTATTTACAAAAAAAAAGTATATAAGTATCAGTTACCTGGTTCCCATAGTACAAGCTCTGTTTAGTTTTGAGCTAGATAGCGCTGTGTGAAATGCCTAGCAATATTTATTTATTTATTTTTATAGGTACATTAATGCGCCGTCTCTTATACATAGGGAGAAAGCCTGTGAAACCTAAATAACCAATAACTTGACCTACAGTTTCATTCAAATTATAGGTGACGGGAGTTAATGTTCATTGGTTACTCCTTTTTGGGGTACAAATTGCAGATATTCTGGACTTTGCACTGTTTCCAATATTAGGGTACACTAAAACTGATCTCTTGATTTAAATTATGAATGAAAGTGTTACTTACTTGAGCGATTTTCTGGTACCGCGTCTCGCGAGATTGGCTAAAAGGTGCGGGTCGTCCGGATGGGCGTCGCTGGCGGCGGTGGTGGCTGGCTCGTGGCTGAGCGAGCCGGCCCGCGAGCCCGTCGGGCCCAGCCCGGCGGCCACGTCCATCAAGCAGTTAAAGATTGACGCCTTCTGCACCATGCACCTCGTTCACGCACCCGCCCCACACACGCACTTGCGCATGCTCATGTCACACAACGTCCGAAGGACTCCATACTAACGGCTAAAGCCTACATGAGTTTGCGCAAACCCCATACGTTTGTCCATGCTGGAATTCTTTGGTATGAATCATGTGTTTTGTGTAACAAGAAATCCAACGAATGGACATAATTCTGGTGACCCAGTCAATGTATTTGTGTTGGTAGTGAACATGAATGCGGCTACACAAATCTGAGGATATCTATTAGTCGTAAGGTGTTTTAGAGTGGTATATATGTTTTGTTTATGCCGAATATAATGTTTGCAGATCAGGATCACATGATAAAAGGCAAAACAGCTGTAAATAACAAAGCTTTATTTATCAGAAAATGTGCTAAATATAAAATTTTGTGCTACATATAAGTTTGAAGCCAGAGGCATAATGGTTTGTGATAAATTTTATTGACTCTGAATTAATAATAAATTGAAAAGTTAATTTGCTTTTCAGCATGCGCAGACTTGAGAAACATGTTTTCCCCTCATCAAATAATGGTATATTACATGAGGTAGTAAGAAGGCAAATTAGATAATATTTGTCAAGCTTTTATTATTTTTGTTGCAGGCTTCTAAAATGGTAGTTATTTATTGAGCCAGAATGTAATTATTAACAAACAACACTCAAAAGCCAAAGACAAAGAAACGAGTTTTATATAGAAACCAAATTCATGCAGAATAGAAGGAAAATAACTGTAAGAACAATAATAGGGTTAAATAATTCAGTACAAAATGTTAAAGTTTAGTAGAAAAACTACAAAATAGCTGACGGTTTAGGAATATAGATATAGTATAAATTAATTCGCCACACAAATGCTACTAGAGGACGTTACTAACTCTACAACAAGACAATGAATAAACGGTAAGTATTACAAGTCACACTGCTACTTTTTTTTTTGCAACTATAGGACAGGTCACTATTTGTGGTTTACGAAGCCCTGACGGACACTTGATAAGCAAAATGTGTCTGCCTAACACATGTTTGCCTAAACTATTTGAATACATCATCAAGTGCGTCACTATCATCTAAAACTATTTTGTCCATCTCAATTAACTAAGCTACTTTTTATTAGGTGATCAATTTAAGATTTTTCTTTAATTGATCATTTTCAAAGCTAAGATTGATTTAACGCGTTTTGATTGATTGTTTTAAAACACGATGCAAAATTTATGATCAACAAAAAAATACTCTAGAGTAGTGCAAGAAAAAGTATTTAAAGTATCGTTCCGTAAAATATATGAATACTACCGGCTGAATGGCCGTAGGGCTATTCTCGTTGAAAGCCTGAAAAGTAAACCACCAATGTAGTCGACTCGTTTGAGTCGATTTCTACTGAGTGACCGTATGTGTAAATGCATCATTCTTTATGTGCAATCGAGCCAATCCATATAAAAATACGATTTTAACGTTGACAGGAATACATTTCACACAGGTCATTTTACACAACAATACATCCACAGGTAGACAACACAATAAAATCTATACTAACTAGAACATTGTAAGTACTCTAATGTGGGGATTATAAGGGACCATCAACAATACTACTTAACCGTGTATTACCTAACCACGTAACTGTTACATTTGGCTCAAAGGAAACAGACAAGTATGTACAAATCCGGCTTAAGCACCGTGGACTTACTCTGGCTTCATTAGAAAAATAATTGACTGACGAAAGATACACGTGTTATTGCAATAAAACAAGTGCATAAGATATATTGGTAAAACTGACTTACCGGAACACCGGCCGGAGCATTCGTGCCGAATCTAGTCGATCTCCAACTTTCTAAAAGCAAAAGGCCTGCGTATATCTTCCCCACTGTCAATTTTCCTGCATTTAATACGTCGTTTCGAGGCACCAGCAAGTCTAGCATCTTCTTCGCTTGTAGTGGCCATATGTGCGTTATCGTTTCTCTTAGTTCTGAATCTGCTTGGTCCATTTCTTCCGCTGTAAGTTACAAATACATCAACCGGTTAACATTTGAACTCTAAAAAGATGATACAAGTTTTTGTTTGTAATGCAGTCTTACCAGATCTCATCTTGATGTTTAAATTTTCCCGAATTAAGGCAAACAATGTAGTTGTAAAATTAACTTTTCCTTCAGCATCTAGCGGCATGTTCATCCTAATTAATTTCTTATACGCTAGTCTATTTGGACATTTGTTTCCAAACCCCAAAGGCGGATCCATATTCTTCAACATATCATACATTTCTGTGTAATGGATCTTTCCCCTGTAATTACAGTAAAATTGTTTCAGTGTAATAGAAAACTTATACATCAAAAATAGCATAAAATTACAAGATAAGTATGAAAAGTATATTAAGACTATAATTTCGCTGAAAGTCATCGTTATACTCACGTGGCGTTTGGGTCATACTCTGCCCATATCCTAACAAATTCATCGAGATGATGTGCGCCTAAAATGGACGAGTCTCTCGTAAGGTAATCAAAATTATCCATAATGACGGCAACGAATAAATTCAACATCTGAAAGGAAACAAATTCAAATTACATTTCAAAACAAGTTTAAAACAGTGTATTTTGATCAGCCACCCAAGGTTTTCACAGATGGCCTAAACTTACGAGAAAGGAACAAAAGAAAATGAATGATACGAAATACGCATAGGCGAGTGTACTCCCGCACTCTTCGCCGGGCGGCTTTCCGGCAGCCTTGTCGCATTTTGCTGGCTTGATACAAGCCAACATGATGTTTGGCCACGCCTCGCCGGTAGCACATCTGAAAATCGAGGGGAATTAACATCATAATCACGTAAGTGTAGCATCAAGTAAACCTAAGTCGCTAAAAGCTGGACAAAGATGTCTGCGACCTCCATCGGGTATCTGCGGACAGCTCGTAGCTAGCATCCTTCAATGAAAGCTTCGAGCTATGATTCTATGAAGTCGCTACGAGCTCATATAGGTTTTAATTAGATGCTAGGAATGATTAAATAAATAAAATAAACAAATAAATATTGCTGCACATTTCACATAGCGCTATTAAGCCCCAAACTAAGTAGAGCTTGTACTATAGGAACCAGATAACTGACAGAATACTTATATGCATTTTGTTTTGTAAATACAATCTTATAATATTTAGGAAAACAACCAGACCCGGAACAATTTTATTTGCGCAGTGGGAATCGAACCCGCTACCTCCTGCGTCTCAGCCGGCTATTCGCCCACTGCACCACGGAGGTCATCAAATAACTGCACATAAAAAAAACTTACCGAAATAACAACATGAGCGCTTGAATAAAGCTTTGAAAATTGTTATGCCTGTTCATCTCCGGTGACTCTGATAAATCTATATTGCCAAACACCTGTGGAGTAAAAATTTTAGTAATAACGGTTCATCGACATAATATTAAAAAGATTATGGAATAAAAAATAATAATATATAATAACCTGCATCCCGATGATGGCATAGATGAAAAATAGCATCGCGATGAGAAGGCACACGTAGGGTAAGGCTTTGAAACTCTGTACGAATGTCCACAACAATATTCGAATGGTATACCCCTGTCTGAGTAGCTTGATCAGTCGCGCGGCTCGAAACAGGCGAAGAAAACCGACGTTGAATGTGTTTTCCTAGAAAATTAAAATTATTTTAACCCAGTTAAGTTAAAAGATAGCGGAAAAAAATACCACTAGTACATTTTAATAAAAACACTCACACAAAAATGTCATTAAAGTAATCAAGGCTAATCCTAAAACACACTTTACTAATATAAAAATACAATCTAACAATGATAAGTAGTAAGTACTCCTAAATCATAATTAGAAATACAAAACTAGTTTGAAAAGATTGTAAAAACTATGAAACGGAAAAAATATAAATCAAGATATTGAAAAAATACGTGACGTTTTGTTTCTCGAGTCTGCTACAATGAGTCAATTTATATACTTATCAACATTTTTACTTTTATATTAGACACACTTCAACCACTAGCAATTTTAAAAACACATCTATGATCGATACAACATTTACTATAAAATTTATTTTAAGTTCAAATTTATGACGGAAATAATTATACAATTTAGCATACACTTCATCTTCAAATTTGTCTACAAATCTTCTATCTATCCTAATATAATCTAATAAATTATGTTCTAGCAATTCTACTTGTTTACCTTTATATAACAAAATGTTCAGAACCATGTACAGTTACCTACGAACCCAATCTTAGTTAGAAAAATCTAAAATTCCTAGCAATCAATTAGTTTGTATGTTACCTGCTGACAGGAAATGTCAGCACAGTTTTCACCAAGGTCGGTCTGTAATCAGGATATACCCTTTATCGTTTCTGGTTAAATAACCAGCAAAAAGAATACAAGTGAAGTGAGATAATCGTATGGAGAGAAGATGATACAATATAAGATTATTGACAGAGATAAATAAAATCAAATATATTTATGTAACAAAGTGACAATACTTACACCAAACTCCATGATTAAGGCGTCAATTATACTTCCAATGACTGTTATAAAATCAAACGTATTCCACGGATCTTTGAAAAAATTCTGGAAACATGTAAAATTGTTGTTATATTTGTTATAATATGATTAAGTCGTTTTTATTACTTAATATATCTTAAATAAACACTACTTTTGAGAAATATATTACAAAGATTCAACAATTGATTACGATAGAGCATTAAGTAAATAACAATATTTAATATAAAAACATCGTCAAAATGCTTTATACGTAAGCAATTGTGTATATCGTTAGAAGAATATACCATTTGCATTAAACAAATGTACACTTTCCATTTTTTTTGACTGTTTCAAATAGAGGACAAATTGAAAGGAGTAGGAGGGGGGACTCTCTCAAAAAAGTTCAAAAATCTATAAAATGCTATCAAAACTTTATCTCATGTCAAAAAGCATAAACTTTAAAGTCTATTGAAATGATTTCTAATTTAAAACATATTCAAGTCAGTATTGAATATTAAATGCAAATCTAATTTATTTCCATCAATAATGAAAGTGTGTCATATACCAAACGCAAATATTTTGACGTAATAAAAGCACCATCTTGTGTTTACGCAGATTCTTTTAATATTGAGATTAGACAAAAAATATATATTTTTAGGTAAAATATTTGCGTCCGCGCACACAACTCTTAACTATGCAAATATTTCAAATGTAACTTCAAAAATCATTGTGACAATTAAAAACTTATTAGCTTTTAATGTTAATCTAGTAAAAATATAGTGAATTCTTACCGTACACCCGAAGGCGATCATCTTCAATACGGTCTCGAGTAAGAAGCAGATCGTAAAGACGAGGTTCATGAATGTTAACGTGTCCATGAGTGGTAGTGGAGCCTCGTGAAACTACCACAAAATATATACCAATTTTCCATTAATTGAAAATTTTATCAATAATACTAAAGCCAAATGCGAGATCGTTATTCATAGAGATACATGTAAGATCAGTGAGTCTCATCGAATTTTAATTCTGCATTTAACTTTGAATGTTTTTATAAAAATATTTCTAGTCGTAACTATCTAATGATACATTTTGTAAGTTAATCATATCTTACAGGTGAGTGTTTGTGTGTGTGGGTACTGTTCATTTTCATCGAGCTGCTTTTCGATGACAAGGCCATGTTGTAGTAGATGTGTAGCAAGGTGCTCGTGCATGCATGCGAATCACAATGTACAAACATGCGTTTTTACCATCACACGGTCTCACAATAGTTAACTTCACATAACTACAATAGTGCTTGTCACAAAAGTTAAAAGTTCACTTACCGTTGCTCTGCAGAGTGCTGCATCCACATAATAGTTATGATGTACTTACGGACAGACTTGGAAGGTGTAGGGCTTGACAGTGAACGGACAACATAAACACAGACAAGTGAGATCAAGTTTACAATCAGTTTCATGCAGCAGGTAATGAAAGCCATGCTCGACTGCTAGTTGCAAATAAATATCAGAGAGAAGATACTATCGGGTACTTGGGCAGGGTAGATATTAATTCGGCTGCAAAGAATCCCATTCAGTCATGTAAAACAAACAACCAGGTAGTCAGCAATAGAAAGAGTACATTTGTTCGCATTATAATTGATGAATATCATACCAGTGTCAGTGGTTGTGTACTTACTTTGACACCATAAGCGATGATTTTCAACACGGTTTCCACGGAAAACATTCCAGTAAACCCCATATTCGAATACTTGAGGATATCCGCGTAGAGGTCATTTTGATTATAGTACTGCCATTTTGTGTTGAAGTGCCCGGATAAACCCATGGCAATGAAAATATATTTTTGTTATTTCACACAAAGCTATTAAAACAGAGGCTCACAAGACAAAATTGGGTATGATCTCGCAACCCGTCCAAACTCAACCGGTTTTTTTAGATGAGGGCAAAAATATATAGAAAAATTGTGTATATAAATGTAATTAAAAGATTGTTCGTATAGGTACGTATCAAGGTCGCAATATACAAGTATAATTTGTAGATATATATTGGTATTCTACTGTATGCTCTTTTTACTTGTCTCCTAATTAAAAATAGTGGCAACCCTTTTAGGAGTTTGTATTGGAGAAGTTAGTTTAAATAAGTACTGCATAAACAATCAAATATCAAAGTTAGATATTGTTACGTGACCATGTTTTAATTTAAATCTATAAAAATCGGAGGAGTTTTGGTGGGTTCCTAAAAATGTTACCGACTCCTAATTTAACAAAACAATTGGTAATGTGATGTAAGGTATGATTTAAAATATGTCACTGTTCAATTGAATGCATTTACAAAGTTAAACGTTAGATTTTATCTATTTTAATCAAGGATAAGGAGGTGATTTCACACATGGTGGGGATCCGTGCTGAATAGCATATATAACTCAAAAAACGGGTCACAATAAAATATATATGAACAAATAAATTAACGATATTTTAATAAGATTCTATAAGTTTGTTTAGGACATAAAACAGAAAGATAATATAAATCGAAATTTTCGTTAAAATTTGATTTCGTTACACGTACTTCGCTTTTTATGAATTCGATTTAAAATTTAGACTGACTTCCAAATAAATACAAAGCAGCCAATAGCCACATCATGGTTACGCGCCTGGCAGTAGGCCATTCCACCAAGCATGCAGAATTTCCACGTAGAAACAGTTATTTAGGAGTAGGACTTAAATAAGAGCATGCAACACGAACAACATATATGGCTCATGCCACGTCCTAACCGATTCCAGAGATATTGTGCATTCACAAGCACGAACGGCCGAATTCAATTTTGGTGTAACTTGTGCCATAAATGTGCTGGAAGGACAGGTATACCGTGCATTAGACACTGATACATATACATATAAAATAATGAACAGCAAGCGAGGAGTCATGGAAGGAGGAACAGAATATAGGATAAATTAAAATAACACGGCGTTACACTTGACAGGGAGGCTCAGTTGTATAAAATACGGCGCATTCCAATGCAGTGTATACTGACGCCGAATACAGTGGGCAAAAATTTTGTTGATTTGTGTGTGTGTGCGTGTAATGTAATCTTATAAATCTAGGCAGTACTCATACACAGTATAAAAATAGACCAATTAAACAAATAAGCGTTAAATTATGATGCTATTAACTTTTCCCTCGAGTCATGACTGGTAAGATGCACAAAAGATATTAGACAATATTTTATAGCAGTAATCGTTATTAGGTCATTATACTAGAGAGCAGTTATAATAATAATACAATATTTAATAGTCTTGATGGCTCTCTAATGTGGTTTAGTGCAGGCTTCAGTGAAGTTCAAGGACATGTCTAAACTAGTTTGTCATTTGTTAGTGCCTCGTGATTTGGCTAATTTTTCAACAACTACCTTAAATTTGTGATAGTTATCTACTTTCACATTAATAGTGCTTGGTTTGTTTTGTATGTAGTGTTTCCTTACAAATTAATGTTTGTTTTTGACAATGATGAATGATATTCTTAGGTTATATCGAAATGGTAGGTCTTATAATATAACATAAAGAAGCATTTGGTACGTACCTTCATCATGAGCAACAATGTGTTTAGGACAATAAGGGTCATGATGAAGTACTCGAAGGGCGTGGAGACAACTATTCTCCACACTTTGTACTTAAAACTTGCCCTTTTACTTGGCATATACCTCTCCAGAGGTCGCGCTTCTATCGTGAAGTCTATACATGATTTCTGAAAAATAAGTTTTTAATCTGAAACAAACCGTTCCTGCAATTCAATAGTTTCGAATCAAACATTTGTCAAGTACCTGATTCTTATCAATTTCACCGTCTTGTAACTCCGCTTCACCTTGTTCTTGAAACGTGATAATAATCAGAGCTACGAATATGTTAACGAAGAAGAATGGAAACACCACAAAGTATACTATGTAAAATATGGACATTTCTATTCGAAAATTTTGTATGGGTCCTCTGTCTTCATAAGTGGCGGCCATCGAATTTTGTAATACTCTGCAAAGGAAGGTTTATCATCAACACTGTATAAAGTTGCATAGCTTATATTTATTAATGAATCAGATCTATCAGAATAATGATTTTTATTACGCACAGCTGTAGTATCTATTGGTTAAAGTTATAGTTAATTTGTTTATCAATTTCACAACTTTGTCTGAGGTCAAATGTCTTTAATCCTTAAAGTAAATATGATTAGAAAAGTACGTACTGTGGCCACCCCTCTCCCGTCTGCACGGCGAATAGCGTGAGCATGGCGGAAGCGACATTATCGTAGTGGAAACTTTGCGTGTTCCACAGTCGCTTCTGCACCTTCGGCATCAAGCTGTTTGCCTCGTAGACGAAATACGACCCTCTGAAATTACAAATAAGGTTTAGTTAGCATGTTTTAGTGTAAAGTATTGGTACATTACAAATACGAGTAGGTATATTCGACCAATGATTTGGCGTCGCCATGATCTGCAACCTTTCAAATATAAGGTTATTTATTAGTGTATATCGGTCACTTGACATCAATTTAATTAAACGACTTGAAACCTTAAAATAAAGCCTAAAAATCCCTAGTGGCATAGGTAATTTCAAATAATTTTCAAATCTTTTAAAGCTATAACTAAATAAAATAAATAAAAAGTATACTCACTGGCAGTCTTGAAAAGTATTCTTACTGCTATCCGTGCAGTGAAAAAATTTACCATTAAAAAGTTGAACAGCAATTACAGCGAATATGAATTGAAATAATATGTACACTATGAGAATGTTTATGACGTTTTTTAAAGAGTTCACTACACAGTCAAACACTGCTTTTAACTTTGGAACTCGTTTTATAGTTTTTAAAGGTCTGAGCACTCTTAACACTCTTAACGATTTAATTGTGGACAAGTTGCTCGCCCCCGCACTCTTTTTAAGACCTCTGAAACAAAAAGAAGAGCCACATTAGAATTTGAAAAGTACAAATATTTTATATTTATTTGTAACATATGTTAACTGACTTATAAAAGACTTTCGACAGATGTAATCTCGTTTAAGAACACATTTACGAGTCTCTAAGATTGGTGTCGATTGTAATTTCCTGAGAGGTGAAATATTAAAACGGTAAAGCGTGGCATAATTGATTATTGCAGGCTCAAGGATCAAACCTTGGCAGAATACTTTATAAATCGCTCACAGTACCTTTTCGTTAACGACTTTTTCTACAGACAGGCTAAAGGTATGTAAAGATGTTATGTTACGTGAAATTGTCAATATTGTGGGTATTCAAATTAACTCTTTTCTGGCCTGGCAATGTTGAAATTATAACGTTAACGAGTGAAAGTATGGATCAGAATTATAAACTTACCCGATTTGGAAACCGAAGCTGACGAGTGCGCATATGACGACGGCGGCATCCATGATGTTCCACAGGTCGCGGAGGTACGCGCCCGGGTGCAGCAGGATGCCGAGGTCGACAATCTTCAACAGCATCTCTACGGTGAACACACCGGTGAACGCGTAATCGAAGTAGTTGAGGATTTGATTCCTGAAATTGATTTTATCGTTAATATTTTATGCCATAGTGATATTGAAGCGTTTTAAAATATCAAAATCAAAATATATTTATTTATTAAAATCACAAGGATCACTTTGAAACGTCAATTTTCCCTGTTCTTCCGCGACCAAGCCAGGAAATAAAGACAAGAAACAAGGCTACTTGTTTTTTTTAATGAACTTTGGTATTTATTACTGATGCGGGTATTAATTTAATTTTTTTTAATTACATCCTTGTTAAATTGTTTCAAATATAGATGATTATGATTATTTTTAATGAACGGAAAGTCCAGAAGGATATACAAGCTGTTAGTGATAGTTTATTCATAATCCCAGTCTGACCGAAGAGGAAAAAAATCTTGATTTCAACTAATATTTTACATGATATTTCTAAAAATCATGAAATGTTTTACTTTCAAGTATGAATACGAGTAAGTAAGAGTTTGCAAATTAAACTCACCAATTACTTTCTTCGACTACGGGGTCTTCAGCTGCTAAAGCTGCAGAACTCAAACAAATAACTAGCATAATAAAAAAATCAAAATATTTTAAATTTACAACCCAATGTGCGCCGCGCCTAATTCTGAAACAAAAACAAAATAGATCAATTATTTCAAACTAGTATTTTCTCGTTTTTAAACTTAAACCATGTTACCACAAAAAAGTTAAACAACCGTTTAACGAGTGTTTAAAAAAATCCTTACCAAAAATCCTTATCCTCAAAATCCTTAATCATTGCTTAAACAGTTGTTAACTTTTTTGTGGTAACAAGGTTAGTTTCTAGTTTTTTTTTCAACCTATGTCATCCCATTGCTGGGCAAAGATTTCCCTCACTGTCTTCCAGGACTTTCGCTCGCGTGCTAAATCCCACCAATCTGTCTCAAAGACATCGAGATCGTCACGCCAGTGAGTGTGTGTCATAGTTAAGTTTCTAGTTATTTTAGAATTAATCCACGCTTAAATGGGTACAGATTGATAACTTACGGATTAGTTGGGGACAAAATGAACATGCAAGAGTATGGCAGCATAGGTTTTGGTCCATCTGGTTGTTCCTCTTCTTCTTTTTTGGCCTCTTCTTTCTTTTTGTTCTGAAATTCATCACATATTTTGATTATCTTACTTTGACTAAACTGTTTTAGTTAAGCAATTACTAATACGACATACCAAGACTATCAAAAAGGTTAAATTCATTGAATGATTATACAATAGACATATAGATAGTTAGAAACGTTATGAAATTGGCTCTAAATATAATAATGTTAGATACATTTTATATCGCAAACCAAAGATATGAAATAAGATTAGCTGTTTAGAGTATAAACAATAATGTGCTAGCGTGCATTGTATTCATACATAAGATGTAAGCTGAAAAAATTACATGAGAAACAAGTGTCGACGTTTGTTATAATAATTCATTCATATCTGCAATCACATGTTTAACTCATTTCACTATGAATTGTTGAACATATTATAAATGAATTAGCCAACTATGGATAAAACGCTGATAATTTTGGTATAGAACACCTACTTATATAACCCACATAAGCCACATTGATTCGTATAACTATCGGCCTTAAAATATTGTTGATATAATTGAAGATAAGACGGCGAAGGACAAAGAGAGATGTAGCGTGCAAAAGTTCATGCAGTGAGTAGAAGCTTCAAAAGGGATTAAGGGAGCTTTGTCTTATCAACAATATTTTGTACCGATACAAATGCACACGACGAAGCGTAGCTTGTTACGACACCGCCGAGCACAGTTTTACCTTCCTACTCGTAGGCGACGTGGGACTTAGATCTACCCGCGTTGGGGTCCCGTCCACAGCGTGTAATGCACCCATCTCTTTCTCCAATTCCTAATTTGTCGGAAAATTTCATGTAATATAGGACTCCAATTGAAAGATGCTCGTGGGAAAGTGGAGCATGCTGTGACACAAAATGTGATTCTAAACAGAAAGCATCAGATGATTTGGACCGAGTGCCCAAAGACTTACTTGCAACTGCTTTTCTTTGTCCTCCTCGACTGCTTCCTCCTCCGCCGCTGTCAGTTCCTGGAATTTTACAGGCGCATTTACACGAAAAGCGGTGTTAAATTTACATGTCAGCGTCCACGAAGACACACCGCACAGTCCAGTAGCTTTCGTTGTTTTCGTACACGACATCAATTCATAGTAGCTGATCCTTAAATCACGAGACACTAATGGGCCCCACATACGTCAAACGATTTCTTCGCGCAAGACTTGCACAAGCCTCGAAATGTTAACAAATTCTTCCCAAAGAGGCTTACGCAAAGAAATCGTTACGAATGTAGCCTCAATTAAAGGCACGTTGATTTTTTTTAAATTGACGGTTCAAACATCTAAAAGAGACTCGATAAGGATCAGTTACTGTATGATCATCATAGCAGCACTAACCTGGGCGTTAGCCAAGTTGTCGACAGCGATGGCAAGAAACACGTTTAGCAGCGTGTAGTTGCCAAATAGTACGAGGATAACGAAGTAAAGCGAGTAGAGCATGCCTCTCTGGATGCCACCTTGAGACTGAATGCCGTCGTACATGACTTCATTCCAATCTTCACCTGTGAGGATCTGAAAATAATAAGGTATTCGTAACTACTTAACCAGAGTAATTTTTAAATAAACAACGACTCAGGTACCCTAATTATTTATTGGCAACATGTATTGTTATTACAGCTATATAAGGGCTTACATTTAGCTTACGTAGGTACATGCACTCTGCTTGACGCTGCAATTTTAGTGGCGTATTATATTAATAAAATATGTTAATGTCGAAGTCAATCAAGAAATAATAACAATGATAAATTCTATGTCATGTCATGTCAACTAAGTACTCAAGAAAGAGTAGTATTTTTAATCCTGTTGTATCTTTTAAGCCGCGTTGATACGGTCAAAGTACGCTCAAATACACTGATCAGAGCGACAAGAATACACTTGGACGACGTCCAATCAAAGTAGACTTTGACCGCGTTCTATTTTACATAGCTACTTGTTAGTTGACAAAATAAAATGGCGTCAAGTGCAAAAACAAGGGCTCTTCGCAATAACTGCTTAAAAAATTATCCAAGTGAACTATGATAGTTTCAACCGGTATCGAAGTGAACTTTGACCAAAGTTACTTTGACAGTCTTTAACCGTGTCAACGCGGCTTTACTGCTATATTATATGAAGTAAGAAACGTGTAGCAGTAGACCAAAACATAACAGTAGAACAAATGGAAATAAAAATATCCTTACCTGGAAGACAGTAAGCAACGCAATGGGGAAAGTGTTGAAGTTGGTAGGAGGGGTGCCATCCTCAAAGTTGAACTGGCCGCCGAAGAGCTGCATGCCAAGTAGTGCGAAGATGAGAATGAACAGAAACAGTAGGAACAGCAGAGAGATGATGGATCTCATCGAACTGAGGAGAGATATCACCAGGTTACGAAGTGAGGACCAGTATTTTGTAACCTGAAAGAGGAGAAAATTATCACATTTCTGCTAGCAGGGATGATAATTGATTTCGGATGTTCAGTCAAATTTAAAAAGGATGAAGAAAAACGTCTCCAAAATAACTTTGAACTAAAATAAAAATGAAATTACCGGAAAATGAGACAGCTGTATTCTAGAGTCAGTCAACAACTATTATATTATTTATTGAATTCAGCATTACACAAAACATATGAAAAGATAAAACTAAATGTTTATGGCAACAATTAACAATTCTGATTCAGTCAGTCAATTTTTGTACCACAATTTTTTTTGTTAACTGAGCAGACATTTCTTAAAACGCGTATTACATGCTGGCGAACATATTGTGAAAGTAAGTCTTCACCAACCTTAAATATCCTCAGTAGCCTCAAAGCTCTTAATACAGACAGTCCAAAGGATCCTCCTTTCACCTCTGACCATACCACTTCGAAGATCGACCCTGATATGACTACACAGTCAAACCGGTTGAACGAAGACTCGAAGTATATTCGCGGGCCCAGTGCATACATCTTCACCCACATCTCCATCATGAACAGACCAAGGAACACAAATTCGGCGTAGTCTGAAAAGAAGATAAACGATCTTAGAATCTCGGTTCTAGTCTGAAGCAAATATATTCTTAAGAAATAGTTGTAATAGTAAATACGATTGTGCATAGATATATGTAGGGTGCTAGATAATATACGCACAAAAATGAAAGGGGTTATTTTGATGAGCATAATAAATAAACTTGTGAAATGAAACCATAGAAATCTGAAACTTATTTTGGCTGTAAAAACAAACACTTTATTAAACTTATGTTGTGCTATTGCATAATGCTTGCCATCCAACCACAGGTACTGTTTTAGTGACGTCTCGAGATATCTCTTGTTGTCCCTTTCTAACCCAAAACCCGCAGCCATTTCCGAAAGAGATATCAAATCGGCCTTTATTTATGGATGTCGAATTAATGACCTAAACTTAGTCGATTTCCTTTAAAATTTGATAATATAACTAGTAGTTATTTTTCGAGAAGTCTTTTTTTATGTTTTGAGAAACCGTCACTTGAATATCGTCAGTATATTACCAAACACCTTGTATTATACAGTCAAGTTAAAGATCACTTCGTTTTCTAATGATTTTTGGCTTACCACTGCCACTGTTGAAGAGATATTTACACCAAAAGCATAGGTATTTAGTAGATAGTAGCATTAGGATTCAGCGGGGCAATGCAGTCAATGTCTTGGGGACACTTCCGCATGGTGATCTGGATCAGTTGAGCTTCAGATATTTCAACTGTTTCTTCTGTGTATAGTCTTGTAAATAATTGTATATTCTTTCTGTTAATGAATGTATTTCCTTAGTAGATATTGAACTTACATAAAAATGAGGTAAGCCAAGGTGGCTGGTTATAATGTTCCACCGCGACGCATATCGTGTTGAAAAGCACCAACACAATAACGAACCAGTAGAACCACTGCGTCTTCACCGTATGCCGGATCCAAAATCGAAACCTCTTTTCCGCCCGCCAGAAATTCGCGTGCTTCCCTGCTGTTCTCGATTTTCTCTTCAGAAAACCTAAAATAAATCGTCATTTTAAAATAACTGTTTTCTAAAGCGTTTATTGATAACGTCACCACAATATAGACATCAAGCAGTGTGGATACTAAAAAGGTGTGATAGTATAACTTTTAAAAGCCATGCCCTTGCAGAGCCCACCTTATAGGCCCTGTTTGTCACAGCAATTAGCCAAGGATTTGTAGTCATTACTGCTCGACATTTGTATTGTAGCACAATGTACAAAATCGTTAAAGTAACAGGGACCTTAGCTTATACAACGCTTAGAATGTATTTCGTAAGACAGCAGTATTACTGTCAATATGAAATACATTCTCAGTTTTTTCTTTTAGCGGTAGGGAGTGGGTTCACATTCATCTATTATTACAACTAGTATTTACAGCATTCTAACACAGTTGTGACTTCTTTTATAGTAAATCTCACTTCGGAATCCTCCGAGAATTCCGTTCACCCAACCTATTTAGATAACCTTTGGTTCGTCACATTTAAATTTTATACTAAGGGGGGATCCAAGCGTCAAGTTGGGATGTAAGGGGTCCTAAAGGTAAAACAGCTTATGGTTAAGGGGTACAATCACGTCTGTACTCTTTCTGATAAACTGTTTTCATAATGTACAAATATCAGGTTTTGATTTTCTTTTTTTCGTGGGGTTTTAATACAGTAGCATACATGATCGGACAAGGGTACAACTATTCCTAAATCTATGACTAGACTATTGTCTACTTAGATGAAAAGGAATATTCTACCAGAATCACGCTTGATCCCATACCTTGCTTTTTCTTTGGAACTGTAAACAACCAACACACAAATAGAGTACGAATACGAAATGGATAAGAATGAATCGACGATTATCATGCAACTTACGAAGAAACAAATTTTTGTTACTACGAATTTGTAAGTTGAAAGATATTAACAACAGAAATATACTTATAAAAGAAAACTGAAAACGAAACATGCTTCTAAGAAACTTGAATCGACTTTGAGAAAGACAACACACAAAATAAATACACGTGTAAATGAAATTATGGTTCATCGCTATACTGACCGTCGTCTCCGCAATCTTCATCTTGTTCTTCCTCTTCTGTATCTGTGCTTTTACTTTTCCCTAAGTTTTTTAATTTCTTTTTTGCTGCTGCTCTTCTTCGAGCTAAAATAGAAATGTTGTGTAAGTCATAGTTTTTTTGAGCATATACTTCATGAACTCTAGCGTCTACTAGGATTGGCAAATTGTTTCGACACTACAAGTGAATATAATGTGTTGCAATTTAAACTAACTATATTGAAAGGACGGCTTTTATATAAGAAATAATAAATAAATGCATCTATATAGGGTGTTAGATCATATTCGCATAAAAATGAAAGTGGTTATTTTGATGAGCATAATAAATACATTTGTAAAATTTTTAATATAGAAATGTGAAATTTATTTTGGCATGTTAAAACAAACACTTTATTAAACTTGTGCTATTCCATAATGCTTGCCATCTAACCACAGATACTGTATTGGTGACGTCTCGAGATATCTCTTGTTGTCCCTTTCAACCCAAAACCCGCAGCCATTTCCGAAAAAGATATCAAATCTGCCTTAATTTTTTGATGTCGAATGAAAGAGTAGGCAATAAGTTTTATATCGAACGAATCACCTAAACTTAAACCATTTTTTTAAATTTGATAATATAACTAGTAGTTTTTTATTCGAGAAGTCTTTTTTATGTTTTGAGAAACCGTCACTTGAATATCGTCAGTATATTACCAAACACCCTGTATACATTTCTCGTTTTATTATCAAAATCTCGAATAATCGATAAAATGCTGCTTAACGAAATGTTAGAGTTAGCGTATTGTAAGAATGCCAATGATTACTAAAAAGTTACTACGAGCCATTCAAAGCCACCGCTCGATCAATGACCCTGCCCAGTCAACAGAGCGTGTACGGTGCGTATGACAGGGCGGTAAGTACACGTTAGGCACAAAGACTCAACAACAAAAATTTTTGAATACAAAAAAACATTTACTTATCATTTATTTTCTCAAAAATATACTTTGTGATTATTTGTAGTTTAATTGCAACACCTCATATACGTATTTACAAATCTTTTGATGTCGATTTGGTCGTCCTAGTGGGCGCTAAGATTTTAATAAGGAGTAGTAGAATTGGGTACACGTACTTTTCTTACCTTCTATTATGTGCATTTTTTCTTCTTCTGTCGTTCTTTCTTCTGCTAATATTACTTCCTCTGTAAAGGAATTTCTTAGTAAATATCTAACGCGCTCAGTTTTGATGTTAATTCAAATATCTACAGGTTTGTTCCTATATCACGATGACGTTGCAGTTGAATAAGTAAAATAATTAATCCTCAGACCTCTTGTCCGTGAAAAAGAGAAATAGCTTGGTCAACCATAGTTCCTGAACAAACCTATAGACATCATATTGTTATAGTATTGAAATGTACTTACCTGCTTTACATATCCACTCAACATAACCATTAAGTTCTTTTTCTAGCTGCTGCTGTCTTCTTAATTTAAGAAATTCTTGTCTATTTTCTACTTTCTCTCTTTCTTTAGCGAACTCACTGTAAATATACATCATAGCGATACAGTACTACAACTTATTATTCTTATAGCATGGGAGAGAGCATTATAGCATAATTTAGTAAATAAAATATAGAAAAATATAACTTATTATATTCGAAGATATATTGTGGTATAGGTTTGCTGGAAAACAACTTTTATTAGGATTAAGCTCACCTTTGTACATGTACATGCCCATTTTGTAACCTGTTTTTGTCTTTGATCTATTTGTGTACAATATAGATTAAATACTTATTAAAACGCACTTTCACGACATTAGTTCAGTCACGTTAATTTATCGAGCATAAAATAATTTTCAGGAAACCTTATAGCTAACACAGCGTGACCATGAAATCACCAATGTCACGACAAAATATCAAATTACAAAACATTTAGGTAACTAAGATTATGTAAGGGATAATTGTAAGGATATTTACGTGGCATTATAACGTGTATTTCTAGCATACAACCCTTAGCTCTAAAAAAGTACTTAGCGGGAGCCATAGGTTGTGGATATACAATGTTTAGCCAAATACACACAACGCAACCTGCTTCCGTGATCCAGTTAAGGTAGCCCGTAAAGTCTTCATTGAACAAACGCTCAGTCCTCTCCTTTAGGAACTGGGCTCTTTTCTCTACTCTGCCTCTTTCATTAGAGAACTCTCTACATGGTTAAATAAAATAAAAATGAGTGAACAAAACATAATATTCACTGTGAGGTCGTCATATCCATCTAATCAGCCCACATCCATCTACTGCTGGGGGTAGATACTAGGCATATAGACCTCTTCATTTGCAAGCCAGTTTTACCGACTCTGCGCTAATTGAATCCAGTGATTTTCCACCATGTTTACAATATCATCTAACTCGTTAATGGTCATAATATGAATTATTTTATTTCATAGAAACCTCAAAACTCCAGAACTAGAGTTAACCTTAATAAAAAAATTAAATTAAAAATATTAAAACCCCGTCTCTATTCGCGTCTGTGAATAACAACTGACATAGCTAAAAAAAATATTTCCGATCGGTCCATCCGTTTGGGATCTACGATGCCACATACAGACAGACACACAGAAATAGGCGTCAAATTTATAACACCCCTGTTTTTGCGCCGGGGGTTAAAAACAGAATTAGTGAAAACTTACCCGCTAAGGACACCAAGAACTAAGTTGAGCATGAAGAATGAACCCAATACTATGAGAGGCACAAAATAGATCCAGTTGAACGCACTGCCCAGCGCGTCATTCGTCTGAAAAGAGAATCAAATACTTAATTTAATGTAAAACATATTTACGGGAGAAAATTTCTAAAAAATTTAAGACTAAGTAATTATTTTGTTAGGTAGGGAGGCCTTTGCCCTGCAGTGGGACACAACAGCCTTATAATAATAATAATTATTATTATTATTTTGTACGTTTTTATCGAAGTCATAAAGTCACTTCAATCATACAAGATTGATCCTGTCGGAACATTGTCGGTCGTATCTCGTTTATAATTTTTTTTTCTATCCTGTACTGTCTCAGTGCTGCACAAAGGTCTGCCCCAATTTTTTCCACCCCTCTCGATCCCTGGCCAACTCTACCCAATCACTGTTGAAGACATCTAAGTCATCGCGGCAGCGTTTTCTCGGGCGATCGCGTCGTCTTCTGCCCTCTACGGGTATCCATCCTGTAATTTCTTTTACCCATCTATCTTGTTCATGCGAGTCACGTGGCCCGCCCACTCCCATTTTAGCTTGGCTACCTTGCGACCTACATCAGCGATACCAGTCTTCGAGCGCAGCGTGGTATTTCTAATCATTTATAATAACTTAATTAATAATAATGAATATCACTGGAAGCTGAGCCTTGTAAAGCGATACCCTCTTCTTCATCAAGACCATTTCATAGGATTGTTTGCATAGTAAGCTCTTCTCAAGGCTTCCACAATATGTGAGACTCAATTTGACTTTAGAAACACGATTTTTTACAAGTAAACGTTGATGCATTGTTGTATATGAGTCTACATATGGGCATAGTAAAATCTATGATGATCGAGATTTTTCTTAGAAGGTTACAGGATGCTCGAACGCCTCTAGTAGAAAGTCCCTGCGTGCGTACATGCTCGACGTTTATGCGTCCAATCAAGCAAAATCGAACAATTAGATCGATACAACTTAAGACTTCGAATCAAACCGAAATCACAAAACGTCAAAATGTCGAGCACACCGATACTTGCTCATCGACCATAGATGTACAAATAGAGGCACCATAATATGGCAAAACGACAGTTTTATCTGGGACCGACAGATGTATTTTACCTCTGAAGTACGAAACCACTCGAGTATAAGAACAAAGCAGTATGAAATAAGCAGTGACCCCTAATTTCCTAGTATACTTGTATATTTAGTGGCCAGTGGGTGTATGAGAGGCGATGTCGGAATATCTTGTTCAGAGCGAAGTTGAATAATTCTTATATAATTAAGGGCACAGCAAAGAATTAAAAACAAGTGACGACCTCTGTGGCAAAGTAGGCGAGTGGACGGCTAAAATGTAAAAGGTTGGGGGTTCTTGCTACGAAACAAATGTTTCATTACAGTAGAGGCATTCTGCAAACACAACTCGAACCTCGAAAAGCTGATACCGCACTGAAATTCAATTTTTGCATTCAATAAAACTCGATAACGTCGGTGGCGCCTCACTCCCAAACGTGGAATTGCTCCAACTCGTTCAAAATGTTACAATTTAGACGTAATTTATTTTATGTATTGTAAAAGGATCATTAAAAACACAACCAGCTTTGTTTCTTGCCTTTCTTTCCTGGCTTGGTCGCGAAGGAACAGGCAGTAAAATTGACGTTTCGAAGTGATCCTTGTGATTTTAATGAATAAAAATATTTGACTTTGACTTTGACTTTGGTAGTGAAATTCACTTCATTTGTGTGCCGAAACTTATACAGAATACCGATTAAAGATGAAGTGGGCATTTGTGCGAAGGGAGATTTATTACTCAGTGAATTCGAATTGATGTTTTGATTTATACAGAATGCCTCTACTGGTCTGAAGTGGTACCATGGTAATCATAGTTTTTGATACCCAGCAAATCTTAGTATGGGATTAGGGCTATGTATTTGATTACTTGTGCTTTCACTATGTGCCTCAGAAAAAGGCTCAAGGTCGCTCAGCATTCTATGGAGATGGCTATGCTTGGTGTTTCGAATCAGAAATGAGGAGTTTCGTAGACGAACCAAGGTCACCGATAGACTTAGCACAAATAATTAAAAAGCTGAAGTAGTAGTGGGCAGGGCACATATGATAGTTCGAAGAACTGACGGCCGTTGGGGCAATGGAGACCACGCACTGGAAAGCGCAACGTAGGACGATCCTTACTACTTGGAAATATCACGTGATAAAGGTTGCTGGGAGCCGTTGGGAGCAGGCCGCACAATATCGGTCGCTCTAGAAATCTATGGGAGAAGACTATGTACAAATAAAAAGAATACTAAATTTCTCTTTTTATTTATAAAACTACTGTCCTTTAACGTTCTCGTAAAATCCAGTCCATCCAAAGGTTGTCTGGAAGAGATAGCTTTTAGCGACAAGACCGATTGTACTATCGCGTATCTAGTTACCTATATGTTTTAAATATGATTTGTTAATTTAAGGATGGTATACAATAAAGCGTTTTCTATTCTCTATTCTATGTTCAGCAGTGGACGTCTTGCAGTGTACTGCAGTTCAGTGGCAGTGTAAGATATGTTGATGATGATGTGACTACTGCGTGATCCTTACCCAATAGAGGATGGCAGTCCAGCCCTCCATAGTGATGCACTGGAAGACGGTGAGCATGGCGAAGCCGATGTTATCGAACGAGGTGATCCCCCGATTGGGCCCTTCCCACTTCTCCAAGCACGTGCTGGTCGTGCGGTTACACACGTTGGCCCCGAATGGTGCCACCGCCTTGTCATCCGCGTTGCACGGCGTTGGACTTTCACCGTCATTTACTGTTTCACCTGGAGAGAGAATGTACAAATGAACATAATAAAGTAATGCAACAAACGGTAGCGGATTGGTTACCCTGCATGTCTGCCCTCCTATTCAAGGCTTGAGCAGGCACACTACTTTAATATAATCGGACTGTCTATTACAAATACATTCTACAACAACTCTTAAGGTAAAGCTTGTAAATCATATTAATTTGATATTAAGGAAGAATTATTCTCCCTCCCTATTCTACATCTGTAAGCTCCGCTCGGAACATTTGTGCCGCGATACTATTGCGATGCTATTGACGACCTCCGTGGTGCAGTGGGCGAATAGCCGGCTGAGATGCAGGAGGTAGCGGGTTCAATCCCCGCCGCGGAACAAATGTTTGCATGATCTATAGATATTTGTTCCGGGTCTGGTTGTTTCTCTATATATTATAAGTATGTATTTACAAAAAAAAATGTATATAAGTATTCTATCAGTTATCTGGTTCCCATAGCTCTGCTTAGTTTGGGGCTAGATAGCGTTGTGTGAAATGTCCAGCAATATTTATAATTTATTAATTGCTTGACATGAAATCTACGCGTCGAGCGTCCATCGCAGCACATGTCGACTGTTACAAGCAGTCGGACTTGCCTCTTGTGCACAATCACTTGCTCGAGGGAAGACCTAAGCGGTGCCACAGGCAGTACAATTAATATAGCCACATTTCACGATATGTAATGTATAATGTGTGTAATGAACGAATAAGATCGCCGCAGCAGCAACAGTTTATACATCTTTAGAAAAGTACAGAATCCTCAGAAAAATATAAATGCCTGGTAGATGCATCTTATTCGGTAATAACATATCGTGAAAAAAGGTTTTTATGGTTTTATTTACCTCAAAAACATAATTCCATGTATTTTTAATAACCCAGCAACTGCATCTATATCAAGGAATTATAAATTATACAGTTACCTACAGAAATTAAGCTGTTCAATTCCATAACTTTAAATGTAAGCACGAGCACGCTACAGAGTAGTTTCAATATAATTCCACTGCAATCGCACATAATTGTTTCAAGAAACTTTCGTACTCGTAAGTAGGCCAGTTATATTTCTAGTTTTCTTACTTTGGAACTGTCTCGATAGCTAAAATAGATCGGATTGAAATAAGAGATTTCTGCTAGATATCATACTTTACTTACTGTTTTATTTGAACAAATAAATTGTACATTATTAATTTATGTATTTATTAAAACTGAGTAGGTATGAGCGGCAATATTTTAACACAATCTCGTAATGCGTTCTTTGAAAATCTGGGCCCGTAGCCAAATTACATTCGCTGCGAATCTATTCGATTTCTACATACATTTGTTGTCGCTGTATCACGTGGTATTTCTATAGCGTGTGTCAAATCCCATACATTTTCGGACGTATCGACTAGCGTCATCGCTAATCGACTGTAACTTGGCTAAGCTCTCTGGGAAGTAATCTAAATCGATATCAGTTAAAAACTTTCATTAAAATATCATTTCACTTTGCGGTAATTACGAGAAAATAGACAACTCAGGTTGCGCGTTGAATAAGTAAAGTAGGTACATTAAAACTAATTCCAATTTATGCTTCATACTTTTTATTTCTTGAATTTTTAGTAGGTTATATTTGTTTTATTATTTTTTTGTTTAGTGTCGTCATTTGCATATTTATCTCCTTAAAACTGACACTGTTGACGTCGCCATCCTGTATAAGATGATCCCAGCAAGATTTGGAATGGGCTTTCCCCTGAGGTGTTTCCGAAGGGCTTTAATATATGAACGCCGAGAGGTGTGAAACAGACTTTTGGTAAGTGATATGCAACGTCTGCAGTACCACTAGTGCTGCAGGCGTTTATAGGTGACGGTGACACACGGCGGTTAAGGGGGCCGTCAGCTTGCGTACCTACTAGTTTTTTTGAAGTAAAAACTTCTTTAGGCGCGTTGGGCATAGGGAAAACTTCTTTAGGGCGTTGAACATTTTTTGAGATGGGAAAAAACCATTGAACTCGCGACACTGTTACCAACACTTCTGTATATAATATTAAAAAATTTTATAATTGTTTTTTTTAGTTTGTGGAGGGGCATAATACAACTTTCTTAATAAATTTTCATGTTTATGCGACATCCATCATGATCATTTTGCAACATCCAAGTAAATTTTTTTATAGTGAAAACTTCTTAAGGCGCGTTGAGCATTTTTTGAGATGGGAAAAAACCATCGAACTCGCGACACTGTTACCGAAGCCTGTCACTGACTACTAACACTGACTGTTACTGACACTTCTGTATATAAGTATCCGTAGTGTAGTCTGCTTTTATTCAAGTTTTCACTTCTGTCGGTACTCCCGAAGTGCCACTTTTTTAATACTTAGACTAACCCTAAATTATATATATTTATGCATGTTTTATGTGTCTTTCTCGTACGTAAGCCTTGAGGTAAACTCCAATATAGGTAATAAGAAATCAAACTGTAGGTTATTTAATCAATAGCGCTCCCGTGATAATAGTAATAGTATCATTCTTATTTTGTTAATTTACCTATTGCCATATTAACAGTTATGTCCTATAGATCACCTATGAACATAATGTTTCTCACGTGATTACTAGCCAGGACGACAAAAAATTTTCGTTGCATCTACGGTTTATTCTATTTCCGAAACATAGTGGAATAATGACTAATCAGGGCAACAGAAATTAACGTTTGGCGTTACCTTACGATCTGTTTTAGCTCAGACACAGTGAAACTGATCAAGTCAAGTTACAGTCGATTAGCGATGACGCTTGTCAATAAGTCCGAAAATGTATGGGATTTGACACATACTATAGGAATACCACGTGATACAGCGACAACAAATGTATGTAGAAATCGAATAGATTCACAGCGAATGTAATTTGGCTACGGGCTCAGGGCTACATAAATGGCCGACGTTACGTTAGGGCGTCTGTCCACCGCCACCGTTACTGGGACGTCACCGAGAATCGAGATTATTCAAACTGAACTTGACGACCCGGTGATGGCAGTGGATACGCGGCTATAATAAATGTATGTATCTCTTCTTCGGCGCCGTCATCTCGTTCTCGGTGACGGCGGCCACGGCGGCGGTGGACAAACGCCCTTACGGTCTACTTTAGGTTAGATATAAGTTAAAAATACTCACTAATATCTTCTAAACTATAACAAGTCTTATGTAACGCCCCCGAATAGAACTCGAGGCCGATAATGGCGAAGATGACTATAGCGAAAAGCACCAAAAGACCAATCTGTAGCAACGGGGCCATCGCTTTGATGATCGACTTCAACACAACTTGTAGACCTACACGGAAAAAACACAATTATTATACACGCAAGAGGATCAAATTATCATCAATAAAAAATAGAAATAAAAGTTCTGAAGATTCAAAATAAAGGACAAGAAATTGCCAATGATATGAATTCAGAGCATTTAGGTCATAATTATGATATCAAAAACTGTTTTAGACAACACTAGATTTAAATCAGTATTTTTTACAATTTCAATACCTTCAAAACTATTTGTTGGCACAACTTTATTAACTTTTTAAAATTACGTTACATACTTTTTCAATATAAATACTTTAGATACAGAATAATGTAAATACAATCTAAATGCATAAGTATCTAAATAAGAAGGAAGTAAGTTAAGTAAGTACCTATTACTTTAGGTTTATCAATGAAACATGATACGGAACGAAATAAATACAGAAAATAAACGTGCAGAAAATGATAATACATACCGTTGCATATTTTTTTTATTGAGTAGTATACAAGTCACTAATATATTCAGCTATAGGAGGGAAAGAAAACATTGAAAACAAATGACAGTCGCGCCCTTTTTTTTTGTAGATAGCCAGTAAAGTTTTTACTATTAGAAGCGTTTGAATATTCGAGTAAACATTTTTAGTAATAAAGTTTCATTTATATATTCCGGGTTTAATCGTTCAAAAAATTCTAGAATTCATCTTCAAACCTTGTTTCAAGATTTACATCGAAAACAGAATTGGGGACTGTTTGTAGAGGAAAAATATGCAACGGCATGGTCTAGTGGCTCTACGATAACTAGCTAAAAATGTTCTAGAACTCACTAGGAACGCCCGAAACTAATTTAAGGGGCCTCAGCACCCTAATGGCACGCAAGGTCCTGAAGTCGACGTCGGGCGCGACCGGCAGCTGCGTGATGATACTGCCAAACACATATCACTCGATACTATAGCTTAAACTAGCAACTAGCTTAAAAACAACTACGTAGGACTGTGCTATTCGAACTTCTAAAGTTTAACACTATTTTAATTGCCCAGAATTTTAACATTCAAATTTCGAAATGGTAAGGATTGAAAAAAAATTTGATGTATAGTTTTGTCATGTCGACAAAGCACAGTCCTGTAAATGTTATTCAAAAGTTAATTAGCTACAATCTAAAACACATCATTATTAACTAATCATATTAAATTATACACATTTTAATCTAGTATACCATTTATTCACACCTAGTCTTCATTAGCTAAGTTCTTACTTATTAGCTTTCGTATTTGAAGTACCTACATGTTACATAAAAACAAATGTTAACTATTATGCAAAAACGTAGCCGTCAAAAATACATTAAACATTTTCCATAAAATCACATTAAATCACACACATTTTTAATCTTACAAAAAAATCTATTCAAAAAATCGAGAATACGATGCTACATTGTTGTTACTAAATGAAAGATTTAAAAATTCTATTGTTCGATAGTCTAGCGTTATTTTATCTACTGTTTAAAAAAGTTTAAAATTGGAAAACATCTAGCGAGAACGTTCTATTACAAATAAGGTTAGGTATTATATGACTGTTCGCCTATTACTGTCAATTACTTGGTATCCGCGAGACGAGCTTCAGCGGGCGCAGCACTCTGAATGAGCGCAGCATCCGCAGGTCAAAGTCCACGTTGGATTCGGCGAATATCGTCATCGACCTAGTTTTTGTTAGCGCATAATCAATATGGCACTTCCACCACCACAATCTTCATACGAGCACATTGCAGTACCTCTACCATGTGTTTTGGGTTGACAAATTACTGACAAATACTTGGTCAGATTTTTAGTCAGAAGGCGCTGGTCATCAAGTTTACATGAAAATAAACACTTAACAAATCAAGTTTAGACACTTTAGTAAACTCTTGGTAGAGGCACTTCCTAGTTTACTACAGATAATAATACTGGCCTAGTTATATTTTTGGTTGTATAACGTTAGCAAGGCTGTCTCGAGAATAAATCCAATTGTTTTTAAAACTACGATAAAATAATAACATAGAAACAGCCATCTAGGATATGGTTAAATAAATAATTCAAAACGGTTACTATCTCAAAAGGTAATTAGGCTAAGTTCATATGACCGCGCGGTACCGCGCGAAACTACTAACCACGCGGTACAAGATCAAACTAAATAGTGTTTATTGTCTACATTACCGCGCGCTACTCGTCTACATATAATGTAATGTAGACGATAAACACTATTTAGTTTGATCTTGTACCGCGCGGTTAATAGTTCCGCGCGGTACCGCGCGTTCATATGAACTTAGCCTTATAATTAAATACAAAAGAAACACATATTCTTTGTATTGAAAACGTATTTTCTTAACAACGACAATGATTAATTAATCGTGTATTATCTATGCGTTTATTTCGTACTTAGCAACCGTCATTAAAAACCGACTACAGTAAAAAATATAATGAAATATCACTTACCCTGTTACTACTACGAAAAAATCCATGATGTTCCAAACGTTTCTAAGATACGATCCCTTGTGTAAAACCAAACCTAATGCTAAAATTTTTAACGATGCTTCTACACAAAATATTCCTAAAAAGTATGTCTCGGTCTTTTCCTGAAACAAAAGAAAAACGTAAATTAGCAACATGTCAAAACGAATCACAAAATGACACATACTTGTTGGTGTTAAAATTCTACTTAGCCCGGCTTGGACCACGATCCTTGAACGTATTTAATTCAATTTAATTTATTAACCGACTTCAAAAAAATGAGGATGTTCTCATTTCGTCGGCATCTTTTTTACAAGCTTTTTATTAACTTGCAATTTATATTTGTCTGGGTGGAATCTTGCAATTCAATTTTAAACCCGTCCCCTCAACCGATTGAGCTGAAATTTAGAATACTTACGTAACTTCGGTGACAATGAAATAATATCGTACCATGGAGGTGGTCTCATGATGGAGACGGATGCTAGGCAACGGAACTTCTGAATGGATTAGAGGAGGCTACTAGTGTTTGGGCTCATTTGTATCTGATTGCGGTTCCGATTATGAATTTTATAAAAGCTTGTTTTGAAAAAGTACTTTTTCAACAAAAAACTTATTTATATGCAAGATTCCCGATTACTCGAAGACGCCTGGACCGATTCGAGAAATTATTTATTTGTTTAAAAGAGTATACTTGAAGTCAGGATCTGATGATGGGATTCCAAAAAAATCGAGGGCAACCCTCAAACTTTATAGTGACGCAATTCGGTTTTATGTTTGTTATTACCTCGTATACCTATACTTTCATATTGGCCTCATAGAAATTTCATCAAAATCAGTTCAGTAGTTGGTTAAGTTGGTTATATTTTTGTTAAAAAGTTGTTATTGTAGTTGTTTGTTGTACTTGTTTATTTTAACAATTAAAACACAATAATTTTCATAGTGGTTGGTTATTTGCTAATGGCCCCGGAACATGGTAAATTTGCGAACCTATTTGTATGATTTGACAATTCTTATAAACATATTTCGGTATTTACTACGATAAGGCATCGTTGTGCAAGTCGCCCTAAATCTATTACGTATTTAATTAAATACTAGACATGTTTAATTACAACATCAATACAGTGTTTGTTTGACACGTTGATTTCGCAGTGTTTGCAATTACTAAAAACTATTCAAAGATGATGATAAATGGGCAGCGTCAGAAGTCGGAAAAGGTTTACTACTAGACACAAACCGTCTCATTGTCACGATAAGCGGTCCTAGACTACCTGAATTCATTCATATATACGTTTTCGACCGGTACAATATTATCGGCCCACCGAGTGGAAACACTGATTTATTTAGTGGTCGTCTTAAAAAATATACAGACTTTGTCCGGACGCCAGCGACTTTTTTCATAGCTCTATCCTTTTCTGATACTCAGATACTTCGTTTGAACTAAAAGTATTGCTTGCTATCGCCCGCACTCTGACCGCCAAGGAGTGCGAGCGCTTATATGTACTAGGCTAAGAACTTGGTACTTTAGCCACATTTTGGCTAGATCTGGCCACATTTGCAGACTTGGCAGCTACTAATAAATACATCAGTAGCTAAATAATTTATCCTTTTTCTAGCTACTTTTGAAAAAGTCATTAAATATCCCTTTTTAATATTTCCTGTTATTTTTTATGTTCAGCTACTTTTTGTCATTTTTGCAGTTGTATCGAACACCCCAAATCTAGCAACTTTCTCGGTATGGTTTAGCTATTAGGTCCGTGGCCGAGGTGGCAACACTGCTAGGCTAGTAGTTTATTGAGAAGTACGTACCAAATTCTTTGCTAAGATGGTCTTATCGCCGTTGGGCAAATGCTCCTCCAGCGCCAGCACCACGCAGTTGGCGATGATGGTAAGCAGCACCGCGTACTCGAAGGGTGGCCACTCGATGATGAACTTAGTGTATCTGGAATTAGAACACATTTTCTATTGAATAAGATAATTTATTAATCCATTTATCGGCCACCGAGTGAATAACCGTAAGCTGTGATTTATTTTAGTTGTCGTCTTAAAAAATACACAGACTTTTGACAACCTCCGTGGTGCAGTGGGCGAATAGCCGGCTGAGACGCAGGAGGTAACGGGTTCGATTCCCGCCACGGATAAAATGTTTGCATAATCTACAGACATTTGTTCCGGGTCTAGTTGTTTCTCTATATATTTAAAGTACATATGTGTTTACAAAAAAAATGTATATAAGTATTCTATCAGTTATCTGGTTCCCATAGTACAAGCTCTGCTTAGTTTGGGGCTAGATAGCACTGTGTGAAATGTCCAGCAATATTTATTTTATTTTTATTTTGTATTTGGTTTTCACGTTTCACGGGCCTCAATTTTTGACAGTATATTTTTTCAAGTTAGATTCTAACTTGAAAATATATCTATCTTTCCAGTTCTGGGCCCGTAGTCAGATTACATTCGCTGCGAATCTATTCGATTTCTACATACATTTGTTGTCGCTGTATCACGTGGTATTTCTATAGCGTGTGTCAAATCCCATACATTTTCGGACTTATCGACTAGCGTCATCGCTAATCGACTGTAACTTGGCTAAGCCCTCTGGTTTTCATGTCGATACGATAATTATGATTTATATTAATATGTCCAAACAATCAGTGATTTAGTAAATATCGTCCGACGAATTGAGTATTTACGTAATCGGCCACTTCAGGCGATGCACGTCAGCTGTCTGCTATACCTACATTTAAATATATATAGCACGAGTGTTGATATAGGCTACTAAACATGCCGAGCCGAAGGCACAGCTTAGGGGAAAGCTCACTCAGTCACTATATATAAGACGTGTTCTCACTCAAACTAAGTTTGGAATTATAGTAGATTATTAAACGAGGAGATAAAGCAATGTCTTGCTTCACGGGCGCTATATTGAATCCCGAACGTAAGGAAGGATTCTAGAGTTATTAGAATCCTGAGTGCAAAGAGTGATATAAGCATGCTCAAGATGCAGACAGCTTTATCCACGAGGAGAAAACTCTACTTTACACACTTTCTGCAGGATAATAAAAACCAAATCTAGGTTGGTGCATTGTGCGCAGAGGTTAGCCCGATTTACGAATAAGTTCTTATTGTGTGGGTCTCTTTGGTTCAAATTTGAATACAGATGAGGTTCCAAATTCAAATCACACAAGACATATAATTTGACATTGTCGAGCAGGTGGTGTAAAAATATGTATTACATCAATTGCACGTGCAGGTCCTACGTTCATAGATTTTACCAAAAATAACGTTATTCTCTATATATTCCATATTTCATGCTAACAAGAAATTTTATTGTGTCTAGGAATGTCTACGCGGTTCCGACATAATGTTTACCAAAAGTCTACAAGTAGACAGCAAGTCTACGCCAGCTGCCGCGATTAAACAAACTGTTTTCTACTTAATTTTGACGTAAAATTATTACCCTATCAAAAATTACGATTATAAAAGTAACAAAGGCAATTGAAAAGACATATTGATTATACTATCTACCAGTTGTTCTGGTGTACAAATATTTAAGCACAGAATATTATTAAAAACAAATGTTAAATAAAATCAGAATCATAAACAATCTATATAAATTAATTTATAATGCCATGTGATAATTGAAAAAATAACAAGAAATCTTTTTAAAAAACTCGTCAACATTGTGGAAGCTCTCTTGAACCAGCCATTTCCTGAGTCTGGTGCAAAAACTGTTAGGAGGGAGACGACAAAATTATTCCTTCAATTAAATGTTTCACGAAGTGATCTATCTGCACTCCTTATGAACTGTGCGATGTGTGTCAGCGAAGCCAATAAATTACCATCCACTTTGTAACCATACGTAACATGATGACGTATTAATTATTCCGCTCTCCAGTGACATTCTGCACTCGATTATATCGCATAATACCCTGCGCTGGTTTATCCTTACGAGTATATGTAAAATTATGTAGGTTATTACGCTGATATCGATAGTAATTGGTGATCGATCGACGATAATGCATCTATCAAAGTATAATATAGTTGCCTATAAACGATCTCATTTATGGTATTAGAAATATTATTGTAGCATCTATGTTACCGTATCTAGGTCTTTGATCAAACATGCAGCTAGATTATAGTATGAACATATTTACTCTTTGAAAACAAAAACAAATTATGAATAAATAATAAATAAATAAATATCGCTGGACATTTCACACAGCGCCATCTAGCCTCAAACTAAGCAGAGCTTGTACTATGGGAACCAGATAACTGATAGAATACTTATATACTTTTTTTTTGTAAATACATACTCATAATATATAGAAAAACACCCAGACACGGAAAAAATATCTGTAGATCACGCAAACATTTGTTCCGCAGCGGGAATCGAACCCGCTACCTCCTGCGTCTCAGCCGGCTATTCGCCCACTGCGCCATGGAGGCAGTCCATGAGCAGTCAGAGGAATAGATTGTGGGTAGCATATCATATGATGCTGAATATTTCACACAGTGCTATCTAGCCCCAAAATAAGCAAATCTTGTACCATGGGAACCAGATAACTGATAGAATAATTATAATTATATGTTTTTTTTGTCAATACAACTCTATATTCAATTTCACCTTCCGTATGTTTGTGTCCCCAAACTTGAAAAGTAGTCGATGGTTTGACTTGATTTTTTATACAATGTTGCATTTCTATGAGTACTAGCTGACCCACTCGCGGCTTTGCACGCGTGATTTGTCAATAAAAACATTACTCTCCTTCTGTGCAGTCGGGTAAAAAGTAGCCTACGTTCCAATCCCGGTCACAATCTATCTATATACCAACGGTTTAATACTAGAAATAAAGATAAACTCGCTGTTGCCACTTGTAGACTCCATAAAGTTAGTAAATCGTTTAAAGGGCAATGTGTACGCTTTTATAACAAACTCCCAAGGGATGTACAAAAATTGACAATTAATAAATTTAAAAACGTAATTAAAAAATCTTTATAAAAAGCCTACTATAAAATATCGGATTATTTAGATGATAGAGAAGCTTGGGATTGAAATTGCTCCAACTCGTTTCAAAATGTTACAATTTAGACATAATTTATTTTCTGTATTGTTAAGTATTCTAAAAGGATTATTAAAAAAAAAATAACCAGCCTTGTTTCTTGCCTTTCTTTCCTGGCTTGGTCGCGAAGGAACAGGCAGTAAAATTGACTTTTCAAAGTGATCCTTGTGATTTTAATGAATAAAAGACTTTCACTTGAGTTGTTAAAAGCGTTTAAATTCGCTAACTATGCCAAATGCGCTTATATAATCAAGCTTGCAAATATTAACCAAGCCATAAAAAGTCGCAGCCTAAATATTCCTTCGTTGAAGTAAAAGGTGTAAAAGCTATTTGCAGTCAGTTGCTGGGACATTCTGCAGTGGCACATTTCACTTGTTTCTCGAGCTTAGAGACCGACTAACTTTACAGGTGCTAAAAGTTAGGAGTAAGTATTTAATGGAGGTCGATTTAACTGGACTTCTAAGCTGGAGACTGGCTGCAAGATATTACTCGAGCAGTATAGTTTATGGTGATGTACACACTTACCAAATATTTTCTAAAGCTTAAAATAATAACATCGCAATAATTATTTAATGGTAGGCACACGATTCAAAAAACAATTTTTTAAAGGTGGGAACCAAAGTTAATAAATGTATTTAATACTATAAATGTATAGTAAAAAGTAGTTTTTTTTTCATTAAATCTTTATCTTTCCATTGCTGGGCAAATCCTCCAATGATCTTTGTGTTTGCTATCCCCCATCATCATCACAAAAGCGTCCAGATCGTCCCGCCAACGCTTTCTTGGCTAACCACGACGTCGCGTTCCCTGAGGCTGCCAAGGCGTTAAAAATATAATAATAAAAAAAACCCGGTACATATAAAGATCAATAAAAAATAGCCTATGTATCTAGGCCACAATCTATCTATATACCAAATTTCATCGCAATCGGTTGAGTAACAAACAAATAAACATACATCCAAACTTTAGCATTTATAATATCAAATCACATGCATTGGACATAATTGTGTTACATTAAAACACGAACCCACAATTAGATCAGCATTTTCTAAAATCACCTGGGCCTGTAGCCAAGTTACATTCGCTTCGAATCGATTCGATTTCTACATAGGTTTGTTGTCGATTGATCACGTGATATTTCCATAGCAGTGTCAAATTTTTGGACTTATCGACTAGCGTCATCGCTAATCGAATGTAACTTGGCTAAGCCCTCTGATCTGCGTTGTAAAAATAAAGCAGTTGTAATAACCTTCCTATTCTACAAAATATCGGTAAGCAATGCTGCATTCGGCTAATAATATTCTCCTGACCCGTCCTACATACATAACTTAAACCTTCTATTACGAAGTACCCACTCCGTGACGACACGAAAATATTTCAATTGCGGATTCTCCAAATTAAACCCTTGCCGTAGTATTCAAAGCTTGATCTCGCAAATTTTCGACAAAATCGATATATTTTAGACCTGGTTTAAGTTATTATCGTAACAGATTAATATAGGTGTGGTCAAAGTCAAATATTTTTATTCATTAAAATCACAAGGATCACTTTGAAACGTCAATTTTACTGCCTGTTCCTTCGCGACCAAGCCAGGAAAGAAAGGCAAGAAACAAGGCTAGTTGTTTTTTTAATGATCCTTTTACAATACATAATACAGAAAAGAAATTACGTCTAAATTGTAACATTTTGAACGAGTTGGAGCAATTTCAATCCCAAGCCTCTCTATCATCTAAATAATCCGATATTTTATAGTAGGCTCTTTTATAAAGATTTTGTTTAATTACGTTTTTAAATTTGTTAATTGTCAATTTTTGTAGGTACATCCCTTGAGAGTTTGTTATAAAAGCGTACACCTTGCCTTTTAAACGATTTACTAACTTTATGGAGTCTACAAGTGGCAACAGCGAGTTTATCTTTATTTCTGGTATTAAAACTATGATTATCGCTATTTTTCTTAAACAAATTAATATTTTTGTGAACATACATTAGATTTTCATAGATGTATTGACAAGGGAATGTCATAATATTTATTTCTTTAAACTTATTGCGTAATGATGCTCTGGGGCCCATATTATAAATTGCACGAACGGCCCTCTTCTGCAGCACAAAAACGGTGTTTATATCTGCAGCACTCCCCCACAGCAGTATACCGTATGACATAATGCTGTGGAAGTAGCTGAAGTAAACTAGTCTAGCTGTGTCTACGTCTGTAAAAAGACGGATCTTTTTGACTGCGTGTGCCGCAGAACTAAGTCTCTACGAAATCGAATTAGATACGGAGATTCGTAGATAAATCAAGGTCACTGGTAATAAAAGACAAGCATAACTTCTAAAGGCTAAGATAGCTAAGGAAGAAATGGAAACTGTACGGCTTTTAGAATCTGGAAAGTTGTTTGAACCGAAAGTCGAGGATTAATTTGCCAGGTAGGTTACTTAGGTAGGTGCAAATATATTTCCTGTCGTACCTACTTTGTATTCAACGAAATAATAATATAATAGCTAACTGACACAGAGAGAGAGAGGATTAGCAACGTGACATTGGATCGCTCAGTGTTTTCTACCGCCTGTATAATGGGGAATATTCTGAGGAGCTATTCGATCTGATCTCGTTGTCGAGATTTTACCACCGCACTTCTCGACAACGTAATAAAGCTCATCCAAATATCGACAATTGGGTATCGCGCACCACACGCTTCACGCGATCTTTTCTACCATACTTGCAAGATGTGGAATGAGCTACCATGTGAGGTTTTGCCGTTAGGCTACGACATGGAACGCTTCAAGAGAAATGTTAAAAGGTTTCTACAGGGTAGGGAACGCATCGACAATACCCCGGGTGTTGCCGATGTCAATAGGCGACGGTGACCGCTTACCATCAGGTGGGCCGTAAGCCCGTTTCCCCACAATTATCATAAAAAGCAAGTTAAAGTGGCAGAGGGCGGAGCACATAGCCCGAAAACCTGACAACCGTTGGGGCAGAAAGATTCTCGAGTGGAGACCAACGCTCTGGAAACCACCGTTTATCACCTGATAAATGGTGCTGGGAGATGTTAGATGCAGACGGCACAGGATCGGTCGCTCTGGAAATTTATTGGGGAGGCTAATGTTCAGCAATGGACTTTTGACTGATTTATAAGATGAAGAAAGGTTTAAACATTGGTACCGACTGTTACATTTCAAAAATACCTGGACTCTTAAGCACGAGAGCTTCCTTAACCAATATATACTTATGTTTTTATACCTATTCGGTTTATTATTAAACTTGGTAAAAGTGCGTACGTAAATAAAATCCACCTCTCTAACGCAAAGGCACAGCAAGTTTTTACGTCTTGAAAATGCGGGAAAGGGCACAGAAAAACTAAAAGTATCTACTGAAGTTCTCATACTCATACTCATTTATTTAAACCGTAGGGACACAGTAGAACACTTGTTTTCGTCAATCATAGTACTCAATTAATTAAATGTATTTATCCAAGTTCATTTGGAATTCCCTTCCTCATGAAGTTCGCGCTAGCCCATCACTCAACATTTTTAAACGGAAAGTTAAAGAGCACTACCTTTCTCTGTAATTTTATATTATTATATATAGATATATATTTATATTACGTAGGTATATATTATTATTGCATATAATTTATTTATTATAATTATAATATTATGACATACTTTGAGTATAGTTCATATTCGTTTTGGGTATATATATATTTATTTATGTTTTTGTACACTCACCTACCTTTAAAATAATTTCTCTCTCTCTAGGCTCAAAGGTTTGCTGGAAGAAAACTCTTCTTAGGGTTAAGCTCGCCTTTGTACATGACCTCTAGTTCTGTATTTATAAATGTATTTTCTTGTGTGCAATAAAGAATAAAGAGCAATAAAGAATAGGTATATGCATCTAAACACTGATTAATAAGCATGTAGGTACCTACGATTATAGCTGCTGTAGAGGGGCATTGTCAAAGAATTGATTAATACATAAATTGAATTCTAAATGGCTGTGTAAGACAGTAACGATAATTATAAATATTGAATTGCATTACATAGTCATTGATTATATTTTATGGAATGTCAAGATATGCATAAAATAATTTCAAATCGTAGCTGCTGTAAAAGGGCATTGTCGTCTTACATATAACAATATACTTAATACTAACATAACAGAACAACATAAAAACAAATAACAAATCAATATGTAATAGATACCTACTATCAATTAATTTCCTGTGAAATGGAGTCATCCTTGAGAGCTTTACTCTTACTGAAGTATGACAGACACTAAGTATTAATGGTAGGAGTAAAAGTTAGATAGTGGCGATCACAATAGGCCTCGTGGCCGAAGTGAAACTAAAGCCGCAAAAACTAATTAAAAAAAAAAGAGTTAGATAACAACAAAGAACGCTATTTCCCTCAGTATTAGAAAAATATCATCAAAAACCAGCTTTCAAACGTTCTGTCCATAGTCACTATTGAAATTCTAAGTCCACTTGAGCTTTCCGTATAACTATATTTATTATTTGTTATTAGATTTATTTATTTATGAATTTTATTTTATCTATTTATGTGTTATATTTGTGTATTTTATTATTTTTTATAATTATATTGTATTTGTGAATATTATTATATTTATGTAGGCAATTAGGTATTCAGTAGTTTTTTATTTCTATTTGTATTTTTTTGTTTGTACCTAGTTAAGCACGCCAACCTACGTTTTTTTTACCTGTCACGGTTGACTAGTAGAAAATGCTTTTAGCATTAAGTCCTCCATTTATACATTTTTCTTGTGCAATAAAGACTTAAAACTAAACAAAGATAATATATTCATTTGTGATTGCAAATAGTTGCTTACTTTGGGATATAAATGGCGCCTACATATTTGTAATCTAAATACTGTATCTGTCACAAGATTATCTTCTATCAATGGAGTATATAACAATTGCCAATGCTCAAGCGATTATGTCCATAGTCCTTTTCTAATCATACTTGAATCCAATTTCAGCGGAATAAAGCTTATTTTACATTAAGAGTTGGTATGGTTTAGTACAGAGCTGGTTAGGGTGCTTGTTTACAAAATGCATAAGAGGGCAAACAAGGAGCGCGTTTAATATTTATAAGAAGGCAATAGTTGCCCTCCCCCGCAAATGACTTGGGTCGGAACTCATGGAAACATAGTCTCTGGACACGAAAATCGAAAACTATTTTATTTTGATTTCCGACACTCATCAAAAACTTATGAATGCCCTGAATACGACGTAAATATTAGGTGTACAGCCTTCTCTGAGCGGTCGGTTACTGGACCTTTTAAACCCAGGCTTCAATCAAAAAAGCTTATATCGATTGCCGTCAAGTAACTTTAAACAAATGACCCAGCAAGCTGAATGACATAGTAAGTTTGTGTAGTACATTGCAGCGTAAAACAGCCTCCCTATGCGTTAAAATACGAAATTATGTAAACATGGATAAAAAAAACAGAACCTCCCCCTGGTTAACCCTTGCTCATTAGGATAAACAGTTTAAACGAAGAGAAGCATTATGGGCTAAATGGCAATGTTATGTGAGCATAATATCTAGTAAGTTACATCGATTCACAGACAACAGCGTCGCTAACAGCAGAAGGATGATTCCCACAAGGCTTTTTTACATGTCGTGTGCATAAAAATTTAAATAAATAAAGATTTTGGAAATCATCCTTCTACAAGTTTTAATATGAATCTTTAAACATGCAGAGGTTACCAGTTAGCGACGCTGCCGCGCTGTCTGTGCACTTTTGCGTGTCAGATTATGACTTGGTAAGTGATTACTTAATCTCACGTCCAGAGTTAAAACGTTCCACACAAAATCCCATGTTGGTTTGCGCATTTTGGGTCATCATAGGTCGGTTTTCTAGGTTGGACCAGTTTGCGTTTTCGAGTTGTTTTTCTGTGATGTTTGTTGATTGTTATGTTTAGATATCGCTTTTTTCTTCAATTGTTGCTTTGGGATATATTGAGTTTTATATCTGCTGCACATCACTCAATATGGGGCATATATTTGTCTTATAAAAATATGCTTAGAATCTACGTGATCTATTCTCATTTTCACCCACCAACCACTAATAGTTATGATGAAATATTTTTATATTTGTTTTTGTACAGTGTTACAATAAATGACACTGGTACTTATGATTAAAGAATTAGTTAGAAGTAATTACAAATAATTAATTTAAAAAGAAAATACATACGTCTCTATTTACAAATTTTAAGAATGCCTATGCTATCCCAGTAAAATAGCTTATCTACCCGATCTCAATAGATCAACTAAGTGAAGCAAGCGGTCATCACTTAGATGCTCATGGAATTCACAACTGAGCGCTTACGTGCTGTCGTATGTCGGTCCCGGCTTTTACGGTCACTAAGCTATGTCGAAAGCCTCTTTGCTGCCTAAAAGCTTCGACACCAGAGTTGGCCGGCAGCTCATTCGAACTTCCTTACTTTAGAATAAAAATGCTTACATCCGACTATAGTTTTCGTAGAAAGAGTGAAATGGGCAATGGAGTAGCGATGTTTAATATATTCTGCACTTAAATATCCGTACACCAGTTAAACTGGTTGATTGCAGTGAAACATATAAACTATAAGTTAAGCATCTTTATACCTGCAGATAAATTGATTTGATTTCATTTAGCAGGATTTGCGCGCCATCTTATCCACCTGTTCCGCGTGAAAGGTAAACCTATCGAAAACCTTTGACCAGACTAAAAGCTCCAACGCTCACCTCCAATTATAATCGGCTATAATATAAAGAGTGAGCTGGGTCCTCGAGTAGCGAGACGTTGAATAACGCTGGATAACAGCTGACCAGAAAGCAACACCTGGCCTTAAAACGCATAAACTGACTGCTATTGGTCGGCCTTAAAGTAACGACGCCAATTGGCGACTAGCGTGTATGCTCACCTCCGAATATAGTTCTCGTCGGAAAATATAAAGAGTGAGCTGGGCCCTAGAGTAACGGAATTTTGAATAGGAGCTGACCAGAAAGCAACACCTGCCCTTAAAATGCATCAACTGACGGCCATTGGTCGGCCTTAAAGTAACGACGCCAATTGGCGACTAGCGTGTATGCTCACCTCCGAATATAGTTCTCGTCGGAAAATATAAAGAGTGAGCTGGGCCCTGGAGTAGCGGGCTGTTGCGCGCCGCCCATGGTATCAGCTGGCGCCGCGCGAGCCTGTGCGCCCGCCGCCTCCTGCGCTGCCGCCAACCTGGAAATGAGACAAGGCATACTTAAGGCTGACGTTATGTATCATCTTCTTACTCTTATTCCTATTTCTTTGCTTCTTAAAACGTTTGAGACATTACAGGTAATTGAAAAAGTTGGGACTTTTGGAAAAGTAACCGACGAGCGTATATGAATAAATAAATAATGCTGTGAAAAAAACACAGTTGGTGGGACAGACGGGTTCTCGAGTGAAGATCGTGCACCAAAAATCACAGAGTAGTGCAACTCTGCAGATCAGGCCGTACACAGTGGGTCACTGGAAATCTATAGTGACCTATGTTTAGAAGTGGGCATCTTATGGCTGAAATAATGACGGCAAAAAAACGTAGGTAAGTATTTTGTTCACATGTTAAAGACACATGGCTTGCCGCAGTATTTGATCATAAAACACTCTTAAAACTAAAACGAGTTAGGTTTACATTAAAATTTAAAACAACATGAGCTTTGTTAATTAGCAGATATATTACCATTGCTAACACATACATTATCCTGAAAGAGTACCTACATATATATATATAAATAAAAAAATAGAATTGTACACAAAACCGCAATACCGTAATATCATATATTTTATAACATATATGATAGCCGAAGTTAAAGTCGCTCTGGACAGAGACGCTTAGCGCAGTCTTGTGTCTGAGGGTCACTGATCCAAAGGAATAAGTAGTGGTAAGGAAGTACGATAAAATACTTTTTATTGTTTTCATATCTTAAAATGTCATTTTTATTACTTTATAAATTGTATTACTAGGGTTTATTGATGTTTAAGTATTAGAAAGTAGGTTTATTTAAATACCCTGTATTTGTCTAGGATTAGTTATATTTATTTGTTTATATATATATATATGTCTTGGAATTTAAATTAAACCTCTCCCTCTATGTACCATATATGCACTACTATAAGACCTGTTTGTCCGCATTACACAAAGGTTAACTGGAAGAGAATGCTATCTAGCATTAAGTTCGCCTATGTACAGATTATTTTTATTTTGTGCAATGAAGAATTGTTCATTCATTCATTCATATCTAACCCTCAACTGACCTAACCTAGGGTGCCTAAAAATAAACCAGTGCCACGAAACGCAATAGCATCTGAACTTTAATAAGTTACACACTAGCGTACGGCGCATAGAGACAGATATATACCGCATATAGACATGCTAAATGTAGGTCAATGCCTCTCACCACGTGACTAGACAGATCGAAACATAAGGGCGTATCTACAAAGGAGTGCATTAGATTAATTAATTATGAGTTTGATACGAGTAGTCCCTATGTTGGTACACATCTACCTCCTATACATAGACATATATTGATGTTGGCACTATGCCACGAAGTATCGTGTGAGGATTTTTATGTCAGTGACTTTTCAATAGTGTCTTTGTACATTTTTAGTCAGTTTGCTGCTTTTAAGTAGATATAAATATAAATAAATATAAATGTTGCTGGACATTTCACACAGCGCTATCTAGCCCCAAACTAAGCAGAGCTTGTACTATGGGAACCAGAGGGCTTAGCCAAGTTACAGTCGATTAGCGATGACGCTAGTCGATACGTCCGAAAATGTATGGGATTTGATACATGCTATAGAAATACCACGTGATTCAGCGACAACCAATGTATGTAGAAATCGAATAGATTCGCAGCGAATGTAATTTGGCTACGGGCCCAGATAACTGATAAAATATTTATATACTTTTTTTTTGTAAATACATACTTATAATATATAGAAATACAACCAGACACGGAACAAATATCTGTAGATTATGCAAACATTTGTTCCGTGGCGGAAATCGAACCCGCTACCTCCTGCGTCTCAGCCATAATTTCAGTGTTAGAAATATGAATCAATTTTATAAACATTATCAACCGATATACACGGATATACATCAACTTCCCCTGTAGAACGCGTCTGCGAACTGTCCTTTTTAGACCGTTATAATTAAATCGGTCTATCGAGGACCGTCCTGTACTGTCTTCCAGTTTGTAGTCGTACTTGATAACTTTTATTCCCCAGTGGTTCTGCGAACTATGGGATGTGCATTGCCACTTCAACTTGCTAACTCTAAGAGTTATGTCGGTAACTTTGTTCGTTAATGAACATGTCATGCGCAATAAAGAAGTAACTTGTAAGTACAAGTTATTGATCGAGCGAAGCGAGATCTCCAAATCAACTTAGGCAAATCAGCGTTGTATGTATGTATGTTTGTTTGTCCGAGGATAACATTCGAAGCGTTTATCCGATCATCGTGAAATTTGGTATATAGGTAGGTAATGATGGCACAATTTTGGTGTGACTCAATGAGCTAAAAATTTTGGGGGGTTGTTGAGATATTGGGGTTCAAGAGGGGTAAAAAAAAATGAAAACTGAAAAATGAAGACTATTAGGTCAAGTGAGACGTCAAATGAAAGGTCTTCATTAGTACATTTCGACCCCGTTTTTACTTTTCGTAAAGTTTTTGTAGTTTTTGAGTTATTAGCCATAATAAAAACTAAACTTTGACAAAATTCACAGGGTACACCAGTGACCCCACAGTGCTGTAATTTGGTATGCGTGTATCTTATGTATAACAAATATAGGCAAAAGTCTGAAATCTAGAATAACTGCAATTTGTACCCTAAAAAAGGTTAACTAATTAACATGACCTCCCGTTACCTGTAATTTGAATGAAACTGTAGGTCAAGTAATTTGGTTTTTATTTCGTGGCACTATTTTGATAGTCAAATATTACGAATATTTTTTTTGTTTTTAGCGTAGACTCGGGAGATCTCAGTTCGGGGCGAACCACTAGTTTTATTATTTTTCATGCAACATGATCGTATAACTAGATTACAGTAGGTAAGCAATAATCTAGCCTCAAATGTTTGCTGAATGAAACTCTTTTTAAGGTTAAGTCGCAATCTCATCTATTTCTATCTTTTGCTATGTATTTTTGTGTATAAGTAATGTTTGTTTTAAATATTTTTATGAAAATCATGATTTTTGCATAGATATTTCGTCATGTGGAAAACAGCTCAAAACTGACCGATTCAGGGAGGGCATGTGTACGAGTGGTTAATGGAATTTAATCCAATGTATGTCTATTGATGAGACTCGCAAGGGACCGGAAAGAATGGCGTGATAAAGAGGAGGTCTACACTCAACAGTGGCTGCAGACGTGCTGAGATGATGATGTCTATTGTGGTAATATAATAAAATAAATGTACTGTTCATAAAACCGAGACGCTTTTGAAAACTGCCAACGAACTTATCCTTTCACATTCAGTCACAGGGCCTTACGATGTATTAAGTTTATTATAAACTAGCTGTGCCCGCGACTTTGTCCGCGTGGAATAGTGTCTTTGGGTAGCATTTTTAATCATTTAGGCTAATTATTTTACAAATAAGACACATACGTATAAATACTTTAATGAGCTATTTGCAGTGTTTCACTGCAAATAGCTTATTAAATTATTTAAGTATGTAAGTACATAAGGTATAAAGTATTAATATGATTTTATTTAAGTACATTTTTATTAACTACGTTTTTTGTTTTCTCATTCATACAACTTTTCATCCCCCCTTTCAACCCCTTACAACTCCTTTTTCGCATTAAAAAGTAGCCTATGTCCTTTCTCAGGCTCTCTGTTTAAATCGGTTCAGTAGTTTTGGCGCGAAAGCACGACAGACAGACAGTTACTTTCGCATTTATAATATTAGTAAGAAAATATATTAGTAATAGTATAATATTCGTTGTAGTACGTTGGTAGTATAACTTGGTGTTATCAATAAAGATATTGTATTGTATGTACCTCAAATGGGTTAATGACCTGAAGCAGGTCAAAAATTAATAGATTTTATTGGTCAAATAGACGAAAATTTCAATATAACCAAAAGTCAAATAAATGGGGTTGTAAAAAACCTACTCTTATCTGCGTGTGTCTATCGAACGTCCCAAAAGGACATTTCAATGAGGTTTTATTGTTTGAAAACTGATGTTTGCGAGATAGCCATAATATGAGTAATACAGACTTTGCAAAGATTCTATTGTGATTCTATTGTGTATGATTTGTGAGTTCTTGAGTGTTCCGATATTTCGACGCAGTTGCATGCGCCATGATCACGGGTAAACTGAAGTCTTTGCGAGTGGATAGTTATTGGCAGATAACGATCTACCCTCTTTCTTAGTCTCTTGCTAGAAATGAATTCACTAATACTATCACTACATCATTCTCGATCATAACTCGATTCCGACACACAACACTCATGGTAACAGGACGCGTAATTGACACACTTCTTCGGTTCTTACACATTCTCACCACAGAATTCCTGGCTCCAGATAGTTGAAAACCATCTTAACGATTGAAATTCTTGTTGTTGGTAATCTCAATTACCTCTTGATACCTCGTAATTTTCAAAGATTGTGCGAAGGTGTTGCACGGCTACATATCAAGCTATATATTGCCAGTATACACTGATCTTGCATTGTGTAGGCTTTTCGTAGAATAGGAGGTCAGCTTATGCTGGAAAGGAATAGCTTTATGTGTAGATGTGTGTACAAATTAAACTAAATTTAGAGATGTTAGCACTAAAATTACTGCTATCCATTTTTGTTTTATCTGGATTTAAAAAAACAGTTGTTTTGACCTGAATTAAGTTTAGTTTGTGAGAAAAAAATCGCCTTCACTCTCCAACACGGATTTGTAGGAAATATTTATTATTTACGGCATATAATCACAAAAAAATTCTACTCATGTACTTGTGATAAATCCAACCACCAAGTTAGTTTTAATCTGGAGGGACGCTCAGCTGTGGAAATCCTATAGCTGATGTAATGATGATTATATTCACAAAAAATTGTATTTTTGAAAAATGTACTCATATAGTTGCGATAAGTCTAACTACGAGTAAATTGTTTTTTATTTAGTTTAGTTTTAATCTGGGCAAAACTTGCTGAGGACAGACCAAAATAAATAAAAATAAATAAATATTGCTGGACATTTCACAAAACACTTATCTAGCCCCAAACTAAGCACTATGGGAACCAGATAACTGGTAGAATAACTTATATATTTTTTTTTTGTAAATACATACTTATAACATACACTCGGACACGGAACAAATATCTGTAGATCATGCAAACATTTGATCCGCGGCGTGGATCGAACCCGCTACCTCCTGCGTGTCAGCCGGCTATTCGCCCACTGCACCACGGAGGTCGTCGTACTCCGTAAATGGAAGAAATGTTTACGAGAAGGTCTTAAGCATCATGACCGAACCTGATTTGCCTCATTAGCTGAGAAAAGTGCAAGATGGCGTGCAAAAGAAACTAACCGCAACTTACACCTGCACAATTTGCGGTCGTCAAGTGCATTCTCGCATAGGGTTGCACAGCAATATCAAAAAATGTACGACTACCAGGCATTACCAAAATCTAGCACTGCGAGGCGTGACGTTATTCGGAGCGCATCGCACTCACCCTGAATTGAATCGAAATATTGTCGAACGAAACACCGATAAAACGGTACGTAATAAATCCCGTATTTATAATAATGATTACCTAAATCGTCTGGAATAGACGAACATGCCAATGATGATAATGATGATGTATCTGGGGGGACGCCTATGTTCAGCAGTGGACGTACTATAGCTGATGTGGATGATGCCGCTTTACCTTCCTCTATTAGATCACTAAATCTCTTCCTATCTTTAAAGCTAAGGTATACAACCATTTCCTTTCTTTGTCAACGCACTGCTAGTTTATCGTTATGTTTATCCCCTTTATTGTAGTAAATATTTCCTTTATTCCTATTATTATTTTTATTTATTTCCTTTATTTATTATTTTATATTATTATATTAATAATTCCTTTATTGTAAGTATATATATTTAGTTTATTAGTAAGTATAGGTAGTTTCTGTAGGTTTATGAACATACTCGTAGATACACCGCCGTCTTTTTGATTTTGTTTTGTCCTGTCCATCCAAAGGTTGTCTGGAAGAGATCGCTTTTAGCGATAAGACCACCCATTGTACCTACCTTAATTTTTGTGTATTTTTATTGTATTTTTAATTTTGTTGGTGTGCAATAAAGAGTACTCTATTCTATTCTATCCTAAAGTGTAGGTAATCATATGACCAAGGCGATTTGAAATAATCAACTGATAGTGCATCTACGTCATATCAACGATGGCACTATGTCATCGTTGTATGACGTCATTATACGTGTTTGCTTTTGACTCACTGATAATGCTTTCGCTACGTGTATATAAAATTAAAATTCACGTACTTTTTCATATGTTACTAGCTGACCCCGTAAACGTTGTTCTGCCATATAAATTATCAAAGAAATCAAATGCAGAATGAAATGTCAAAGTGACGCGACACTTCATGTAGGTAAATGACTTCACGTATTGACGTTAAATTAAATGGATAAAAAATACTAAAATCTCGGTTAAAAATGGAGGGTTAGGGTAGGAGGGTGAAAAATAGTTTAACTTTAATAACTTAAATACTTTATGACCTATTCTCAGTACTACCGAATATGCAAAAAAAATTTCATAAGAATCGGTCGAGCCGTTTCGGAGGAGTTTTGCTACAAACACTGTGACACGAGAATTTTATATATTAGAGAAGATTTGTGGGGAAACAGGCTTACGTCCCACCTGATGGTAAGCGGTCACCGTCGCCTATTGACACCGGCAATACTCGGGCTATTGTCGATGCGTTTCCTACCTTGTAGAAACCTCTTTACATTTCTCGTGAATCGTACCATGTTGCGTCTGGTTTTTTGGACGAACTCCATGGCGCAGTCGACTTATAGCCGGCTGGGATGCAGGACATCGAGGGTTCAGTTCGGCGAAACGAAAGGTCAAGGTGTCATTCTATATATTACAAGAACGTATTACAAAAATTGTAATGTATTAAATTTATTATTAAAGCCATGGTGGCCTAGGACATACCCTGACTTCCGATTCGAAGGTAGGTTCCAATCTCGTTCGTGCACAAATGGATTTTTCTACTCAAAAAATGTATGTGTGTATTTACACGTGCTCAAAAACGGTTAAGGAAAACCTCGTGTGGACCAAAAAAACCGGCATGCCATAGAACCAAACAATTCTAAAAAGCGGCGATGGGCTTGCAACCTGTCACGTGAATGCTTTACTTCTACTAAAAAAGTGGGCATGTATCAAACATAATGTTTGGACGTTAGGGAATCTCGATACATCGGTGCCTAACGTTTAAAATAACTGAATGGTAGCGATGTAACTATCAATAGCTAACAGAGTGTTAAAAACCAGTGATACAGTGTAACTGACCCCTGAACCTTTCGATTTAGGTCGCCGGAGCATATACCAGAAATAACATAGATGAATTCATTCTGCGACATCTCAATAGGTAATTTAAAAAAAAAGTGGCACTCCGAGAGTGCTGATAGAAGTAAAAACTTGAATAAAAGCACACTACAGATACTTATGTACAGAGGTGTCAGTAACAGTCAGTGACAGGTGTCAACAGTCAGTGTCAGTAGTCAGTGATAGGTGACGGTAACAGTTTTGCGAGTTCAATGGTTTTTTCTCATCTCAAATAATGCTCAACGCGCCTAAAGAAGTTTTCACTTAAAAAAAATAGTATAACATCTTGTTTAACCCCACGATGGTCATCCTTCAATCTCTTAGGTCCCGTCAAGATCGCACATATAAGTAGTCAGACGTCCCGGACATCTCAAATTCATTTTGCTGTGGAGGGCGCTCCTATCTGCGACACAGTATTATTACTTATGCAGGTATCATCGTTCCATTGCTTTAATCGATCTATTGTTTATTGTTCCAAATAAAGATTTTACTTTATTTCTACTTTTTTTTCCTGTTCTTTGCTCTTGGCCGAAGGTTTTCGGTCGAAGATTAACTCCACCTGCCATAACCATATCTAATCAAGTGTCCTGACCAGATCCAATTGAGTTCCACCACCCTAGTTCCGACGGCTTGGACTTTCGTCCGGCGTGTCGTTTTGGTATCAGGAACTTGGTCCAGTATGTTGATGCCAAGCACGGTGTACTCCATGGCTCTCTTTTTAAATTTTTGCATATTTCTTTTGAAAATTGAAATTGCCCCAACTCGACAGTCTCGACTCTTAACTTGTCGCTTCCAACTTATTAGACTGAAACGACTCAAGTGCGATAAAATCGGGGATTAGTGTGGCACTAGGTATGCATACACGATAAACTGGGAGGTGGTGAAAAATAATTAAAAATGTTTTATTTTAAACAAGTTTGTTCTGCATAAAGAAGATTGATACCTAGTCTAGCTTGAATTGCACTGTGATTCCTATCTTGAATAAGACATATTCGTATAACGTAAAATGAATAACCAAATCATATGAATCATTTTCAATTTGAAATTATTTTTAATTAAAAAATCATATTTTCAGTTGACTAATACCTATCAGACAACATAATTAAGAAAGTAACGACCCTAGCGAACATTTACAGGTAGGTACCTAAGTAGTAATTATGTAAGCATTGATTGCATTAATTTATGATTATTATTATTTTCCAATTGACATTATGATTACTAGTGGTTCGCCCCGAACTGAGATCTCGCGAGTCTACCATAAAAACAAAAATAAATATTCTTCGTAATCTTTGAATATCAAAATAGTGCCACGAACTAAAAACCAAATAACTTGACCTACAGTTTCATTCAAATTACAGGTAACGGGAGTTCATGTAAATTGGTTACGATTTTTTAGGGTGCAAATTGCAGTTATTCTAGATTTCAGACACAGATACATAAGCTACACGCACCGGTGTACCCTGTGAATCTTGTCAAAGTTTAGTTTTTATTATGGCTAATAACTCAAAAACTATAAAAACTTTACTAAAAGTAAAAACGGGCTCGAAATGTAATAATGAAGACCTTCCATTAGACGTCTCACTTGACCTAATAGTCTCATTATCATTTTTTTTACCCCTCTTGAACCCCAATATCTCGACAACCCCCCCAAATTTTTAGCTCATTGAGTCACACCAGAATTGTGCCATCATTAGCTACCTATATACCAAATTTCACGATGATCGGATAAACGCTTCAAAAGTTATCCTCGGACAAACAAACATACATACAACGCCGATTTGCCCAAGTTGATTTGGAGATCTCGCTTCGCTCGATCAATTATTATTTTTCCACTTGACATTATTATTATTACCCGATAGCTTGACATACCTTTGTTCTTCTACTGTATTATTTGACATATACTGCATAAACTATTTGAATTTAATTGTTTTGACATTTTTAATTCCATGTTTAATTTGTACTTTTTGAAGAGGCGTAAACCCAACTTGCAGTGCCCTTGCAAGGTATACTATGTACTTACTTACTTACTCCTAAGCTACCTACCATCTAAGCTACAAAATGTATAATATATGTACATGTAAGCAGAATAAATGAATATGAATATGAATAAACCCATTTTGGATAGAAGCATGTTGAATGCATCGCATTATTTGTTAAATGAACAAATATCAAAAATACAATTTTACTCATCATGTTAAATTATTAATACATAAATGAGAGGATTTGATGATGAAATATTTTGCAATAGGTTTCATTGAAATTTCAGGTACATAAATTGAAGCAAAACAACTTTCGAGATTATGGAAATCTGAATAGTTACACCTTAATAAAAACTTGAAATTTGGATGATGTGTTCTTTTTAGGGTGTAGAGGTGTACTAAGGAGTATTTTTGAAATTAATGCCCTAATTTTGTGAAAAATCGTTTTCTGAAAAACTGTAGTCCATGGTTTTATAAACTTGATAATTGTTTAAAAAAATTCAAGGTAAATAATGAAACATGTATTTTTTTCGATAATCGAATTGCCTATCCAAAAGGTTACGGGTACTATTACTTCTGGAGGACAAATATTTGCACGGTCTTCAAATATTAATACAAATACTAATGTTACATAATATAATGTTTTTATTTAATTAACTTGTGTTTACAATAGGTTAACTAGTAGTTGAAACCTCCATTAAAAAAATAAAATAAATGTATATATATTATCTGTGTGAAATGTCCAGCATTGTTTATAAATTATTTTCGTTGTTTCCATATTAATAAGTATGTTAAAAAAAATGTTGAGCAATCTTTTTTGCAAACATTTGTTCGTATTTAATAATAATGTACTACAGATTAAGGAATTTTGGTGTGGGATCATATCTAATAGTGCACTATGTTGTGTGTGTTACATATCGTAAGAACACAGCTAAGCAAATATTTAGGAAGGTATACCTAAACCTTTACAAAATCTGCAAAAGCCACATTAAACAAAGGGAGAACGATTAGGCACTGTAAAACCAACCGCTCAATGGCAAGCAGATTATAACTGGCTTAAATAATTTCGATGAAAGAATAGGCTCCTGAACATCAGCACACAAAGGGCCGTGGGTGGCTAAGGGGTGTGGGGTGAAGGGGTTACCCCCCAAGGGGGAAGGGAGGTAGGTCGAGTGATCGGCCGAGGCTAAGGACATCGGCGCATCTTGCCCTTGCCAGCCTCATTAGCTAAACCACTCGAGTTTATGTCGTTTAGATACGAGAATAGGCCCGTATAAAAGTGTAATACTTATAGAAATTTTAAGTTTTTTAAAGGAAAAGTGTAATTCTGATTTATATTTGTATGAGGCCAACTCTGATCGAAGTTTTAAGGCCGTCTAAAGGACTTGGGCATGGCTAGTCAAGACTTAAATCGTAACGTGTCCTCCGAAGCATGGAAACGCTTTATTGGAAATGTTACTAGCGATTACCCATTCAAATAGTGACTGCGGAGCGACTAAGATACACACAAATGCTTTATGACAATTGTATAGTGTAGACACAGAATAATTATTACTACTTAATGGTCCCATCCCTATAGTGTGTACTTTACCCAGCTATATTAATTGTCCCATAGAGTAGATATGGACTATGGTTAAAGTCCGGTCATATCAGAACATGATTTTACCGCGAGAATGTAATTTTACTATTGTAAGAAGAATAAATAGTATAAACAACTATTGAATATTATCCCGTTTATTTTTATGTTTTATAAGCAGCTAGCTGTTGTCCTTGTTGTACCTACAACGTAGTGAAGAGAATTTGAGAAGTTAAAGAGAAATAGAGGCTAGAGAGTCATGTGACTAGAAGGGTGTTGGATATTAAATTGGATGGATATAGAAGTAGAAGAAGGCCAAAGAAGGATGGATTCTGTGGAAGATGATACTCGTATGAACCCAATTCTCTTTATAAAAACGTAGTGCGTTACAGATCAGAATTGATGATGTCTTAATTATAATGTTTATGTTAATCTATAATTCGTATACATAAATACTTATACAACAAACTAATATATATGTATGTATAATATACTATACTTACAAGTAAAATACATTATAAACTGTTATAAAGAATATAAGCTACAAGTATAAGAAAAAACGACGGAAAAAATCATTCTTGAGTAATTTCAATTTTACAGCTGAGATCCTTTCACCAACGAGTAAAAGTGCTCATAATCTTCGGATCAGCTAACCAAATCCGCATCAGACATAGCGGCTACTATTAAAAAAACCGCAGCCAAAGCGGTCGATCCATCTCAGAATACGATGCCACAGACGGACACGCAGACAGATAGGCGGCAAACTTATAACAGCCATCTATAATCACTAAATTATTTTTATGTTTTATAAGCAACTAGCTGTTGTCTGCGACTTCGTATGCGTTACACTACTAAATGTATAGGTAACCTAGAAATAAAGCTAAACTCGCTGTTGTAACTTGACTTGACACCCCATTTCTATCCCATGGGAACTGATTTATGGGATAAAAGGTAACCTTTGTGGTAATCCAGGTTATTTTTTTTTTTAATCTTTATTATATTTAATGAGGGTTTAATCAGCATGATTATGACACCCTCGAAAATACACTCAAACCGAATCATCTTCTTCTTATACCTATTTTAACAACCTTAATTAACATCTTCGCTTGCTCCGATAAGGGGTAAAATAATCCAGGTTATAATCTACGTATATACCAAGTTTCATCAAAATCGGTTCAGCCGTTACGACGTGATTGAGAAACAAACAAACAAACCCACAAATAAATAAATAAACATCCAAACTTTCGCATTTATAATATTAATGTGATTAGTGTGATATAGGTTAAGAACCAATATTTAATTAACCAAGCAATTAATTTGGGATAAAATAAAGCAAACTCGATCGGTAAAGCTAATATTACAGCTTTATTCGAATTTCAAAATCATATATGTTTCGTTAAGGGCACTATTAGAGTTCTAATGACGAATAGGTACAAGCTTTTTATACTGTTCCGCGCTTAAACCTCAAAGAACTCCCAGCTGACTCGATATCAAGCATAACAATTGTCTTAGTCCGGGCTTTTGATTAGGTTAAAGACAAAATTCAATCATTCACAAAAGTAAATAACTTACATGATATCAATCCTTTGCTCATTTGCACACTAAACCGATCGTCACACACATTCACTTAATAAAATAACAGAAAATTAACAGTTACACATGAATAAACAATTGCTCACCATGTTTACATGCAACTAATATGTTTTCTAAGTAATTTGTATGTTTGTGTCGCGTCTACCCTCAATTTATACAGTTATCGAGTATCTAAAAGTACCAAAGATAATGTTGTTTGTCTTTAGCTAAAAAGATATTGACAAAACAAGCGATGTTTCCGTGATGATAATGATGGAGAGACGACCATTCTTTAGACCGTAAAACCGTAGGTAAAATTTACATTTTGATAAATGAATATCGATTTTGATGGGAAGAAGAATGTCTACGTTGGTTTTTTAAAAATTGCTTTAAGATTTAAAAGGATAATGCTAAATCTGTCCTATATACTCATCTATTTAAAAAGACAAATTGTAAATAAAATATATTAAATTTTCATTGATTTATAATTGATATGCAACAAATTCTAAGAGTAACGATTATTTTTAAAGCAAAATCTCGGAATCATTTAATTTACATACCAAAATAATTAATTGTATCCGTGTAGGTGCTTTATAACAGAAAAACATCCCGAATTAAAAACCTCCTTATTTAAAGTCGGTTGCAAATAATGTTGACTAAATTTGTGGTTGTTGTTTTTATCAAGATGATAAAAAGTATGTTTTGCGAATGCATAACTGAAGAATGCAGTAACTCAAACTGAAATAAATACTGCGCGCAAGTCTTCGTGCCAAGTTCTTAAAGGTAATGAAACAACATTGTGATATACAATGGGAACATGGATTCGCCAAGTAGGCTCGCTCAATAATTTAGAATGGGCCGCTACTGTTTGGCCACTTTCCATTTTCTACAATATTGCTACTTTATGGCCATGTTGATACTTATTATACCTACATACATATTGTTATCTACAGTAACAGTAAGCTGTGAAACCTATTTTACAAGCTTTTTATTAACTTGCAAAGTATGTATGTATGTTTGTCAGGGTGTACTCTTGCAACTGAATTTTAAACACGTTCCCGTCAACCGATGGCTGATGAGCTGAAATTTGGAATACATATGTAACTTCGGTGGCAATGCAATAATATGGTACCATGGAAGTGGTCTCATGATGGAGACGGGTGCTAGACAACGGAAGTTCTGAATGGATTATAGTAGGCTACTAGTGTTTGTACTCATTTGAATCTGCTTGCGGTTTCGATTATGAATTTTATAAAAGCTTGTTTTGAAAAATAATTTTTAACAAAAAACTTATGACAATTAAGTTTCGTATTCAATACAAATATCAAGCGACACGTGTCGCAAGACATCGTGGGATATCGACACATAGTGCGACATCGCCAAACATCTGTGTCGCGATTCTTTCAGTGATAAAAAATGAGAGATGCCGGGCAAAGTTTCCCCCATATGCCTCCACATCTAGCGATCACTCGTGTACCACCATTCATGCTAAAAGACATCAAAGATTTTGACGGACCAGTAATAACTTGCGTTTATTTTAATTCAATAATGAAGTTTAGACTTAGGAAGGCTATGCTTGGTGGTCTCCACGAGATCGAATCAGAAATAAGGAGATCCGTGGACAAAGCAAAGTCACATACAAGTGGATTAGTATACAGAAGTGGCAGTGGGCGGGACACATAGATCGAAGAACTGATAGCCGTTGAGGAAGAAAGGTCACGGACTGTAAAGCGTAGGGTAGGACGGCCCCCATGTCGCTGGGAGCAGTTGGGTGTAGGCCGTACAAGATCAGCCGCTCTGGAAATCTATTAGGGAGGCCTTAGCAGGGGATGTCCTATGGCTGATTTGACGATGGTTATGATGAATGAAATTTAAAATACACCTTCTAATACATTGCCGCATCTTCAGACAATAAAGTTGGTAGATATTAAACGTGACTGTTAACGTCCTTGTAAAGTTTTCAATTCTAGCCGTTTTAACATAAATCTGATGATGATAACAATGTTCAATTAGTCAATGACAGCAGCAATGTTCATACAATGTTCAAGCCTAGAAATTTGAAAAAATCTTCCCAAAGAGGCTTGCGCAAGCCTTGCACGAGACCTATTAAAAACGCTGATACTACTAATATTTTATATTAATACAACTTCCGCCCACGTGATTTATAAATAAAATAAAAATATTAAAAAGATAAAAAGCGATAAAAAATCGCCTATCTCTCAATCCCGGTCACAATCTATCCATATAACAAATTATATCGAAATCGATCCAGCTATTTAACCGTGAAAACGTAAGAAACAGACAGAGAGACGTTCTAATTTTTAATATTAGAAGGGATTATTAGTTCAAGACCCTCTTTCTTAAATTTGAATTTTCGTATGTAAGAGAGAAGGTAATAAAGAAATTATCTATCTATCTATCTATCTTCTTTAACTAATGATTATATATATACGAGTATAAATCAATTGCCGTGCGTTAGTCTGGCAAAAACTCGAAAATAGCTCGACCGATTTCAATAATTTTCAGGAAAAGGTTTGTATGACAGAAACATTTTATAAGTTGTCTGGGAAATTAATTCTGGATAAACGAAAAGTGCTTTTTTCTATAGGATTTTTGTATGAACTCAAAACCATTAATTAGGATATATTTTCTTTTCAAATCTGCACGAAACCGGAGTGAGACAACGAGTAATGAAATAACTTAGGTACCTACAATGTTATCAATGATATAACTTTAGATCAGATTCAGAGGTTAACCTAAGAAGAGCCTAAGATCCGGCATCATAGGTTGATGATGGCTATATCACACTAATATTATAAATGCTAAAGTTTGGAAGTTTGTTTATTTATTTGTTTGTTTGTTACTCAATCACGTCGTAACGGCTGAACCGATTTCGATTAAATTTAGTATGTACGTAGATTATAACCTGGATTGGCACATAGGCTACTTTTTATCCCATAAATCAGGTCTTATGGGATAAAAATTGAGTGCCAAGTCAAGTTGCAACAGCGAGTTTAGCTTTATTTCTAGGTTACATACACATTTAGTAGTGTAACGCGTACGAAGTCGCGGGCAACAGCTAGTAAAAAATAAATAAACTAGACGACCTTTTTAAAGACAAGTCACGTAAATAATTTTCTACAATAATTCTGAAATAATCAATAAAATTCAAAACATAAAATCGCTCAACTTTGATTCCACTAGACCTGCCTATTTAGCTTTAATATTGCTACACCCTTATTTGCAGGGTACATATGAAGTGCTGGACTCTTTACTAGTCAATAAGATCTAACATGTTACATTTTAATCCACTTTATATGAACGCAATAAAATACTGAATACTGAAAACACATTTATATCAGACAAAAAAGGTCCATAATTTGTTGGTGACAATTATTTCTACAGCTAAGTTAGTACCACAACCAGAACAAAAACACAATAAAATACACAGAACAAAACACAGAAAAGAACATCAGTAACAATGAGGCACAAAACACCTCACAAGACATGTAGCCCCGTGAATCGTGACATGTAATCCCACCCGCACTGCAGACTCAGATCTCTCTATACCGATGTAAACTTTTAAATATTTTTTTTACGTGCATTATCGAAAGGTAATGGATTGGCCGCATCCACGAGAAAACAATCAATCTTTCAAACGAATTTAACGCCAAGTTCATTGAACTGTGGCATCGTAACACCTCACTGAACTCCACTGGAACAATGTACCACGATTTGTTTCAAGTTGTAGGTCTTGCCCTTTCAATATATTTTAAAGTATGCTAGACTGGTATTTAGTGACATATATTAGTGTCATTATATTAGTAACATCAATGTCGGGATACTCAAAGACTAGCGACGACTTTACAGGATCAGACAAGTTGTTCTTAATAATCAGAATATCAAAATATTAACGAGTTACGAGTATGTATGCAACTGAGCCTTGCGTCATTGATGTGTTGTTTTTTTTTATAAAATTAGGTTAGCTTTTGTCCACGATCTTGCCTGATGGTAAGCGATGATGCAGTCTACGATGGAAAAGAGATGGCGGTCATGTTATGTCAAAAAAAAGCTGTTTTACTCTGATCTTCAAAAATAAAACCTTTTTGCATCCAAATATATTATTTAACAAATAACTAATTATCGTCCATTAAAGAGTTGTGGCAAAGAAATCTGTCATTTGACTTGTTATAGGTGTTTTGCAAATTAGATTAGATTAGATAATTTATTTATTGCACACCATTAAAAATTTAACAAACAAAAGAGAATACACAATGAAATCAAAGGTACAATGGGCGGCCTTATCGCTAAAAACGATCTCTTCCAGGCAACCTTTGGATGGACAGGATCTATATGAACAAATGAGGATGGCAGCGTAAATTAAATAATAACTAACATATAATTATGTATCTACTTAAAGTGAAGTCTTTCTTCAAACATTATAATAATTTAATAAGGCTTCAACGCAGAAGCGGCGGCCAATTACATTTAAAAGAAACTTACCTAAGATAGCTTTTTAATTTACATACTTATCCAGATAATATACCAACACATATTTTTACCTGCCTAAAGTGTTAGATTACTGAGCATGTTGTGTTTGCCTGTTATTGGTTTTACATGTAGCTTAAAGCATTTGAGTAATGCGTTTTTTGTAAGCAATCATGTTTTTAACTACATGTTAAATATTTCAAATATTTCTCTTACCTTTTTTAACTTCTAAGAAAAACAATTATTTAATAATGAAAGGTATTATTTGAAAATATTAGATACTTCCATAATTACCATAAATGCATGTCGTCCGTTTTTCATACGGCCAGAGAGATACTTGTTATTTTAATGTTGTTAAACTTTAGTTTGTTTATGTCCACAGAATACACTAAAAAAATAGTACGCAATACCCGTATTTAAAAAAAATCACATTAAAAAAATATAAACAAACAAAATTAAACTTAGACGCGCAAAAATGACCGACATCTCCACGACATTGACAAATTACTAGAGTACCTACGTAGGGTTTCCTCAGTTATGTCGTATTAACATAACAGCCTGTTTGACCTCCCTATATCAATAGGCAAAAAGTCTGGGTGGCTTCCAAGAGGCATTTTTTGAGGAAGCTGGGCAGACGAGACGGCGCCGTTGACGGCTGCCAGGCGCCACTGTAACGCCTCAGACCGCCCTACTTGTTCTACCCGGTTAGACTGGATACCGAGGTTATTAGTTTCAGATTATACGGTATTCGGGTAGATATTAAATGTATAGAAGAAAGGAAAACTAGTTGGTAAAAACTTAAATTGTAGAAGCTTGATCAAGATAACAGACTGTACCCACTAGTGGTATTTAAAACTTTAGTAAATCTAGACTACCTAACAGGTAAAGTACTCGCGACATTCGTAATTTATTAATAAATAAGAGATAATGAATAAGCAATATTGTTTAAATTTTATTCATAACATTGATATTGAAAATAACAAACAAAAATTAAAAACGCGGAAATGCAAACGGCGGTCTTTTAGACCTTCGTGGCGCAGTGGGCGAATAGCGGGCTGAGACGCAGGAGGTAGCGGGTTCGATTATCGCCGCGAAACAAATGTTTGCATGATCTACAGATATTTGTTCCGGGTCTGGATGTTTTTCTATATATTATAAGTATATATTTACAAAAAAAGTATATAAGTATCCGATCAGTTATCTGGTTCCCATAATACAAGCTCTGCTTAGTTTGCGGATAGTTTGTGAAATGTCTATGAATGAATGTGTTGTTTTTATTTTATCAACGAAATCCAATTAAGGAGTATAAAATATAATAATTTATTTAATGTATAACAAGTACCAGTGTTTCAGGAACTGATTGAGGTCAGATAAGAATGGAGATAAGGACGATTCACCCCAAATATAACTAAATATTAAAATATCACTTGTTCGTTTTGGGATCAATAGAATACATAGCAGTACCTAGGCACAGGCAGGTAGGTACCAAATATTTGTTTTGCTTTCGAGCTTTCTAATCTAGATTCAGTTTGATCTAGATATATCAAACCAAACCATTAGGTAATAACAAAATGTTTACCACTTAGCAGGTGGTAATAAATCCACATTATTCCAAGTAAATAATAAAGATAATTGGTATCACATAAAACTAATGTAGTTACGTCACTTGCGGGGTTTATGTCGGCACACCCGTTAGTAGGCGAATCTTAACGAATGACATAAGCCTATTTTCTAGAAATTGGCAACAAAATGTGACGCATTCTTCGAGCGTGCTGTTTCTGGGAAGCTCAGTGTGTTGCAGAATCAGGCTGTACATAAAATTTATGGAAATAAAAACTATGCATGATAGACTTAAATGTTTTGGCGATTCGATTTTCATTTTAATACCTGGGCCCCAATTCTACTAAACCAATCGCTTCACTATGACTATGGTATCGTTGAAAAATCACCACTACAGATACCTTTTGGTATTCTACTAACACAATCTTTTTTCAATGACCGCCGTAGCTATGACAATCCCATTGAACATTTGATAGCATATGACAGGAATAATAATCATAATCGTTTAATAATGGTATGGCTCCATAATAGTTTTTCTTATAAATTAGCAGAATTGGGCCCCAGTTTTCATGAGAATATTTCCATTTTAATTTATTTGTTAAGTATATGTTTTAGTATTTTTAAGTATTGGTTCATATTTGACTTGCGCAAGTATGACCATGTCTTTGATTTTCGCGCAAAGCTCAAGTTGCCCCCATCCGTCTTCGCCGGAATGCACCCTTTTGTATTACATCCTTTTTAACCCTTCTCCCTTCTATCTTAAGGAGCTTTTTGAGTTTCTCCACCAGGCTAATGATCGCAATATGCGTTCTTCAGATTCCCTCCAACCTAAAATTCCTGTCCATACGACAGACAGTAACAGCCGTACGATTGTGGAACGCTTTGCCCTTCTCTATAAGAAATCCAAGTCTATTAGTAATTTTAAAACAAAAGTATACACCCATTATCTGTCCCTGCGTTGAAGTTGTAACTGCTTGTTAATTCATCATAACCATTTTTATAGTTGCTTATTTTATTATAACTAAATTTGTGTTATTATTAGTATTTAAGGTTTATAGTATGTAGATATGTTTTTAATTTTATACAGAGGCACCGCCGCCATATGATAAATTATAATCCTGCCCATACAAAAAATGTCTGAGAGAGATTGCTTTTAGCGGTAAGACCGCCCATTGTACTAAATCTATGTGTAAAAATTATGTTCTGTGTTTTATTTTAGTGTACAATAAAGAGTTATCTTATCTTATCTTATCTTATGACGTATTCATTAGCTTGATGAATCGTGTTGCAAATAGAAAATAAAATCCTATAAAAATAAAAGTGATGACTAAAAGTTTGCCACGGCTTGAACTGTTTCATTTTCGAAAACAAACAGTATTTTTATATAGCTCGCATTCGAAGAAAAGCTTTATAACTCCACCGAGTAAATACAGTTTACTGCCCACTGATTTTCTAATCTACCTATAGGAATGACGGCAAGACCATTTTCTGGAAATTGGCTTCTAAAATGTGACGCATTCTTTAAACTTTATAAAACATTAGGGTATTAGATGTCGTGAATCACTGCAAATATACAGAACAGCGATGAAAACACAACACACTCCAGTTTTACCAGCTAAGCTAAGCAGTTTTATGATTACTATATTATATTGAGTGAATTACTAAAAAACATTTATGCTGGATAATCAGCAAATAGCAGCGGGCGAATAGTCTGCGATGCAGGGGGTTGCGGGTTCGCTTCCGCAGAACAAATGTTTGTATGATCTACAGATATTGCTGCCGGGTCTGGTTGTTTCTTTATATATTTTATGTATGTATTTACAAATAAGTATTTGTTGAAAAATTACTTTTTCATTTCGATACAAATTCATAAACTGAATCGCAAGCAGATTCAAATAATCCCAAACACTAGTAGCCTACTATATCCATTCAGAAGTTCCGTTGTCTAGCATCCGTATCCATCATGAGATCACCTCCATGGTACCATATTATTGCATTGTCACCGAAGTTACATATGTGTTCCAAATTTCAGCTCAATCGGTTGAGGGGACGGGTTTAAAATTGAGTTGCAAGATTCCACCGAGACAAATATAAATTGCAAGTTAATAAAAAGCTTGTAAAAAAGATGCCGGCTTGTTCGTAAAACATCTCCATCATGAGACCACCTCCATGGTACCATATTATTGCATTGTCACCGAAGTTACATATGTATTCCAAATTTCAGCTCAATCGGATGAGGGGAACGGGTTTAAAATTCAGTTGCAAGATTCTACCCGGACAAACATACATAGCAGTTAATAAAAAGCTTGTAAAAAAAGATATTTATGTATTCTATCAGATAACTGGTTCCCATAGTACAAGTTTTGCTTAGATTTTGGCTAGATGGCTAGATGATAGTGAAATGTCCAGCATTATTTTTTTATATATTAAATGTTCCTTGGGTGGAAAACGGAGCAAAGTGGTGAAGATGGGTAAAACTAATGGTAGAACTCTCCAAAACTCTCATATTCAGTGGTTTATAGATTTTATGGTTTGTTTACTTCACAGATCATTGGCAAGTACCGTAAAAATTAAATTGTTTTCAGACTTTGTTTTGAAATAGTTCCGATTTCGATGTGAATGAAAGGGGATTAATGAAGTTAAAATCGATCAGTTGGCTGGATTGTCGCCAGATCTGCGTCCTTCGGATCCTGTTGTCGCCGGCGCGGCGCCAGTGACACCGTGGAGTCGTACTGTATAGAGGTCACGGGACTACATGGCTGGCCAATAGTAGATTTTGTTATTATATTAATAAGAGATAAATTCGCATTATTATAAGATATCTTGTGGCCTAGATAATAAAATACGGTTGATACAAATGAGCTGTAAATGCAAATGGATTCTAAAAGCCTTCAGTATGATAAAACGTATAATTGAAGTTAATGAATGGAAAAATTACAAAATCCAACAATGATTTGATAAGATAACGTTTATTTAATAAATAAATAAATATTGCTGGATATGTCACACAGCGCTATCTAGCCCCAAACTAAACAGAGCTTGTACTATGGGAACCAGATAACTGATAGAATACTTATATAACTTTTTTTTGTAAATATATACTTATAATATATAATAAAACATCCAGAACAGGAACAAAGATCTGTAGATCATGCAAACATTTGTTCCGCGGCGGGAATCAAACCCGCGGATTTGCGAGAACATCGTAAATACATAAGTAGGCCTTAGTCTATAAGTTAAGCACATGTACTACCCTAATAGGGCATGTAAATGTTAAAATGAAATACAAAATAATTAAATCAGAGCATAGAAACTAGGCCAGCATTTTTCATTTATCGAGAAATATCTGAAAAAAATCCAAAATAACTTGCCGACAACGAAACGAAGATAAGTAATCTACTTTGTAGGAATAAATAAACAGAATAATTAACTTAATGCTAAAATTAAACTCACAGGTTAATTTAATCATTACAATTTTTTTTTACCAAGAGTGGTATTTATTTATTTGCGAAAATCACACTAATATTATAAATGTAAAAGTTTGGATGTTTGTTTATTCATTTATTTGTTTGTTTGTTTGTTACTCAATCACATCGTAACGGCTAAACCGATTTCGATGATTTTTGGTATATACGTAGATTATAACCTGGACTACCACATATATCCTTTTATCCCATAAATCAGTTCCCATAGGATAAAAATGGGGTGTCAAGTCAAGTTGCGACAGCGAGTTTGGCTTTTTCTAGGTTACATACACATTTAGTAGTGTAACGCATAAGAAATCGCGGGCAACAGCTAGTATTCCATATTTACATGAAAATTGGTGAAATTGATTTTAATTTATCTTCTGAGTGGTTAAATCAGCATGTTTACCTACTATAGTCGACATAAACTACCAGAGGGCTTAGCCAAGTTACAGTTAATTAGCGATGATGCTAGTCAATAAGTCCGAAAATTTATGGGATTTGACACGTGCTATAGAAATACCACGTGGTATAGCGACAACAAATGCATGTAGAAATCGAATCGATTCGGAGCGAATGTGATTTGGCTACGGGCTCTGTTTAACCACAAATACACTCCGAATGAACTGTAGGTAGGATTTGGCACAATTAATCTAATCTTTAAATTGCTCATTTTATTATCTTTTTTCCTTATAATCACAATGTAGATTGAGGTTTCAATAATCAAAAGTTATATTCATCAAATGCATTTTCGGTCATTTTCTCAAAAAAACAGATAAAAGAAGAAATAAAACTTACAGTACACTCCACTTCGTAGTAACGACAAAAAAACCACAGGTAACATACAAGAAGAGAAAGCATACGTAGGTAGAGTAATTATCCGTTATCCGTGCTGTGAGCCAGACATGCCTCATATGTATCAGTATATATCCAACCATCTGAGGATACTAAGCGGTGCTGGTTTTCAGGTATAATTTATATAGGCCAGCGATTTTTTTATCTATAACTAATATTATAAAGAAGAAATATTTGTATGTTTCTAACGAATAAACTAAAAAACTACTGGTCGAATTCAAAAATTCTTTCACCATTAGAATGCTAATTCATGAGTAACATCGGCTTCTTTTTACCTAACTGCGCAGGAGGAGGGTAATGTTTTTATTAAAAAAACTACGCGTGCGAAGCTGCGGATTGGTCAGCTAGATTCCTATAAAAAATAGATGGAACATAACTCGTGTTGCAGAACTATCAAATTTAAATTTTATAAAGCTAGAAAAATCTTATAATATGAAATCGTGTCATTAATACATCGGCATTGATGTTGCGAATACCTATTGATCATCCGTTAGTACTGATGTGTTGTCCGGTAGGGCGTGTAAGCGGGTTATAGAGCCGATCCCTCGTATAAATAGACGCAGCCACAACGTTTAATACACCTGATTGTATTATCGATGAAAATTACTCACTTGGCCGAGAGGTTTTGAACAAAATATTTTTTTAAAGCAATTCTCTTGCTAGGGAAATCTTGATGGGACTCAATGCTCTTGAGAGGTTTGTAAAATATGCTGATTGAAGGATTTAACCTTTTTCATGAGACAGAAATTAATTTTTGAAACGGTAAGAGGTAACGAGGCAATTTTGTTGGAACAAACTAGACGCAATTTATGTTTGACTAGCATTCAAATAATTGGCATTCTTTTTCATATCATACGGATTGAAAGTCATAATTGTCATTTTAGTGCTAAGATTTTTTTGTTTGTGCCAACAGATTTACCCCAATATAATCGACTACCTCCATGGTGCAGTGGGCGAATAGCCGGCTGAGACGCAGGAGGCAGCGGGTTCGATTCCCGCCGCGGAACAAATGTTTGCATGATCTACAGATATTTGCTCTGGGTCTGGTATTATAAGTATGTATTTACAAATAAAAAATGTATGTAAGTATTCTATCAGTTACCTGGTTCCCATAGTACAAGCTCTGCTTAGTTTGGGGCTAGATAGCGCTGTGTGAAATGTCCAGCAATATTTATTTCTTTATTTATATTTATATAGAAAGGCCAAAATATAGACAGGTTGGTAAAAAGAGTTTTACCTTTAGAAAATGCCAAAATCGACCTTACCTTTATGGTCGATTAATGTTAAAAAAATATTACTATACCTGCATATGTTTCTATATATCATACTTATAGACATACTCGTATATAATATAGTATTCCAATAAGGACTACAACCTCTTTTCAAAATAAAATTTTATATAATTCATGGTAGAGATATTCCAATCTAAAAATGTGCGCCCTTTTGTAAGTCGTTCCAACATTATATGGGGTTTCACGGCCATGTTTTTATAACTGCTGACAGATGGCGTTGCTCTGTCATAAGCTAAATATTAAAGGAAAGTGAATTGCCCGTCAAATGCCGTGTCGATATTATTTTGCGGGGAACTTGATATAAAAATAGCATTTGTGTCTGTTTATCTGTTGAAGTAATATTGAAAAAAAATTATTTTGTATCTTTGAGATTATGACATAATTTGGAACTAGTTTTTATTTTCTAAATTGAAAATGAAAAGCCGTCTTTATCCTTATTAGTTAAATAAAGTTGCTAGTGCACAGTGGTCGAAATCCGAACGTAAGTCAATAATTTTATTATTGATCGAGCGAAGCGAGATCTCTAAATCAACTTGATCAAATCGGCGTTGTATGTATGTATGTTTGTTTGTCCGAGGATAACTTTCGAAGCTTTGATCCGATCATCGTGAAATTTAATAAATAGATAGGTAATGATGGCACAACTTTGGTGTGACTAAATAAGCTAAAAATGTTGGGGGGTTGTTGAGATATTGGGGTTTAAGGGGGGTAAAAAAAACAGAATGAGACTATCCGGTCATGTAGCATGTCTGATAAAAGGTCTTTATAAACACATTTCGACACCATTTTTGTTTTTAGTTTAATTCTTGTAGTTTTTGAGTTATTAGCCATAATATAAACAAAACTTTGACACAATTCACAGGGTACACCAGTGACCCCACAGTGCTGAAATTTGGTATGCGTGTAGTTTTAGTAACACAAATATAGGGCAACGTCTGAAATCCAGCATAACTGCAATTTCTACCCCCAAAAAAGATTAACATATTACATGAACTCCCGTTACCTGTAATTTGAATGAAACTGTAGGTCAAGTTAGTTGGTTGTTCATTTCGTGGCACTATATTGGTAGTCAAAGATTAGGTAATAATATTTTTTTTTGTTTTTATGGGAGACTCGCGAGATCTCAGTTTGGGGCGAAAGACTAGTTAACTTAATTTTAATATTCGCCCTTCCTCCTCCATTAAAACTTTAACATTCCAAATCTTAGAGCCCTCCGTGCACGCAATAAACTTTAAAAGGGATACAAAGTTGAATCTTTTTGTATTAATGTATAGATGATTACAATAAATAAAGATTGTTTGACTTTGATGTAATGATGTAGGACGCGCAATTTTGGGCTAGAGGCTAGTTGCAATATACTCGTCTTTTATTATTATTGACCGAGCGAGCGAAGCGAGCGAAGCGTCTCGGTTTCAAGATTGGCCAAAAAATGCTTCTGTCCACCTGTCAGTTTGTCTATTCTCGCCTACAGGTCGCATTTTAAAACAGATTTTGACTAAATTAGTACACAAGTTCCTTGAATTAATATTTTTTTTTATCAATTTTGATTGAGTGGAAAATAGGGGGTGAAGGGGGGAAGTTTGCTGTAGCGTTATTTATCGACGGATTTCAATTATATTTGAGAGGCACACTACGGTCTCCATTCTATACGATGTTGCGAAAAAAAATCAAAAGGTGGGAGTGGAGGAAGGTAAAGGGGGGGAGGAAGTTTGCTGTATCGTTATATGGACAGATTTCAATTTATAATTTTTTTTTCGGGTATTCATACCAATCAGACTATGCAGTCCTTTCCGCCTTGACACGACAAACCCGTAGACACCAGATTCGATCTCCTACGACCAAGGGGACGCGTGTAATTACTAAAACCAGCGAAAGGGGAAAGTGTCGGTTATTGCATGGTTATAAAGGCTCGCGAGGTCAACTGTTCTCACAGAACCACTAGTTATTAATTATAAACATGTTATGTCCCACTGCAGTACAAAAGCCTTCCTCCCCTCTTTCCACTCGTATCTGTTCTTCACTAGTAAGAGCCAATCCTTTAGATAGGAGTTAAGCTCATAGCGCCACCTGTGCCTGGGCCTTCCACGCGGGCGTCGTTCGTTGCTTGGGACCCATTCTGTAGTGGTCTTCGCCTACGTAGCGTCACTTGTCTTTTGCCAGGTGGAAAAAAAGAACCCTCCCTTACGATATCAAAAAGCTTTCCGTGAAGTTGTCATACCACATTAGTGAATGGACGTAAGTACACGTTTGTTATAGCCTCGTGGCACGCAGCGCGCTTGTAAACACGCCGATACCGATGCAAAAGGTTCAACGTTTTTAGCCATCTTGTTAGAATTGCAGATTGGGAATAAATTACAATAACAAAATTGATTGTATTCACAGGCGTGTAAACTTTAACTCTGAATCCAAATCGACGCCTTCACTAGAAATTCACTTATTAGTTTTCTACGCTGAGGTAGTTACTACGCTTGACTGTTTATATATAAAAAAAACACTATGGTTCCCATAATACACTAGTACCAAATAACTGATATAACACTTATACAACCTGTTTTGTTATGTACGACATTAATTTAAAATACACATCCGGAATGTTATTAACTGATTATAGTGGTGGGTTTAATACCGGTAGCTTGAATATTTATCCAGTAATCGATACATTTCCAATAAACAATTTTTAACGTAAATCGGTGACGCCTTTACGACGATGCCACTTAGTCAGTGTAACAGGTACTTACTTACATGATGAATGATTATGATTTGTTGACCTATTTTATACAGGCATTTTAAGACTTGCACATAAAATGGTTTAAAAATACAAAATTTTCTATGATAATTAATTTGAATAAACCTATTTTACAACTAACTAGCCATTAGCTTTACCCGTGTTTTTATTTAATGTCGTACATAACAAAACACGCAGTATTTTTTTGTAAGTTCTTTCTTCTAATATAGAGGAATACCCCGGAACGACCATCTGTAGATTATGCAAACTTTTATTCCGCGGCGAGAATGAACCCGCAACCTCCTAAGTCTAGCCGGCTGCGCCACGGAAGCCGTCATTTGGAAGGGCTCTTATCATTATGAATCCAGTGAAATGAATGTGCAATCGATCAACCATCAGCAATCCCTTGCAAAAACGACCAAATTCATAACTAACTAGAATCTAAATCCCACTGCAGCACAAACGCGGTATTGATGGACAGTAGTGAGCCGAAGCAGCGGATATAGGCCAATTTCCCGGCAAAAATGACCGGCAGAGAGCCGTCAACGATACCGTCAGCCCGCGCTGTTCAAATCACCATTTAGATCTGATTATTGAGCTACAGTGGGAAATATTTACGAGTATCTTCAAACTTTACAACCACGGAACGTATTTTTTTGTCGCTGACAGTTCATCTGCTACCTGCACTCAGTGAATTCATAAATTAGCACTTTAAGCTTATTTTATCAACGTTTCCTCCAAATAGAGTTAATTTTCCTTGCATTTATTAAATGGCAATAAAGGTGCTGGCGTTCCATGTAACTGAAAGTTATCAAACAAAAGTATTCTGCAAACAAATTGGCATCTTTAGTTCAGATATATAAAGATAAATAAAACATCTTATTAAACAGTTAATGTCGGACAACACTTTAAAATAAAAATAGCCATACAATATGTATATATCCTTACTAATATTATAAATTCAAACTCGGTCGGTTACATTTTCAAATTAAACAGCTGGACCGATTTCGATTTGCTATAGCTAGATTATGACTGGGACTGAAACAAAGTCTGTCAAAACCTGACTGCACAGAAGGGTTATGTTTTTATTGATGAACCACGCGTGAAAAACTTTGGTCATCTAGTATACTCGTATCTTAATATGTATTATCAAAAACTAATTAAATTTTAGATTAGAATATCTGTAATAGAATAGAATACTCTTTATTGCACACCAACAAAATTAATGATACAATAAAAATACACAAAAATTAAGGTAAGTACAATGGGAGGTCAAAACGCAAGTATTTACTAAAATCCGTGATTTGATGTTTATGGGACAACGCTACTTTAATGTTTCAATCATTTTTAGGGTTCCATACCCCAAAAGAAAAAAAACAGAACCCATATAGGATCACTTTGTTATCTGTCTGTCAAGATCTCGGGAACGCGTGGAGGTATCGAGTTGAAATTAAAACCATATACTCAAATCTACATTTGAAGAATCTACCTTGAAGCTGTAAAAAAACCAAACTTCTAAGTTAACGTAAAAACAGATACGGCCGTTTATGCCGCAAAAAAACTTATATTTCGACACTCTTAAGAGAATTATAATTTATAGGGTACTTTTCGTTGAACTAGAACTATGAAACTTGGCAAGTAATATCGTGTACAAGTACAGGAAAACATCTGAAAACTAAACATTTGTTATTAAATCATTAAAAATATAGTCTTTATTTAAAGTACGTAATCAAGCATCGAAACCGTCGGTACAAATTTGTACAGAACCCTCGGTGGGCGAGTCCGTCTCACACTTTTCCGGTTTTTATATTTTTTAGAAATCCTTTTAACCTCCAAAACTGCATCGAAATTTTCGGCACAATTATCAGAATCAGTTAGTTACCTTTTCAGCAGTGACCTTTGAAATACGGTGTACCGACTGTTATGACATCGAAGTTAAGAGTAACTAAGCGAAAAATGGTTTTTCGAATGTCAGAGGTTGGTGTTTGCCATTTTGGGTTCGGTAAGCTTATGTCATCTAGGTTTGGAAGCAATTTTATTTGCGAGTAACTTTGTGATGCAAGTTAGGACTAAAATAAAATATTATCATTAGCATCCGTTAGATTTTAGGTATATTTAATAATTCATTATTATAAATCCCGTATTAATAATGTTTAAAATAAATCACGAAAGTTTTCTAAGTATCACACTTAAAATATTATAAATGTGAAAGTTTGGATGTTTGTTTGTTTGTTACTCAATCACGTCGTAATGGCTAAACCGATTTCGATGAAATTTGATATAAATGAAGATTATAACCTGGATCACCACATAGGCTACTTTTTATCTCCATAAATCAGTTTCCATGGGATAAAAATGAGGTGTCAAGTCAAGTTGCAACAGCGAGTTTAGCTGTTTTTCTAGGTTACCTACACAATTAGTAGTGTAACGCGTACGAAGTCGCAGGCAACGGCTAGTATTTGATAAATATTTATGTTAGTATCAAGATATTATCCGTCTTGTATTTTTTGCCGAACCTGAAGTTATTTTATTCATATAATATTAAATTAAATAGAAAAATTAAAAACAGATGTAAGTATATTGTTTTCTAAACTAAACATAAACGGAGTTCACGCTTGTTGTGTTAATTGTTAGTACAATTTATTTTTTCCATTCAAAAGCGAAATAATATTTCTGTTATAGAAATGTATGAGAGCAGTTGGCGCCGCCGCGGCTTCGCCACCACGTGCTCGGGGCCCGGGCGGCTGCGTTAAAATAAATATTAGTAGCGTATTTTGGAACGCAGCTTTCCACTGAGGTAGCGGACCCGTGCGTGCGAGCGGGACGGAGCACCTTGATGTCCCAGGCGAGAGCGAGATGTGACGAGCTTATCCGATCGATAGCCGCAGCCGCAGAATGCCGCTCGTGTGACGTCACGCGCCCGTCTCGTCATCTTTGACTCTGTTCAAGGAATTGTCACTATATTTATGTATAGAACCGACATTATCGGTGACTAGCCAGCTACCTGCCCGCGCGTTCGACCTTCACCGATGCCGCAACGCAACGTTAATTACGTTTTTATATCGCGTAAACGATTTGTAAATAAATCACGTGCTTACGTTGTAAACAGTGCATCGTTTGAATAAAGACATGATCGTAACTCGAGCGTAAAAAACGAGATGCCTGCCGTCTGCATGTTACTATCAAAAAGCTCTTACATCGATTTAGTATCTGCACTCAACTATCAGATTTACAAAAAAGGGAATGTTGAAAATGGGTTCGCGTCTGTGCAATGCACTCAGTCGTGATTCCGTGTCGATGAACACCAATAATATACCAGTAGAAATGGTTGATCTTTACGCTACGAATATTCGTAGTGGCTCTACGAGCTACGGGGCGGCTACGGAGCTCTACGCGGTTTTTTCATGTATTAGACGTAGGAATAATTTATACCGTGGCCGCTTTGAGTTATATTAATTGTAGAGGTAGCCTTATATTTGCTATATACACAGATTAGGGAATAGGTTGACCTTAATCGCTTCATTCCGATTGTTGGAAATATAACTCAAGGTGATTCGGATAAAAAATGTATGACAACTACGGTTATATTTTTCAACATACATATTTTGTATGAAATGAGTCTTATTATTATAACTTATAAAATACTGTTGGTAGTAACCGATATCGTTCAAAACTTTATTAGTTAGTTAAACGCTTATAGTGCGCCTAAAGTTCGTATGAATGAAACTAACTCGTTCATTTTCTGATAATAGGTTATTGATAGAAATAATAATTTATTAATATAGTCACCACCTAGGCTGGTACGAGTAAGGTAGCTAAATTTTCCTTATAAAGGGTGTTTTTTTTAGAGGTATAGAGCTTTGGAATGGAATAAAACAAGGATGAATATATAAATTGACATGAAATTGACTTTATTCAAAAGATTATCTTTTGGCATTATAATTTAAATATGATTTCTGGCATATGACCACCACGGCTGGCTTGGACGTACTCTAATCTGGATCTCAATTTTCAATCACTTTTTCCGACATTTGTGGCCGTATATCGGCAATAACGTGACGAATGTTGTCCTCCAAGTGGTCGATCGTAGCAGGTTTATCGGCGTAGACTAGCGACTTTACATATCCCCACAAAAAATTGTCTAACAGCGTTAAATCGCACGATCTTGGAGGCCAATTCACGGGTCCAAAACGTGAAAGTAGGCGGTTATCAAACGTTTCCTTCAGTAAATCAATTGTGGCACGAGCTGTGTGGCATGTTGCGCCATCTTGTTGAAACCACAGCTCCTGCACATCATGGTTATTCAATTGAGGAACAAAAAAGTCAGTAATCATGGCTCTATAGCGGTCACCATTGACTGTAACGTTCTGGCCAGCATCGTTTTTAAAGAAGTACGGACCAATGATTTCACCACCCCATAAAGCACACCAAACAGTCAGTTTTTCTGGATGTAACGGTATCTCAACATACACTTGAGAATTATCTTGACTCCAAATGCAGCAGTTTTGTTTATTGACGTAGCCATTTAACCAAAAGTGAGCTTCATCGCTAAACAAAATTCTCTTATGAAAATCGGGATCAACGGCAATCTTGTTTTGGGCCCATTCACCGAATCTACGCCTTGTAAGGTGATCGTTTGGCTTCAATTCTTGCACGAGTTGGATTTTGTAAGCACGCAAACCAAGATCTTTCCGTAAAATCTTCCATAAAGTGGACGGACACATATCCAATTCCTGTGCATGATGGCGGATAGACTGATTTGGGTCTTCCTCTACGCTACGGTCTACAGCAGCAATGGCTTCTTCTGTACGCACTGTACGACGTCTCTGTGGATGCGTATTATCATTTAAAGTAAACGTGGTGCGAAAACGGTCCATAGTTAGTCGAATTAATTGCTCTGATGGACGATTATGGTGACCGTAAAATGGACGTAGTGCGCGATACGTATTTCGAACAGAACCATTATTTTCAAAATAAATTTGCACAATTTGGAAGCGTTGTTCAGGCGTCAGTCTATTCATTTTGAAATGCCAAACCAAACTAAACTCAAATCACTTGACAGCTGACAAAATGGCCGCCAGTTAAAACAGTGTTGCCAATTTAAAGTTCTATACCTCTAAAAAAAACACCCTTTATATATTATGATAGCCTTGAAAAAAGGTTTGTGACCGATGGTCCACCAGGTTGTATTGAGTCTTATATAGGCTTATTTTTTACTTTCACAAATAGCGATGACGGAGATTAATTAAACTCTAAACCGTGGGACCCAACAAACCCATTATAAAATCACTCATCCTTTATTTATTATTTAACATAAACAAATAGATTACAGAAAAAAACTTACAATAATGGCATATAAAAATCCAAACAAACCTTATCTCTCTTCCAGCAAACCTTTAAGGACCTAGACACTAGTTGTAAAACATTTTATAAGACTTAAATTCGTAAAGTAAGTAGTAATAGTACATTTTTAGATTTTAAAAATACAATAACTCTATTACAAAATTAATTTCATCTACCAATTTTCATCATCTGGTACCATTTACATTTACCTCGTAGGGTTAGTAGGTTCGGGTCCATTCTCGCCAATACTCCTCTATAAAATAAAATAAAACGGTCAGAAGTAAGTTTTAAATTCGACTAAACCGAGATTTATTTCGCTTAACCGCAATAGTATTGTTTTTACAATCAATATTGCAATCACGATTTATAGAATGGACCTTTAAGCGGCACTTCAAAGGGTAAGCGTATACTATAAGAGGTTATAATATCGCGGAATGAATTTTGACCGCATCCAGTCCTCTGTAAATGTGGCTGCTTTTACGTGGAATACGTTGACGCCTGTCTGTTAGAGCTTACCTGTAAAAAGCCATGATAAGAAGCCTAAGAAGCTATGATTATGACAAAAAAGGGGACTCTTCTCGTTGGTTGAAACCAGTATTATACTATCCAGTTTTAATATATTTGTTTAGCTTGGGCATGTGTTTATTAAGAAATAACAAAACATTGTGAGCGTCTGTTAGGATTTTAGACAGTAAAGTCACCGATAATTCGAAAACTTATCGGTAACTAGCTGTTGCACCTGACTTCGTATGCGATGCGTTACACTACTACACGTTTGACTACTAAAAGAGTAGCTAACCTAGAAATTAAGCTAAACTCGCTGTTGCAACTTGACACCCCATTTTAATCCCATGGGAACTGATTTATGGAATAAAAAGTAGCCTATGTAGTAATCCAGTTTATAACCTACGTATATACCAAATTTCATCGAAATCGGTTTAGCCATTACGATGTGATTGAGTAACAAACAAACAAATAAATAAACAAACATCTAAACTTTCACATTTATAATATTTGTGTGATTTCTAATTGGTTTTGGAAAAATCCCAGAAAACGTATGGTGTTTTCTTAAAATTTGTGACGTGAAATTTTAAAAGAGAATAAATTGGAAATATTTATATTGTGTCTCAAAACAAGAACACAAATTATAGATATAAAACGATATCAACTGAATGTTCAAATGCTTTAGGTGTTCCTCAAGTGTACATTTTAGACCTCTTACTTTTCTTTAAATATTAATGATGGGCTTTCTTTACCTAAGAACGTGGATTTGTGATAACGAATGCTGTTTGCAAACAACACTAGTTTTATCTCCTAAGGTAAGGAAATCAAAAGTGTAATAAAATACTACAAGCGGATCAAAGGATATAAAATAAAATGATAAAGAGATGATGTCTTAGAAAGGTTTTTTTTGCATGAAATAATTATCTTCTATATCATCCTGTATTGATTTTTTTTAGCTAAGCTGTACCGATAAGGATTTATGATAAATAATTCAAGAGAATGGGTTTAGCATGAAGAAAAAAAACATTTCATGTATTGCTATAAGGAACCAGGTAAAATAATAAGAATCAAAAGCATTTCAATGACCTTTTCTTCCTTGGTTACAAGGCTAAAAACGAACAACAACCCCCTTCTACCACCCATACCTGGTCGGCATACCACCTTGCCGTACTAAACGATTTGCTTCAAATTTTCTTGTTAGCACAAGTAAGGAGTGGAACTCACTTCCGGTGTATGTTTTTCCGAAATAGTATAATCACGGAGTCTTTAAGTCCAGAAAGAATAGGTTATTTCTAGGCAAGCGTGCGCCATCTTCGAACACACCATCACTTACCACCAGGTGAGGTAGTAGTCAAGGCTTTGACTATCATCAATAAATTAAAAAAAACATACATATTTACGAGTAAAACGAAGGCTCGATCGAGTAAAAAGTAGTCGTAAAGATTTTCTACGAACTGGTTCCTGTTTAATACATGAATGAGGGCATAGAGGCCGCCACCGCACTTTTTAATTGGAGCGTGTAAATACTAGGCACGCCGTAACTTTGCTGCTGTCTGAGTTACTGTTAACGCGGCGATTGTTCGTCCTAAAGCATTTTGTAGAACGAAATGTGAATGGTTTAAAAAAGAGATGACAAAATTACGTAAAATTTTCTTAATAATGAGGTGGGAAAAATAATTTGTAACTTGTTGAGTTTTTCGAAATGAGGGTTCCATGCAACAGGGTCCGTGTAGGGGATACGTAATCATCATAATTTTACAAGCGCTTTTTATCTATAATTTTTGTAAGCGGCACAGAACACTATCGTTCCAACCTAACTATTGACACAAAAAAGTATCAGTAGTTCGGTCAACTGAACTACTAACACTAGAGGAAATTACATTTTATTATATTATTATACCGGTATATTAGTTCCATAAGACAAAACATAACAGAAGACGTTAAAATATTCATTTCGGTTTTCTGTTGCATGCGCCATGATGAGATGAGTTTATCCATGATCATGGCGCATGCAACTGCGTCGAAATATCGGGAAACTCGAAAACTCACAAATAAATTTAAAAAAAATACCGTTGGACATTTCACACAGCGCTATCTAACCCCAAACTAAGCAGAGCTTGTACTATGGGAACCAGATGACTGATAGAATACTTATATACTTTTTTTGTAAATACATACTTATAATATATAGAAAAATACCCAGACACGGAACAAATATCTGTAGATAATGCAAACATTTGTTCCGCGGCGGGAATCGAACCCGCTACCTCCTGCGTCTCAGCCGGCTATACGCCCACTGCGCCACGGAGGCAGTCATATCAAAGTACAAAACATAGTAAATATCCCGTTTTTGTACCAATAGTGTTCATAACCATGATAGTTCCAAAAATTATAACTACTAAATTGATAACCGTTTTTCTATAAGAAAAAATACATTTATTCGCCGTGAACATTCAACATTCAATTTGAATAAAGCGACAACATTATTTTAAATTAAATACGTTTACGAACTCTTCAGTTAAATGTTTACGTACGCTGGATGAAACAACCCACTCAATGTGGAAATTAGGTCAATTAAATACCGAAAACCAGCAACATTCATAAACTAACTTGGTCCTATAATATCCATTTCATAACGTGAAGGTGATTGTAGAACAAATATATAAATAATCACCTGTTATTTGTTGCACCGGTTGATGGTATAAGAGTATTTCTATATGGGTGATATTGGGTAAAATTTCACGTATAGCGTAATATATTCGCGTTGGCAATGTATATATGGGAAGATGGATTGTCAACTCCAAAACGGAAGCATGTCTCTTCTCAGCGAAAAAGAGTCAGTTTCTCCAAGTTCCCATTTTCCGAGATGTGCCGTGTTAGCTGTAAAAAGGTCACCTTGGGCTCTTTCGCTCACGCCTACTCTCAACTTTTGCTCGTACATCGAGTCTAAGGCTAAAACAGCTGCCATGAATCTAGGCATACTCAGCAAGGTCAGGAGATACTTCACACCAGGACAGCTTCTTAGTCTTTACAAAGCTCAAGTCCGGTCTGGTATGGAGTACTGCTGCCACCTTTGGAATGGTTCGGCCAAATACCAGCTCGTTACTTTAGATTCGATAGAACGTAGGTCTTTTAGGCTTATAGGTGAGCAATATATGGCGGAGACTAAGACCCAAAGTCTCGAACACCACCGTTAAGTTGCAAGCCTATCGATATCTTACAGAATACATTTCGGGGAATGTGCCCAGTAGCTATACGATCTGATCCCACCATCTCCCTTCCATCAAAAAACAAGCAGGCGCACGGCTCAGTACCATCCGTACCTAGTTGATATACCACCCATTTGCACACACCATTTTGGTTCTACGTACTTAATGCGTACAGCTAAGGTATGGAACACATTGCCGTCGTCTGTTTTTCTTAAATAATACTATCTGGCCCTCTTTAAGGTAAGAGGTTTCTTCTAGATCTTCGTGCTTCATCTTAGACCACATCATCGCTTACTATCAGGTGAGATTGTGGTCAAACGAAGATCTATCCAGTTAAAAAAAACCTTACTATTAGATTAAATTAAACACAGATTATTGTTCTCAGGGTCTAAAGTAGGTACTTTAAAGCATTGACAAATGACCCACTTTTGTTAGACCTAACCACCCGATGTGACGTCACGTACAACCATATTGCATTGTGTGTAGGTGGTCGGGTGCTGTCGGGCCCACCATAATCATTTTACTAGCTGGGTGCGTCGGGTGGTTTGGGCCACCCAAACAGGGTCGTCTGTAAATGCTTTTATGTGTATCATGATAATATGTTTTGATGTAAAGTGTTCATTTTAGATGAATTGGAAACAAAATACTATATGAATCATCTTAAATACAACGAATTAACAAAAATACTAGATTGTGTTTATCGGAACTGAAATGCAATAACACTTATACCATTTTACGAACAAAGCCGATCGTCGCCTCGATTTTTTAATAATTGATTCATGAATGAATTAATTTATGAAAATTCTTTATTATACCTTACAAGCTAGACACAACAGATATAAAAATATAAAATAAAACAAATAAATGTCAGCATAATGGGCGGTCTTATCGCTTATCTAAGCGATCTCTTCTAGACCACATTTGGATGGAGAGGATCTTGCTTATTGGAAGATTCATTATTTTTCGTTAAGTTATTTGTTTGAAGACAAAGTCAAAAACGTAAAATCAATAAATAAATAAATATTGCTGGACATTTCACACAGCGCTATCTAGCCCCAAACTAAGCAGAGCTTGTACTAAGGGAACCAGATAACTGATAGAATACATATATACATTTTTTTTGTAAATACATACTTATAATATATAGATGAACAACCAGACACGAACAAATATCTGTAGATCATGCAAACATTTGTTCCGCGGCGGGAATCGTGCCCATTACCTCCTGCGTCTCAGCCGGCTATTCACCCACTGCACCACGGATGTCGTCAATGGATATATATGGATATCAATGGAATAACCACGCCATAAATTAAGGTAAAGGCACCGTTTCGATAAATTACTGATAACGCAACGAAAGCATGGGCGGGGCCTTAAACTGACCATCGTGCCTAAACAAGCCCCTTCATAAGGAAGTCCAAAGCGTTTTCCAAGGAGTGCTGTTTATTAAGCTATTTCCTTGTTGCACGTAAGACGGAGTTATTCCGCCCACGCTCAGTAGGCATAACACCCAACGCGTTCTCACACTTTTCAAATTCAAATTCAAAATCTTTTTATTCATTAAAATCAAAAATATCACTTAAAACGTCAATTTACTGCCTGTTTCTTGACGACCAAGACAGGAAAGTCAGGCAGGAAACAAGGCTGTGTTATTTTTAATGATCCTTTTAGAAAACATAACAATAAAGAAAATAAATTACGTCTATCATATAAATAATTCGATAAGTATTATAAAGTAGGCTTTTTTATCAAGATTTTTTTGAATCTTTTTAAATTTGTTAATTGTCAATTTTTATACATCACTTGGGAGTTTGTTATAAAAGCGCACACCTTGCCCTTTAAACAATTTACTAACTTTACGGAGCCTGCAAGAGGCAAAAGAGTTTATCTTTATTTCTAGTATTAAAATTATGCTTCTAGCTATTTTTCTTAAACAAATTAATATTTTTGTGAACATACATCAGATTTTCATAGATTTATTGACAAAGGAATGTCATAATATTTATTACTTTAAACTTATGGCGTAATTATTCTCTGGGGCCCATATTATAAATTGCACGAACAACACTTTTCTGCAGCATAAAAACGGTGTTTATATCTGCAGTTGTAAATATAAACACAGTTTACACTCGTGAGTTGTGAGCGTGATTCTAGCATTATATAAGCTAAATTATACTATACTAAATTATACGTGTTATCATTTCTACAATATGACTGGCTAAGACTCTTCAAAATAGTGACCAAAAAATGTCGCAGAGTCGTTTCTAACTCTTTAGGTGAGGCGTCACAGAAAACCAACATTACTGTAGCCCATTTACCTGACCTATTTACCACCACCCTCTACCTTAGTGCTACCTACGATAATGTACTAATGTTTCTTAGAATTAGGCCTACGGTTAAACTTACCTAGCTTTATTTAGTACTTATTATACCTATCAACTTCTGTTAGCATAATAGGTGTGTGTAAATAAATGCCCTTCTATTTTTTATTTATTTATTTATTTATTTTCTAGTCAACATTTATTTGAATTCTTGGTTCTAATTAATATGTTATGTAAACAATGAACTATGCCTAGCAGTGGGTCAACGCATACTAAAACTGATGATAATGATAATGAAGGTTTGTATTCGTATTGTACGGTTTTTATTGTAGTAAATGTTGGATATAAAATAAATCTTGAAACTGACTAAATTGCTAAAAATTTAAAGTTAGTATGAGCTACTGACCAACTCTGGTGTCTGGAGTTTTAGGTCACCGACACATCTTAAAACTATTCTTATCGTTATGCAGACTTAGTGTAAACGGCGTGTGCCACGCAATCGCATGACGACGGCTACTTCCAATTTGGGCATTAAAAATATCCAAGATAAGAATTTGCTTAAATGTTTTGTGTCAGATGTAAGCCAAACATATTTCTTTTGTAATAAATCAAAATTAATATATTTTGGAATGGTATTAACAAATTATCGAATACAATGTAAAACACGGACGAGTACAAAAACGAATGAGTTCACTACAACTTTACTTGTATAACTTTCAACTTTATATCTACATTTACACAAATAAAAATTACGTAATGTATACAAAATAAAGGTCCTCTTTCATCTATCTTCCAAAATGAAAGCGAAAAAACCCATAAAAATTATTTATTCGCGAAAAAGATTTCCCATTCCAGGCTGCACAATAGTGTCAAGTAAAGGAAGTAACTTAAGGGAAAATATGATCAGAAAAATATCTTTGGAGCCCCTCACTATGGTCCGACACGCGCTTGTCCTATTTATGATTTCGTGAATCAATTTAATATGCTGTATGATGGGGAGGCTGGGCTCGCTGTGACATTTAATACCCGGCGGCAGTTCTTATTCCTAATGGTGCCCATCGGGACACACTATATTTGATATGTTTATATATGGTGTATATGTTATAGTCAAATATCGAAGCTCCGGTGATCCAAAGTTTGGCTGGTCAAGCCTCAGGCCTGAGGGCTTAACCAAGTTACAGTCGATTAGCGATGACGCTAGTCGATAAGTCCGAAAATGTATGGGATTTGACACATGCTATAGAAATACCACGTGATACAGCGACAACAAATATATGTAGAAATTGAATAGATTCGCAGTGAATGTAATTTGGCTACGGGCCCTGACATAAAGTATTAGTCAAAGTCCAAACCAATAGCATTTTACTACCTTTGACTAACGAATTCCTGTCTAATCCTAGGAGATACAAGTGGACAGTCAAACGCTGAAACTCAATTTGATGAAATCCCCTAGTCAGACCTAAATTACTTAGTAAGTGATAGTTTGTTCGATTAGATATATCATTGACTAATATTAACTACGCAAAATAGTAGTCTATCAAGACGGGGCACCCCGAAGGTAGGTCGAGTAGGTTAGGGTCAGAATGAGTGGCAGAACTGACTCAGTACACCCCGAATTGAATAGATTAGTATAGATTTCATCAAATTGAGTTTCGGTGTTAGCCTGTCTAAATAAGTCTCTCCTAGGATTAGACAAAAATTCATTGTTATAAATACGAGATGTATCACGTACCGTGTTACCGCTCGCAGTGCGAGGTGAGACGTTATTCGGAGTGGATCGCACTCACCCTGATTAAGGTTCACGCGACGTTAAAACGGTATGTAATAAATCCCGTATACATATATATATAAATCAATCACGAAAGTTTTCTAGACAAAAATTCGTTAGTCAGAGGTAGAAAAATGTTATTGGTTTGGACTTTGACTAAGACTTTATGTTAGACCTGAGGTTTGACTAGCCAAACCTAGGAGTGCCGGAGCTTCGATGTTTGACTATAGCATATACACTTATATTTGACGACCTCCGTGTTGCAGTGTGCCAGCTGAGACGCAGGAGGTTGCGGGTTCAATTACCGCTGCGGAACAAATGTATGCATAATCTACAGATATTTGTTATCTTTAATGTAAGTATATATTTACAAATAAAAGTACATATTGTGTTCCATCAGTTATCTGGTTCCCATAGTACAAGCTTTGTTCAGTTTGGGGCTAGATAGTGCTGTGTGAAATGTCAAGTATTATATATTTATATATAATACAAACGCAAGAAGTGTCGGTACTTTGAAATATATATTGTGGGGGCACATGAGCAAGCTTGCGTTTTAGGAAATGACACCCACGTCAGAGCTGCAAGTTGCTTGTACCCGCCAGACACCTCTTATATCATCCGTGCTTATTACATGTTTTACAAATAAATATTATTCTCTCAGAACTAAAATAGCTCAAAACACTATGGCTCTTTTTCATTACCTTAACTACTTAAATATAAAACTGAATTTTGATTGCATGGTAAAGGCCGCAGCACACTAGACGCAGTGGACACGTGCGTCTACTGCGTTGTAATGTCATTATCATCGTATCAGGCACTGGATGTCCACTGCTAAACATAGACCTCCCCCAAAGATTTCCAGAGCGACCGATCTTGTGCGACCTGCACTCAACGGCTCCCAGCAACCTTTATCAGGTCGTCTTTCCATTTAGTTGGAGGCCGTCCTACGCAGTGGACCGTTCCCGTGCACGTATAAAGTATTTATTCAAAACCAATTACGTACCTACAAAAACAATCATAAAATATAAACAGTACACTTTAAATACAATAGTTATTAATATTATTCTTAGACGCCGTGCTAAGTTGCACCTGAGTTACGGCTGCTAAACGCTTCCTAAGAGATCTCTAATATAATTTTTGGCTATCATTTAAATGATCAGCATAATTTTGAAGTTTTGTTCAGCAGAAAAATGTATTCTGCTGGCACATATATCATGTTGATATGCTACTTATGCCCGGCAAGAATATCACAATTCATTTGCAAATAATGTGATGTTAAGCAGCTCTAAATTTGATCGAGCGGCAAAATTATTATTTGAGCAGCAAAATAAGTAACTGACCGGCATACCGTGCGCTGAGTTTAATTAAACTTCTGAAAGCTAAATATTCCATCGTCGATTCTCGCACTCATCTAGACCTATCCTAACACTAGTCGGGGTGCCCCAATAGTTTTTTGGAGTGGGCTCTCACCAGAACACTCGCGTGGTCGGCCCTGAGTGTCGCTTTACCCACTCAGGACCTTCCACGTGAACTTCTGGCTCCACGCTTTTTTATATAACTCTAGGGGTGTTACGCACAAGACTGCCTAGAGTCGGGGTGCCACGTGTCGATTCTCCCACTCATCTAGACCTAACCTAACACTAGTCGGGGTCAAATAACCCCGACTAGTGAATAAAATAGAATAGAATAGAAACCGCTTTATTGTATACCACACTTAAATTGACAAATCATATTTGAAACACTTAAAACTAGACACGGGATAATACAATTGGCGGTCTTATCACTAAAAGCGATCTCTTCCAGACAACCTTTGGATGGACTGGATTTTACGTTAGGTGTTAGGTTAAATAATAATTAGCCACTTAAATAATAATTCTGCCGGCCAAGTAATTATTTTGTTGCAAAAATTTTACAATTTTGCCGATATTACCAAATTTGTTTGTAATACAAGTGCTGTGCTTTATTTTTATTCATTGCGACGAAAACATTGTTTGCTGAACGTATGATTTAGATGCAGATTTGGCGCCGAAAGAATATAATTATTGGCCGGAGAAATAATTAGTTCTCATAATTTTTATGATAAAGATCATTTAATCGCAGAATGTAAGTTCAATTTTACATTGCTCTTAATGTATACAATTTAAGCTCAATTAATATTCTACCAGATAATTCCTGCTGTGCAAATATTACATAAAATAATTAAAAATTGAAATTACTGTCCATTCCGTGTCATAAAAAATAAGTTTTGTTTTGTTTTTGTTATAACAATAAAAGAAAAGAAATTATGTAATTACATGTCTGTTATGTTTATATAATTAAAACATACCGCAATGGTGTTAAAACATTTACAATATTGGACTATCAGCTAACAAAGTAGGTGCTTAGACATTTTATATCAAAAAACGCAATCAGAATAATCAAAATAAGCCATAATCATATGCCGTGGGAAGCCAAAGTACGTCGCCCCGGTAGAATTGTCAATCAGCCATCATTGGCGGCATCTATGTATGAGAAAATGAATTTTCTTCATAATTTTTTTTTGCGTGAATTTTCCGATACTTTAATCGTTATTCTGCTATTCGGGGCGTAGACAAATCCAACAAATCAAACATCATCAAAATCCTAAAAAAATGGTGTAACTAACCAGGTTTTGTTTTATATAATATATAGATTTGCATTTGCGGGATCGGGTAACGCAATTCCGTGAAACTCGGTCAAAGCAGTTCTTTGAACAGGATAGTAGCGTATCTATTTCCTATAGTAGTAAGAAACTCTACTATCAAATTTAAAAGTTAATAACATCTAAGATAAATTGGCACCATTTCTAGGCCTATTCAGCTAGGAAAGCTTTATTTTACATTATCTGACCAATCCACAGCTTCGCACGCGTAGTTTTTTAATAAAAATCTCCTTCTGCGCAGTTGGGTAAAAAGTAACCTATGTCACCCGGGAATAGTGTAGCTTCCCAACGGTGTAAGAATTTTTTAAATCGGTTTAATAGTTTCGGAGCCTATTCAATGCAAACAAACAAACAAACAATCAAAGCTTGCCTTTTTATGATATTAGTTACGAGTAGTATAGATCATCGTTTACAGGTGAGAATGCGGTGAAGCAAAGATCTATTAAAAATTAAGGTACTTACCAGGTACATGAAAGTAAGAATGACATTTTGTTAAGCAGTTGTTTAACCTAGCTGTTTTACTGCTGAATTACTTTTCTAACTATTGCTTTTTTGTTGCTCAAGACAAGTTAATTAGGTACATAATATTATTTTATAAATAAGAAAATGAAGTGCTTAAGACCATCATCATAAATCATAAATAAATAAAATTAATGCTACTAAAATCGACAATCGAATGCAAGCGTGACATTCATCTTACTTTCATTTTACGGAAGCATTAATGATATATTAAATATGTACATATTTTCCAAAATAAAAGAGATTATTTTAATTTTAATTAGTTATAAATATAACTGCTCATAATTACAAAATTGGGGATTTAAATGGTCAATTTATTAATGTTAACATAGCTGCTAACAATAACATTATTTACAAACATCACATCACATTAATATTATAAAATAGCTGTTGCCAGTGGCTTCGCCCGCGTTGTTCTGGGGTGCAAAAATACATATAGAAATTTTGAAATCTATTTTTATGATAACCTGATTTGTTGGATAACAAGTAGCCTATATGTTAACCCAGGCACAAATCTAAATACATACTAAATTTCATCGAAATCGGTTAAGCCGTTTCGACGTGATTGAGTATCAAACAAACAAATAAATAAACATCCAAACTTTCGCATTTATAATATCAGTGTGATGCGAAACTTTGGATGTTCTTCCTGTTTCTTTGTTTGTTACTCAATCACGTCGTAGTAAAATCTAAATTAATTGCCTGGATTAAACATAGACTTTGACGACCTCCATGGTGCAGTGGACGAATAGCCGGCTGAGGCGCAGGAGGTAGCTGGTTCGATTCCCGCCGCGGAACAAATATTTGTATGATCTACAGATATTTCCATGAGCATACGTTAACTAAGTAAATTAAGTTAACTAAGGGATATTTTTAGGTAATTTTTATCAAGCTCATGGAAATCCAATAGGTCGGACTTGGCATGTGTCAATAAATTACCAACGAATAGCATATACAAATGACAAAACATTATCGTCCTGTCAAAAAGTAAATAGTAAAAGTCGCCTTAGAACTAGACAAATGGAGGTAATTTCATGCTTTTTTTTTTCGAATGGACTAATCTCGCTGTTGGCCTCTGAGGTCGTGACAGCTTAACCGAACTTTACAGCTTAACCGAACTTTGATAATTTCATGCGAAAAGAGCAAAGCTTTTAAATACGAGAGACAATCGCATTTATGCAATCCCCACCACCGGACCCGTCTACTCGCGCGCAGAGGGCAGCGGCGCGTAGTGCGAGGCGAGACGTTGTTCGGAGCGGACCGCACTCACCCAGATTCTCACGAATTGAACCGAAACGTTGTCGGCAGAAACACCGATAAAACGGTACGTGATAAATCCCGTATTTATAATATAGTTATTAAAACTTTTCGTTAGTAACGCTAATGTATGCTATTTGTTTATGTTGATTACAAAGTGACTGATATCTTATTTTATTTTTTCCGGTCGCCCAGTTTCAATCTATGCTTTTAACTTTCCGCTTAAACAACCCATTTCCCATGAATATAAACTGTAAGAATGGTAAAATAGCGAACACGAAATTTTATTTTCCATCAGATAAATGTTTAAGACAGTTTGGGTTTGCGCCAAATCGACTCGCACTGGATCAAAATAGAAGATACGAACGAAGAAAGATCTATACGAACTGGAATAAAACAGACTACGTAAAGGCAACGTAAAGGTAAAGGACTGTATTTTCTCGACTGCCGAAGAAGGGTTTTGTTATTTTTTTTTTTTTCGAATGGACTAAACTCGCTGTTGGCCTCTGAGGCCGTTTCAGCTTAACCGAACTTTTGGCGAGCGCAGATGGCGCTCAGCCCAGTAAGTTGTTTGAAGAGGCAACTAGCGCAAGGGCACCACTTAGGTACGAGCCTCGGCTTGGGCAGTTGCCGGGGTGGGGATAGGAGAGAAACGCCCGGGTACATGTCTGTACCTCGTATAGGTGGCGAATGAAGGGACTCGTCGACCTCGGTGGTTTTGTTTTGTTATTTTTTTATTTTTATTGTATGCTACATGAAGATAGAACAAGCTTATGACCCACCTGATGTAAATGGTAATCATCGCCTATAACAGAGAACTGCCTCGTAGGTCACGCACCTTAGAAATATGCCCTAAGTTGCACTGCCCTGCGTCCATCAACTTGAGGCATACTGGTGTAAAGCCTCATGTACCTGTAATTTCACCGCCAACCCTTCAAACCGAAACGCATCAATGCTGCTTGGTGGTAGAAATAGGTATGGTGGTAGTACTTCCCCGGGTGAGCCCTCTCTCAAGGAACTCTACTACTCTTAAAGTACTCTTACTCTTTACTTCTCTTCTCTGTTTATCTGTGTATGTGATGTATTTCATCCTCTTCATATACCTCTCCATATTAAGGTCTTCTGAAAGAAATCGCTTTAAATGATAAGACCCATTGTATATTATTTCCATGTTAGGTGCATATGTATTTTATTGTACTGCTATGTGAAGTAATTGCTGTTATGTACAATTTATTTCTATGTTAACAGTTAATTAAATTAACTTGTATCATCTATAACTTGTAGCTCCCAAACGATTGGGTGGATTTTAATAAATAATAGTAGATTATTAAAAGATCTTCTTCGGTGTTCTTCTGTATTATTAAGTCTTCTTTAGTCTTCTAATTTCTTCATTGGTCTTCTTAGGTCTTCTTATGACTTTTTATGTCTTCTTTGACGACCTCCGTGGTACAGTGGGCAAATAGCCGGCTGAGACGCAAAAGGTAGCGGGTTCGATTCCCGCCGCGGAACCATTGTTTATATGATCTACAGATATTTGTTCCGGGTTTGGATGTTTTTCTATATAAGTATGTATTTACAAAAAAAAAGTATATAAGTATTCTATCAGTTATCTGGTTCCCATAGTACAAGCTCTGCTTAGTTTGGGGCTAGATAGCGCTGTGTGAAATGTCCAGCCATATTTATTTTATTTATTTTTATTTATATCTTACGTATCTTATCTTACAAAGAAAATGCCGCGAAACGTTGTTCTAAAAATAAAATTTATATCGGAGAAAGTGTGAAAAGTAGAGTTGCAGAGTAGAGAGTTCTCCTCGTGGATAAATCTGTCTGCATCTTGGGCGTGCTTATATCCCTCTCTGCACTCAAGACTCTAGTGAATCCTTCGTTACGTTCGGGATTCAATATAGCGCCCATGACGCAAGATACTGCTTTATTCCGTCGTTTAATAATCTACTATTACTATTTTAAATACGGTGTCAAAATAATAATAATTCTCAAGTCCTCAAGTCATCAAGTAAAATTTATCTATTTTAAAATTAGTAATTTTAGTAAATTTGTAATTTGTGTGAAATTTGTATTCTTTCAAATATAGCTATTATTTGTATCAAACTAAAGTTCTTGAGAGAACGATTTCAAAAAGGCTAGTTTGTTAAAAAAATAAATACTTAACATCTAATGGTGTCCTAAGATACGTACAAGCTTAACGTTTTTGTGTCCCTAGCTCATCGAGCTTGAACGTTCGTGTAGCGGCACCCTAATGGTCACATATATAGTCCTGACCCTACACTAGGATGCCTTGGATCCTGGGTTTCAAAAACTATGAGTTTTATGGTACCATAACACCTGGATGCAAACATTATCCCCACATGATTCACCAGCAACCTTGTTTATGATAATGCCCAGCTTGAAGTGGCAACAAGTGGCCTTGATACCAAGCGATGATATTACGTCTCGATTATAATAATTAATTTACAATGACGTTGCGACGTGACGTCCATAAGCGAGCAACGTCAAAGAACGTGCATTTAAAAAATTGTATTAACCTGCTATGTACTTACGTCTCTATGAGTTAGTGGTAAACTCGATGAAGAAAATGATACTTAATATTCATCATCCTATCAGCCATAAAAAACTGCTAAACATAGGCCTCAATCATACATTTCCAGAATTAACGATCTTTGTTTATATTAAACACTAGCTGTTGCCCGCGACTTCGTACGCGTTAGCTACTAAATGTGTTGGTGACCTAAAAATAAAGCTAAACTCGCTGTTGAAACTTGACTTGACACCCCATCTTTATCTTATGGGAAATGATTTATGGGATAACGTACGTATATACCAAATTTCATTGAAATCGGGTTTTTCATCATTTTGTCAAAACCAAACTTTCACTTTTATAATATCAGTGTAATTTAGAGACACAAGCTAACAGGCCTCTTGATGTTAAGTGGTTACCGTCGCCTATAAACTCCTGCAGGATATGGCACGATCTCCACCCAACGGCCTCCAGCATCTTTTATTACGTCATCATTCCTTCTAGTAGAGGATCGTCCTAAGCTGCTCTTTTCAGTGCGTGGTTCTCTTGAGAACCTTTTTGCCCCAACAACCGTCAGTTTTTTGAACTATGACTTCAGATTGCAAATATTTTGCATTATATCGGTACCTTTATCTTGCCTATAGATCTCTTCATTTCTGATATCACTGATAAACTATAGAGAAAGGCCAAGCATAGCCCTCTTTATAGCTGAGTAACCTGGAGCTTTCATAAGAGCTTTAATGCAATTTATTAAATTATAGCAATGATAACTTAATTAAATATAAGCAATGAATAAATACTTTATTTACCTATGCAAATAAACATTTTGTATTTTGAGTAAATATTGTTTACTTCAAAAGTCCAAATTGGGGTCTGCCAGAGGGCGATGGAGCGTAGTATATTGAGAGTTAGATTACGGACGGAAAGCGGAAAGCGGGACGATCTTGACGCACATAGTGCGAACTGGACGACAAAAGGCTTAGACCGGGATGAATGGAAAAAGGGAAGGGAGGCCTTGCCCAGCAGTAGGATCCTGTGGGCTCTTTAGATTAGATTGTTTACTGTATATTGAGAAATGCAATTATGGATTAGATTTCAACTTAGATTAAAACAAAAAGGGAAGATACGGCACAAGCGACTCGCAAGTGGGCAGCTCAAACTGGGTTCATGCACACAATTTCGCTTCAGTCACAATCGGACTGACCTACGCAATAGGCGCCGCAACTGACACTTGATTCTCTCTCACTTGTACTAAATATAGGGTCTTCGCTCTGTCTCGTTCACTGGATTGACACTCCACGTAATAAGGTGATGTAACTTATTTTATAAACGTGTGCATGAGATTATCTATGTAGTGCAGCAGGGCCTAGTTTGACTAATAGCAATGTAAGCGCGTACCGTATCTTCCCTTTTTGTTTTAATCGAAGGATTTCAACAATACAACAAATGATTCTGAATGACATTATAAAGACATTGACGTCGGAATATGACGTCCACATGCCACCAACGTCAATATGCAATTAAAATTATAGCGAGGGTTAATTGTCGCTTGTTCGGTACCACGTGAATGATGTCGTGATAAGTTATGGTAGGATTTACACCAAGGCTCTTTCTATACACCTTAGGTAGTATAAATGGAAGTTGGGTATCTAAAATCGGATTTTAAGTGGTAATTATATTCAACGGTTTCTCAGCCTGCCCCAACACCAATCTGCAGGGACCCATTGTGTAACTGCTGCCCATCTATCTGTGGGTATGACGACCTTCATGCCTTCCAAGATCGCAGATGGAACGAGGCAAGTTATCGCAAGATATGGGGGAATATGGGGGAGACTTTTGACAGTAGAAATAAGTAAATAAAATATTGGTGGACATTTCACACAGCGCTATCTTGCCCCAAACTAAGCAGAGCTTGTACTATGGGAACCAGATAACTGATAGAATACTCATATACTTTTCTTTTTTGTAAATACCTACTTATAATACATAGAAAAACATCCAGACCAGGAACAAATATTTGTATATCATGAAAACATTTGTCCCGTGGTGGGAATCGAACTCGCTACTTCCTGCGTCACAGTCGGCTATGCGCCCACTGCGCCACGGAGGTCGTCAAATATTCTAAACTAAATTTATGCACCGCACCGCAGCTTCTAGTTTATTCACAGCACGACGTTTTAAAATGATCCCTAGGACAATCAATAAATATTGTTTAGTCTTAGCGTAATATGCGGTATAAAATTTCTAAGTCTTCGATATTCAAAGAAAAAGCTCCTTTGTAATTCTTTGTACTTAACTGCAGTAGGTAAAACAATTTTTTTTAATAACTTATACTGTCTCAATGCTGGGCAAAGGTCTCCCCCATTTCTTTCCATTCCTTGCGTTCTCCAGAAATCTCTTGCCAGTCATAGTAGAACCCATCCAGATCCAGATCGTCGCGCTAACGTTTTCGTGGTATGCCTCGTTGCCGCCGTCCTGTAGGTTGCCAATCGGTTGAGATCTAAGTCCACCTTTCAGGGTGCATTCGCGTGACATGCCATGATATGAACCTTTATATTTATATAATAAATATTATCTCTTTATATTTATGCTATTAAAATAGAACTCAGCAGAAGACGGCCCCAGCCTAGATAGAAAAACGACCTAGTAAAGGCAGCAGTGTTTTTTTTATTCATGATAGTCAAGTGCTTGACCTTTACCTCGCCATGGTGCTTACCGTGGGCATACGTAGGGGGCAAGCCGCACAAGCTTTGTTGCTAAAAATCTATGGGGGCAGTCTATGTTCAGCAGTAGACCTTCTATAACTCAAATGTGTAGTTTTAATACTCTTTTATTTCTCTATATATTATAAGTATATATATATTACGGCTGCGAAACTTCCTTCCGACTTCCACCAAAATTGCACTTGCGCAATCATTATTGCATCCTATTCTCGACTATGCTGACGCCAGCTATCTTGATTTAACTGAAGATCAACTCAACAAGCTTGAGCGTCTCCAGAATTTCTCTATTAGATTCATATTTGGCTTGCGCAAGTACGATCACATTTCAAAGTATCGCCACAGACTTAAGTGGTTACCTATCCGCCTTCGCCGGAATGCGCACATCCTTTCCCTCCTTTACAGCATCCTTTTCATCCCTTCTACTCCGTCCTACCTCAAAGAACGCTTTGACTTTCTTCACCTTTCCAACTCTCGACCCTTACGTTCCTCTGAAACCCTTCAATAAAAACTCCCCTTCATACCTCAGTATTTCATAGTTCCTCTTTTACTTTGCAGGCTACCAGGCTCTGGAATGCCCTACCTGTCTCAATTCGTCACGCTAAATCTCTCCCTATTTTTAAAAACTTGGTCAGACAACACTGTCTGTCATCCATCGCTCACTCGGCCACTTATTAATTATTACATTTTTATAATTTATAAATGTAAGTATGACAATATATATTTTATGTATTATAATATTAATATTTATGTAATTTTATGATTATATTATACATTATAATTATGCATTTTATTTTATATTATCTATATCTTTAATAAATATACGTGTACTATATCGAATTTACGCCGCCGTCTTTATTTTGTTCACATAGATCCTGTCCATCCAAAGGTTACCTGGAAAAGATCGCTTTTAACGATAAGGCCGCCCATTGTACCTATTATTTAAGTGTATTTTCTTATAAATGTTTGTATTTAAATGGTGTGCAATAAAGAAATTATCTATCTATCTATGTATCTATAAGTATAGATTTATAAAAAAAAATTATATAAGTATTCTATCAGTTATCTGGTTCCCATAATACAAGCTCTGCTTAGTTTGGGGCTAGATAGCACTGTGTAAAATCTCCAGCAATATATTTTTTTTAATACAAACTGTGAACATGGGAGAAGTATCAGTAAAAAACATGAAAACCTTATAAAATGTACCCTAAACTAAATTTCATAAAGCATATTTTGTATGCATCACTTTAGCTGCTAGTTTGAGTGGCGAGTGATATTTTATCTTATAAATATTATAGCATCTTTATCGTATATGACGCGATTTAAAGTAACTTTTAAGCACACCTTAAACGTAATTAATGCTAGTATTTTTGGTTTGTAAACTAAATTGAATATTAATAAGTCTTGAAACCCCAAAAGTTACGCATAACAGAACAATGGGTAGACAAAATTGCACCGACTGATACCAAACTTATCGATTTTTATTCGCTTTTCGTAGAGACAAAGCATTTGTTATTTACATTAAATTTGTTAGGCGCGTGACTAGCCACGCACAGTGAAGAATCATTATGGCTGTATTATATTAATTTTAAATTCAAAAGTATTTTTGTATGAACATTGTATGTAATGATTGAAATCAATCGCGAAAGTTTTCTAAGTAAAATTGTATGCTCTGTTTACAAATCCAACTACAGAGTTAAGTTTAAGTTAAGAGTGAATAGGTTTCTTCTAGATATTCGTGCTTTATCTTAGACCACATCATCGCTTACCATCAGGTGAGATTGTGGTCAAACTAATATCTACCCAGTAAAAGAAAAAAAAGGTGGTTGACTACTTGTAAACTAGTAGTTTTGTTGGGTCAAAAAGATTCAGAAAGAATACCTGATTAAGGTTGCTGGGGGCCGTTGGATACAGGCCGCAAAATATCGATTGCCCTGGAAATCTATGGGGGATTCAACCTCCGTCGCCTGATATGATGACGAAACTAGTAGAGGTTACTCAGTTAACTATAGCGGTTTGGCTGGTAGAGGACACGGGCATACACACGAATGGAAATGGTCACAAAGCTATGTATTTCTTAAACGGGATTATATAGGGTGTTTGATAATATATGCACAAAAATGAAAGGGGTTATTTTGATGAGCATAATAAATAAATTTGTGAAATGTTTACCATAGAAATGTGAAATTTATTTTAGCATGTAAAACAAACACTTTTTTAATCTTATGTTGTAACATTGCATAATGCTTACCATCTAACCATAGATACTCTATTGGTGATGTCTCGAGATATCTCTTGTTGTCCCTTCCTAACCCAAAACCCGCAGCCATTTTCGAAAGAGATATCAAATCGGCCTTTATTTTTGGATGTTGATTGCAAGAGTAGGCAGTAAGTTTTATATCGAATTAATCACCCAAACTTAGTCGGTTTTTTCTAAATTTTTTTTCTAGAAGTCTTTTTTTATGTTTGAGAAACCGTTACTTGAACATCGTCAGTATATTACTAAACACCCCGTATAACGAGAAAATGTTAATAAACCTCATGTTTTTAAAAGACCACTGAGGTTGTCAATAGGCTAAGTAGTCACAAGAAATAAAACTTTATTTTGGACTAGCTGTTGCCTGTGACTTCGTACGCGTTACACTACTAAATGTGTACTAATTTGTCACAACATATCACAATAATTTAATTTAATAGAAATTTTGACACCCTATTTTTATCCTATGGGACCTTATTTAGGGAATAAAAAGTAACCTATGTAATAATGTAATCTACGTACTTACCAATTTACATCGAAATCGGTTCAGCCGTTACAACGTGATTGAGTAACAAACAAATAAACAAACATCCAAACTTTCACATTTATAATATAACAAGCTTCCGCCCGCGGCTTCACACGTATGGTTTGCCAATAAAAAGTAACCTATGTGTTAATCCAGGTTATGATCTACGTACATACCAAATTTCATCGCAATCGGTTCAGCCGTTTCGACGTGAAAGGGTAACAAATATCCATATATAGATACAAACTTTCGCGTTTATAATATTAGTGGGACACTATATTGTGGATACCTACAAAACAGAAGCACTAGTAAAAGCGAAGCATGAAGTCAGTCAAAGTCTTGTCTGCATTGTAAACATCACACGTTATAGGGCCGTGTGTCCATTATGCATGTTAGGGTTATCATAGTAATTTAGTTAAAAGCAATTAAGATGTTTGTCAGTGCACGCTACGAGTTGCAGTTGTTAGACTATTGCTAAATAGATTACCCACATGCTTCTTGTAGTTTACGATACATACACTCACTAGTATAGAATAGACAGTATATTGCACTTTTCAATTCATGTAGTTAAATTTGAAATAACAAATCAGTATCAGCATTATTTCTCTTTTTTGAAATGTTTTTCCACATAATTTCCACATAAACAGCATCCTCAGCAAACTTCATTATAGTAAACTAGCAAATACAACGATCGCATCGCTGCATCTCTTCTCTGCAGATAGAAACACCAATTTATGCAAATTCCATCCATTCCCAACTACCAACTCCCGATAGATTGCTGCCCGAGGTTTTGTAATCTCAATAACTGCTGCTAGCCGATCTGGGATACCAGCTGCCTGCGTATTTATTTTGGATAGATCAGACAAATGAACCGCGTTTAAAATTGTTTGCAGTTTAATAATCTAAAGAGTTTAGCAAAGTTGGAATTGGCAGTATACAAGGTATCGTCGTTTTATTTTATTTTGATAAAGTGAAACTTTTATTACATCGTCTCAAACTTTTTCGTCTGTGTGTTGCATGTCGCGTGACGGTTGGCTGCAGAGTAGGGATAAAGTGAAAGGCGCTCGTCAGAGCAGCCGAGGCCAATATGGCGGCGCCTATAGTTCGCATCAGCTGACCGTGTAGTGTATAGACTATTACTCATTTGTGCCAACGAAAATTTATAGTTAAATTTCTATAATGTGAAACAAAGTTTCACTTTTGCAGTGGTTTCATAAAACCACACAATCCTTTTTTATTTAACATAATCATATATATAAGTAGTAATATCATAAATTCATACATATATATACCACGAATTTAACAAATTACTTGTAAACACACAAAAAGGTTGATAAAATACATAGTATATAGATATATATACATATATATATATATATGTATTTAAGTTTTAACAAAAATATTCTGAATAATTAATGTAAGGATAAGACGAAAGAAAATTGGTCATCTTATACGAAATAACTAATTCATAGAAACATCATCGACAAAAAATTTGAATGACGAAAGCACAAAAAAGGCCGGAGTACTCGTAGCTTACTCACGGCCTTCTGTATTCTTTCGTTCACCAGTAAGATACAGCAGCAGATGGTCGCTATTGTGTTGTCTACGGATGTTAAAGAAACTTTGGAATAAAGCAAACGGAGGAAACTGCATCCTGCTGTGAGTATCGTGTGAATGTAATTGGTTATTATTGTAAATAACAACGCAAAGTTACTATATTACGGTAGTTTTATTACATCTATGCTGTGCTATGGAAACCGTTTGGTATTTCTCTACAAAATCGAATCAAAAATGAAGAGATCCGTAGACAAATCCAGGTCATAAATATAGCCAAGAGGACTAGTAAGCTTCTTATTTGTCGAGTAAATGATTCGCTTTTCAATCTGGCGTTGCCAGTGGCTAAGTTTAAGTCATATTTTGTGCAGGTGGTAGGGCACAGATGACAGATAAGCATGTAGGCCATGCATTGAATGGGTTCCCCGCAGTCACAGCCAGTTAATGTAGGCTCCCGCATTCCCCATCTACACAGATTCTATTAGTAAACTGAAGTGGCAGTGGGCGTGGCACATACATGTAGATCGAAGAAATGACGGCCGGTAAGTGCACAAAGATTCTCGAGCAGAGACCACGCACTGGAAAGCATACCGTAAGACGGTCCCCCCACAAGATGGAAAGACGATTTGATAAAGGTTCCTGGGTGAAATTGGGTGCTGGCTGCAAAAGATTGGTTGCCTAGGATATCTATGTAGGAAGCCTATGTGGATTTAATGTGACTGATATAATGGCAAAGCCAAAATGTTAAAGGCATGTCTTGTATTTCCATGGAGCATAGCGATGATGATATCAGAAATAGGAAGGTTTAAAATTTCACTATACTGTTTCATAAACAGTCCGAGCAAATCCAAAATGCTTGATTCAGTGAGCCAATTACCGTTCTTTACCAATTAAGTCGGTGTGTTTTCAATTAGGTGCTGCTGCCATGGCTATGACCAAAACTATAACAATTTGCAAAACTATGCAATTTTTAAGGTTAAAACATTTTTAGGCGCGATGGGCATTTTTGAGATGGGGAAAAACAATTGAATTCACGGCACTGTTACCGACACCTCTGTATATAATTTGAGATGGGAAACAAACATTGAACTCATGACAATGTTACCGACACCTCTGTATATAATTTGATTTATTTTAGTTTGTGGAGGGACATAAGACAACTTTCTTAGTAAACTTTCATGTTTATGCGACATCCATCATGATCATTTTACAACATCCAAATTTTTTTTGAAAGGAAAAGTCCTTTAGGCGCGTTGGGCATTTTTGAGATGGGATAAAACAATTGAACTTACGACACTGTTACCGTTACCGTTACCGACACCGATCCTGACGATTCAATAAATATATCCTGACGATCCAAAAAATATATCCTGACGATTCAAAAAATACACTCGTAATTGTTCAAGTTTTCATTTCTGTCGGCCCTCCCGGAGTGCCACTTTTTTACACTTAAATGTATCGTATATTATTAAAGTCTTATTCTAAGGAATATTTGAGTGTGCGTGGTCGTAGCTTACGTCATTTTTGTTTATTGTTCTCAAATTCTCAGCGTTGGTTTGTGTACTGAATTCCACTAAAATCGATAGTTCTCACTGCAGTTTCTATTTTTCGTTTATCTTTGAACTTTTCTATATTTTATTAGTTATTTAGTTATTCTATAGTGCCTGCTGACAAAACAGTTTTGTAAAGTTTAACTTTCGGTACATTGATTGTAAGATGACGACCAACACCAGCTTAAAGTATTTAGTGCAGTTCAAGGTGAAAAATAACATAATCACACTAATATGTATTATAAATGTGAAAGTTTGGATGTTTGTTTGTTTGTTACTCAATCACGCCGTACAACAAAACCGATTTCGATGAAATTTGGTATATACGTAGATTATAACCTGGATTTGCACGTAGGCTACCTTTTATGCCATAAATCAGTTCCCAAGGGATAAAAATGGGGTGTCAAGTCAAGTTGCAATAGCGAGTTTAGCTTTATTTCTAGGTTACCTACACATTTCGGATTGTAACGCGTACGAAGTCACGGGCAACAGCTAGTATCTTAATAATTTAAAGAAATTTTGCTAAGTCTCAACTGCAAAGTATTTCTATTGCAAAAAAATTGATATGGATTATTGTTACTGTATTGCCCGACGAGATACAGTCTCAAACTAGTTCGGAGGGCAAACTTTTATCGAGCTTTTCACTTCATTCATGTATCTAATCTGATTGTTACAGACTAGCTGAGTAACACGCAGCTTCACACGCTTAGTTTTTTAATAAAAACATTATTCTCCTTCTGCGCAGTTGAGTAAAAAGTAGTCTATGTCACCCGGGGATTGTGTAGCTTACCAACGGTGAAAGAATTTTTTAAATCGGTCCTGTAGTTTCGGAGCCTATTCAATGCAAACAAATAAACAATCAAATCTTTCCTCTTTATAATATTAGTATAGACATAATACATAATAATACTTAACTGAATGTATAAGCTTTATTAATTTTTTACAAGCTTTTATTTAGCTTGCAATGTTTGTATGTTTGTTTGTTAATTGGTTTAGGTCAAATCTTCAACGGCCAACACGAAATTTTTATACGCATTTAATTATGATAATGTTCTAAGTTCCACTACGCTGCTGTACTCAGGGTATCTACAGATACATCTACATTATAAAAAAAAAGTATGTAAGTATTCTATCAGTTATCTAGTTCCCATAGTACAAGCTCTGCTTAGTTTGGGGCTAGATAGCGCTGTGTGAAATGTCCAGCGATATTTATTTATTTATTTATTTATTTATCTACATTATACGTCAGATATCATTTGATCATTTGATGACAGCTGTCAAGCTTCAATCAACCATATCTCGGGAACTAGACGTTGTAGGCTAGCGGTGTCTTGAGACAAATGGCAGGTATCAATGAGTGCTGCATTTCTGATGACAGTTGTCAAACTTAAAAAATCCGTATCTTGGTAACTAGACGTCTTAGGCTAGCAGTGTCTTGAGACAAATGGCAGGTATCAATGAGTGCTGCATTTCTGATGACAGCTGTCAATCTTAAAAAAGCCGTATCTTGGAAACTAGACATCCTAGGCTAGCAGTGTCTTGAGATAAATGGCAGGTATCAATGAGTGCTGCATTTCTGATGACAGTTGTCAAACTTCAAACACCCCTATCTCGGACGTTCCAGGCTAGCAGTGTCTTGAGGCAGATGGTAGGTATTAACAAAATCTACATTTCTGATGACAGCTGTCAAATTTCAAACAGCTGTATCTCAGAAACTAGACCTTCTATGCTAGCGGTGTCGTGGGGCAAATGGTACCTACCATTTCAAACATCCGCATCTCGGAAACAAGACGTTTCAGGCTAGCGGTGTCCTGGGACAAATGATAGGTATCAATGAGAGCTGTATTTCTGATGACAGCTGTCAAACTTCAAACAGCCAAGTTCACAAGATGTTTGAAGTTTGACAGCCAAGTACCTAGTAGTTCGGTGCCGTTCGTGGAATAAGATTGGTGGGTTTCAAATAGGTGTGCATCAAATCGTTGCCGTTTACGGCAAACTTCCTTGAATCTGCTTGCGGTTTTGATTATGAATTTTATAAAAGCTTGTATTGAAAAAGTCTTTTTCGGCAAAAAACAGAGTTGTTGAGTGTTTTGTATATAATATACATATATCATATGGAGTTGGACTCCTGAATGAGGAAAAACATGATGCTTCCTGCGACCACTATGTCTGCTCATAATCTAATATATACTTCTCCTCTTATATGTATAGCTCGTCTTGATTTCAAGTGTACCTATACTTTTTGTGAATATAAATACTTTTTACTTATTTTTTGGATTTATGTCAGCGGCTAGCGCACAGGACTACATAAAACTATATATTATTATATTTTGACACAACATGACATAATTACCTACCATGACACATTATATTTTTCATTTGACAACACAATACTCTCAAGGGCTAGTGGCTAAATGGAGCGGTCTCGACAGAATATCAGCGCTTTCCTTTACGGCGGGCATAATGCTGAGTCGAGTCCCATTTACTGCTGTAGCACACAGTATCTACCAGGTTCTCCCTTGTGTTTTTGTTTTTTTTACTTTTATAAGTACTATTTAATTGTTACTTTTTTATGTATTTTCTCTGTTTTAAAATGTAACTGTATTGTATATTGTGTGTTAATGTAGTGAATAAATGATTGTCTATGTCTATTAATCTACTTAAAATAATAAGTGTAATAAAACTTAAATAACATCGCTTAAAATAAACCCATTAATATAAACTCCCGTTACTTGTAATTTCAATGAAACTGTAGGTCAAGTTACTTGGTATAATTTCGTGTAACCATATAAACTATTACATGGTACATTTTAAAAGTCAGAGATTATAAATGCGACCATTTTTTAAATTTCGTGACATATCAGTGAGATAAATAATAAATAAATAAATCTTGCTGGACATTTCACACAGCGCTATCTAGCCCAAAACTAAGCAGAGCTTGTATTATGGGAACCAGATAACTGTTTTAATACTTATATACTTTATTTTTGTAAATACATACTTATAATATATAGAGAAACAACCATACCCGAAACAAATATCTGTAGAACATGCAAACATTTGTTCCGCGGTGGGAATCGAACCCGCTACCTCCTGCGTCTCAGCCGGCTATTCGCCCACTGCACCACGGAGGTCACGGAGGTCCAGTTACAAGTGAGATATCAGTTCGGGGCGTAACATTATTTAAAAATGTACTGTCTCTCTTTCTCCGCAGATTTTGATACTTTACCAGAACGCTTGGGTTTATCAAATGATTATGTATTCGTCAGTTTCTCAATACGCTTCATAATCTGGGAGTTCCAAATAGACTGTGTTGAACAATGCACCCGTAGCCACGAGGCAAATCGATTTACCGGCAGTCAGTATGACGACGGTCTCGACGCTTCATACGGTAATTAACTGAGCAATCAGCACGGTCAAATCCACCTGAGCGGAGCTTGACGGGTACATAAGGGTTCACTAATGGTAGACAATTTAGTTGTTTATGGGTTAGTGGTGCAGTCGGTATAGTTAGGATTCGAGATTAAAAAAAAAATCACCATCATCAACATCCACAGTCCCACTTTACCCACTGCTGTGTATAGGCCTCCCCAAGTTTGTGCCATCTGCCACGATCCTGCGCTAGTCTCACCTATAGTAAAAATCATCCCTCTTAAAGTTCCCAAAGGTAGGCATTTCACTTGTTTGTAGGTGGTTTAGTTTTACTTGGATAAATTCAAAGAAAATTTAACAAATTTTCGTGTTGAATTTGAAAATGTACATTCGTCTTTGTTGTAACGTCTTCTAAAATCTGGGCTGCTGGAGATGAGTTGCCCGAGACAGATCGCAGTAAAAATGCTGAAGGAGGCCTTTACCACGTGGCACACGTGACAAATAACACTTTAAAAGAAACTGCCTATATGCGACAAGTTAACCTATAACTTTTTACCTTTTGACCTATTCTTTTCCGATGACCAAATATTAAAAAAACTGGCCAAGTGTGAGTTGGGCTCGCGCGCGAAGAGTTCCGTACCATTATCTATAAAAACGGCAAAAAAATCACGTTTGTTGTATGGGAGCCCCCTTAAATATTTATTTTATTCTGTTTTTAGTATTTGTTGTTATAGCGGCAACAGAAATACATCATCTGTGAACGTTTCAACAGTCTAACTATCACGGTTCATGAGATACAGCCCGGTGACAGACGGACAGACAGACAGACGGACAGACAGATAGTGGAGTCTAACTAAGGGTCCCGTTTTATCTTTTGGGTACAGAACCCTACAAATGGTAGTTTTTTCACCCCTTCAAATGTATCAAAACTATCAACTGTTTAAACGAAAACAACCAATTGAAACCCATAGAATTCAGCCAACAAAAGCTTCAATTTCCCTTACAAGGGGATTATTATGTTATCAATATATTCCAAATGAATAACACGATCCGTGATGCTATTTTCAGCTTATTGTGATTGAATGTTACATTAGCTGATTGATAATTTATTTTGACTTAGCATGAAATCCTGTTTAATCGATGTGGTTGCACACCGTGATGTTCCAGAAGCATTTCCTATCGTGAACACTTCGCTTGTGGAATGGTCTGCCTGCCGAGGTTTTCTCCAGAGACTACAGTATGGGGTTCTTCAAAAGGGGCGTTTTAAATATTTTATGGGATCGACAACGCGCGAGTGATATCTTTGGTGTTACAGACGTCCATAGGCTATGGTAACCGCTTACCATCAGGTGGGCCGTATGCTTGTTGATACCTTAATAGTATAAAAAAATCCGCTACCAACTTACAGATAATTTAAAATATCCTTAAAAAAACTAAATTGAATAATTTAAAAATCCTTATCATTTATTTTTTCTAAATGTATGTTCATTGCCTGACTTCACTAACTACTGGTACACATATAGATAGAAAATTTGTTATTGCACTAAATAAATAATTGTATAGGCGAACTTAATGCTTGAAAGCATTCACTTCCAGTTAACTTTAGAGTAATGTGAAAAAAACCATTTCGTAGGTGTACTACAGTGGGTGAATTTTTAAAACTGTTCTCACAAAAAACAGTTTAAGTTTGTTATGTTAATCCTCGACGAAGCATATAGGTCAGTAATATGTAATGGATGGTGTAGTATAATGGATGGACAGTAATATGGAAAAAATGCACAACAAATTTACATTATTTCTGTACTTTAAACTACACGGGGTCTACACCTTTTACCCTTTAATGTACCCCACTCTATTCGTATTAGGCATGGTGGGTTATTACAAACTAGAAGTTAGACGGGAAATGTTGTTGGTAACCTATATCTTTCGTCTACTGAGAGGTATGGTGCAGAATCCGCGAGTGCTGATGTGTGTGGGTATGTACGTATCTGATAATTACGTTTATAGGCGGCGACTACCTAGGCTACTAGCGATCCCGAGGGCAAGAACTAATCTCCTGAGTGAAGCTTTATTCACGCGAGCCCTTCGGGTTATCAACAGCTTATGTCTAGCCGAAGATGTTGATATTTTCAATATTACGTTGGCAAAATTCACAGATATGGTATTGCGTTATAAAAGTAGAACCTAGTTTAAGTGTAAATAGGTAGGTTATAAGTACTAGATATTAAGGTTTAGCACTGTTGCTTTGGTGGTACTATAATGGCTGTGTAAAATATAATAAATAAAATTAATAAATAAATGTAGTAACTTTATTGTTGGCTGCGTTATACTCTTTTTACTTTTACTTATCCATTCGTAGCGAGGGCAATTCTTCTTTACACTCTTTGGAAGAAGATGATCTCAATTGGTTGGGCATGCATTTTGTATTATTCTTTTTTTATTATAAGCTGACCCCGCGAACTTTGTACCACTTTAGAATTAATAAATTTTAGTATATTTAACTTATTAGCTGAGTTAAAGTCATTTTTTTTTAGTTTTTTACTCCAATGTCAATTTCTGTGCACGTACCCACTATAATCTATCTCTATCTTCAAAGACTTGCTGGAAGAAAACTCTTATTAGGGTTAAGCTCGCCTTTGTACATGCCCATTTTGTAAGCTTCTTTTGTCTGTAATCTATTCGTGTAAAATAAAGAATAAAGTCATTGCATCTTTCGCGTATTCATGCATATGACGCGGGCTAACAAATCTGCCAATGTACTGTACGTCACCGGTAGAATTGTCAACCAGCCATCATTAGCTGCATTTTATGTGTGAGAAAATTATTTTTCATCATGTTTGCGTAAATTTTTCCAATATTTTAACAGTTATTCTGCTATTCGGGACGAAGAAAAATACTATAAATCAAAAACTTTGAAAATCGGTCCAGCCGTTCTCGAGTTATAAGTGTAACCCGACTTTGTTTTATATTTTAGATTATTCTTGATATTTTTTTTTAAATAAGGTACTTTTAACTGAAGTCCGTGATGTCAATGCAGGCTTCATGGCTTAAAACCAGCGCTGAGCAAGGCTCATAGTGACTGGATGCGTGTCTTGTGTTTTATTTAGTTTTTTGTTTAAATGAACGTGTTTTAATTGTCTGTATTTACTTATCCACCATATAGTTTCTGTGTGTTTGTTACTTGTGTCCAAATAAATGTCTACATTTATCTATCAATTAGGCAGGAATTTTATTGCCATTACAATAGACAAGTTTGAAAAACATGAGAATGATTTGACGTACGAACACCGTGTACAATTTTACGATTTTCTGGTTGGACAATAACAAAAGAAACATAAAAAATAACGAGCCAGAGAGCGTTGGGAGCATTCACGTGTCTGCACCAAGAAACGTTTGCACCATTATCACTGACAGCACATAACACAAGCACGTAAAACTGACAAGCTTCTACATAGTATTAGACATGGAGTCACTGTAGGTTATCATATTGTAGACTCCATAAAGTTAGTAAATCGTTTAAAGGGCAAGGTGTACGCTTTTATAAAAAACTCCCAAGGGATGTACAAAAATTGACAATTAACAAATTTAAAAACGTAATTAATCAAAATCTTTATAAAAGGGCCTACTATAATATATCGGATTATTTAGATGATAGAGAAGCTTGGGATTGAAATTGCTCCAACTCGTTCAAAATGTTACAATTTAGACGTAATTTATTTTCTGTATTATGTATTGTAAAAGAGAGGCGAGAAACAAGGCTGGTTGTTTTTTTAATGATCAAAAAACAACCAGCCTTGTTTCTTGCCTTTCTTTCCTGGCTTGGTCGCGAAGGAACAGGCAGTAAAATTGACGTTTCAAAGTGATCCTTGTGATTTTAATGAATAAAAATATTTGACTTTTTTGACTTTTGACTTCATTGAAGCCTGTGTAAGTTTTTCTTTTATGTACTACCTTTGCTTTGTAGATGACACACCAATGAAACGTGCCTTACGATGCACTGCCCTGTGTCCATCAACTTGAGGCATACCGAAACACAGCAATGCTGCTTGGCGGCAGAAATAGGTATGATATAAGTGGGGTGTACTAGACTCCTCCCAGATTGAATGCGACTGCAGAGCTTCCATTCAGTCCATGACTCATCTGCTCTCATATTTCTTACAACCTGCACAAGGTATGATCTCACCAAAGCCGCGCCCAACGCTATACAATCTGTTTTGTTATCATTATCATCAGCATCATCTCAGCCCGTCTGCACTCACTGTTGGGTATAGGTCTCCTCTTTATTACGCCATTCTTTCCGGTCCCTTGCAAGTCTTATCCATTGACACCCAGCTACGCTTTCAATGTCATTCAACCATCGGGCGGGTGGTCTGCCTCTTGGTCTACGAGCATCCCTTGGCCATCACTCTGTAATTGCCTTCGTCCGACGCCCGTCATCCTTCCTAGCCAAGAGTCCAGCCCATCTCCACTTCAGTCCTGTGATCCTCATACCCACGTCCACAACCTTTGTGCGACGTCGGTTTTGTTTTGCGACATTCATTTAAAACACACATCCGGAATCGATTCACTGATTTTAGAAAAGGGTTTAATACCCGTAGCTTGAATATTTATTCAGTAATTGATAATCCCATAAACATTTTTTACGTAAATCGTCGGCGCCTTTGCGACGATACCGCTTAGTCAGTTTTACAGGTACGTACTTACATGATAAATGAATATGATTTATTTACCTATCTTATACAGACTGTTTCATTGATATTTTAGGTTTTGAAATTAAGGTTGTTTAAAAAATTAAAAAATTCTATGGTAATGAATTTGAAAAAGCCTATTTACAACTATAAAACCTATTATACCAACATATTTTTTTATTCTTTTATTTTTTTTACTATACTAGCCTATTATACTATACTGTTAAAAAACGTAATATACTAGCCATTAGCCCCAAAACAAGTAGTTAAGTGGAAAAGTATTACTCTAAAAAAATGGCTTAGGTTTCCATTGACACGCTAGAAAAAGATCGAATACATTTGAGATATCAAACGTTCATAGATAAACTAATTTACACAGGGTTATTCTTTATTTCAAAAAATATATAAATAATACGACCTCCGTGGCGTAGTGAGTGAATAGCCGGCTGAGACGCAGGAGGTAGTGGGTTACTTTCCCGCCACGTAACAAATGTTTATATGATTTACAGATATTTGTTCTGGGACTGGTTGCTTTTCTATTTATTATAAGTATGTATTTACAAAAACAAATGTATATAAGTATTCTATCAGTTATCTGGTTCCCATAATACATACAAGCTCTGCTTAGTTTGGGGCTAGATAGCGCTGTGTGAAATGTCCAGCAATATTTTTTATTATTTAATTATACTATAATATAATAGAATAGAACACTCTTTATTGCACACCAACAAAATTAAAAAAAAACAAAGAAATACACAAAAATAATGGTAGGTACAATAGGCGGTCTTATCGCTAAAAACGATCTCTTTCAGACAACCTTTGGATAATATTAATAAATTAATTAATTTAGTAACAATTTTGAAACCCAGATAATCACAAAGACTATAAGCAATTGAATTAGAAGAAGTAGAGTCGTTACTTGTACTAAAAACGGGATATTTATCATGATTTGTGAGTTTCAACTGCGTCGAAATATTGGGATACTCAAAAACTCACAAATTAACATTCCGTTTTTAGTACAAATAGTGATATCACAATCATAGCATAATCATGATAGTGTAAACAGTAGTATTATGTGATAAAGTTCACATGGTAGGCTCTCTACAATTCCCATAAATTCTATACCAATAATATCATTTTCTCAATAAGTAGTAATTTTACCTTCAAGTACCTACTTGTACTTATGATAACAGACGAAGCAGGTCGCGGACTGAAGCTTGAGTTGGATAAACTCAGGATTCAATAGCAACAAAAGCAATCAACACTTTGTCAGTTTAAGCAATCATAGCGAGTTGACCCGCCAGAACTGAACTGGTACAAACAGCTTGTGTTTTTCATATCACAATATTACATTTTCGCACCAGACGAGATGCGAGCTGGTGGTATCGCATCACAGTATCAAATATGAAGGTTTGAGGGTTCAAATCTCTTCTGGTTCTTATATAATGGCATTATACGCAGGAGGTACCGGGTTCGATTCCCGTCACGGAACAAATGTTTGCATGATCTACAGATATTTATTCCGTGTCTGGGTGTTTTTCTATGTATTAGAAGTATGTATTTACAAAAAAAAAGTATATAAGTATTCTATCAGTTATCTGGTTTCCATAGTGTACTATACATAGCTTTGCTTAGTTTGGGCCTAGATAGCGCTGTGTGAAATGTCCAGCAATATTTATTTATTTATTATTTTTATTTAAACAATCTTCAGATCATTCTCTGTCGTGTTACTGGCCATCTTGATTGAGATCAAAAAAAGTCCTTTGTTAGTGAATGTATTCTGCTATAATTACTGATTACAACGGATTTTTATCGCGTATGTACCTTTTTTATTTGTTATCCCGACGTTTCGGCTGTGTTACAAGAACCGTGGTCACGGGTGGACTGAAGTACTTGGATCTACCGTCGAGAAGTGATGACAGCTGCGGCAACTTGTGGTCACAACTGACAGAATTAGAAATGTCCTCGTTCATATTACGACACACTACACTAACCGTATCTACGCACTGACACGACTGATGTATTCTGCTACTAGGTTACTTATGAAACGTTCGTTAAACCGTAGTATACTCGAACATCTAAATTCTCAGTACTTGTCAATCGTAATGTACAAGAAGGTCTCAGGATATTGGGTACCATTAACCAATCAACTACAAACGAACCGTGCGTGAATGATCCCTGTATCACACTCAGGGATTATTGTTTACATCCTTCTCACTCCAATTGTTCTGTAATTGCGAGTAACTGCGCAGGAGTAGATAATAATTGACTGGTGGAGAGAGAGTGGAGACACCTCCACTCTGAAAGTGCCTTGTTCGGTTAGCCTTTCTTGGCAGAATTGGTGGTTTTCATTTACTTTTTTAATTTTTATTCAATTGTCTATTTGCTAGAATACACACAAATTACAATAAAAGGTCTTAAATCTTTGCTTGTATTCAACTTGCATGCAGGCGTCCAAGTATTTGTCATTTGGTAATTATTTACCATATATATATAAATATGTTATATATTTATCACCATAACCTAGTATAGACCATAACCTAATAATAACTTTGTTTTTGTTTGATGCTATATACTCTTAAGTTGTCCGAATTGTAATATATTAATATTATTCTATAATATTATAACATAACCTAGCGTGGTATGATCATGTCATGCGGAGGGAAGAAAATCATGTAACTAAAAGAGTGTTAGATATGAATGGGGATGGATATAGAAGTAGAGGAAGGCCGAAGAAGAGAGATGGATTGTGTGCAGAATGGTATGGGTAGGAAGGAAGTGACGGCTGATAGAGAGATTTGGAGGAGGACTACATGTTGTACCGACCCCGTGTAACGTGGAAAAAGGGCAGGAAGAAGAAGAATGTTATAACATAACCTGAAAGACGACCATTGTCCTTACGAGAACAATAATAATATTAAACCCCACAGGACACGCTTGTGGCGAGCGTTCGTTGTGTGGTGACAACGCGGAGTTCTAATACTCCCTAGGGTCGACAGAGACCCCTGACCCTTGGCTTGCTTAGTTGGCCGGTCTAGGGTGGAAGTGCGAGCGTGGAAACTATGCTCCAAGGGTTAAAGTGTTAAAGGCATAAAGCCAGGAGTAGCGTTTTGTGAAACTGCAGCACACCTCTCAAAACCCTTTAACCGCTCACACCAACGTTACCCCTTACGCTACCTTATATTGGCGGCACTTATGGGGGCCCGTTTAGTGGACGGTCAGTCACCACCTGCCGCAATCATTTTTAATATTACCATATCTTATATCTTCCATAGCCCATAACCCATTTCATAAGAATTACTCTAATTCCCGAACTCAAATCCATTTGTTGCAAATCTGCAATAGTATTACAATCTGTCTTACCTCCAATTTGCAATATTTACAGTGACTTGTATAAAATTAAAACAGGTCTCTTACTCGTTGGCTTCAGGCCCAGTAATTGATCAGATTAAAATAAGTTATTTAAAGTTTAAAAACGTTTTCTGAAAAAAAAAATTTATTAAGCATTATTTTAAGGTTAAATTCTATTCATGGATCGATCGAAAAGGTTTCGAAGCTTTCAGTACGACCTGATATGGTAAGTAGGAGTGGTCAGTCCTAAAATGATAAGGGACTCGATTATTCTATTGGCAATATGAATCAAGCCCAGGGTTCAAAAGGTTTTGATAATTGGAACGCACAACGCACCCAAAAGATATTTATACGTCAAACCTGAATCAAAATAATAGCTGAAATTGATGCGATGAAGATATGTTTTAGTGACTCCTACTAGGAGAGTAACGAATTTAAAGCGAAAAAACTAGTTTTGTTTAACAATTGATTTATATTCAGTACTTTTATTTTTGTATTATTCCTATAGTTATATTGTGCAAAGGACAAATGAAAAGAATAACCAGCACTGTTTCTTGCCTGGCTTGTTTGTTGTTGTGTTGTGGAGGAACAGGCAGTAAAATTTACGTTTAAAGTGATCCCTGCGATTTTAATGAATATCGACTATAAGTTGCGGGTGTTTTTTTTCTACAATAGTAGCACATTTACTCGGAAAGGAAAATAAATAAAATTATCAAACCGAAGTAGACTCTACTAGTTTACGAGCAGTAGTCGACCAACTTATGTCTGGAGTTGGGTTTGTAAACAGTTCATATAATGTTCATACGAAAAGACTCAAATCAACTGCAAAACTAACTTTGTATTTAAAATTACTATGATACAACCGTACTAACTTATTAGCTAAAATTAAAACTGAACTATGAGGAATTTCTCATGATACACCAGTAATCTCATACTGCTGAAATTAAGACTAAAAACTGCTTTCCATTAACAAGAAGTCTAAAACTGTGCGGAACAATATGGGAACAACACTGTTTTGGTTCAATTCGTGAACCTTCATCAGGGTGAGGCGACGTGAGACGTTATTCGGAGCGGACCCTGATGAAGGTTCACGAATTGAACCGAAACATTGTCGGTCGAAACACCGATAAGACGGTGCGTGATAAATCCCGTATTTATAATAATGATCAAATCTTTCCTCTTTATAATATTAGATCAGAAATCCCTTCAGCAAGAAAACATTCTTAACGACAACATCAAAGAATTACCTAAATATCTAAACGCATTTCGTGACAATACCACGAACAATACAGCACTTTACTGACCTAATTCCGAAAGGTTGCATCTTGTCCTGATTTCAAAGTGGCTTGTAATATTGTTAGCCTTTTAGTCACGAATAAATAATCGATTCTATATTTTTATTTATAAGATGACGGTACAAGCCTATGGTCTACCGGAAGCTAAAAATTTTTGATTGCTTTTTGATTGTCTATGCTGGTCAATATCAAAATTCCTATAAACATTTATTAACTCAAGATTGCAGCAAGATTTCGAGTCGAATTCGATTAATATTTTGTATCAGTGGTTCAGGTTCAAATTGGCTGTCAATTTGTTTGTTTTGCTATTAGGTCAAGCTCCAATTCCAACGTCGTGGTTGCTAGAAACCTGGTATGTATTCGCAAGATATTCTAAGCCATGATGGAAATAGATTCAATCGTATTCGAGAAATACTATTCAACATAAGCTTCGACGTTCGACTCTGGAAAGGGGTACAATATAGGGCTTCACGTTAAACGATTGCACATAGCTAGACGGTCTAAGGGGACTCAACTGTTTCTTGTTCTTCTCATTAAAGGTAGAGTGAATGTCAAGCGCAATTTAGATATATATAAACAGGTAGGTAATCAATCTAATAAATTCAATATGAGAGTAGTTTTATGGGAAATTTATAAATACATTTCCTTTTGAAATCATGTCAATTCCACTTCGATCAATCCCCATTCAACTTCGCCGGAATACTCACATCCTATCCCTCCTAATCAACATCCTTCGTAATCCTTCCACGTCTTGTTATCTGAAGGAACGCTTCGAGTTCCTTCATTGCACAAATTCCCGAACACTCCGATCCTCTGAAAACCTCCTTCTCAAAACACCTATGCATTGAACCAGTTTCTATGCAAACTCCTTTTCCTTCCAAGCTGTCCGATAATGAAATGCCTTGCCGGTCTCCATTAGGAAATCCCCCTCACCTTCCGTATTTAAAGCTAGACTCAAAAACTTTTATCTACATGAAGAGTCGTGATTTATTCATCTGATCTATAATATTATTAATATATGTATATTGTAGTGTATATATGTAGATAGATTAGATTAGATAATACTTTATTGCACACCACGAAACAAATACATATAAAAAAACAACTACGTAAATCTATGGATACAATTGGCGGTCTTATCACTAATTAGCGATCTCTACCAGACAACCTTTGGATGGAATGGACTGTGTGTCAGACATTACCTGTATTATGTATGTACTCTTAAATACATATTTATTTATTTACAATTACTTATGTACCTAATATTTATGTATTTAAGGTTAAGTAATTTTTCTTTTTCTATTATCAAGTTTATTCTTTTTACATCTCGGCCAATCTTTCATTAAGCAATGATCCTCTCCATCCAAAGGTTGTCTGGAAGAGATCGCTTTGTCAAGCGATAAGACCGCCCATTATGCTTACATTTATTTGTTTTCTCTTTTATTTTTATATCTGTTGTGTTTAGCTTGTAAGGTATAATAAAGAATTTTCATTCATTCATTAATTCAATTAAATATTTCTCCTAAATCCCATATCGTTATACTTTAATGGTTTACCAAAACGGGAAAGAGACAGAAGGTTTTTTTTACACCTCTTTGTCTCGAGAGCACATCAGTAGGTTGTTGCTAGGAAAATCTGTCATATCTCAGTTCTTATTCTTTCAAGTAGTATGTCATGACAGTCATTTGTCTACAAAGAGCAAGTGTTTGACCGATGGCTGGCTCCTTTACCGTAGGTACAATAGTGTGGATTCCTTTCCTTTAAATGTAGTTTACCGCGAATGACGCGTATCGCTTTAAAAAAGTGTTAAAAATTTGTAAAATTTTCAAGCAGGAACGTGCCGTTATCGGTTAGTGATGTTTATAAGAATCCGCCATGAGCAATTCTATTTGGTGCTATAAAGAAAGGTTTTTACATACCTACAAAAAGTCAGAGTGAGAATACTCTATAGCATAGAGTCTTAACAGTATATTCTGGATAAGGATAACTTTTTCTTTCCCACCAAACAATCCCTTTTATATATTTTGTGTTTATGTAGGTACTAATATAATCTATGGATAAATGGTCTGAGATAAATATTTTGAATCGAAATACATACAATATCCGCTGCAATTTATTGTATCAATTAATCACATCGTTAACCAGTTTAAAAAAAATCTATGTTATACTTATAAACTGGGTCCTTTCAAAAAAATGGTTATATAGCTGAACATTTCACAAAGCGCTATTTAGCCCCAAACTAAGCAGAGCTTGTACTATCTATGGGAACAAGTTAACTGATAGAATACTTATTTACGTTTTTTTAGTAAATATATACTTATAATATATAGAAATACATCTAGACCTGGAGCAAATATCTACAAATCATGAAAATATTTGTTCCGCGACGAGAATTGAACCCGCTACCTCCTGCGTCTCAGCCGGCTATTCGACCACTGCGCCACGGAGCTTGTCATAAATTGAGTGTCTTAACTAAGGTCGGCATTCTAGAACTAAAATCAAACTTACAAAATAAACCTAAGCGTGAGTATCGAATAGCCCTTAAGCACAAGTCTATATACGGGCCTAAGTATTCCCATTTCTTCATGTATAATAATTTATGCCTGCAACAATAAATTGAACTCCACTTTGGAAGGATCTTAAATGCGCTTCTGTTACATATAAAATACCTTGCAATTTTTATATTTTTCAATTCTTTTTAACTATGACAAACGGTGTGATATTTTATGCAATATTGACTACATAACTACAGCGCAGATTTATATTATTATCTCTTTCTTGACCCAACTAATCATTTGTGACTAATGGCATGTTATCCATCAAAAGTTTTGGCACTGAGCGCTCTAATTGATTTTAATTATGCTACTTATATATTTTTTTATTATGCTAGTTGAGGGTTAATATCACCTACTTGTTTATTTTTATAGGTTTTTCTATTTTGTTATGTTAGCAGATTTCCGTGTACTCACAAAGGTTACAACGGAAAACCAGCGCTAAGTTACCTTGCTGTGACATAGCAAAATGCTGAGTTGGAACCTTTTTGTGGCGGCTACTAATAACTTATATCTGTGTAATCTTATGTTGTACAGAATTTGTTTTTGTGTTGTTAATTGTTGTTATTAGTGGTTGGCATAATAAAAATATTTTCTTTCTTTCTCTCTTTCAAATAGATTTAGTTTCAGTTTCGTTTTATAACCTACGAGTATCTTAATATACCTAGTAAAAATTAAAAATAAATTTAGACTTTGTATGGTTAGAGCTTTTAACTTTATTTCCTTTTAAAGAGATGAATTAATAAATATTCAAAATTGGTCTTAGAGTTTATTCAAGAGTGAATTCATCCCAAAATTCAGTCTACCTTGAGTAACTAGTTTGACGTTAGCTTCGCGCAGTCTCAGAACAAACCAAGTGGAGTCTTAGTTCATAGAAAGCTTGTGGTATACAGTAAAATACCCAAAATTAGGATGGTAATTTTGATAAAAATTCTTTCTTAGTTAATACTAACCAAATAATGGTTTTGGTATGATGATGTTCACTTGTAAATTTGTAGTTTTACTTACGAGAGTTCACGTAACTTAACAGCTAATGGAGATAATTGTATTATAGAGTTCTAAGGCTGTTAATATTAAGATAGTTGCACAATACTATCTATCTAAGTATGAAACTGTCTTAAATGAATTCCATGTAAGCAGTAATGATGACTAACAACATCAACAGGGACATTGTTACACAACATTTTAACTCGATTCAACAGTAAATATTTGTGTCATATTTTACGTACTATGTATTAGAACTTCAAAGTTATTGGCTTAAAGTAATAGAAAACACCTACGCGTTGTTTCTCGTGAAAATGGCACGCTACGAAGCCTTACAAGCTAGCACTCACCCGACTTAGGGGCATGGGCGCGGCGCGGCTCACGACGCACTCCTACTAAATGAATCCTCGGCTATTTACAGCATAGGCTCGAACCATTCTCCCGATATTACCACAAAACATTTCAGCAATAACTTAATACTAGACCCGACTTCCGTCGCCGTCGTTGTTGCTAGGTGCAGATCAATTGTCAACCCTTGTAGGTTACATGAATGAAACCTACACATATTCGGTGCGTCATAGCTGTCACTTTGCTACAGAGCGCTTACGAAGACCACTTTGACACATTTTTTTTTAAATTAGTTAACCTTTAGTAGAAATATTACTTAGTGAATTTGATTAAGTGTATAATATTATTTATTTAGCAATAGATGTTGGCACGTAAAAGGTCCGGATGGTTAGTGGGTACGATGTGACGTGTCAGTGTGGTGTGTCGAAGGAGACGCAGACGGCGGCGGAGAAGGTCGGGGAAGCCGGCTCCGGCCGCGAGCCCGGGCTCCGGTGACGTCAGCGACGGTTCGGCGCCGACGGCAGGGCTCACCACCGGCCTGCCGATTATTATTTTATGTACATGAAGCGCGCGAAACAAAAGGCGGCGACGACGACGGCGACGGTGGCGGGGGCGCGGGCGGAGACCTCACCGCAGGAACGACACCGAGCGCCATCTAGCGTGGCGCGCGGCACCCACTCGCGCCTACTCTCTCGGTCTGCAGACGATCGAATCGAGACGAACTTCTGCGCCGACCGACCCTCGCCGGCCGAGAGTGGACGCTGGAAACACTATCACTGAACGGGAGCTCCGTCGCACGGGCCCGAGGTCGCGAAAGGCACCTCGGGGTGCGAGGCAGGCTGCAAGGGTGGTGTTTGGTCACGGATGCGTACCGTCGTCAGAGCGTGGCTGCGTGTGATGGTGGCGGTCGGGTAGGCCATGCTGTCAGGCTGCGCGGGAGAGGCGCGGGCCGGGCATGGCGGGCTTCTGCTCGACACTGCGGTGCGGGCGTCCGCGGCGCTCGCTGCACGCCACTGAGCCGCGCACCGCCCGCGCCCGCGCCCGCCTCCGCCGAGCGAGCACACTGCGTGCGCACGCCCGCAACTTGCGCGCCGCACTCTACCGAGCCGGGCTTGGAGACTCCTCGGCCTGCAGCCTGCACCTCATCACCAGCTCAAAGGCTTCACTGCCCACGCAACACACCATTTCTATCGATTGCACACGACCACTTCCGGGCACACATTCTATTCTAGGTAATAAACTTTTCAAACAGTAGTATGATAACATAAATCAGCTGCAACTGACAACGTAGAGTTGTAACTTTATATAGGAGCTGAAGTTTAGATTTTGCAAAGACAAAACTAACTTTCTATTTACATCGATCAACACTATCAAACTACATAGTTGAGCAGAGTTGGAGTTTGTTAGGTGGATGTTCTCAAAATTGGACCGATCTTACAAAGTGTTTTACATGCGGTGCACTTGCATCACTCCCGGTGTGTCGCAAATGAAGTCGTCAACATTTTACGACTTTCACTCCGGACGTGTTCTTAACACATTCGATCTTCATCAAATGTTTTTATCTGCACGGTTCATTTGCTACCACTTAATCCACATAAAAGTGACAGCTGTTTCGGGTTTCGGACACCGTATAAGATATAAAAAAATCTTTCAACACCTTCAGTATTCGATGTCATTGTATATATTCTACAGTACATAACATCAAAAAGTGTTTTTTGATAAAATTCTTGGAGTTAGAAACTCATGCCGTCGGTCGGAACTGATTTACCTGACTTGATAAAATTACAATACTTTGGAAACTGGTAGTTTAACTACCCATCTCTTCTTCTTACATACACTTACATACTTACCGTACATTACCATGTTAGTAGGAAGACAAGCTTATCATTCCGATTAATGTCCATATAATATTTCTTCCATTTAAGAGACAAATCTGTGAATGAAACTTTTTAAGCAAGTAATTTTTTAAATATAAGTTTTATTTTTAATTCTAAATACATTTGAAGTAATTAAATTATGTTAAACATTAGAGTAATCCGTCACTTTTAAAAAATAAATATTAAAAAAATGTACTCCGGCAGTGCTGACAGAAGTGAAAACTTGAATAAAAGCAGACTACACTACAGATACTTATATACAGAGGTGTCAGTAACGGAAAGTGCCAGGTGTTGGTAACAGTGTCGCGAGTTCAATGGTTTTTTCCTATCTCAAAAAATGCTTAACGCGCCAGTTTTCACTTCAAAAACTATTCCTAAATAATAATGATAATAGAAAACCAACTCCTAGTAAAGTAACACACAAACCCGCGTGAAACCGTATAGCGTGATAGGTATTCTCAGAATAGTGAATCGATTCATCGCCTTGAATACTTAGAATGCTGCGGCAACCAGTGCTACCATTTTAATTATATTAATTAGTGCCGAGTATAACTTATATATAATAACATATATATAATATATAACGATGTAATAACTTATTCGAATGACGTGTATGATCGAGAACTATGTACACGTAGCACTTTCAAGATCACAACGTTTTTGTCTTGTCTTGTTTTTGTGCAATCGATCTTGTGCGATCTGCATCCAACGGCTCCCAGCAACCATTATCAGGTCGTTTTTCCGTCTAGTGGGTCCGTCCCGAAGTTCTTCGAGTTAAGTGTCCTACCCACTGCCACTTCAGATGGCCAGTCCTCTGATGATACCTTGGTTTGTCTACAAATCTCCTTAAATCTACTCAGTTCTGATTCGATCTTGTAGATAAATACTAAGCATAGCTCTCTCCAAGGCACACTGAGCAATCTTGAGCAGTGTTTGCCTATAGTATTCCGATTTCACGTAATCAGAAAATAAACTTGAATTATATACCCAAGTATACTACAATATAAGTAGAGTTTATACTAGCCAACAGTATAGCATCTTGTTCAGTTCACCCACCTACAATGGATTCTTGTAACCGGGTCGACTCCGTATAGTTATTTGCCGGGAGCATAATACTCGTAAATTGCCAGCATCTGACTCAGTACTGCATTTGAATGTTCGCAATTGAATTTGAAATATTTTCTCGGAAGTAATATCTAGGTAAAATTAATGAAGCGGTAAACTTAGATACCTACCTTATGTCTTTTATAGTTTTACTAATCTATACTTAATATTATAAATTAGAAAGCAACTCTATCGTTAAGTTTTCACGACTAAACGGCTGAACTGATTTCTATCAAATTTGGCATATAGATAGATTATGACTTGGATCAAGACATAGTCTACCTATTTTTGACAAATTACGCGTGCGATGCTGAAGCGGAAGCTTGTTTATTTATAAGACACAACTTGCTGCACAGTTTTATGTATAATTATATTTTTATTTGTTCCGTGTCTGTGTGTTTCTCTATATATTATAAGTATGTATTTACAAAAAAGTACATAAGTATTCTATCAGTTATCTCGTCCCCATGGTATAAGCTCTGCTTAGTTTGGGGCTAGATAGCGCTGTGTGAAATGTCCAGCAATATTTATTTATTTTATCATTTATTTATAATGATTTAAAATGTTCTCTCGTTTATAAACAAAACTAATCGTATTTCTTCGACGTACATCGCAAAAAGCGATTAAGAATATTATTTATTCAAGCTCATCATAAACAAACTGAAATTCTTCGTGAAAGAGCCACACTAACGAAGCTGGTAGGCTTCACATGGAGGCAAAGTGGAGCGGGTCGCGAGAGGCGAGCGCGCGATTAAAAAAGGCCAGCGCTGTTTGCAAGACATGTCTCCACATGTACATGCATACTATAGCTAGAAGGTGTTAGCAAACCCTCTGAAATTTTAAGGGATGAAAATGTACCAGCATGGAAGTAACCTAAGCAAATACCGTGAGCGTGAAACAGTTCTATTGGTCCATACATGCGTTTTCTTACAAACCTTTCCATTAGCACCGCAGATTTAATTCTCCATTCGAGCATTTATTGTTTACTTAAAATATCAAAATGACAAGTAGAATTTATAAATTGATTTTGGATTTGGTACTTTTCTGGAGGAAAAAAAAATTAGTTTCAGTTTCGTTGTTGATGTCTCTGTAATGCGACTAAAAGGAAATTATTTGTAAAATTAATATTACGAGAAATGAGCTAGTTATCATAAACTAATATTATAAATGCGAAAGTTTGGATGTTTGTTCGGTTGTTACTTAATCACATCGAAACGGCTGAAGCGATTTCGATGACATTTGGTATGACTAGAATAGAATAGAATAGAAAAAGATTTATTGTATACCACACTAAAATTAACAAATCATATTAAAACACTTAAAACTAGATACGCGATAGTACAATTGGCGGTCTTATCGCTAAATGCGATCTCTTTCAGACAACCTTTGGATGGACTGGATTTTACGAGAAGGTTAAAGGACGGTAGCCTTATAACATAAGCTTTTTATTTAACTGTGTGCTTAAATAAGCAAAACAAAATAAATAGATACCAGGGTAGGTTATATTAATATTAATATAAATGTAATACATAAACATTCTATAATTTTAAAATACTAATAATAAATAAAAATACAATTATAAAACAGTTGTAATACAAACAATAGCAGCGACAGATATAATAACAAAATAAGATGCTCAGATGTACGCAGATTATAAACTAAATTACCACATAAGCTACTTCTTATCCCATAAATCAGTTTCCATAGGAGAAAAATGAGATGTTAAAGTTTATATGTGTATTTTACACCCCAGAACAACGCGGGCAAAGCCGCTGGCAACAGCTAGTTATCATAATAAGATAGTGTATGCATCTAAAACTGAATAAAACACGTACATATCACAGCGAAGAACTGCAACAATAAACTTCTTAAACTTCGCACAGAAATAGAGTTGTTACAAGTAAAAATGCTCTTTTTTCCAGCCTTGTCCAAAGTTATGCATACGTCGTCGAGTTGCGAACTCTTTGTCCATGTAGGCCGCTATCGGGCCGTTCATTTCGCATTTCTTCCGCAAGTGTGTCGCTGCACGTATCTAAATGTAAGGGTAGAACGTTGCTCTCTTTTTAGGCTTTAGGCCTAGTTTCCATCAAAGATGATGAGTGCTGTAACCCTAATTTTGCATTGAGCGCGTAAGCAAGTCATCTATGCGCGGCTCCTTTATCAATTCACACATTTAAATAAATAAATAAATAAATAAAGCATTTATTAAGGAACAACAAATATTCAGTCATGTGTACAGTTTAAAACGTTGATGCCTGTATTAGTATGAAAACTGTGTTACAGACACCAACGCCCTCCTCTTATATATCTATGAGTTCCAATCAGGTAAATGGTACATTATCATAAAACTAAACTAAAAATACTAGTTATTCTCCAACAGACCAGAAGGATCTGTGTGGGTGGATGTATTTGTGAGTGTGTGTGTGTGTGTGCATGTGTGTGTGTGTTTGTATGAGGGTGTATGTGTATGTATGTGTGTAATGGAGTGTGTGTTTTTGTGTGTAGGCACTATTTGGGAATCTTTAGGAGGTCCTCAGTATCTTCGTAATTTAAAGATTTAAGCCACTCTAGACATTTAATCTTACATTTGTTGTGGGGTAGCGGGTAAATGTTAATTTCCTTGTTAACTCTGTTGTACAAGGTAGAGCTAATAAAAAAGAAGTGACGACTTGCCACTGCTGTACGTCGTTGAGCTATTTTGCAAACTTTATCTGCTCTCCGTTTCGAATGTTTCAGGTTAGGGTCATAGAACAACTGAGAGTGCTTGCGAAGAATAGTTTGCAAAATGAATGTTTGCCGAACTGTGGGGACTGAACAGATCGAGTAAAGCTCAGTAGTAGGGAACCAGATAGGTTTTTTATTCATCACTTTAAGAACAGCTCTCTGAGTCCTTTCTAGTCTTAGCATCGAGGTTTTAACTGAGCCACCCCAGGAAGTGATGCAGTACGCTATGATGGATTGGGCTAGTGCCAGGTAGATGATTTTTAAGGATTTTAGGTCAATAACTGTTCTTAGAGTTTTGAAAACGAATAACAGCTTTCTTATGCGGGATACTGTTGAATCTATCTGCTTCTTCCAATTTAGAGCGTTGTCAATCATGACGCCAAGATATTTGAGACAAGATGTTTACTCTATGTGCGTACAATTGCAAGTGGTGGGGACTGCATCTCTTGAATAAACATGGGCACATACAGATAGAGAGGAAGGTGGAGTGGATAGATTGGGAGTGAAAGCAATAAATTTACTTTTGGATATGTTAAGGGTGAGAAGGTTTGTGCGTAGCCAGTCCATAACAAATTTAAGGGCATTTTCAGAGACATCACAAACTTCTGGCCAGCTCCTACCATGGACCAAGAGAGCCGTGTCGTCAGCGTATGTGATTATCTTACAGTTAGGGAGATGTAAATTACAAAGCTGGTTTATGTATAATAAGAATAAAGTAGGTCCGAGAACACTACCTTGTGGAACGCCAAAAGATACGTGTTCTTCTCCGCACTCGAAATCATCTATCTTTACATATTGTGTACGATTTTCTAGGTAGCTACTGAACATATTCAGAGCGACACCTCGTACGCCTATATGTTCCAACTTGTATAGAAGTATAGGGACCGAAACAGTGTCAAAAGCTTTGGATAGATCCAAGAAAATACCTATGGTTTTGAGTTTTTTATCGAAGTTTTTAACAACAGTGTCTGTCAATTCCAGTACGGCATCATCTGTGGATTTTCCACTCCTGAAACCAAATTGGTTTGGTGACAAGACGTTGTTTTCTTTAACGAAGTTAATTAATCTCTTATTAAGAATTTTTTCAAAAATCTTCGATAAAACGGTCAATACTGATATAGGTCTGTAATTAGTGACTCTGTCTCGGTCTCCAGACTTGAAAATTGGATGCACTACTGCTTTTTTAAAAACACTAGGAAAGACTGGAAAGACTCCGGAAGAGAGGGCAGAGTTAAAAACATATGAAAGCATAGGAACAAGGGTTTCGCGGGCAGATTTAATCACAGTAGTAGAGATGCCGTCCCATCCCACAGCACACTTGTCCTTAAGGTTTAAGATAATATTATTAATCTCAGTGTTGTCTGTACTAAAGAGGACCATCGAATGTACAGTGGATTGGCTTAGGTCATAGGTAGACTGAAAAGGTGTTATTTGCATCATAATTTGATGGATGGTATGGAAACGCTCGTAAAGAAGCTTGCTTACCTAATCCTTCTTAGAACATCACGTTAAGCGACGTTCCGTACGATTACTACTTGGTTGGGTGACCCACTAGGAGCATTTTCAATGTTTTAGATAAATAATAAATAAATATCACTGGACATTTCACACAGCGCTATCTAGCCCCAAACTAAGCAGAGCTTGTACTATGGGAACCAGATAACTGATAGAATACTTATATACTTTTTTTTGTAAATACATACTTATAATATATAGAAAAACACCCAGACACGGAACAAATATCTGTAGATCATGCAAACATTTGTTCCGCGGCGGGAATCGAACCCGCTACCTCCTGCGTCTCAACCGGCTATACGCCCACTGCGCCACGGAGGCAGTCAGATGACAATTTGAGATGACCATCACGGCTATAAAAGACGTCAAGCCAGGTCAGAGACATTTGGACCGCCTAGAATTCCGACGCTAGAGTTGGCCACTACGAAGATATCCACTACCTATCACTTTTGTTTAATCTCGTAGTTTTTGCGTTACGTTTTATAGAGACCATCACATCTTCATGTTTCAAAACTACCTTACGTCAAACGTTGCATTGCACAAGCACCTATAGAATCCCTACAGGAATGTGTCTTCTGACTATACATTACGTATACCTACGCACACAAATATTCATTACAAGTCAGCTTCCTAGATGGAACCGTTGTTGTGGCTTTTAATAATCCCAGGGTTCTACGGCGTAGCACATGCTACGCTGTAGCTACGAAAGTGCTACGCGTTTTGAATTTTACCGTACCCTGCAGCCATATCATGATTCGGGAAAGGTTCGCGTTGTATATATCTAACTAACTGTATTCTGCATCATTCGTTACATGAAAGACATACACAGCACGAACATTCGCGATAGTCCAATAATGTGGCCGCGGTATTATGAAGATTATTCAGTTGCGAGTAAAAATCATGTTATAGTTTTGGCAAGACAAAAGCTAGGTACACAAAGGTATGATATAGATACTGCAGTGCAATGAAGTGTATAGAGCGCCTAACCCAGTAATACCGTAATGTTGGTTTACTGCAAAATGTGGGCGCAGCGTTTGCTTTTATAGTGGCAAACACAGCTCGCTGGCAACGGCTAGTTATTGTATGCCTTTGTAATTGATCGCCTTTGGGTACATACATACTGCTAGGGTCATGAATCTTATATTTGAGACATTGTGATAAGACTTCTGTTGTTCTATTCTGTCAATTAAAAACCACCAGGTGACCAATGCTTGACAAATAATACGCTTGATAAAGGTCATCATGAATTGTTAAATCACTCAGACGAACTCTCACTGGGTGACAAAATAATAGACTGACTGGAGCCTAGTTTTTGTTCATTATTGCTGACAAGCTTCAAACTGCGAATTTGCGTATAATCAGAAACATATTTAGAGTAAGATATAGATGGAGCGACCACGACCCTTCTACTCTTTTCACAGAAATTATATGGGAATTATTTAAGAACTTTACAAGAGTTAACCAGTATACCGTAAAATGATAAGACCGCCCATTGTACTAAATCTATTTATAAAAATTATGTTTTGTATTTTACTTTGGTGTACAATAAAGAGTTATCTTATCTTATCTTACACTTTGTACATACAATAATGATGTCTGTAAATAAACCCTGTTTTTTGAGAAATACATATCTTTAACCGCATAAATTATATTATATTCAAAGACAGCGTACAATTTCTGAGAGTGTGTTCGATTCAATTTTGAGATGGTTATAAGAACATTTAACTACTAATCATTGAGAACCACATTTATTACCTATCTTTATCGTGCTGCGTAAAAACGAACAGATTCAATGACCTATTACATAATTATATGTACAGTTGCAGCGGCCTGTCCACACTCGGTTTGTAAGTGTGGAAATTTAGTGTAGGGCTGAGCTAAGCTAATTGAGCCGGACAGGGATAACACTATACGTTAGCAACTTCGTAATGTATCTGTAATTTTGGTAGCAATATTTGTTACATATTTACGATCAATACAGGCAGGTATTAAATTAAATAGTATTTTTATTTTATAGCGTTATTCTAACACATATGGAAAATTCCAAGATTTTTAAAACCACCACAAAAATTTCAAGCCTAGACGGGACTTGAACCCGCAACTTTCCGAGGATGCACTATCCAACTAATTTCACTAATTTATACCCTGACTTGAATTAGCCTAGTAGCATAGTTAGATAGTGCATCCTCGCATCAAGAGGAAGCTTGCGGGTTCAAAACCCGTCTAGGCTTGAAATTTTTGCAATGGTTTTAAAATTCTTAGGTATTAAATTATGAATGTCATTTCATATTTTTAATAATTATAACCACATAACCGCAAAACTGAAAAAATATTGAGGTTCTTCACCTAAATTTTGAAAGACCGTTATATTTTAACTGCCTAATCTATCTATAACGCAAATTTCATCAAGATCGATTCTGCCAGTCGTGAAAACGTAATAAACAGACAAATTTCCTTCAAATTTACTATATTATTATGGATAGGCTCGCGATTGACTATAATCTCGTCTGATGGCAAGCTGTGATGCAGTCTACGATGAAACTAGTTTGCCAAGAAAAAGCCTTCACTTGCGACTTTAACTAGAAATGTCAAGCATTTCACACAGCACTATCTAGTTGGGACTAGATAGTGCTGTGTGAAGTTTTAAGAGTTTTTTGTCCGTCTGTCCATCTGTCTGTTACAGCTGGTTATCTCAGCAACTACTAGTCACTTGAAATTTGGAATAATTATCACACTATCACACTAATATTATAAACGAGAAAGTTTGGATGTTTGTTTATTTATTTGTTTGATTGTTACTCAATGACGTCATAACGACTAAACGAATTTCGATGAAATTTGGTACATTATAACCTGGATTACTACACAAGCTACCTTTTATCCCATAAATCAGTTCCCATGGGATAGGAATGGGGTATCAAGTCAAGTTGCAACACCGAGTTTATCTTTATTTCTAGGTTACCTACACATTTAGTAGTGTAACGCATACAAAGTCGCGGGTAACAGCTAGTAAGTAATACTTGAACACGAAGAAAATTGTAATGTTTGGTTTAAAATAGTTTGACTAGTCAAAAATTACAAGAGAAGTTCATCGAAGTCTCTATCTAGAACTATCTTTTATACATTAATCTTAAAAGTTAACTATGATTCCGAGTCGCATACCTAGATGGGGCTGCTAATTTAACATAAATATAGGCAGGTGCGAATCCTTCGGTGCACGAGTCTCAATCGTACTTGAATGGTCTTGTTTATTCATCTATATCCAATTACTAGGCTAAACCGGCTTCTTGTAACAAACACACATACTCATCAATTAGGTCTCAAGTCTACCGGTAATGAACTTAGGTATAATAATAATTGATGACGTCACCAATAGCAATCCATTAGCAACAAGAACATTTCGCGTTATCCCTCTCGCGGGACTTTCAGGCAGGCTGTTGTCACGCAATACATTAGGAGCCAATAACTACTTTCTTATATTATCCGTAATGAAACATACAGTTGGCATATAATATGTTATGTTGTTGGCTAATGTTGCTATGCCCTACCAGGGTACATATATCTACCTCGAACATAACTAAGTGTACATTATAAATATCCGCCCACAAAATTATGTACATGTTGCAAAATAAATGATTATGATTATACTAAGTGTTTTGTTATGTACGACATTAAATGAAAACACGGGTAGGGCTAATGGCTAGTATTGTTGTAAAATAGGGTTTTTTTTAATTCATTACCACAGGAAATTTGAAATTTTCAAACAACCTTATTATCAATCATTATTATAAATATGGGATTTATCACGTATCGTATGTAATCAGTGCGAGGCTAGACGTTAATCGGAGCGAATCGCACTCACCCTGATGAAGGTTCATGAATTGAACCGAAACATTGTCGGTCGAAACACCGACAAGATGTTACGTGATAAATCCCGTATTTATAATTATAGTTGAAACCAATCACGAAAGTTTTATAAGTAAAACCTTAATATCAAGTCCTAAAATATCAATGATACAGCCTAGTATAAAATAGGTAAACAAATCATATTCATTTATCATGTAAGTAGGTACCTGCTAAACAAACTAAGTACCCTAAGCGGCATCGTCGCAAAGGCACCGCCCATTTACATTAAAAATTGTTTATTGGAAATGTGTCGATTACTGGATAAATATTCAAGCTACTGGTATTAAACCAACCTCTTAAATCTGCTAATACGATTCCGAATGTATGTTTTAAATTAATGTTTTACGTTACAACACCGGTTGTATGTATTTCAGTATACATCATCATCATTTCAGCCACTACTGAGCCCAGGCCTCCCCCATAGATTTCCAAAGTGACCGATCCTGTGTAAATGCGAAAGTTTGGATGTTTGTTTGTTTGTTACACAATCACGTCGTTACGGCTGAATTGATTTCAATTTATTTTTGTATGTAAGTAGATTATAACCAGGATTAACATATAGGCTACTTTTTGTTGACAAACAACGGATGCGAAGCCGCTGGCGGAAGCTAGTTCAACATAAATATTGTTATAATTTAGCTATTTGAATGAACCCTAAATATTCTCGCATTGCCTCGCTTAATATTCGGGTTCCTTGAGTGAATAACGAGTAAATTGGTGTCTTTTAGCTCTTTGTGCTCCATCTAAGACCACATCGTACCATGAGGTACGATTGTGGTCAAACGAACATCTACTCAAGGTAAAGTCAAGAACTGCAAGTAAATATCGACTTTAACTTCAACCATAGTGACAAATATAAATTTATTTTTATTCACTTAACACAATCTAGACAAAACGTCATTGCTTCACGATTCATCACAATCATCCACAGCCTGGGTAAAGGCCTCCCGAAGTTAGTGCCATCCACCACGATCCTGCGCTAGTCTCACCCACTGACGGCCCGCGACCTTTACGATGTCGTCCACCCATCTCGCTGCCGGACATCCTACCCTTCTATACTCCTCGGTCACCATTCAGTCATTGCCCTGTTCCATCTGTGATCACCACGTCTTGCCAAGTGTCCCACCCAAGACCATTTGCTTGGTCGAATAAGCCCCTGAAGACCCTTCAGACACTGTGGACTTTTAGATGACTTAAGGATGTCGTCTAGCTTGCCGAATCCAGCATATCCCAATTAGATCCTTTTAGAGATCTTGTGCTTCATGATTTTTTTTTTAACCTATACTTTCCCACTGCTGGGCAAAGGTCTCCCCCATGTTCCTCCACATCTCACGATCACTCACCACGTCCCACCAGCCATCTTGGAATGCATCGAGGTCGTCACGCCAACACTTCCTCGGCCTGCCCCGGCTTCGACGCCCATCTGCAGGCACCCATTGTGTGACGACTGTTGCCCATTTGTCTGTGACGATACGACTGACGTGACCCGCCCAGTCCTACGTGCTTCATGATTATGATCATAAAATTACAAACTAAAATTCTTAATGACTTGATCGCGGAGGGATAAAGTTGACGTTTCAAAATGATTCTTGTAATTTAAATAAAGACGACCTGAGAGGGCTTAACAAAGTTACAGTCGATTAGTGATGACGCTAGTCGATAAGTCCGAAAATGTATGGGATTTGACACATGCTATAGAAATACCACGTGATACAGCGACAACAAATGTATGTAGAAATCGAATAGATTAGCAGCGAATGTAATTTGGCTACAGGCCATGATAAGAGCTACATCCATTGGGTGCAGGTTACTCAAGATCGATCTAGAAATCTATGAGAGAGCCTTATGTTCACCAGTATGATGATGATGATGCCAAAAAGTGACAATGTGCTTGCCGTTGGGAGCAAGCTGCACAATAGGATGTGGATTCTAATGAGATTGCAACCTTACACGTGGAATACCTATTACTTTGTTACAGATATCAAATACAATGTTTGGACATGCTTCTGAATCCCCAGTGCTATATTCATACCGCTATGAGGATTAATAGAACCGTAAGCCAATTTCTGTGGATAGAAAGCCAATTTGGGTGATCCATATTGCATTTCAGTCTTGATCGAGATGATTGATTTTATTGATCGAGCAAAGTGGGATCTCTAAATCAACTTGGGCAAATCGGCGTTGTAGGTATGTATGTATGTATGTATATATTTTGATAATCAAAGATTACAAATAATATTATTTTGTTTTAATTGGAGACTCACGAGTTCTCAGTTCGGGGCGAACTACCTAGTTAAACAAAAGTTTTTAAAATGATTCAGACATTAATTATTTATTGAGAGATTAAAAATGCTGGTCATTTCACACAGTATTATCTAGCTCCAAACTAAGCCAAGCTTGTACTATGGGAACCAAATAACTGATAAAATATGTAATCTATCAGGCACCACAAATATACAAAAATGTATCGGATATATCCTTGATCACATACATACTAGGTAGCTTACCTAAAATGTATATTCACTTTACAAAATAGAGGATTGGCACAAATAATCTGCTTGTAAAGTTGCTAATGAAACATATTATGACTATTTACCTTCAGCGCCTTGGTTATTTTATTCTCTCTGTTTTTTTACGAGATTTCCTATACATATGTGCATTGTCATAAATATTGCTTAAATGCCTGTCTCAAGTCTGTAAGAATTCTTGGGCCCACCCAACTCGCAGTAAGTTAAAAGCGATGTTGGATTGACGCCAAGACGCCACCAACACAGATACAGTTGGACTATCTGAAACCAACTAGGCAGCTTATGTTCGTAAAATCTAGGATATGAAAACTAGCCTTTATGGTTAAATAGCTGACCCGCCCGCGGCTTTGCATAAATGGTATTTCAATAAAAACATTACCCTCCTTTTGCGCACTCGGGTAAAAAGTAGCCTGTGGTAGATCTCCTTGCCAAATTTCATTACGATCCGTTCAGCCGTTTAGTTATTAAAAGGTAATAAACAAACTCACAAACAAACAGTTACTTTCGCAGTTATTATGTATGTATTATACATACAAACTTTTCTTTTGAAACACTATCTATTGCTGAAAATTTCATTTAAATCCGATGAGTAGTTTAAGAGTAGTGAGTTTCTTGTGAAAGGGCTCGCAAGCAGCATTGCTGTGTTTTGGTTTGAAGGGTATGGTTGCCGGTGAAATTACAGGCACATGAAGCTTTACACCTGTATGCCTCAAGTTGATGGATGCAGGGAAGTGTATCGTAGGGCACATTTCTAAGGAGCGTGACCTATGAGGCAAACCTTGTTATAGGCGATGGTTACCACTTAACATCAGGTTGGCCATAGGCTTGTTCCATCTCCATAGTATAAAAAAAAACAAGATCTAAGGGAACACAGAGCGGAAGCGACTTCATTTTATACTATGTAAAGATAATCAGAGGAAGAATTATAAGTTCGACTATCCCCCTTAGAATATAATGAGTTTAATGACGATAGAAATAGCTAAAACTATCAGTCATATCACTAACAGTCATAGCGCAGAAGCGCTTAATACTACGCGATAACAGTCGTATGCACACATAGGCGCCCTCTATTCTACTAGACGCTACTCGTTGTACTCAAAGTCAAAGTCAAATCTTTTAACTCATTAAAATCACAAGGATCACTTTGAAATGTCAATTTTACTGCCTGTTCCTTCGCGATCAAGCCAGGAAAGAAAGGCAAGAAACAAGGCTGGTTGTTTTTTTTTGATCCTTTTAGAATACATAACACTACAGAAAATAAATTACGTCTAAATTGTAACATTTTTGAATGAGTTGGAGCAATTTCAATCCCAAGCTTCTCTATCATCTAAATAGTCCGATATTTTATAGTAGGCTTTATTATAAAGATTTTTTTAATTACGTTATTAAAATTGTTAATCGTCAATTTTTATACATGACTTGGGAGTTTGTTATAAAAACGTACACCTTGAGCTTTAAACGATTAACCAACTTTATGATTTACATAACTTAACTTCTGTATCTACTTATCTATTTTGTGCTAATTGGCCTAAATTGAATATTATCTCAAACTTTTTATACCTATAGGGAAGCCCAGTTTCAGCATGAGACGTCCTATTGATGATAAGATATTATAAATGTCATAAAGTTGCATCAATAAGTTTATAAGTATCATTAAGTTGCAATTGACGACCTCCGTGGTGCAGTGGGCGAACAACCAGCTGAGACGCAGGAGGTAATGGGTTCGATTCCCACCGCGGAACAAATGTTTGCATGATCTACAGATATTTGTTCCGGGTTTGGTTGTTTTTCTATATATTATAAGTATGTATTTACAAAAAAAGTATATAAGTATTCTATCAGTTATCTGGTTCCCATAATACAAGCTCTGCTTAATTTGGGGCTAGATAGCACTATGTGAAATGTCCAGCAATATTAATTTACTATTTATTTAATTTAAAAAAATCACGATATTGTAGGTGCTTCGACGCCGGCGACTTGGCACACAGAAACCACGCCTGGCTCCTGCTCTACAATTGCACATTACATTGTACAATGTACATTATGTAAATTATGTCGCGTATGTAGATTATAAACTATATCTTCACTGATAGTGGACATTTATATTAAGATTATGCTAATGTTATAGAAATGGTAAGTTATGGTCATATTAAATAGGACATTATTTGCATACGACGTGAAGTTTTTTAGGTGATTAAAAAATATGACGTATAGGGTCTTGCGTATAAGTAACAAGCCCATAACAAAACTAATTAAAAGTTTAATATGTATGTATGTAACGTTTTAATCAATAATTATGATTGCAAAAGTTTGAAAAATACTAATTAATAGTTCTGGAAATACATAGAAATACATTTAACATTTTATTTTATTACCTACCTGTACCAGTTGTGAACTTGCACCAATTTTTTCTTGCCTCGCTTAAACATACAAACCGTATTTAAACTGTACGTAATTAAAGTCCTAAGTACTTGTAATTTGACCTATTATGTTAATTTTGGATTTTGATTACAGATTATTTACAACAATAAAGAGTCAATTAATTAGAGGTGGAAAATCTGTGACTCAACGAGAAAGAAGTTTTAAAAACTTCCGTTTTTACTCCAAGAGCCATACATTAAGGTCATTGTAAAAACATACTTCATTAAGGGCTCTTCATTGTCGTAGATATTATTTTCAGCAATAAAGAGTCAATCAATTGGAGGTTGAAAATCTGTGTGTGTCAACGAGAAAGAAGTTTTAAAAATTTCCAATTTTACTCGAAAAGCTGGTCATTGTAAAAACATACTTCATTCAGGGCTCTGCATTGACACTTTTCTGATAGCTAATATAGGAGACAATCAAATTACTCCCGCGCTTCCAAACTTTTTAAGGCACGTTTTGGTATCGGTTTCGGCTTTCTTCAAGTCATAACGAAAGCCTTTGTGCAGATAAAAAAATTCGATACTATTTACTTTTTACCAAATTATACACCATACTTAAGTTAAATACAAAAATTGTCTGCAATGGTAGATTATTAAACGAGGGGATAAAGCAGTGTCTTGCATCACGGGCGTTAAATTAAGCGAGAGGTTACTAGAATCCTGAGTGCAGAGAATGATATAAGCATGCCCAAGAGGCAGACAGATTTATCTACGAGGAGAATACTCTACTTTTCACACTTTCTGCGAGACAAATTTTGTCTTTGTAACTGCGTTTCGCGGCATTTGCTTTTTAAGATACGTAAGACATAAGAAGAAATAAAAGGGCATAAGAAGACACAATGAGACATAAAAATACCTAAACAAACCTAAAAAGACATAAGAAAACCTAATTCATTCATTCATTCGCCAACATGAGTAAATATGTATAAAAACAGGTGACAAATATTACAAACGGTTCAGGAACACATTAGTTATGAACACACTAGTTAACGAAGGCAAGATCGATTAAACGAATAAGTTCTTATTGTGTGGGTCTCTTTGGTTAAAATTTTAACACAAATCAGTACAATCAGTACAGTGAAATTCAGTACAACTTTACTCCCGCCTCAGCCGTAGGGCTTTAATCACCTGCTTTCGGTGAGGTTTATATGACATTTAATTTGACATTGTCGAACAGGTGGTGCGTAAAGTATTTTTTTTTTTCATACTAACCGAATGCCTACAACCATATACCAAAAAGTATCCTGTGTTCGTTCTGTTCATAATCTTTCCAGTCTTGCATCAAACCTTCTTGGTCATTTAGAAGAAGCCAACTAATAAATAATTACAGAGAAATTGATTTTTAATTGATTCCATATTACAAAAAAACTTTACCATTTTGCAAGTTGCAAGTCGTATTCAGTGCGTAAAATGGAGAGTTCAAGTGTAGTTAGCGCATCGTGTTGCGACGACCTACTGACCGGGCGTCGAGGTCGTCGCCCCATGCACCCCGGCGCAGCCCTACAAGCATACAGCTACTGGACTCGAGACACTGAGCCACTAGCTTTTAAATGAATGAATGAATGAACATTATTTATTATACCTTACAAGCTATATACAACAAAATGAGAAACAAGAAATTGCATAAAGAGCAAAATAGTGATGATAAAACTCATCCACATAACGTCGTCAATTGGGTATCGCGCACCACAAGCTTCACGCGATCTTTTCTATCTCATACTTGCAAGATGTGGAATAAGCTATCATCTGAGGTTTTACCGTAAGGCTACGACATGGTACGCTTCAAGAGAAATGTGAAGAGGTTTCTACAGGGTAGGGAACGCATCGACAATACCCCGGGTGTTGCCGGTGTCAATAGGCGACGGTGACCGCTTACCATCAGGTGAGCCGTAAGCCTGTTTCCCCACATATAGCACAAAAAAAGGTCGGTCTTATAAAAGAGTATGAGACTTGTATATCCAGCGTTATAACAGATGATTATTTCAAACGGGATATTTATCATGATTTGTGAGTTTAGTGAAAATTGTGTTGATAACCATGATAATTTCAAGAGTTAAGTATATGGTTTAGACTTCCGTCGTGCAGGACACACAAGGGGCAAAATAGCAAGAAGCCAATCATCCTGTCCAATATAATTTAGGCAAATATAGTAAAACCATTGAAACGCTAAGAAGAAACGTCATAAGATAACTGTAATAGTTTTTATAAACCAAAAGATACTAAGTAAGACGAACGAAAGCTGCAGCCGAGTGGTAACCACATGAATACTGTTGATAGACCATCTGACAGATGAGATTGTGGTCAAACGTTCAAATATTAATAACACGCTCCTATTTATTTCTTTATTTTAATACTTTATTGTACAAAATATACATTAAATATAGAAAAGGTGAGCTTTAGCATTCATGCTAAATTGCCAACAAAAAAAAAGGTTGTCTTGCTAACTTAATAAAAAACAATATCAACTTATTGGTACATAAAATAACAAAAGGAACCCAAATAACAATAAACTCTAATCACAGTAATGATAAATACATTATTATCTTCATATATAAAACAAAGTCGGGTTTGTTCGAACACTTATAACTCTAGAACGGCTATTAAAATATCGCCCCGCCCCGAATAGCAGAATAACTGTCAAAATATCGGAAAAATTCACGCAAAAAGAAATTATGAAGAAAATTCATTTTCTCATGCATAATGATGGCCGATTGATACTTCTACCGGGGTGACGTACATTGGCAGCCCGCGTCACATGCATGTCAAGGCGGTACGAAGTTCACCGGGTTAGCTAGTAATATATAGAATATAATACCTATGGTGATTAGAATTTGATAAATTGTTTCTCTTTCTCTCTCTCTCTCTGAACATCGATTACTCTCTGCAGTGGGTCATGTCATGATGACCTCTGGTCATGATCCTCTCTTAATAAGTCCTACATGTTTCGGTCCCCAGCGGCATGGATAGCCATATTGGATTGCATAGTATAGTGTCGAGTGTAGTTCGTATTTGGTCCGACTGTATTTGATATTTGGCGCATGGGGCTAAGACCTCTGTGATCAATTGTTTAATTCAAATCAATTTACACGGGCAACTAAAAAGAACCGGCCAAATGCGAGTCGGACTCGCGCACGAAGGGTTCCGTACCATTATTTATAAAAATGCCAAAAAATTATGTCTCTTGTATGGGAGCCCCATTTAAATATTAATTTTACGCGCCTATAATTTTAGACCCCAAGCTAAGCAGAGCTTGTACTATGGGAACCAGATAACTGATAGAATACTTATATACGTTTTATTTTGTAAATACATACTTATAATATATAGAAAAACACACAAACACGGAACAAATATCTGTAGATCATGCAAACATTTGTTCCACGGCGGGTATCGAACCCGCTTCTTCCTGCGTCTCAGCCGGCTATACGCCCACTGCGCCACGGAGGCAGTCAAATTACTTGTAATACTAACCTTTTTAAGCAAAACCTCTACGTGTTATCGTAAAATGATCCAACCCGTCTTAATCAATTTTGCCGCGGTGTTTTTGCCGACTTCTTGACGTTTTACGTCCAGCAGTTAGATAGATCTAGAAAAGCTTCCCCGAGCATTGGTGGTTTTGTGGACAGTTGCTTTTGCACCATCATTACTCGTAATTTATAGTTGCAATTTACACAGTTTGAACGGACATTTGTGTACGTCTACCCTGCCTAAATTAAATTTTGATCATCGAGAATATTACGTCTAAAAGTTACAAAATCAAATCAAAATCTTTTTATTCATTAAAATCACAAGGATCACTTTGAAACGTCGATTCTTCTGCCTGTTCTTTCGCGACCAAGCCAAGAAAAAAATGCAAGAAACAAGGATGGTTTATTTATTTTAATGATCCTTTCAGAATACAATAGTGAAAATAAATTACGTCTAAATTGTAACATTTTTGAACGAGTTGGAGCAATTTCAATCCCAAGTTTCTCTATCATCTAAATAATCCGATATTTTATAGTAGGTTTTTTATAAAGATTTTGTTTAATTACTCTTTTAAATTTGTTATTTGTCAATTTTTGTACATCACTTGGGAGTTTGTTATAAAACTTGCCATTTAAACGATTTACTAATTTTATGGAGTCTACGAGTGGCAACAGCGTGTTTATCTTTATTTCTAGTATTAAAATTATGATTATCGCTATTTTTCTTAAACAAATTTTATTTTTGTGAACATACATCAGATTTTCATAGATGTATTGACAAGGGAATGTCATTATATTTATTTCTTTAAACTTATGGCGTAATGATTCTCTGGATTTGTCCCGTAGCAAGAATCTGTAAAGGCTTCAAAGTTTTTATAATATCTTTCTTTCTGTGTCGGAGTTAAATTAAACACACGGCCTTTTTATAGCTCAAGCCGACAGCTTTATGTACCTTCCGAAGCGCAGAATAAATTGCATTAGATATATCTGGACTCATTAATTTAATTACCAATGCATGACCAATGCCTTTATGACAACATTTCGTTTTGTTATTTTTGAAGTGAAAACTTCTTCAGGCGCCTTGGGAATTTTTTGAGATGGGAAATAACCATTGAACTCGCGACACTGTTACCGTTACCGACACCTCTGTATATAAGTATCTCGTAATTGTTCAAGTTTTCACTTCTGTCAGCACTCCCGGAGTGCCACTTTTTGGATTTTTTTTAAGGAACATGGGCTGGCCACTTTGGTTGTAAAATTGTATATAAGTTCCAATAAGGCACATTTATAACTTTTTGCCCTATCCTTTTTAGCAAAAGATCTTAAAGTGATTCAGATATCACGTGTTTTGCTTCTGGTTCATCTAAAGTATATGTCCACTTTTATTGACGATTATACCTAAATTGACTTCTTTAGACCCGCAGTCAACGTCAAAAATCTTTTATTCATAAAAATCACAAGGATCACTTTGAAACGTCAATTTTACTGCCTGTTCCTTCACGACCAAGCCAGGAAAGAAAGGTAAGAAACAAGACTGATTGTTTTTTTTAATGATCCTTTTAGAAAATATAGAAAATAAATTACATCTAAATTGTAACATTTTGAACGAGTTGGAGCAATTTCAATCCCAAGCTTTTTTCATTGTCATTTGTTTTATCATCATCATTTCACAAATGCACACTTCAACTAGTTCAAAGTATAGGTAGCATGCATGCTGTGACCTAGTAACCGAACGCTGGGGTCATTGACCGATGCTTCAGAAGATTTGTCCCAGTGGTCCGGGTACTTTTATTCCTACTTGTCCTATGGGACCACTGAACTGAAACACTTTCACTTCATCAATAAGCTGTACACAGAATAGAGCCACTATCTATGAAAAACATCGTACAAAGTAATATACACAAATCTTGCTATCAACTATAGACATAAGCATATACATTTAAGAATGTTGTATGGGTTTTAAATCTGAAATAAATAAATTAATAATAATAATACACATAGAAAGACATTTATTACAGACAGACAGACTATGGGACCATTTTGCTCCTGCCAATAAAACAAAATTTTATAAAATAGCTGTATTACGAAAATAAAACATAATACGAAATAGAATTTAGACCCCGTTTTTTAATTTTCCTAATAGTTTTCTTTGTATTATTTAATTATCTATCTAGGGTCTTTCAACAAGGACGGGTCGATGTTAAAATTGAATAAAACAAGATGTGTGTGAGATATTAACGAAATTTATTTTTTATTTAAAAGGCCTATTTATTCCATTATGGATGGAATATGACATCGTTCAAATATCCGCCGCGGCTTCGTATGGTGGCGCGAATCCGAGAGGTCCAATTTTTAATGACTGCTGCATAGATCCGGCTGAATCCGAGCGATGGCCTGCGTTATGTTGGCTTTCAGGGCAACGGTCGAATGTGGTTTATTGGCATAGACCTGCGACTTCAGAAAACCCCACAAGAAAAAGTCTAGCGGAGTCAAATCACACGATCTTGGTGGCCAATTCACATCACCTCTGCGAGAGATAACTGAGGGTAGCTCAAACCGTTCATGCAGAATGTCGATTGTGTCGTTCGCTGTGTGGCAAGTAGCGCCATCTTGCTGGAACCACATGTCGTTCACGTCCATATTGTTCAATTCAAGCCAAAAGAAATTGTTTATCATTGATCTGTAGGTCTACGAAAGGCCGAGTTCTTGAGCACGGCGAGAAATCGACTGCCTCGGAGTCTCCTGAACACTCTCACGTACAGCGGCGATGTTCTCGGCCGATCTGGCGTTCCTTTGACGTAAAGGTGTTGGTTGGTTGTTTACCGAACCGGTCGTTTTAAATTTAGTCACCAATCGTTGGAGAGTGGACTTTGAAGGGCCACCGCGTCTGCCGTAAAATGGGCGCAATGCGCGCAACGTTTGCACTAACGAACACTCATTTTGATAATAAAGTTTTATCATTTGCACATGCTGCTCAACCGTGTAACTTGCCATGGTGATTTGGCATCAGTGACTGAATAAGAAAAAACAGATTTGACAGATGCCGCCAAAACAAAATGGCCGCCACAGATTATTAACATCGACCCGCTCTATTTGAAAGACCCTATATGACGTAAGAAGCTTTATGTTTTACTAGCTGTTGCCTGCGACTTCGTACGCATTACACTCCTAAAAGTAACCTAGAAATAAAGCTAAACTTGCTGTTGCAACTTGACATCCCATTTTTATCTCATAGAAACTGATTTAGGGGATAAATTATTTAAGATGATTTAAGGGATTTAGGGGCTTATGTGGTAATTCAAGTTATGTTCTACGTATATACAAAATTTCATCTAAATTGGTTCAGCCGTTATGACGTGATTGAGTAACAAACAAACAAATAAATAAATAAACATCTAAACTTTCACATTTATAATATTAGTGTGATTTTAAAAATATTAAAAAGTATTAAAGTAGAGTTACGCATGATATTTCTTTATGGTAAAAGCTAGTTTATTTAACAGTGATATTCCTGAACGTGTAACATAATTATTTTCTGGGTGGCTACGACTGGGTTGAGCAAGCCAAATTAAATACATGAAGTACCTAACTAAAATTATCATCATGTCACAGGAAATCCACTGCTGAAGTAGGGCAGATTTATATACTTATTATTTTTCTGGCATATATTAGGTCTTTACCTATGAAATTGCCGTTTTGTATGAAATAAGTGAAAGTACTTATTTGTTTAAACTTTTTTATTTCTGTTATTCAAAGTAATCACCCATGCAATCGACGCATCTTTGCCAACGCATTGGTAGTTTATTGATTCCCTTCTTGTAAAAATCAGCTGGACGGGAGGCAACAAAATCTTCAAAGGCATTTTGTACTGCCTCTCGGGAATTGAATTTTTTACCCACTAAAAAGTTGTCTAAATTTTGGAAAAAGTAATAGTCGGTAGGTGCAAGGTCTGATGAGTATGGCGGATGAGGGAGAGCTTCCAACCCCAGCTCTTGCAGTTTGGAGACTGTCTGTTGTGCAATATGTGGTCACGCGTTACGTTTTTGATGTTACGTGCCGTTTGTGTCGCGTTGGTGCCACGACGGAACTCATATTCCATAATTACACGAATTTTCAAAGTATCCATTATGACGAAAAACGTTCAAATGTAATGAAAATACAACGCTAATCAATAAACAAAAGACTGAGTTTGTAAAAAGAATGATATATTTTTAAAACAAAATTAATTTGAATTTAGAATACAAAACAATTCCAAACTTTTTTTCTATTTGAAATGACCAGTACTGAAGAACGGCAATTTCATAGGTAAAGACCTATTATTTCCAGAGTGACTGATCTTGTGCGGCCTACATTCAATGGTTCCCAGTAACCTTTATTAGGTCGTCTTTCTATCTAGTGGGGGGGGGGCGTCTTACGCTGCACTTTCTGCGCGGCCTCCATTCTAGAACCTTTCTGCCCCACCGTCCGTCAGTTCTTCGAGATACGTACGCAAAATGATTGCAAAAAATTGTAAAAGTATTTTCAGGAATTGCGAAGTCGAAGAGTTTAAAATGTCGGCCATTGCACCAGCCATTAGGCGCAACGTGAACATCTACAGTTGCACCGTCATTACGTGTAATTGCAGGCGTCTCAGGAGCAATTATTGCGTTGCAAACGAGTTAATTACAAGTATTGTCTTATTACTGCCGAGTGAAATTAAGCAAACGTAATGCCTCAACAGACTAAAACAGTCAGACAGACAAAAACATCTGGATTACCACAGAACTTATAAAATCGAATTAAAAACGGTTCATCTTGGAATTCTGATGCCAAAGAAAGATACACAGTGAGATAAGGAGTTCAAACTCGTTTTATTATTGTTTTTTTGTTAGGGTTTGAAAAAGTGACCAAGAAAGAACCAACAACAGGATAATTGACTTCCGGAATATGTTTTTCCGAACCAGTATAATCTCGGAGTCTTCAAATCCAGAGTGTTCTTCCCAGAGGGATCCCGAGAGGAAGAGGAGGGATCAGAGGGCAGATAATCCCAGAGGGTTCTTTCTAGGCAAACGTGCTCCATATTTGATCACACCATCACTAACATGAACTCCCGTTACTTGTAATTTGAATAAAACTGTAGGTCAATTTAGTTGATTATCATTTTGTGGCACTATCTTATTTGTCAAAGATGAATAAAATATTATTTGTTTTTTTATTTATTTTTTCTACCCAGTTCAGTCTTGCGATTTTTCTTATTTCGTCAGCCCAGCGTTCAAGCGGACGACCAAAAAAAATAAAAAAAAAAATTAGCCGACTTTTCTTTTTTCATTTTTTTCTACGTTTCATCAAAAAGCGATTGGTAGGTGTACCCTCTCGTATATAAGAGCTTCGCTCTTGTCGGTGCAACTGATACAATTCACTCCATTAATTTGGCTCAACGATTTTTTAACCTCTTTATACGACATGACAGCGATCTTCTCCGTTATCGGGCATAAATAGCCTTATTCGCGGCTTTACTCATCCACGTAAAATGATACTCGTATACCTAATCCAAAAGAAAAAAGTAATCCGTATGTTTTTGCGGTGTTAATACTAGCGCAGACGACGACATAAAATTTCATTTTTTTAAATGTATTTGTATTTATCGATCCTTTTAAAACATCGCTAAGATTAACAAATATCGTGGTAGAAATCAGTTATTTTTTACTTGACAAATTAACAATATAGATAAACAAGTTACAGAAGACCAATTAAAAGATTCTACACATCTAATTGAAAACAAGTTTCTTTAGACATCTTGTAAGAAGCCAGCGCAACTAAATAGTATAATTTTTATCACACTGCAGTGTCAATTCATTCAGAGTATCATAAAATTCAATGTAAAAGCACGTATACGTCAGAGCCTTTATATCGTGCAAACAGCAATTCCCGGGGATTTCGAGAATGCGAGCGTATTGATGGGATGTTAACACCTTTATTAAATGCTGCAGATTATATTTGCACATATGACCAATCATTAATTCAATTATTAAATAAAGAAATGAAACTTAAAATTTATTTCGTATTTCATTTTGATGTGATTGCATTAAAATAATTGCTCTGTTTTCTGTCGGTGTGAAATTTTGATGAGTTTGATAAGATAAATAATTTTTCACTATGTTTCTTACTAGTGGTTCGCCCCGAACTGAAATCTCGCGAGTCTCACAAAACAAATAAAATATTGTTACGCCGAGGCTGTTAAACAATGAGTAATAATCGGACCTTCTCGAACGCTTTTGTCTTGCTGTGTTGTTGCTGCTATTGTTTGTGGTTTCGCAGAATGGGGAGTGGCCATTGTGTCGAGGGGCCGACCCTTTCCTGGAAGGATCGACATCGTTCTCGAACAATCGAAATGTGTGCGATATAAATAGGCCGGAGAGATGGCCGGACAGTCAGTCTCGAGTCTGAGTCAGTCTCAGTGAGTTAGTCTCAGCGAGGCCCTGGAGGACTGACGTGGGAAGGGTCTCGCGTGAACAGTAGTCGCTCCCGAGTCAGTCTGGATTAAGCTATACGTGCGAACATTTCGGTTACTTTAAGTGGTGCAACAGTGATGTGAATTAGTGTGTTGTGATACGTGTGACCAAGTTCGTGTATTCATCGTCATAGTGTTGAATAAAAGTGTAATTTTGGTTAAATCGATTCCCATTATTTTATCCCGAACCCTCAGCTCGTAACAATTTGGTGTCAGAAGTGGGATAAAATAATGCCGGTTCTACCAAAGGATAACGTGGACGGTGTCAGGACGAGAGGTCAACGACAACAGGAAATGGATGAAAGGCGGTTTGGGGAGTCTCCAGTTCAAGAAGCTCAGCAGAGGCGTCAGCCGATAGAGATGGAATCAGCCGCCGCCGAATCATTTGGAGCTTCATCATCATCATCATCCGTGGGCCAAGCTCCTGTGACAGGCGATCTTGCTGCTATTATGGCAATGCTTCGTCAGGATAAAGAAGAGCAGCGTCGTCAACAGGAAGAGCAGGCTCGGTTGCAGGAGGAACAACGCCGTCAGCATAAAGAAGAGAAGCGTCGTCAGCAGGAAGAGCCGGCTCGGTTGCAGGAGGAACAACGCCGTCAGCATTAAGAAGAGAAGCGTCGTCAGCAGGAAGAGCAGGCTCGGTTGCAGAAGGAACAGCGACATGAACAGGTGGAGCAGACTCGGTTGCAAGAGGAACAGCGACGTCAGGATAAAGAGGAGCAGCGTCGTCAATAGGAAGATCAGCGACGTTGGCCATAAGAGCGTGCTTGACTGATGAGGGAATCGTTCGGTTCATCTGGAAAGGAATTCCAGGAAGTGAAAGAACAGATAGAAATCAAGAGAGCCGTGTTTTGGAGGCTGGAATTGGGCTCGACTGATGAGGGAATCGTTCGGTTTATCTGGAAAGTAATTCCAGGAAGTGAAAGAACAGATAGAAATCATGAGAGCCGTGTTTTGGAGGCAGGAATTGGGATCGCTGATGAGAAAGGGACTCTGGGTGTCCTGAAGTACTGGAGACGGCAATGTGGCTCCTCTAGTTGCTACATCTTCAGCGCGAGGTGCGCCTAAAAGTGTTCATGTTGATCGGCTGCCGCAATATGGGGCTAAGAATGCTCGGGACGAGCATGTTTTAGGAGGGGGCAGTGTTACGCCGAGGCTGTTAAACAATGAGTAATAATCGGACCTTCTCGAACGCTTTTGTCTTGCTGTGTTGTTGCTGCTATTGTTTGTGGTTTCGCAGAATGGGGAGTGGCCATTGTGTCGAGGGGCCGACCCTTTCCTGGAAGGATCGACATCGTTCTCGAACAATCGAAATGTGTGCGATATAAATAGGCCGGAGAGATGGCCGGACAGTCAGTCTCGAGTCTGAGTCAGTCTCAGTGAGTTAGTCTCAGCGAGGCCCTGGAGGACTGACGTGGGAAGGGTCTCGCGTGAACAGTAGTCGCTCCCGAGTCAGTCTGGATTAAGCTATACGTGCGAACATTTCGGTTACTTTAAGTGGTGCAACAGTGATGTGAATTAGTGTGTTGTGATACGTGTGACCAAGTTCGTGTATTCATCGTCATAGTGTTGAATAAAAGTGTAATTTTGGTTAAATCGATTCCCATTATTTTATCCCGAACCCTCAGCTCGTAACAATATTATTCATCTTTGACTAATACATTTTCGTGGCACTAATTGTGCTAAATGCTCCACCAATTAACTTGACCTACAGTTTCATTCAAATTACAAGTAACGGGAGTTCATGTTAATTTGATTATCTTTAAAATTGTATTGGAACCCTGACTTATCTTGTCGCGGAGGAGGGCGTTGGTATCTGCGACACAGTATTACTCATGCGGGTATCAACGTTTTACATTTTTGAAATTACACCCTTGTTAAATTATTTCCAAATAAATTATTATTATTTTATAATTAGATTATGATTGTGAATTGGAAACTCTTTTTAGAAGTTGAAATTGCAATTATTCTGGATTTCAGACTTTTCTCTAAATTTGTATCACTAAAGCTACACGAAAACCAAATTTCAGCACTGTGGGGTCACTGGTATACCCTATGAATTTCGTCAATGTTTTGTGTTTATTATGGCTAAAAACTTTTATTAGACATCCTATTTGACCAAATAGTCTCAATTTCATTTTTTTTACCTCTCTTGAACTCCAATATCTCAACAACAACCCACCCCACTACTACTTACCTACATATAAAATTTCATGATAGTTGGATCAACGCTTCGAAAGTTATCCTTGGACAAACAAACATACATACATACATACTTACAACGCCGATTTGCCCAAGTTGATTTAGAGATCTCGCTTCGCTCGATCCATGAGTACGTGAAGGGCAAATTTTTTACTGCCTGAGTAGCATTGTTAAAGTTTATATTGAGAAAGGAGGGGCAAATACAGAAAATGAAGATTTTTTTTATGAATACTGGTCTAATTACGCCCACTGTGCACTAACAACTAGTTTATATTATTATGGTAAACTGTTTTTTCACTGCTACTAACTGCAGAACATTGGAACCAGGCCTAATGTGAGTCACACTAATGTGGACAAAAACTGCATCACTTAAAGGTGCATTAAAAGGCGCAATGTATCAATGGCGCATCCTGGGAGAGACCTACGTCCAGCAGTGGACTGTTATAGGTTGATGATGATGATAATAGTAATTTATATATCATTCCTACCTTAGGATCTATCCTAAATGTATAAGATATTCAACCTAATAACATGGAACGCAGGCTGTTCGGGGTGAAAATAATCGTCAGGATTCGCAATCTTTAAAAAAATCTTTAAAAAAGTACTTGTTAAGTTTACAAAAGTTTTCACACGTAGGTGGTTATTCTGGGCCTGGTTTCTAGCAATATAATTCTAATTATTTAATTTTCAAAGCTCTTTTTATTATGCCTGTTTACTGTATTATATTTTTATTATTTAATTGTTAATTTTCAAAACTATTTTAATTATGTCTGTTAACTGTTTATGATTGTGTATTTTCATGTTTTGTATGTTTTAATAGTTCGTAAGTAGGGAGGTACCTTAACGAGTCCGAAAGTTTATATCTACTAGTTATATGTATCGATATGTAATTGTAAGCACAGTTGCTGCCCTGCACACACGGCAATGGCACCACGGAAGACCAGCGCTATAGTAGTATAAATATGCTACTATAGCACAATGCTGAGTGGTGACCGTTTTTGCTCACAAATTTGTTCATTAATTTATACCCATTTGTCTAAGCCATTGTACACTTGTGATGCAAAATAAACGTTTTTCTATTCTATTCTATTCAATACCACACTGCGCGCGAATACAGGCATCGCAGATGTTGGTGACAAGACTGCCAGGCTAAAGTAAGACTGGGCGGGTCACGTCAGTAGTATGGTTACAGACAAATGGGCAACAGTCGTCACACAATGGGTGCCTGCAGATGGACGTCGAAGCCGAGGCAGGCCGAGGAAGCGTTGGCGTGATGACCTAGATGCGTTCCAAGATGGCTGGTAGGACGTGGCGAGTGGTCGTGGGACATGGAGGAACATGGAGGAGAGCTTTACCCAGCAGTAGTAAAGTATAGCCAAAAAAAAATCAATAATTAAATTTTCAGTTTGTGGTAAGTTTGTAAAACTTGTTTAACTTGGTATATAATATTTTTTTTAATTCGTACAGTTATTACTGGCTCTTGTCAAAAAACCCCTATCCTAAAAATATTTCAAAAGTATTATGTTGTACGACTTTTCTTCTTATCTGATTACTTCTTCTTTGAAGGCGCACTATGTAAACGTCAGCTGCTTTTGCTGAAAATAATATATTTACATATTTGAATATCGACAGGCCAACAATTCATAATACTCTACAGGCGTCTGTACTTCTAGGCTTCTGCCCTGTAATCTGCGAAGTGCATGTCACAGTGACAATGTAAGTAAGAGTCAGTGGGTGAAGTACTCAATAAGTGCACAATAAGTAGTCAATAAGTAGTCTATTTACTGTGGGTCCTATGTGTATGTGTAACTAAGTTTTATCGGTCTATACGTTCGATCTTGCTAGAATGGACGCAAAAACGTCGAATAACAAAAACAAAACCAAAACACCAAAAAAAAACAAAAACGCATATACGAACGTGGGGATTTACCAGTAGAAATAACATTAGGTATAAGTCAAGGTCATGATAACTTCACAAAATCAGTTATCAATAAATAAACTTGAACAATTAAGAGATACTTATATACAGAGGTGTCGGTAACGGTAGCATTGTCGTGAGTTCAATAGTTTTTTTCCATCTCAAAAAACGCCCAACGCGCTTAAAGAAGTTTTCACTTCATATACAGAGGTATCGGTAACGGTAACGGTAACAGTGTCGCGAGTTCAATGGTTTTTCCCTATTTCAAAAAATTCCCAACGCGCCTGAAGAAGTATTCACGTCATATACAGAGGTGTCGATAACGGTAACAGTGTCGCGAGTTCAATGGTTTTTTTCCTATCTCAAACAATTTCCAACGCGCCTAAAGAAGTTTTCGCTTCAAAAAGTGGCACTCAGGGAGTGCCCACAAAGGTGAAAACTTAAACAATTACGTGTGTATTTTTTGAATTGTCAGTTACCGCGTCGGTAACGGTAACAGTTTCGCAAGTTAAATTTCACTTCAAAAAAAATTTGGATGTTGCGAAATGATCGCATAAACATAAAGGAACTAAGAAATTTGTCTTATGCCCTTTAAAAACTAAATAAAACAAAAAATTGGATATTGCAAAATTATCATGATGGATATCGCATAAACATTAAAATTTACTAAGAATGTCATCGCCCCTCCATAAACTAAAAAAAAATCAAATTATATACAAAGGTGTCGGTGACAGTGTCGCGAGTTCAGTGGATAATTAGGAAAAGGATAGAAGAAAAACATGAACCACGGTGAAAAAAGTCTGTAAATTTTCTTCTCCACTGTCGCCTATAAAACGAAATTTTTTTCAATGCATTTGAATAAAACCCTAGATTATTATACCTCGTTAGATAGCTGATGAAACGTAGATATTTTAAAAAACATCTGCCGAACCATTGCGATAATATTTTTTTTAGATATCCCTTAGAGAAAAATAAACTTTCTAATATTTTTTTTTATTTCTTAACTTTCACTTGTCTACTACGGTCTATTCAATTAACTTATGCACTATTTTAATGATAGACCTCCTAAGGCATCTTATTACACATGTAAAAATGCAATAATAATAATAATAAGATACACAAAATAAACAAAAATAAATTTAGTAGCCTAAAAATCGGCAATTTTCAATAAATAAATTAAAAGTCGAATATCTCGAAAAGGGTTAAGTTTAGGGTAGGGTGTTTCATAGTGAAATAAGTCAGAAATGATGGGTACTCCACGCCCTTAACGGATCTAGCACGATTTTTCCTGTAACCCTGTATATGCATCTTCAAATCAAAACTTTATAAATATTTTTATCTTTCTGCAAAACAGTTAACAAAATTTACAACATAATGTAATGTGTATTTTATATATATAGTTTTTATTAACAATATACATTATATAATTATAGAATGTCATCTTATTTTTAAACTTTGTTCTTAAACCTACTGTTTTTTTTAATAATAATTTAAAAAGCACTATTATTCTAAATTACACAAAGTTTCGTTGGAAAAAATGCATGTTAGCATTAAGTTCATTATTAACAATACGGGTTTATCACGTACCGTTTTATCGGTGTTACGACCGACAATGTTTCAGCTTAATTCGTAAACCATCAGGATGAGGTCACACCAATAAAATAATCCGTAATAAATCCCGTATTTATAATAACGATTGAAATTAATGAAAGTTCTCTTAGCGCTGTGTTTATCTATGTTCCCTGGGCCCATGAGGTACCGGGGCCCATTGCGTTTTCACAATTATTTCTGGGCGTCTGGTCGAAGCCACGTTGATCCGAGAGCTGGCGCTTATTTGGGTCAACGCATAAGCGTTGCAATTCAGCGAGGTGTTGTAACCAGTGTCTTGGGGACACTTCCTCCTGGTAGTGATCTAGAGTAGTTGAGCTATCTATAGATCGTTTGTAACGGTATTTAGATGATTCAACTGTTTCTTTTGTGTTTTATTGTAAATATTTGTAAATGATTTCTGTTATTAAAGGCATTTTGCCTCTATGTATTAGGTATTAATATCGGTGAAGCAAGGCTTTTTGAAATTTGAATACAAAATGTTATATCTCCGAGATATAACATTTTGTTGCTCAGCGTACAGTAACAGCTGAAGTGTGCATTTACACCCGCCCTGTGCCGCTGGGCACAAAGCAAAAACTTGATGGCCTACAAACGAACGCCGAGCTATTGTTCCGTGCTTTTAATTATTTTAAACCCAGTTAACTTTGACTTCGCGACTTCTGAGGGAAATAAGGTGCTTAAGCTAGTGCACCAATAATGAATGGGCTAACTTTGTAGAGATTTAGTGGATGGCCTTTTTACTTTTAATTGAAATCTCGTTTGTTAAGCGCTATGTACATTTTTAAGCACCTTTTTAATTGTATTTCGTTATGTCACTTCTTTTTTGCCAGTTTAGTTAATTTGTTTAAGCTGGTAGCATACCTTAGGGTCACAAATTCTTAAGCAACCTGAAGGCCTCTAACAAGATAAACAAGTTTTATAAATCGAAACCATTTCGGCCGGAAAGCGATCAAAAAGTGATTGAAAAACTGCATCTCTTTTCATATCACTAACTGTACTGGAAAAATGTATTTATTGATATTATTATTTGTATAGAAATGTGCCTCTAGCGATAAGTAGGTACATGATTTTTAATGTACTCAGATTATAAATATAAATAAATATTGCTTGACATTTCACACAGCGCTATCTACCCCCAAATTAAGCAGAGCTTGTAGGTACTATAGGAACCAGTACATACTTATAATATATAGAAAAACATCCAGACCCGGAAAACATATCTGTAGATCATGCAAACGTTTGTTCTGCAGCAGGAATCGAACCCGCTACCACCTGCGTCTCAGCCGGCTATTCAACCACTGCGCCACGAAGGTTAAAAAAAAATGTTATGTTTGACAATCTCACGTCTTTAGATAAGGTCTAAAGTGGAGCACTAAAATTTAGGAGCTAGGTACCCTTCTCTCTTACCGTAAAGTTATCTAGATCGTAGTTTTTTAGGAAAGACTACTGAATTCTGAATCTCTTTTGTATGGGCAAATATACATGCAAATGTTTCTAAGTTAGTTAGATACTACAATTTTCTAAGTAAAAAATGCAAATGTTTGTTTAGAATTCGGTAGGATACAGTAAATTATATAGGGTGTTTGATAATATAGGCACAAAAATGAAGGGGTTATTTTGATGAGCATAATAAATAAATTTGTGAATTGCTTACTATAGAAAGTGAAATTTATTTTGGCATGTAAGAACAAACATTTTATTAATAATAGCATAATGTTTGCCATCTAACCACAGATAATGTATTGGTGACGTCTCGAGATACATATCTCTTGTTGTCCCTTTCTAACCCAAAACCCGCAGCCATTTACGAAAGAGATATCAAATCGGCCTTTATTTTTGGATGTCGATTGCAAGAGTAGGCAGTAAGTTTTATATCGAATTAATCACCTAGACTTAGTCGATTTTCTTTAAAATTTGATAATATAACTAGTAGTTTTTTTTTTCGAGAAGTCTTTTCTTATGTGTGAGAAACCGTCACTTGAACATCGTCAGTATATTACCAAATACCCTGTATAAAGCCAGGACTGGGTATTTGACCGTTGGCTTTTATTCTTGTGTTTCGCTTTATCTGACGATCATAAATATCAATGCTCAGAGATATACCGCAGAGTTCATCTACTTGTATGGTTTAACCAGGCCAATTAGCAAGCGCTAAGCCAAGTATTCATTCGTAAGCCACAAATAAGCCGGTACATTGCAGATGCTACCACCAACTGAATCTCGCTTGAATCCTTTGATTTATTCAACACTCGCGTCCCACCTGACTTCGCTCGGGTACAAGTTATTGGCGGTAAATTCTCTGTTCTATCAATATCTGACCCAGCTCTTTTTAGTGTTACGAAACTAGGACTTTTACGTGGAATTGGTTTTTAGCGCGAGATAATATTGTTGACCCATTTTGATTTAAGTTTCTAATAATTGAATGCATGATTAAAATTTATATTATACATTTCAACCAAATCAGAAAATGAGATATCGGCCTAGGTAAACTCGCCTATATCGCCTAGTATCGGCCATTTTCAAGAAATCGAGGATATGAATGGTTTACAATTATGACATACAGTAGCTGTTGCCCGCGACTTCGTACGCGTTACACTACTAAATGTGTAGGTAACCTAGAAATATAGCTAAACTCGCTTTTGCAACTTGACTTGACACCCCATTTTTATCCCATGGGAACTGATTTATCGAATAAAAGGTAGCCTATGGGTAATTCAGGTTATAATCTACGAATACACTTAAGTTCATCGAAATCGGTTAAGCCGTTACGACGTGATTGAGTAACAAACAAACAAATAAACATTCAAACTATCACATTAATAATATTAGTGTGATTTTGGGGCAAAATAAACCTTATGGTATACACCAAATACTAAAGAAAAATGGCGGCAATCAGTGGACATTAAAAGTGTGAGTACTGCTTTCAAGTCAGACGTGCGTGTTTGTCATCTTTAGCACAATTTTGTCCTCCAAACCACATGTCGACTGTTTGCTAGAAAAAGAGTTTTAACTGCACTAAGGTCATTTTTAGGGTTCTGTACCGAAACGTTAAAACGGACCATATTACAAAGACTCCGCTGTCTGCCCGTCTGTCACCAGGCTGTATCTCATGAATCGTGACAGTTAGACAGTTGAAATTTTCACACATGATGTATTTCTGTTGCTGCTATAACAACAAATACCAAAAACAGAATATTTAAGGGGGCTCCCATACAACACACGTGATTTTTTTGCTCGTTTTTGCTTGATATTGACGCCGTTATCAACAGAAATATTCTTGACGCTTGAAATATTCACAGAATATTTTGTTATATATTCACTTTATAAAAAATCAATTAAAATGAAACACTTATTTAAAGTGGGCTCCCATACAACAAACGTGATTTTTTTTGCCGTTTTTATAGATAGAATAGAATAGAATAATCATTTATTTGGCACATACGAAATGACACATGAAACAATATTAAGGAACAGTAGATACAATTGAATCCATTAAGCCAGTTCGACTCATGTGTCTGCGTATCAAAATGGCGTTCAACTCAGCATAATGTTGGATGTTGTGCATCCAAAGCTGATTTTCATTTGAAACCGGGAGCAAAAGGTAGTGCAGCAGTGACGAAGTAAAAAATAAATAAATAAAGAAGTAAATAAATAAAAGGTGTGCAGTTTTATTAAAATGTAGATATAAATTTTATAAACATACTTTTCTAAAATGATAATAAATATACATATATATATATGGCTTATGAATCCAAAGATTATGAAGGTAAATGGTTATATATAAATAAATATGGGTAACTATTAAAATATATTGATTTAGATATATAGATATGTAAGAAGAGTAATTTGATGAATAGATCAAAGAGGTCGACGTTGATGTTACTATGTTGTATTTAAAATTTAGATAATGGTACGGAACCCTTCGTGCGTGAGTCCGACTCGCACTTAACCTCTTTTATTATTAAAATATTTTAACTGTAGTGTGTAGATGAGTTTAAGAATAGCAATTAGGTAAAAAAGGAACCCTTATAAGATCACTCTCTTGTCCGTCTGTCCGTGTGTCTCCACTGATTTTCTTAGGAACGGGTGGACCTATCAAGTTGAAATTTATACCAGATACTGAGGTCTAATACTCGTAGTACCTACGCCCTGTATCCTGTAGTAGCCCTGAGTCAACACAATAAAAATATATGGACAGATTTCGATTTTCGCAAAAACTTGTAAGTACCAAAATTTACCTTAATTTTCAACGTTTTTATTTTCCTGAATTTTTCCTATACTTGTGCTGCTTATTACTTTACTTAAGCGAAGCGAGATCTCCAAACCAACTTGGGCAAATCGGCGTTGTATGTATGTATGTATGTTTGTTTGTCCGAGGATAACTTTTGAAGCGTTTATCCAATCATCGTGAATTTTGGTATATAGGTGATGGCACTATTTTGGTGTGACTAAATGAGCTAAAAATGAGGTTGTTGGGATATTGGGGTTCAAGAGAGGTAAAAAAAAAACGAAATGGAACTATCTAGTCAAGTGGCAAGTCTAATAAAAGGTATTTGTGCGTACATTTGACCCCGTTTTTTATTTTAGTTTAAATTTTGTAGTTTTTAATTTATTAGGCATAATAAAACTGAATTTTGACAAAATTCACAGGGTACACCAGTGACCCCCACAGTGCTGAAATTTGGTATGCGTGTAGCTTTAGTGACACAAATATAGGGAAAAGTCTGAAATCCAGAATAAAAGAAAACCAATTAACATAACTCTCCGTTACCTGTAATATGAATGAATCTGTAGGTCAAGTAATTTGGTTGATCATTTCAGGGCACTATTTTGATTGTCAAAGATTACAACTATTTTTATTTGGTTTAACCACTAGTAAGTTTAACAAATATGACTTTAATTAATTTTGCCGCTCTCTAAAGCAAACTCTGACAGTAGAAATAGACAAGATGGCTACTTAAAATTAGGCATTTTACATCTGGTAAGTAATTTTTATATTAAAAGGTTAACGTTCCAAAAAAATACGAGCCCATTAGTGCAGTCATACCTTAGCTTAGATTACATCGCGTCGACGGAACTTTTCACCTAATTACTTAGGCTGTATTAATATAGGGAAAGCAGCATAAAAATGGGTCATATATTGGCGGATGAGAGAGACGAAAAATAGTGCAACAAATTGTGGTATGGCGCTGTCTCGTTTTGCCGCCGGAAATCAATAGAATAGCCACGTGGAGAAAACGGAGCGTTCCATTTACACGGAGCAAATGCCGCGGACAGACGTTGGACGGCTCTCCATTATTAGATATTGAATTTGGCCGATTTGCTTCGATTCGGTTTGCGGATGAATAGACTTGAGTTTTGGGGACGGTTGAGTTTTGAAATGGGGTGACTTTAATTATGAAATTTAAAAGTACTCGAGATTTGGGCAGCATATTTATCTGACTTACATATAAAATGAATATAATTTACTTTATACTGAATTAGCAATAATCCATAAAATTAGTCCGTTCTTTTGTTTTTAAACACTCACCTAGTAAAAAATATTTAAACAAATTGTGTAGTTATAACCTACTATGCCACAAATGTGACCTACTAACGCTTTAAAATAGAACACTGATCCCTGAAGAACTACTAGCGTCATCTAGATCATAGTAAAGGCCATTCAAAATAAAACTTCTCAAACTAAACCTCTTGAACCTCGGAAAATTAGACGCACGAATAGAGCTTTTACGATAGTTCCAAACACAGATAAAAGATGTCGCTATAACATCACACAGTAGTGTGGCGTCCTGTTGAACTAACAGGTTTCAGGAAAGAGTTCTGAATATAGGAGGACGCTATTTTCAGCACCCTTTCCTGAAACCAATCTAAAGCCATCCACTCAACAGATGGCGTGCGGAATTGTTGTAATTTATCAAGAATAGATGGCGTTCTATCAACAGGTATTTCAATTTAGCCGCGGGTAGGCGTATTGGGTCTACATATTTACACCTGGTGAGCGCCATCTATAATTAACATGATAAAACCAACTACACTTGTATCAACATGCTGATTCGAGAGTCATTGTGAGAAAAAATAGATGGCGTTGCGGCACTGTATGTGTGGAGTTTTATAACTTGTAAAACGGTAATTACTAATAGTTGTACGTGGTATTACTCTGTGCTGATAGTAATCGGGTATTTATCGCGTATTTTTCTTTTAATTTACTACTCCGATATTTTACTTTTGTTACAACAATCTTTATCACACACAGTGTGTGTGTAGTGTATGTATAGGGATCACGAAACTTTGTAAAAGGCTAATTTGAAAATTGTCGAAATATGTGTAAGTACCTACTGTAAATGTATCTCTTAATAAATAAAAATCTATCTAATCTAATGAGCCCGCTGGATCCCACTGCTGGGCAAACGCCTCCCTTCCCTTGTACCATTCAACCCGGTCTAGGGTTTTTGTCGAGCAGTTCACACTATGCGCGTCAAGTTCGTCCCACCATCTCCGTCTGGGCAGGCCACGCAGTCTCGCGCCTTGTGGAACTCACTCGGGGTATACTCCCAATCAATATTTTTAATCTTGATAAATTTAAAAAAACTTTGAAATTGACTACTCTCGTTAGCAAAATACCAAGGAAAACCGGAAGTATTATACAGGGTGCTTGTGAATATATATAATAACCATCAAGGGTGTCTTTGTTCACACCTTGGCCTGCTGCGGGCAAGAACATTATAGATTGAAAGGACATCTCTCAAATACAGTTATACATGTAATAAATTCAGATCTAAAGCTGTATTTAGGCCTAGATTACATGATATCTCCTAGCTTAGGCCTGGTGTGTATAACCACGCAGGTATTGCGGTCGATGGAGTATAAGGTGCTGCACAAGATCCCATTTTATATTTACAGCGCCATCTAGACATACAAGAAACAACTTTTAGCTTAGGTCTTGCTTACATGATGTCCCCCAGCTTGAGCCTGGTGTGTATAAGCGCGCAAGTCTTGTGGTCGGCGGAGGAGACGGCGGCGCGGCGGCGGCGGGTCGGCCGCGGGGAGGGGGGCGAATCGTCCGCGGCGCCGGCGCCGGCAGCGGCCGCGGCCAACCGCCGCACGCCGGGCGAGCTGCCGCGCCGGCGCATCGACGCAGCTCGCCCTCCCACACCGCCCAGCATCCTGGAAACAAGAGAATATAAAAGTGAGTCATTGTTAAGATGTTAAGATCTAAATGGTGCCACAGAACATGCGATTCAAGTGGCCGGACCCGCATACAAGTGTTCATACACCGTCCTGCGTCTCAGCGCTATTCACCGACATCGAGGATGTTAATTTTTTTAACCATTAACCATACTAATATAGATTTAAGTAACTCTGTCTCTCTCTCTCTCTGTGTCTGTCTGTTTGTTACGTTTTCACGTATAAACGGCCAGACCAATTTCGATGAAATTTGGTATATAGCAGATACCTTGATTGAGATATAGGCTACTTTTCATTGACACGCCACGCAGGCAAAGCCACGGGTGGAAGCTTGTTATAAAAATGCGGTTTCTGGAGAGAAATATAGCAAAATTCATGGTGTAGTTAAACTGGTTTTATGGTAGATTTTAGTGGTGGAGATTTCCAAAAGTTGAGGGGAACGGGTTTAAAATTCAGTTGCAAGATTTCACCCGGACAGACACACATACATTGCAATTGTATATAGGTACTTTATAACTTTATATGCGATATTAAATTCGTTTTATTCGAAGTGAAATTAATGGAAAATTATTTGTGGCTCGTAATTTTTATCTACTATATCGGTGTTCAAGGTAAATAATCGGGATAAAAGAGCAGAAGATATAATTTAGATGGGTACTTATTCGATCAATAGCTCGCTTCTGTTGAGCAAGTTTATGAGTTTCCAGCAGATTGCTCTCAAAGTAAGAGAATGTTGGACGTTGTCAATACGTTTTCTTTTTATTAATTTTTATGAGAGCTACGAGTGGAGACAGGTCCCTAGTCAGGATAATGTTTGAGGGAATGATAAGTTAATTATTATGTCAATATACCTTAATCATTTATACCTTGTAAATCTAGGTACAATGTTAGGTGGTAGGGGTTTTACATAAGCGCTAGATTTTGCTTTGCGGCGTACAAGTATTTTATAATTAAAACTAAACAAAACATGTAAATACAAAACATTGAGATTACATAATTACTTAAATTCAGAAAAACGAAATGTCAAATAATAATAATTAAGATAAAAAATGACAAAAATAGTAATTAAGATTTAAATTAGACATAAACATTTATCTAAAATTCGCAATGAATGGATAAGATAAGAGATAAGAAAGATAAGTATTGGCTTTTATTTATTTTATGAAAATAGATAGGACAGTCTCTATTACTTTCGGATGTTTTTATTCTTAAGCTATGTTTTGATAAAAAAACAATTCCCTCGTAACAAATCAATCGTACAAATCGTAACAAATCTTCGTAATTTTACCATTTCTTTTGGATTATGTGGTTAGTTGTTAATTATACTACCTGTTTTGTTACGTACGATATTAATTTAAAACACACATCCGGGATCGTATTAACTGATTTTAGAGCTGGGTTTATACCGGTAGACAATTTTTAACGTAAACCGGCGCACAGTGTGTCCCGTAGAACAAGCCAGGTGGACAAAATTATTTTTCCTGATTTTCGTAATTGTATGTAAATATAGTATGTCGTTATAGTACTTATATGATAACAGTTAGTGTTTATTACAATAAAAACGCAAAATAAAAAATAAAAAACTTATTATTATATAAATGCATATTATAAATTTACAGAAAAATAATTATTCACCCAACTAAAATTACTATAAACAACAAATATTAATAAACTACTATAAACACAAATATTACAATAACTATCACACATAAATAAAAAAATAGAGAGTCAGCCTTATTTTTACGAAATGTAAAATTTCGTTTATATAATAAAATATACAAAAACAACTAATCATCCATATCGGATTCATCAGAAGTTTCCGATAAAAGATAATCTTCAGATGAACAAGGAAGCAAGCTTTCGATCGCCTCTTTTTGTGCTTCTACTAGGGGCTCTACGGTTTTATTTAATATGGCTTGAAGATTGATTTCAGCACTGGACTCAATTATACTAATAAGTTCTTCAGGAGGATAACACGCACGCTTCGACTTTTGTACGCACTTATACGATGGAAACACATGATGTCCTACTTTCTTGTTTGTTTGTAGGTGTGTGTGGTGGATTTTGAATCTATATAATATGCCAAAGCTTCGTCACTGTTCAATGGTCTATAAACTTGCCTAGAAGCGGATTTTTTAGTTATTAGACAAACATTAGCAGACTCTAGAGATTCACTTATGTCTTTTAACACTTTGCCAACATTTCGTTGTCCAGATGAACGCGCTACTACTTCAGCAGCAGTCATTAGTTCACTTGCACTACGCGATTGTACGAGTTCTTCTACTTTCCGTTTTTTGGTCTTAAATGAAGACTCTCCAAAGCTTTTCTTTGGCCTTCCAGCTGAGGTAGACGGTTGTGGTTCAGCATAATGAACGCGAATAACGTGAAACTCAACGTCCGTGCCCTTAATCCACGTCTTATTCCTTTTCAAAAAGTCCTCCTTTGATTTTCCTGACGTAGCCCATTTTGAGGCAACTTTTGAGGAAAAGGTCGCTATTGTCGTTTTAATTCTTCTTCTAGATTCTTCAGTTATACCACCAAAATTAAATTTAGAAGATATGAATTCAAAAAAACGATCGTTCCTTACAACTTTGTGGTATTTAAGCCACTCGTCAAATAACTCAATTTTTGTAATAGAGTTCACGATATCTGAAAGAATAAAAAAAAATCAGTGTTCGACTCGACTCTGCTGAAAATACTTAGTATGATTCTAATAAGAGAAGATGTATCTACAATATATAGAAAGTACAGTGGGGGTACATGAGTGTACATTACTTTTTCAAGCTTTCAAAAACGTAAAACATACAAAAATATGCAAAAAAAATATGCGTGTTTTCAAACAAATATATATTAATTATAAAACGGTGCAGAAAATTTATAATTTTATAAAAGTGAAATACATACCTTCGTTAATAAAATCCATCACTAAAACTTTTCACTTTAAAATAAACAACCACAGGAGATGTTGTCGCATTTGTCACAAAAATGCAACTGACCTATTTTTTAAATTGCAATTAACTTATTACCTAGCATTGAGACCCTATGACTCATCGATCTGGAATGTGGTAAGTAAACAATTCCTGGAATCGGGGGTGAGGGGGTGTTGTTTACTGAAAACTGTTCTTAAATTCTAGGAAATTGATAATGAATTTTGTCCACCTGGCTTGTTCTACGGGACACACTGTGCGGCGGCACCTTTGCGACGATGCCGCTTAGTCAGTTTAACAGGTACCTACCTACTACATGATGAATGAATATGATTTGTTTAACTATTTTATACTAGGCTGTTTCATTGATATTTTAGGACTAAGTATTATGGTTGTATAAAAATTTAATTTTTGTTGGGTTATGAATTTGAAAAAACCTATTTTACAACAATATCTACTAGCCATTAGCCCTACCCGTGTTTTCATTTCAATCAATGTCGTACATAACACGTTGTAGATCCATTATCTATACAGAAATCCAATGTTTGAAATACTTGTCACATAGGTATGTCAAATAATGCATTGAAAACTTGAATTTGACTCTTATGTAGGAGCAAACCAAAATCACTGACATAGCCCAGATGTTAAGCAAGCTAAAGAAACAGTGGGCGAGGAACATAGCTCGAAGAACTGACGGCCGTTGGGGCAGAAAGGTTGTTGAGTGGGGACTACGCAATGGAGATCGGAGCGTAGCCCCCTCCCCCCCCCCCCCATTGGTTGGAAAGACGACCTGATAAAGGTTGCTGGGAGTCGTCGGGTGCAGGTCTCACAAGATTGGTCACTCTGGAAATCTATGAGGGAGGTCTATATTCAGCAGTGGACGTTCTATACCTTCATATTTTTTTATATTTCTGGATGGATTTACCCCAAGTTCCTTCTGGCTACAGCCCTGCGTGATACTCAGAAAATAAAACTGAAATTAGAGCTCAGTCTCCGTCAATATTATACCTTATTTTAAATTGGAACCGGAATTACCCTCAAGTTAAATTGTTGTTTTCCCTTGGATTTTGGGAGGTTTATCATGAAATTATGTTACAAACTTATTATCCGCACGTACTTGTGGTATCAATTTTAATGTAAAATATAAAAGCTGGAGACATAGATGAACTCCAATAGTTAATCTCCAATAATGGAAAACTCTGTTTTTGGGGTCCGAACTCAGATAGCCCGAGGGCCATAACATAGCTGTAAATCAATCAAACTCTCAACAAAACCTTTACTGTAAGTGGTTTTTAAAATAGTTTTAAGTAAACTAAACAGAACTAAAACAGTTTTGCAAACAATGAAAAGTACAACCCAAAATTTTACGGTGACGTACATTAACTTTTTTACAATCAATTTAACTTTATACTTTGTTAAACGCCAGATACTTCTTAACTTTATTAAGCTTTAACTATGTGCGATCAATCAGAGGTTTAACTCAAGCACTCAACAATGTATTTGAATTTTAAACCGTGTGTAGTCTAACTGGACTGCAGGTTGTTTGGTGGTTTGAGCCTGAAGTATAAACAAAATACCAAAAAGGTTAACCTACACTTAACTGCCATGTTTAAGTGGACTCCTTGAACTGGCATACAACCTTATGTGTGACTGTTACGGATTTTCCACACCCTACAGTCACACACATAGTCCTATCTCCACACTAGAATTTTCTGTACCGTAGGTATCAAAACTACAAGTAAAATTATTAGGAACTAGCTGACCACAAAAAAAACAATACCCTCCTTCTGCGCAGTTGGGTAAAAGTAGCCTAAGTCACCCGGCGATAGTGTAGCTTCCCAAAGGTGAAAGAATTTTTTAAATCGGTCCTTTAGTTTCAGAGCCTAATCAATAAAAATAAAATAAAAAATAAATAAATATCATTTCACACCGCGCTATCTAGCCCCAAACTAAGCAGAGCTTGTACTATGGGAACCAGATAGCTGATAGAATACTTATATACTTTTTTTTTGTAAATACATACTTATATTATATAGAAAAACACCCACACACGGAACAAATATCTGTACAGCTTATGCTGAGACAGGGACCATTTTGTCCCCACGCAACACCATCATTTTCTGTCAGTGTGAAACTTGTTTTTACTGTGTTTTTATGTTTTTTCCTTTTTTGTTACTGTGTGTGATGTCATGTGGGTTCAAATAAATGTATTTTCTTTCTTTTCTTTCTTTCTTCTTCTTCTGTAGATCATGGAAACATTTGTTCCGCGGCGGGAATCGAACCCGCTACCTTCTGCGTCTCAGCCGGCTATACGCCTACTGCGCCACGGAGGCAGTCGAAATGCAAACAAACAAACAATCAAAATCTTTCCTCTTTATAATATTAGTATAAATATAGACAACAAACACCACGACACCATAACTACACCCACGTGTCGCATTTCATATCACTCATTCTATGTTTTATAACTTTTCTAAACTCTTGATGTTAAAATACGGAAACGCCCTCAATTACATTTCTCCTCTGAAGATGAGGTCCCTCTGGTCTCACTGATCCAATTCAGGAGCCGCGACTCGCCGGCCACTTCAGTAACTTTATAATTTTAATTTTGCACCGCTGCGCCTCGTGGAAAATTATACTTTTTAGTTGATATCAGAAAGTGGTGTTGAGCATTGTTTCGTCGGATACACATTGCTGTGAAACCTACCACCGGCACAGCCAAAGAAACGACTAGCTATTGAATATTTTCGGACTCAACAATACAATAGATAAATGACTCCGTGTCAATAAAAGAGATAAATAAATTAATCGTTGATTGCTATCCGTTCACACTGTCGCATGTGGGCTAGGACACTCGCTCCATTAGTTTGTAGCAGCGACTCTCGCTGGGCGGTCATAAAAGTCGCTAAGCGTATCCCGCTTGGTAGTCTTAGTTCAGCAACAAAACTACACGCTCGCCAACTCGTTTCTATTTTCTACCTGAACTCATTTCTCGCTGATCGCCGGCGGTCGGACAAGTGCCTGAAGAAGCGAAGTACGATGGAGCCTGTAAAAGTTGCTAAAAAGATTAGCAAACTGTTTCTTTGCTATTTACGTAGGTTACAAATAGTTTAAACTTAATTTGCAATAGATAATACTATTAGTAAGTTTATTTTATGAGCGCTAGACAAAAAGCCACATTAATACGTTCACATTTTATTCAAAAGAACATTCTTAAATTGTTCATTTGCTATTATAATCTGTGCCGATAAAGACGATGACGTCACAAAATTACGAGTAATTAAAATGTGTCAGTCTGTCAGGAACAGTTTAGCTGAGGTGGCATGGAGAGAGGAAGTTTTATTAAATTTTCGCGCCTTATTGTTGAAACTTGGAAATGTTTTAATGTATATTGAAATCAGTATGCTTTTGCGAGTGCCACAATGTATTCGAACAGGTAAAATTTGTGAGTTTATTTCTTTGGAACTCCGGTAATTAATTGTAATCTCCGGAACTTTCACTACATTATCCTGGAGCGATTTAGGTTCTATTTTATTTGGATCTAAATCCTATTTAGCAAGTTTCTCATATGATGTCATGAAGGCACTATGGACCTGATATTAAGCGGCTACCGCCTACCATTGCCTATTATAATTGCATAACCTCACACCTCACAGATAAAGTCCATCTATTGCATTGCATTGCGCTCGTCACCCAGATCGTCATGTGCCTGTAATTTCACCAGCACCCATACCCTTCAAACCGAAACACGTATGCGAGTATCAATGCTTAGAAGTGAGTGGCTGTAGTATGCTTGTAATACTTTTTATAACCTCGTAACACAAAAGATCAGATGAATTGAGCGTGTAACATAGCGTACAAGTATTATCAAAAGGAATTCAATGGCAGCTGCCAGAAACAACGTCTCCCGGACTAAATGTAAGTACTATTTTTTTTTTGCTGGACATTTCACACAGTGCTATCTAGCCCCAAACTAAGCACAGCTTGTACTATGGGAACTAGATAACTGATATAAATACTTATATACTTTTTTTTTGTATAATACATACTTATAATATATAGAAAAACATCCAGACCCGGAGCAAATATCTGTAGATCATACAAACATTTGTTCCGCAGCGGGAATCGAACCCGCTACCTTCTGCGTCTCAGTCGGCTATTCGCCCACTACGCCAAGGAGGTCGTCAAATTCTATGCTCACAAGTCATTTTTTTTATAAATTTAAGGCTTCGACGCCCATCTGCAGGTATCCATTGGTGACGACTGTTGCCCATTTGTCTGTAACCATACGACTGACGTGACCCGCCCAGTCCCACTTCAGCCTGGCAGTCATGTCACCAGTCTGTGATGCCGGTCTTCGCGCGCAGTCTGGTATTGCGGATCCTTTTGATTATCTTTACTCCTAACACGCTGCGTTCCATGGCTTTTTGGCCACATTGAGTTTGGACTTTTGTGATAGGCTAGGCAAAGGTCTCCCCCATGTTACTCCATATCTCACGATCACTCGCCACGTTCTACCAGCCATCTTGGAATACATCGAGGTCGTCACGCCAACGCTTCCTGGGCCTGCTCTGGGAAAGTATAGATTAAGAAAAAAAAGTATAGCCTAGCGTTTGACCACGATGATACACGCTTCATCATCATCCACATCCCATAAAAACCCACTGCTGGGTGTAGGCCTCACTTTGTAAACGCCACCTTTCCCGGTCCTGTGTTGCTCGCATGCGGTTTCTATTCACTCGATTTTCTTTATGTAAATAAATAAACGGATGCATTTTTGACAGTTTGAGTTTGCGAGAATTTTCTTGGAAAATCTCGATTTTTTCAGAATTTTAGTTGGTGTTTTAAAGAATTCTTCAAACTTTTGAGCAACAGGTTACTTAATGAGCGAACAGATAAGTCACGAAAACTCATTAGTGATTGCCCCTCCCAGCATTTTGACCCCTCGATCCTTAGGATCAGCAAAATGTATCTATACGAGTTCGGCTAGCATGACCGCCCTAAAAAAGTTTATTTCTACGAAATGATAGAGTAAAAAGAAACATTTGTCCCACCATCTTACTCCTGTGTTCTGTTTTGCTGTGTCTGTGTCTCGCTTTGTGGTCCTAATGTGCCGATAGAAGTGAAAACTTAAACAATTACGAGATAATTATATACAGAGGACGAATAAACTAGTTATAATACTTATCTTATATATCTTATACTTTATAGCCGGTCTTTACTGAACACAATATAAAACTTGCCAGTCGGAAAATAGCCTATTGCAAGAGCTTTAGAAGCAACAGGTTGGAAATGACTTTAGACAGATATCAAAGTGCTCTACCGAAATTGATCTTCATTTGAACACGTTTTTTGTTATGAATTTGTTGTTTTATACGTTTCTATTTTTTTCAACCCGTTTGTGCCGTGGGAGATAACATTTCCAATGGCTGTTAGCCTAAGCCTCGGGAGTTTTATCACAGGAGATGGTATTTTACCTACTGGTAGTATCACAAGAGCTAAAAACTACGTAGAACACTTCTGTTTGGGTCAAGCAGTTGTATCATGGGGAATTAAAGTTTATGTTCATTAATATCGTAGCAAAATTAACATGTTTAAGCAATCCGTAGACAATTTGTAGATAGTTGTAGATTTGAGTTACAATGGATTTTGAATCCAAGATATAACCAGCTCTTGCGCTACCCATACTTGAACTATAGTTGGATTTATAAAGATCTAAATAATCTTCATACAAAATGACCAAAATCAAATGATAATTAACGGTGTATTTCAAAATGAACATCAATCAACCGTACCGGGACGCGCGCTTAACGAACTAGCTTCAAATTTCCACATATTGTCATAATTAAATAAGAACAGCACTTAATAATCTTGAGAATCAATACGAACAATTTTCTTTCTGCTCTAAAACAAACCAAGATCGTGATCTCATACTATGCTGACAATTTTCTCAACAGCTCTGCGTAATTGGGTACTTATACCCTCTGAAAAGCCACTACAGTTTCAAGTTGTGTATATATTCTTCGTATAAAGGACTGAATGAGCACTGTGTAGGTAACCCTATCTCATCGAGACAAGCATCACATACAGTGGAAAACAGATGGCAAACATACATACGAGAACGAAAAAATGTACGTAGTTTTTAACTGGATAGATCTTCTTTTACTTAGAAAACTTTCGTGGTTTATGTCAATCATTGTTATAAACTAGCTGAGCCGCCCCGGCTTCACACGAATGTTTATCAAAATTAAATATAGCCAAGAACCGCAGCCAGCAATATAGCACTCAGGAATAGTTGAGCGTTCTATCAGTTAAATAATTATTAGTCGGTTCAGTACTTCCGGGGATTACCCATTACATACAAACTTCAAACAATAACTAATTATTGCAAGGTTATTACTCTTACGTACCTACGTCTCGTTATTCGGAGCGGATCGCACTCACCCTGATGAAGGTTCACGAATTGAACCGAAACATTGTCGGTCGAAACACCAATAAAACAGTACGTGATAAATCCCATATTTATAATAATGAATGGATATAATTATCTTCGTTTGACCACAACCTCACCTAATGGTAAGCAATGATGGAGTCTAAGATGAAGCACGAACATCTAGAAGAAACCTATTCACTTTTACCTTAAAGAGGCCCGGATTGTATTTCGGAAATCGTAAAGTCGCCTGGGCTGTCTTAGCTCAGTCTAAGTGGCAAAAATGCATGCAGAAATTATCTGCGTTAGCTTGTTAGATGCAGCATTGATATTGGTTAGAAAGCTATGATTGGCTATTTAAGTCATTTTAGAGCGCATCAACGTAAGGTAAAATAGTAGAAACGATGTCACCGTAGCCGAAATTGGCCTAGACGATATCATCAATGACAAAGCAAGTTATTTTTTTTTTTCTCAAGGCCAGTAACTTTTTCACCTTATAGTAGTAGCTGGCTACTGGTCCAAAACCAAACTTAAATAATAATAAGAAGTGCCCAAACATGGGTCTAATTCTCGCAATAATAGATACAATCTTAAATCATCCTGCCTTTCTCTTTTACCAGCCGACAAGCAGGTGTACTGAAAAGTAACAATTGTAAATAGTTGGCATAACACACCTACATACCAAACAATTTGATTCAACTCTCTTAGTTATTATAAACTGTGTTACAAGAATTGTTACGAATTTTTCCTGTTTTCTATAATCTAGGAGTCTTCTAGTCCAGAGTTTTTACAAGATTAATTTTGGTGAACGTACGCAAGATCTTCATGACCTTATCCCTCCTTCCTCCTTCCATCACCGAACAAGCAGAAGAACCGAGACGTACCACCAATACCTGATCGGCATACTACCTTGCCGTACCAAACGATTTGCTTCAACTTTTCTTGTTAGCACGAGTAAGGAGTGGAACTCACTTCCGGCGTATGTTTTTCCTGACCAATGAACAGGTTCTGTTTAGCATGTTCCATTTTCGATCACATCATCACTTACCATCAGGTGATGTAGTGGTCAAGCGCTTGACTATCATCATTAAAAAATAAAGAGTTAACAGATTCTTTCCAAGCGAGTGTACGCTAAAACGTTCACTTCGGGAAGAGTAATAAAAAAATATCGTAGTCTATATTTAATTCAGTTAAATTTGAGGTTAAGATACACCTGCCATACATCAACAAATGTCGAGTTGGATATTCTATTACAGCGAGAATTGGACCCTTGGGTATAGATCTTGTTGTGTGAGTGTGCGGTGCCTGTCGTCGGATGATAGCTATTGTATTGCCTGCCACAATGGGTTTTCTGTTCTTAGGGGTATTGTTTGATTTAAAATAATATGAAGTTGAGTCAGTATACTACGTGTTTTGTTTTGTACGACATTAAATGAAAACACGGGTAGGGCTAATAGCTAGTATTGTTGTAAAATTGGTTTATTCAAATTTATTACCCTATATTATTATTATTATAAGCCTGTTGTGTCCCACTGCAGGGCAAAGGCCTCCCTTCCCTCTTTCCACTCGTCTAGCAGTATTGCAAGTAGGGGCCAATCCTTGAGGTAGGAGTTTAGCTCATCCCGCCACCTTCGCCTGGGCCTTCCACGCGGGCGTCGTCCGTAGTTTGGGAGCCATTCAGTGGTGGTCTTCGCCCACATCGTGTCTGGCATACGGCAAACTGTCCCTATTTTATATTTAATATTTTAGGTAGTTTGAAAATTTAAATTTCTTTAGGGTAATAAAGCTGGAAGACTCAAGTGGGACTGGGCTGTCCGGCCCAGTCCCACTTGAGTCTTCCAGCTTTATTACCCTAAAAAAATTTAAATTTTCAAACTACCTAAAATATTAATGAAACAACCTGTATAAATTAGGGAAACAAATCATACTCATTCATCATGTCTGTAGGTACCTTTTAAACTGACTAAGCGGCATCGTCGTAAAGGCGCCGCCGATTAACGTTAAAAATTGTTTATTGGAAATGTATCGATTACTGGATAAATATTCAAGCTACCCGTATTAAACATACCTCTAAAATCAGTTAATACGATTTCCGATGTGTTCTGACCAAAACAGGTTGTCGAATAAATTCTCCTGATTTATAAATGCGAAAGCTTTTTTGGTTTTATCAAAAAATAAATATAAAAAATTATTTTATTGTATATTACAAGAGTACATTTAAAACTAGGGTGGGGGACTCTTCTTTTAAGTTGCATTAACCAGTGTTAGAAGAGCCCCCTCTTGACTGTGGTCGTTTAGGATCACATCTTGCTTAACAGTAAGTACATAATAATAAATAAATAAATGTATAATATTATAAGTGAATATACGCTGTTACTGTTAGTACCAATTGAATGTAAATATTATATAAAGATTATTTTGTAAAAGGGTTTATATATTTGTGGTTCAAATATAGATTGCAAAATTTGTGATTTAAATTCCTGTAATTGCTTAATATATCAAGTCAAATCATAAGTTAAAATAAAGTAGTATCGATTCTGTCAATGCAATGCTTACAGTACCTAAGTAAAATGTGGTATCAGGCGAGTTATGCCATGGGCAAGCTAGCGAAAAACAAATAAATAAGTTATGTGTTTGCAAGAGAAACAGGAAAAATAAATTTTGTCAATCCCGAACAACTAAACCATTATGAAACAATTTAAACCTATCAGAACCCTTTCAAATTTAGATTGATTAAACTTTGCCTTGTCGGCCCTTTCCCGCATAAAAATATATACCTTAAGATAGCTATACGTATATTTTTCAACCTGAGGGATTACGTACAACGTAAACAGTTACCATGTCGTACACAAGTTAACAATATTTGAGTACCACACCGTCTGACAGTAGTGTGACATAGTACTAATTGTTCTGATTGATCGTAACTGTACACGAGAAATAAATACGTCATGATAAAGGGGATGATAGTCTCCAATACGACAGACATCATCAACAAGTGGACCGCTTGTGTTAACTAACTTAGTTGTTCCGAAGATCAGATAGGTTTGCAAAGTTTCACGCGATCACAAATAAGCACAGTAAAAGCGGTAGGTACTATAATATGTGTTGCATTATATATAGGGACGGTTTCTACACGAAAAATAATAAATAAAAGTGTTTTTAAAACAATCTTGTTTTATTATCTCGAAAAAATCTATAAAATACTGCTCGATGAAATGTTAGAGACTAGCGTACGATGCCACAGATTACTAAAAAGTTACTAAGAGCCGTTCAATAACCCGGCCCGGGCAATAAATCCAACCAGTCAACAGAGCGCGTACGGTGCGTACCGCAGGTTGGCAGGCAAAATTAAAGTTTTTTGGATTAAGAAAAACATTATTTATTTATCGTCACAAAAATATACTTTGTGATTATTTGTAGTTTAAATTGCACCACCTTATATAGGGTGTTTGAAAATATACGCACAAAAATTAAAGGGGTTATTTTGATGAGCATAAATAAATTTGTGAAATATTTACCATAGAAATGTGAAATTTATTTTAGCATGTATAAACAAACTTTTTATTAAACTTATGTTGTGCTATTGCGTAATACTTGCCATCTAACCATGGATACTGTATTGGTGACGTCTCGAGATAACTCTTATTGTCTCTTTCTAACCCAAAACTCGCAGCCATTTCCGAAAGAGTTAACAAATCGGACTTATTTTTGGATGTCGATCGCAAGAGTAGACAGTAAGTTTTATATCGACATAATCACCTAAATTTAGTCGATTTTTTTTAAGATTTGATAATATAACTTGTAGTTTTTTTTCATAAAGTCTTTTTTTATGTTTTGAGAAACCGTGACTTAAATATCGTCAGTATATTACCAAACACCCTGTATACAGCTTTACCAAGAATCGTTGTGGTAACGTACCACAGACGTAGTTTTAAATTAATTATAAAATCACTTCAAAGGAAGCAAGCCTTTACAGACAAGCAAATTATAAAACAGCAACCCCTAGCAAAGTCCGAACACGTGCCGTACTTTAAACTAATTTAACTTGATCTAATTCTGAGCCGACCCGTCCTGCCATGATACCATTACATACCATATTCGGTGAATAATTCGTATCACATGGGTTCGATTTATAGTGGGCGAGCGAAAATAAAGATATTTCTGCTGGCCGTTAGGAGAAAAATTGCTTGTTTATAGCACCTCGAGAGACTTAAGAGTTGCAAAAAAAGATACGATAGTATATCCAAAATACACTCTTCTATAAAAACAGGTAATAAACCCAGTTAGGTACACGTAGTGTTCAGTTGTTTTGGTTGAATTGTTTAAATCTGTTCCTCTAGGCGTGCATTACAATACACGTATTATGTATTCAGTATTATGTGTAAATAACATAATAAAAATAAATAAATATTGCTGGACATTACACACAGCGCTATCTCCAGACTAAGCAGAGCTTGTACTATGGGAACCAGATAACTAATAGAATACTTATATGCATTTTTTTTGTAAATGCATACTTATATTATATAGAGAAACAACCAGACCCGGATCAAATATCTGTAGATAATGCAAATATTTGTCTCAGCCGGCTATTTGCCCACTGCACCACGGAGGTCGTCGTAAATGTATCCTCCAAAGTACACCGCACTCCGTATCTTCGTAAATTCGCTCCATCCAAAGGTTGCCTAGAAGAGATCGCTTTCAGCGAAAAGGCCGCCCATTGTATTGCTTTATTTATTCTAGCCTAGTACTTATTTTTGTATTATTTCTGTTTGTGTGGTAATTCAATAAAGATCTATCTATCTATCTACAGTGCAGCAGTGCAACCAACTTATCTGGCAAATGGACAAAAACTATACCCAGAGTAATTGTAAACAGGGGAAGTAAGTCGTTATAATAAATCGGGTAGATAGAAGAATGTGTGCAATTCAGACGTGGTAGAAGTGAAACCTTCCAAAGTTTTAGTTTCAAGATAATGAGACGAATGTAAAATTTCGCGGGAAGATGATAATTGTGGGTAAGTGTGGTCATAGTGATGCAAAGTTAGATAATTATTTTATATTTTATTCGTATATATTACATAGATTTATTCAGAATCAGAGTTACATTTTCGATAAATGATACAGGAGACTTATTGTAACTATGGTAACTAAACTGTCGCTTTTTCGTTTCATCGACTTTCAAATCACAACGATGCTAAAGAAGTTTACACTTAATAACGTATTTTTATTAAACTTCTATTGCAACGTAAAACTAAGCCTGAATGAATGAGAGCTGATTTATAGAGTACTAAGGGTAAACAGTAAATTATTTTCACTTGTTTTTTTTTGTTTTTTTATTGCTACTTGGAGATGGAACACGCTTATGTCCCTCATGTTTCGTAAAGTATCCTTATCTTCTTTTCTCGTGCAAGCTACAAGTTGAAAAACTCTGTAAACTCGGGGAGATTTTCCAAGTTTTAATAATATCTTGTGGAATCGATACTCACTTTATCTTTTTGAATTCGTTTGTGTTCCGCTTATCTTAATTGGTGTCTGGAATGTTAATGCTTTGCATTTATCTTTTTGGCAATTTTTTAGCCCTTCTTTTAATTATTTATAGTTTTCAAAAAATCATACGTTGGAAGTCTTGTATGTACCTAGATATTTCCAGTAGAGGAAGATCTAAACGGCTTTTCTTCAAAGACTTGAAACATATGAAAAACTACTGAGAAAAGGATGAACAATTTCTGTATTAGTTTCTAGAATCTTACCTATAAATAAAGGAGAAATAATACTCCGACTTAGTATGGGAGTCGCGTGGACAACGGGTTGGAATTCAAAGTGCGTCCCGGCATTCTTGAGGCGATGATAAATATTGTGGTCCAAGATTACTTGTTGCGGTAACAGTTAGATGATATTGCAATGTTTGAATACCGTGCAAACACACAATACTCATTTATTTACGTACAAAAACCAAAATGACACCACCCACTTTCATCAATTATGAAATTTTCTCTCTTATTATTTTCGAGTGTTTGTCTACCAATCAGTAAAATCACTAACTGCAGATTATTATGACTGCAAATTATGAACATTGCCGTACTACGGAACTATAGTACGATTACAGAGGGGGGGGGGGGGGAGGGGCGCTGTCACGCGTGACATCAGTCAAACTAACGTGAAACCCAAACCAAACACTTTACGTTCCAAAGTTAGACACGTTCAAAATTAACAAGATTGCTCCTCAGAAAGTTAAGTGTTATATTAGAAAGTATTAAAGCAGCGGCAAATGTAAGTGAATATATATTTTTTTTAATCTACCTACAAGGCGACAGATTGGCGGCTGCTATTGACCGCTATTTCTGCTCAGCAAGTCTTACTGTTGGCTTAGATAATTGTTTTTTTTTTATAAATTATAGGCTAGCGTTTGACCACTATCTCGCCTGATGGTAAGCGATGATGCAGTCTACGATGGTACACGCTTGCCTAGAAGAAACCTATTTACTCGTGACTTGAAGATCCCTAGGTTGTAGTTATCAGGAAACACAGACTCAGGCAAGGCGTTCCACTCCTTGGCGGTGCGCATAATAAAGGTGGAAGAGTACCGCTTTATGCGTATGGGAGGTATGTCTACCATGTAGCGGTGGCGCATCGCGGAGCGTTTGGTTGTCCGATCATAGAATGGGGATGGTGGGATCAGGTTGAAAAGCTCCGCAGCACACTCTCCGAAATGTATCCGATAAAAAACCGAGATGCTTGCAACCTTTCGACGATGCTCGAGGCTGTGGAGCCTTGCATTTGCTAACTCGTCATTGCAAATGAGCTTCTTGGCTCTTCTCTCAATTGAATCTAGAGCCTCTAGCTGGTGATCGCACTTGTGCTTGGTATAAGTTGAGCAACTGTCCCGGTGTGAAGTATTGCCTCACCTTTGCAAGTATTCCAAGCTTCTTAGCGGCCAGCTGGACTTTTGACTCAATGTATGAGCCGAAATTGAGAGTGGGTGTTAATGAGATACCAAGAAACTCGAGGTGGTCAGAAATCGGTACGGGTACATTACGGAAAGTAGGAGCCAGATGAAATGGACTCCGTTTCGCGGAAAATAGGCACGCCTGGGTTTTATTTGCATTAAACTTAACCAAGTTGGCATCGCCCCAGTCGGAGACCGCCTTCAAGGACAAGTTTAAGCGCTCAACCATGTCCTCTCTGAGTGACTGAATCTGCGCCCCACTGGCTCGTGCAGTAGATGTGTAACTCTCCACAACTGTGCTGTCGTCCGCATACTCAAAGGTGGCAGCGGGGTTTTTTGAGAAAAAGCGGTCGATTAGTTATATATGTTATTTTTCTATTAAAAGTGAAAAATTAAATAAAGATTCCACCGGCACCGCCTTACCTTAGATACAGTCAGCATGACAATTACTTACATTCTAATATTTATTAATAATGTAATATTTAATTAGATAAAGATTTTCACAATCAACTTTTGGTTGCATTGCGGATGTATAGAGGCAGCATCTTCAAGTTAGGTCAAACAAGACCTATTGGCAGACGAATGTAGATCTAAACTGGAATGCATGCCTCACTACTAGTTTTAATCGCAATCCTTTTAACATTTACTGGTGTTCAATCTTTTATATCCAATGAAAAAATCCATTAAACTGTATCGGCGCTGCAATGGACGGAAAAACGTTTTACACCAAAAAAATAACTCGTTATGTCTATTCATATTACTTGTATTGGACATTGCAGAGTATTTTTGCGTGAACGAAAACTAAATTAGGTACGTAGGTACAATGTGCGCGATAAAATAATATTGAGCTATTGGTTTTTAAAGTGCATTCGTTGTGGCTCTGACAATTTCAGGGTTGCTACAAAATAGTGTGTTCAAAAATAATATTGTTTTATATATATATTAAATGATGTGATCACAGTCTATGCTGGAAATATTTGATCGAGCGAAGCAAGATCTCCAAATCAACTTGGGCAAATTGGCGTTTTATGTATGTATGTTTGTGCGAGGATAACTTTCGAAGCGTTGAACCGATCATCGTAAAATTTAATACATAGGTAGTGATGGCACAATTCTGGTGTGACTAAATGAGCTAAAAATGTTTGGGGGTTGTTGAAATATTGGGATTCTAGAGAGGTAAAAAAATGAAACTATTAGGTCAACTGGGACGTCAAATGAAAGGTCTTTATTAGTACATTTCGACCCCGTTTTCATGTTTAGTTTAGTTCATGCAGTTTTTGAGTTATTAGCTATAAGAAAAACGCAACTTTGACAAAATTCACAGGCTACACCAGTGACCCCACAGTGCTGTAATTTGGTATGCGTGTAGCTTTACTAACACAAATATAGGCAAAAGTCGGAAATCTAAAATAACTGCAATTTGTACCCCAAAAAGTAACCAATGTACATGAACTCCCTTTACCTGTAATTTGAATGAAACTGTAGGTCAAGAATATGTTTATGTATTTCGTGGCACTATTTTGATAGTCAAAGATTACGAAATATTTTTTTTTTATGTTTTTATAGGAGACTTGAGAGATCTCAGTTTGGGGCGAACCACATATTTTTGTTTGGATATTTGAGTCGTATAAGAACAAAGGTGGCAATCTGTAATTTCTCAGAACGTTGATAAATCGAAAAAAACGACCCTAATGAAACATCCAACTGAAATCTCTTGTAAATCATGAGATGGAATAAATGCATATTATTGGTCGAGCAAGACAGATTGTCGCCTTTGATTTTAACATTAGACACAGATAGCCACATTTGATGCCAATCTTAATTTTACGGTTTTTAAAGGTAGTTTGCCATGTTTGATCCTGATTCAATTATTATTATAGTGTCATTTTAAATTTTCCGTATTGCCACATTCATAACAATTTTTACTCAAAATGACAGATGGCCAACTTTGATTCTATACGATTCATTCAGCGGCACGTAAGTCTAGCGCTGAACGATACGCGGAGGGGATAGCTGCGCATGGGTACTGTCACGCACGCAATACAATTATAACTTTAATTAATTATTAGCTAAATAACGTTACTGACATTATTTTAATGTAATGTCAAATAGTAAGTCTAGTGCTGAACGAAATGTTGAGGATATCTGTGCATTAGTACTCTCGCGCACGCAAATAATATTACCTATACTTTAATAAATAGTTTATCTCCAATTCCAATGTCCAAAGATTTATAGTAGGTACCTAAGACATAATTAACACGATGTGTTGAAGTTAATTTAGCAAACAAATTCAAATAACAGCAATAACAATACAAATAAGAATGCGACTGTACACTGGATTTGCGCGGGGCATCGTATCAATGCGGGGAACGGAATGCGACTGGAGAGCCAATCGGCGCTACGCACGCCCGCCCTTCATCCCGCTAGCCCCCCTCAGGCACCTTAATTTTAACTTCTGCGCAATAACAGTCAGCGCCAAAGTTTCGTGCCGGTACTTGTAGTATACCTGTTACAGGCCAGCGCGAGCGTTAGCAACGAGTAGCGTCCAATATTCCAACGCAAGAGGGAGAGAGAAAGAAAGATAGACCAAGGTAGAAAGTAGGAGAGAGAAAGAGAGTAAGTCGGTAGATCCCAAGCACATGCGCGTGGTATTTGAAGGTTTCACTTCTACCACGTGTGAATTGCACACATGATTTTTTGTTTAGATTATAAAGATTTTTTAAATAACGTTAGGTCTTTGTTTGACAACAATCTCACCTGTTGGAATGCGATGATGTGGTCTTAAATGGAACACGAAGATCTAGGCAATTGTAAATAATATAGTTTTTAAGGAAGACAGACAACGTACAGTGTTTCATACTATAACTGTATGCATTATGAACCTGGAACTGCAGTTGTAGTTATTCAATTGTAATAGTTTAGTTTAATTTTGTATTACTCAAATATATTATTTTCACCCAAAATATCTTTTAACATTTTCTTTTTAAAATTTTAACAAGTTTTAAATCAGTATTTTAACCTGGAATATAACATGAGTACTCCGAATAAATATAATATTGACGTATCTACCCATGAGAGCAAAAATAAAAGTGTTAAAAGTAAAATATATTTTAGTTTTCTGGCTGAAGCTCCACAACTTTTTAACTATATACCGGCCGGCCCCATACTTCGTTATTGGATTGATAACATGATCGTATTGTGTCTTTTGATGTCTCCAAGTAAAGAGTGGATAATCCTTTGGGTCCGCTATTACATACTTCTTTGCTTTGTCATCGCAAAATGTAAGCCTTTTAGAACCTTAAAAAGGTATAAGCACCAAATGTATATATAGCTTTAGAAATATGCTTTTCATTAAAAAAAACGGAGCAAGTTCGAGTCAGACTCGCGCACGAAGGGTTCCGTACCATTTCTTTATTAAAATGTATGAGCGCCCATACTACTCAGAGGACTATCTTAATGGGCGCCAACTATGTATGTATGAGGACACCCTTTAATTTTTTACTTTTTTTATTTTTAGGAAATTTACCTTTATTTGTGCCTTTACCTTGCTTTTTGCCAAATTTCGTGATTCAAGGGAACATAATACGTTTTCGACCCAAAACCTATAGGGTACTTCCGGTTGAACTAGAATTGTAAATTTTGGTTAAAAGCAAGGCAACAGCACAAGTAAAGGGAAAATTCCGAAAAATAAAAAAACATGAAAAAGAAGATAAATTTTGGTACTCACAAGTTTTCGCGAAAATCTAAATTTGCCCATATCTTTTTATCGTGTTGACTCAGGACCTTGATTTTTATACACCTAATAGGGACTATAGACCTCAGTATCTGGTATAAATTTCAACTTGCTAGGTCCATCCGTTCCTGAGAAAATTTGTAGTGCCACACGGATCGACAGACAGACAGACGGACAAGATAATGATCTTATAAGGGTTCCTTTTTTACCTTTTGAGGTACGGAACTCTAAAAAGTATGAAAATAACGAGATAATTTTTGGTACCTACCGAAGGAATAAAATGACCATGTAATCCAAAATATTTTTGGAACCTGGCTAAAGTTCGTATAAATAGGCACCTACGTACTTGTTAATATCGTACAAAAACCTCTCTTAAAGCAGCACCTATTGAGCAAAGTATCTACCTGTTTAAAAACTCGAGTCACACTTGAGAAGGCATGTGAATAATCCAGAAGCATACTGGTGTCAGCTTTGCATTCTCGAGCTCAAACTTCGCTCGGAATGTGTTAAAGTGCTTTTCCACAGGGGAAGCGAGAATAGAAATCCCGCGGTCCATTTCCACCAAAATGTAAAAGACATCGCGAGATCGCGCATTATTGCACTTATACTTGCGCCGTTTCAGTAGGCGCGATTTAAAGTTGTCAAAATACTGAGAATAGAGATGGGAACTAGAGTAGAAATAAAATATCGTTTGCTAGAAAACCGATCCTTGAGACATTTTGATTAATTGTACTAAGAGTGTGTTATCGTTTAGTTTAACTTAGGCTAAATTAATATCAAACTAACTTGGCTATGAATACATAATTTGTATCGTTTTTCATTTAAGAAAATATTGACAATAATTATTAGTATATTGCATTAAAAAAATCTTTATTGCAGTGATAAAATAATGATGAACCCTTTCATTGTGGGCCATCAACATGTATAACCTATTCTCACGAATTTTTTAAAATTATTTTAAATGGATATTTATCGCGTATGCAACTTTTTTTTTGGTAATCCCGACGTTTCGGCTGTGTTGAAACGGTCACGGGTTGACTCGTCAACGTCGGGATAACAAATAAAAAAGGTGCATACGCGATAAATACCCGTTTTTATCAATAATTATGTACAGTGATCGCGAAAGTTTGAAAAATACTATTATTTTTTCTTAACCTGTGCTGTCCCACTGCTGGGCAAAGGTGTCCCCATGTAAATATAAAACATTAAAAATATTAAAACACGATTCAGTTTCTATAAATCTAAAGTTTAGTAAATGTTCATCAGGCGAGATAGTGGTCAAACGCTATCCTATAATTTATAAAAAATAAAAATGTTCAGATTTTTTTATAATAATCGATTTCGTTTGGTTCCGAAGTGGTTAAAAATGATCTCAACAATCTTCAGTTTACTAAATGTTTCGTTTTTTGTAATAATCGATTTTGTTTGGTTCCCAAGTGGTTAAAACGATCGCAACTCTACGGCATTGATCCCAATGATACAACATTAGAATAAGGTCGGATATAATTATAATAAATAAAATAATAAATATTGCTTAATAATAAATATTGCTTGACATTTCACACAGCGCTATCTAGCCCCAAACTAAGCAGAGGTTGTATGGGAACCAGATAACTGATAGAATACTTAGATACATTTTTTTTGTAAATACTTAGAATATATAGAGAAACAACCAGACCCGGAACAAGTATCTGTGGATCATGCAAACATTTGTTCCGTGGCGGGAATTGAACCCGCTACCTCCTACGTCTCAGCTGGCTATTCGCCCACTGCACCACAGAGGTCATCGATATCATAATACCTACTCATTGTACTATTTGCTTTGTGTGTCTTTATTAAGTCTGTAATTTTTATTTTTTAAGGCGTACAATAAAGTGATTTCATTCATTCATAATAATTTTGGCATTACTTAAGGTTGATTTTACGACTTCTTGTGTAGACGTTTGTTCAAAGTTATCACGGCAAGAAAAATGACCGACGTCAAATCGGGCCTACTAAAACGGCGCAAGTATTTTAAAGACATAAAAGAACACTTAGGACCATAACTGCTTCACACTTGTTAATTATTTTGATATGTACGACTCCAGAAGTGACATAATTTTTTATTAATGTAAGCACCAAGCTAAAATGGGATTGGGCGGGCCATGTAAGACGAATGCACCCAGACAGCTGGGCAACGATCGTCACGCAGTGGGTGCCTGAAGACGGGCGACGGCGCCGAGGAAGGCCTAGTAGACGCTGGCGTGACGATCTCGATGCCTTCGAGATAGATTGGTGGGATTTGGCACGCGAGCGAAAGTCCTGGAAGACAGTGGGTCAGATCTTTACCCAGCAGTGGAATGACATAGGCTGACATGACACGACATAGTTTGTACGAAAATGTATGAATGAATAAATAAAAATTATTTATATACGTTACAAGCATCTACCTACTTAAAAAAAATGTACAACTAATAAATGTATAATGGGCGGTCTTATCGCTAACGAAAGCGATCTCTTCCAGACAACTTTTTGATGGAGAGAAGTAAATGGAAGATTGGCGGAGGTGAATAAAGAATTTATGAACAATGAAATCAAAATGTAATATAATAATATATTACAATTGGTAATATAATAGTACGAGTACATTCAGTGATTATTACAATTATAAATAAATGTCCCAGATTATGACGCTGCTCAGTGACTTAAAATTTATATTAATACAAATCTTGATAACGTCCTAATTAACCTCTCCTCTGATTGGTAAAGCTTTTTAATTAGAATCCGAGTATCCAACTGACTTTAATTAGGTATCAAGAGTAATGTTTAGCAACTCCGTAAACTCAACAGAACTTTTAACACGGATAAACTTAATCCATTAGTTGAACTTTCTTGAAAAACCTTTGCGTAATATTTTTTGATCCGATTTCATTTTAGCAACTATTGTTATGTGGTACTTTTTTAGTATATAATTTCATTGATTCTGCCATATAAAAACTAGTATGTAGGTATTCTTTTTCGAATGTTTATTTATTGCTAGTGCCAAAAAATACCATATTTAAGTATGCTATCTCAAAATCGAGGCCTTAATTTTATATTAAAAAAATACACATTGAAAAGTTGAATACGGAAACCACTCAGAACGCAAGAACCAGCAAGCACGTTAACACACAAAGACTTAACCAGGCTTTTATTATTTCCCGCTGGCAACAACGAATTTCCATATTTGATTATAGTGAAATATATTCCTTATTATATCCATCTACTTGTCAGTTCTAATTGTCAAACTATCTCTCGTCTTTATACTGAAACCCTATACACAAACAATACTCAATGTAAATACGTTTGAAAGGCCAGTGGTGTCACCGTAGATACCGATGAATGTTTTGACAAGGGTTGAACTGTGTCAAATACCTACGACTCATTCATAAATATGGTGAATATAACTGGCTCTTTGAAATATACTTGAAATATACTAGCGCTAGGGCAATGCGTCATAAATTATTGGATTACTTCATGGGGAGGTGCTCCTAAAACATACATGTTGGAAGTTGAAAGAGCCCAAAGAGCCCTTCTTAAAGTAATGGTGTGCATGCCATACAGATATCTTACAAATCTCTTGTATAAAAAACTTAGAATCTTAGTGTTCGTAAATTATATTTATTTCAGTGCATTCCCAGATATAACCGCTTCCCAATTTGTTTTGTACTCTAGCTCGTAGACAATATAACTATAACGCACCTCGATTATATTCAAAGCTTGATTCTAAACTTAATATATTTAAATATAGTGATCACCAATTAAAAGGCATATTAACGCAATAAATAAATAAATATTACTGGACATTTCACACAGCGCTATCTAGCCCCAAACTAAGCAGAGCTTGTACTATGGGAACCAGATAACTAATAGAATACTTGTATAGGAAAACACCTAGACACGGAACAAATATCTGTAGGTCATGCAAACATTTGTTCCGTGGCGGGAATCGAACCCGCAATATTTAAATACTTTTGATTATGCCGGTATAGAAGACTTACTTAAATAAACTTGAACATACACAACACACACATTCGCACACATACACATACACACAAACAAACCCACCCTCACAAAAACACGCACACAAACAAAACACCCACATAAACACACACACATGACCCCCGCATATACTCACTTACACACTGATGTATTCGCATACATGCTAGCATGTGCGCTCCAACATCACATTTCTTTGATTGTTTTGTTATTTCGTTTTCATGTACTAGACTGTAATATTTATAGCATGTCATTCAGGAGTGAACTGTTTCCTAGGCCACAGCTTACGCTTTTCTGGAAAACGGGACCACAACTCATCTATGTAACTTTTATTGTCACAATAAATATATTTCTATACATTTATTGAATGATATGATACTGTTACGAGCTGAGGGTTCGGGATAAAATAATGGGAATCGGTTTAGCCAAAATAACACTTTTATTCAACACGATGACGATGAATACACGAACTTGGTCACACGTATCACAACACACTAATTAACATCACTGTTGCAGCACTTAAAGTCACCGAAATGTTCGCACGTATAGCTAAATCCAGACTCACTCGCGAGCAACTACTGTTCACGCGAGACCCTTCTTCACGTCAGTCCTCCAGGGCCTCGCTGAGACTCACTCGCGAACTGACTGAGACTGACTGTCCGGCCATCTCTCCGGCCTATTTATATCGCACACATTTCGATTGTTCGAGAACGATGTCGATCCTTCCAGGAAAGGGTCGGTCCCTCGACACAATGGCCACTCCGCATTGTGCGAAACCACAAACAATAGCAACAATAACACAGCAAGACAAAAGCGTTCGAGAAGGTTCGATTATTACTCATTGTTTAACAGCCTCGGCGTAACAATACCAATGGCGGTATCTTGGAGATAACTAGCTATAGCTGCAGATTCGATATGTGCAAATGTAGCTGCAGAGTCAATATGTGCAAAGGGGAGTTCAGGGATCTTAGCCTGCGACTGTGGTGATCCTGCACAGTCGATGAAACACCTGCAATTGCGCCCCTTGTGCCCAAACACCTGCACGATGGAAGATTTAAAAACAGCTTCTCCTGACGCCATCAATGTAACACTAAGAAGAAGATTAGCTAAACTTATTTTTAGAGACAATCATGTTTGTGTTATTTATTGCAATACAATACAATTTATTGCAATATAATTAAACTGCCCAACTTCTTAATTACTTCAAAGCCAGTCAATCTATATTATATGGTAATCATAAGCATCACTTAAAAACGTCTTATTTTATACGACCTGGAGATGGAACAAGCTTATGACCCACCTGATGTTAAGTGGTATCCACCGCCTATAACAAAGTATTTCCTCTTAAGTCACGCACCTTAGAGAAGTGCCCTACCATGCGCTGCCCTGTAAATTTAATACTTTTAACCCTACAAGTGACTTGCGTTGTGTTTTTGAAACTGATTAGCAAGAGGCCTTATCAGTACGGTGCGTTGCGTCGCCGCAGCGTCAACGCTGCGTTGTTATACATATATTTTTTTAGTGACGTGCCACATTATGCGCTGCGTCGTCGCACGCGACGTTTCAAAGGATCGAAGGACGAGAGACGAAGCGGGACAGTATTCCAGTGCTAGAGGGGCAATCAAGGGAGATATCCAGAATATTTAATTTTTCTAAGTTTGTTTCGGCTGTGGCGTCACAAAAGCAACAATAGAACACGTTTGTTCCAGTTGAATGAAGACTAAAATTCACACTAAGACGCTGCGCTGCGATGGCGTGCGTCGCCCTCTTGCGTTGCGGTGTCGTGCGTCGTCGCAACGCGGGTGTGGCATACAATGCGTTGATCCGTTGCGATGACGCAACGCAAAGCCTCACCCTTACAGTTAGAGTGTTACGAAATATGTATACATAATATGTTAATCTTCTTGTATTACGTTAATCTGCTTAAACGCTAATTAAATAAAAAAATAAAAATAAAAGGGCATTTATTTACACACACACCTCTTATGCTAACATAAGTTGGTAGGTACAATAAGTACTAAATAAAGCTAGGTAAGTTTAATAGTAGGCCTAATTCTAAGTAACATTAGTACATTATCGTAGGTAGCACTAAGGTAGAGGGTGGTGGTAAATAGGTCGAGGGCTCAGCTACGCTGGTTTTCAGCCTCGCCTTGGCAGAAACATCTGCTGCTGCCGCCGCCACAGATAAGGTTCTCGGGAACTGTCAGCTTTATACACTGAATTAACAAGTAGTAATTATATAGTAACAAAAGAAAGAACTTGACAATTACCGAAAACCCATCGCATAAATACTTAAATTAGAGAAATTCCACACACACACAATACATAGGCAAACTTAACGCTAATTAGCATTTTATTTCAGCTAACCTTAGTGCAGTGTAGATTAACCGGTTCAGACACTTAAGTATTAAATAAAAAGAGGTAGGTAGATATAGTATGTAAACATTAAAATCCAAACAAGCAAATAAGTAGGTATTAAATTTCAAAAATATAATTATTAACATTGCCAATCAGAATCTAGTTACATTTGTAATTATTGGGTAGCATTTCAATTTAGATCCTCCCTTTGAATCAAAGCAGTTAGATAGTTCAACGAACAGTGAAAATGAATAGAGAAATTGAGCTTAATTACATATTATAACTGGAATACCTGATTTAATGTAAGATTATTATTATTATTTTGTATCGCATTTATTGGAAAACACCCTTAATATTTAAAAATTGTAGTTATTTATGTGTAAGTATCATATACATTATGTGTATCATAAGGTAACATAAAAATCAGAACACATAACTTTTAAAATGAATTTATGTCTGTGTGTGTGTGTATGTTTGTTTGTCTGCGGCTTGGACCTATACGGATGATGTTTTTTTAAATAGAAAGCTAGTTTAACCGGGGTTGTTCTTGCTATTCAGTTTTAATCTCCAACGGAAAAAGGGTGGGGTCGGGAGTTTGTTTTTTTAATTAACTTGTTCTTGGAATACCTTGGACCGCTTTTGATGAGATTTGATTTGAATGCAAGGAATGCGTTGTGGATACTGTCATTTAGGCAGTATTGGGACCTAGTTCCTAAGAAAGACTGAAACTGTTCTTACTAACCTTCTTAGATAAATAATTCTAGACACTTCACAAAGCTGAATCTAGCCCCAAACTAAATAAAGCTTAGTTAAGATAGAATACTTGAATAAGTACCTGATTTTTTGTAGCCATCTATTAATAGAGTGGAGAGTAGAGTAGAAAAACACCCAGACACCGAACAAATATATGTAGATAATGTAAACATTTGTTCCGAGACGGGAATCGGACCCGCAACCTTCTGCGTCTCAGCTGGCTATTCACCACAGATCGTTAAATTATTCATTTCAAATTATTCTACTTTTAGTTGGTTATAGTTTTGCCTTCAACTTTCTACAATGCCTGATTTAAATAGGTACGTATTAACTTAGCTTAGATAAAGTGATAAGAAAGTTAAATTCTGTAGACTTTAATTAAGAAATACAGATATTTACCAATGTTTAACTTTCCTGAACTCTCTTTCGGAGCACAAGATTCTGAATAAACAAGTACAAACGAGTAACAGTGGAACTTCAAGTATTCTAGTACACACATTAAAAGGAACAGCAAGGTCACTCCAAGTGAAAGGAATTTTTGTCTAATTTCATATATTTTTGAAGTGAAAACTTCTTTAGGCGCGTTGGGCATTTTTGAGATGGAAATAACCATTTAACTCGCGACACTGTAACCGTTACTTTTACCAACACCTCTGTATATAGTAAGTACATAGTTGATCAAGCGAAGCGAGATCTCCAAATCAACTTGGGCAAATTGGCGTTGTATGTATGTATGTATTTTTGTTTGTCCGAAGATAATTTTCGAAGCGTTGATCCGATCATCGTGAAATTTGATGCAAGGTAGGTAGTGATGGCACAATTTTGGTGTGACTATCGGAAAAATCCAAAATGGGACGTTCCGGTCAAGTGATACGTCAAATGAAAGGTCTTAATAGTACATTTCGATTTCGTATATTATATTAACCATAATAAAAACTGAACTTTGACAAAATTCACAGGGTACACTAGTGGTCCCACAGTGCTGAAATTTGGTATGCGTGTTGCTTTAGTGACACAAATATAGAGAAAAGTCTGAAATCCAGAATAACTGCAATTTCTACCCCAAAAAAGAGAACCTATTTATTTGAACTCCCGTTACCTGTAATTTGAATGAAACTGTAGGTCAAGTTTTTGGTTGTGCATTTCGTGTCACTATTTTATTAGTCAAAGATTAAGGCCGGCATGCACAAAGATCACTAAACGTATTTAGCAACTAAACATGTTTAAATTTGACATAGGTATTTGTATGATTTGACAACTCCTTAATTCATATTTAGCCACTAAATATGTTTAGGCATCGTTGTGCAAGTCACCTTAAGAATAATATTTATTTTGTTTTTTGGGAGATTGGCGAGGTCTCAGTTTGGGCCAAACAACTAATAATATATATAAATATTGGTGGACATTTCACACAGCGCTATCGAGCCTCAATGTAAGCAGAGCTTGTACTATGGGAACCAGATAACTGATAGGATACTTATATTCTTAAAAAAAAACATTTTTACGGAACCCTGAACGCGCAAGCCAGACTCGCACTTATACGGTGTTTTTTCAATGTCTTGGTATAAATATAAGTTGAAATCAGTAGTTTCTGGTTATTTCTTTGTTTTATGTAAATAAATAATTTGTATATTGAATCGTAAATATTAGAAAGTAGGATTATTGTAATATCATGTATTTGTCTAGGATTAGTTATATTTATTTGTTTATATCTATGTGATTTGTAATTTAAATTAAGCCTCTCCCTCTACCAAATATGCACTACCTCTAGTAACTGTTTTCCGCATTACACAAAGGTTAACTGGAAGAGAATGCTATCTAGCATTAAGTTCGCTTATGTACAGATTATTTTATTTTGTGTAATAATTATTTTTTCATTCATTCATTCATTCATAAATGTTTTGCAGTCTCTTTCAGTGGGCAAATGGCCTGCAGCGACAAGTGTAAGTGAACATGCTGTATCGCTCACAGATTAAGGTATGTACAACCGTCGTCCGTACCGTACATCTCGTCGTTAAAAGTAGGGCACTCCATTCACAATATTTTGCAAAGAGCCGGAACCGGTCCGCTTGCAACTTTGATGAGTTCCAACCGCCTCTTAGGAGACAGATTGTTTCCAAATAATTTAATGGGATTCAGTATCAAATTAATTCGTAAATGCAAAACAAGCTTTTGGTTTCTGGGTTTCGTTTTGAAGAGCGCTTTACCACGCTTAAATAATTATCATTTTTTTAACTAAAAGTAAAAGTAAGGAGTTGGGTGAGAAAGTTTCGCGAATGGAAACCACGCACTGGAAAGCGAAGCGTAGGACGGCCACCCACTAGAATTGAGAATGTGTCGGTGAAAGCAGTAGGGTACGGGACTTAATTCCTCATTATATTATGTTATACTTTGGATTATTTACGGATTAATTTCAATAGATTTTATGGTATAAACAAGCAATGTTTATATGATTTTATTAAGAATTATTTAAATTGTGAAATCTGCAGTTGATTTTACGCAGGATATTACAATGTGTTTTGTTTTAGATGTATTGATTGTATTATTTTTAATTAATTAATTATTCTCACAAAATATATGTATTACTTTAAAAATAAGATTATTTTTAAAGTATGTTTTAAAGAATTACAAAGTTCAGCTGATCTATCGGAAGTAAAGTAAGATGGAAGTTGGTAAAACTGTTAATAAGGAGGCCCGTCAGCTTGTGTGTCTGTATATTAATATATAAAAAAGAGCGACAGACAGACAGAGCTACTCTCGAATTTATAATATTAGTATTTATAGTCTGGATGGTATATATTCCTATATATTTATATACCACGTTATTACTGTTATATTGTTACTTGAAATAAATGATTTAATGCCGTATTGGCCATCCGATTTGTTGCTTCAATAATAGGTAGTGATTCGATAACGAACATGCCACTCTCAACATTTGTTCACGCACATCCGAATCCGGAAGGAATCAAGAGCAATTGGGATGGTCGAATGATTCCGATCGTATATTTCATGAAAGGAATCCTTTGGTATATAAATACGTATTTACTGAGTTTTTTATCAATATCTGTTACTTTTCAGATTACTTCTTGTTTACGGTTGGATGCACAGTGCTGCGCCCCTCATCAGTACCAGTGCGGTATGGCAGTCGGATTATCATGTACCAGGGCCGCTGGTAGAATTTTCCTTCATGCTATGCCGAGCTTGTTCCAGCCTTTCTCGAATCAAACGATCTGATACGTGACGATGGTAAGCGGCCATACGATATAACTCTTGTACCTTGAGAGAATGTAGGCCTTTGGTGTGGGACGCTATGTGCATCGATACCCATGCGCCATCTCATATGTCTGGTAGAGCAGTTAGGGTCGGTGCAACGGCTAATTCAACCAAAGATCTCAAGCGGCACAAATATGGCTCGACGGAGCTTACGTATTTGAGCCATTTGGGGTCGACACCTTGAGTCCACGCCTACCGGGGCTCATCACGTTTTATAAATTATTTCTGGGCTTCTGGTTGAAGCGTAGTGTGATCGCTTATCTGGGTCAACGCATAAGCATAGCAATTCATCGGGGAAAGCAGCCAGTGTCTTGGGGACATTTCCGCCAGGTAGTGATCTGAGCAGATAGCTGAGCTATAATATCGTTTGCGACGGTCTTTAGATGATTTAACTGTTTTTGTACATAAAAATAATTGTATATTATTTCTGTTAATTTAAATATTATCGAGTGGAAAGTTCGCTTTGAAACTCCGCATTATTGACTACACACGGCGGAAAAACGAACCGAGGGAAAGTAATCAAATATTTAGCGAGTTTTACTCATAGGAAGTTTACTAATATAATAAAAAAAACATGAATTTATGATTAATGACTTATTTCACGAATTTTTTAATCAAACCTTTAATTTTAAAATTAAGTAAAACTGCGTTCGTTTTCCAATCGACAGATATAAGATAAAATAACACCCTGTTATTTTACCATTCTCTACGCACCGTTACGCACGAGTTTACCACTTAGGAACTTGTCTCACCGCCAGATTTGAGCGAGAAGCGAGTAGACCTAGAAACTATATAGAAACGAGTTGGCGAGCAGCGAGAAGCGAGTGTGTAGTTCCTATAGTTGTCTCGCTGGGGTATAAAGCGAGTGAGCGAGAGCGGCGGGCGATACTTGTAGTCGTGCTAGTGATGGACAGCGTGTGTTCTGAGCATCGCTGAGCGTAGTTCGCTGAGCGAGTATCGCTGAGCGAGTGTTGTAGTCGCTGCGACAAAATAGTGGATAGCGAGTTCTCGCCGGCAGTGTGAACGGCCAGCAATCAACTATTAATATACGTGTCTCTTTTACTAACACGAAATCTATATCTTTTGTTCGTTTCTCAACATCGATATAGCGGTACGTTGTAAATCTCGTATTTATATAGATGATTTTTTTGTTATTATTTTATTTTTCAAAAACACATACTGATAAAATAATACACTTAAAAAACCTTAGAAGGTATGTCCTAGGCGTAATATTCCTCTTTAGTAACCATCTGTGTTCAGGTACGAAATCCTTGTAAACATTTCACTGTTTCTTATAATGTGGATATTTTATAATTTCCTTACTTAGTTAGAAATTAATACTACAAATACAAAATACAAATACTATTTGATAAACAACCACCATACATTTTTCTTGCTGCAATGAACGTCATAGCCAGCTTTGCGCCGGCTCACATTCCATCATTATCTGCACGAACATACAGGTTGCTCAAAAAAGTCAAACCTTACGGAACAATTATTGAGCTAACAGTTCAGTGGTCATAAATGAATAAAATATTATATGACATTTATATGACACGATATTATATACTTCATCATTGTCAGCCCTTCTCATCCCACTGCTGGGCATAGGCTTCTCTTCGTTGTCGCCATTCGCCTCTGTCCTGCGCAGTTCTAATCCACATATAACCTGCGATTTGTATAATGTCGTGGACCCATCTTGCCGGCGGACGACCTGAGTACCTAGTTCCATCTCGGGACCAACAGCACCCTGCTCCACCTGTCATCACCGCGCCTGGCCACATGTCCAGCCCAACTCCATTTGAGTCACAATATACGCTTACTACTATTATATACTTATTGATTATAATTTACTAGCTATTGCCCGCGACTTCGTATGCGTTACACTATTTAGTAGTGTGTAGGTAACCTAGAAATAAAGCTAAACTCGCTGTTACAATTTGACACCCCATTTTATCCTATGTGGTCGGATTTATGGGATAAAAGTAGCTTATGTGTTAATCCAGATTATAATCTACGTACGTACTAAATTTCATCGAAATCGTTTCAGCCGTTACAACGTGATTGAGTAACAAACAAAGAAATAAATAAAGAAGAATTTGGCTACCTCCGTGGCGCAGTGGGCGAATAGCCGGCTGAGACGCAGGAGGTAGCGGGTTCAATTCCCGCCGCCGAGCAACTGTTTTCATGATCTACAGATATTTGTTTCGGGTCTGGATGTTTTTCTATGTATGATAAGTATGTATTTACAAAAAAAAGGTATATAAGTATTCTATCAGTTATCTGGTTCCCATAGTACAAGCTCTGCTTAGTTTGGGGCTAGATAGCGCTGTGTGACATGTCCATCAATATTTATTTATTTATTTAAACATCCAAACTTTCGCATTTATAATATTAATGTTGATGTTATGTTCTGCAAAATAACCACTCTTATTTCTGATTTCTAATACATTCTCTTGGCGGGATTTGTAACCATAGTACTCTCATAATCATTCTAAGGCCCCAACGCCCCTGGCCACCAGTCTAGAAGGCATATAATTAATTTATAAAGAAACCCGCTCTCCGGGAAATTTATTTCGGGCTACGCTGAGTTTTATGAAACGATGTCTCATTTTAACGTTTTAAGCGAAAATATCGATTAAAGGTTTACCATAATACGTCCTACGTAGTAAAATGAATATAGGTGTTATTTGTAGATAAATGTTTTTGAAAGTAACGCTAAGTCTATTTATGGTAAGTTATACGTATAATATTTAGCTAGTTTCTGAGATACATCGGAAAGATCAGAAATATAGATAGCATGGAATTCAACATGATTTATTAATTAAAGAATCTGATAAGACTTTTAAATTAGTTTCAGTGCTCATTCATTAAGTATTCGGGACTCTGTGTTTCTCTAGATACTTTTGAAACTTTGTTAATACATAATACTTTTGATGCTGAATGTACAACCACGGATTAGTTTTTCAAGTTATTTTGTATAATAGTTATAAGTTTGTTTATGCCGTATTAGGTAAAATAGAGTGTCACCATTTAAAAATATAGATTACAAATATAATTTTCAAGTTTCAGCAAACATTGTAAATAACATTTGTATTTTATTTATGTATTAGTTGCACTCCCTTCATCCATATCTTAAGTGCACCCCCGAACATATTTCTAACATTACTAAATCCTCTCCATCCAAAGGTTGTCTGGAAGAAATCGCTTCAAAGCGATAAGACCGTCCATTGTACGATTTGCTTTGTGTATTATATTTTAACTGTAATTTTTATTTTATAATGTGTATAATAAAGTGTTTTCATTCATTCATTGTAACGTTCGCAACGCTGGCGTCATCTTTATACACAAGTTGTTTCTTAACGATCTCAGCGAATTCACAGAAATCATAAAAACTCGTTAACCAACTAATTCTATGCTCTATTGTCTACAGCAAATCGTCCATTTTACATAAACAGCAACACAGCACAGAGCAAGCTTTTACAGAGCAAGTTGATATGCATATGCGTCCGCATCGTCACACAAATGGTTTCAGTTCGAGAAGTTCCAGAGAAGTTATACTTCAAACGGACCAATTATACTCTAGACTTCGGCAAATGTATTTCAGATCTAACGAAGCTGGAACTGGCAACCCTAGGACACTAGGACCTAGGATGCCTATGATTTGCGTGAGTTACCGTGTGTTGGACGAATTTGTACGTAACTAGTAATACTTCGTAGCATTCGATATGCTCATAGGCAGAAGAATATTCAAAGTGATAGAGTAACTACTCTGAATAGTTTTACGCTTAATGTCTAAATTTAGATTAGATAATTTCTTTATTGAACACTATTAAATATAAACATATAAAAGAAAATACACTTTTAAATCATAGGTACAATGGGAGGCCTTACGTTAAAAGTGATCTCTTCCAGGCAACCTTTGGGTGGACAGGATATATGTGAACAAATAAGGACGGCGCCGGCGGCGTAAATCAGATATTATTAGAACAATATACGAGTATTACAATTTATAAAAAATAAAGATAATATAAAATATTAACGCTCGATAGTATTAAATTATATTATATAATATAATCATAAAATTACGTAAATATTAATATGACACGATACAGGCTTGGCCTAGTGTGAAGACCATCGACTAAACCATTTAGTTATTAAGCTCTTAACAATAAGTTCACTCATTAATTACCAGTTTTAAAATTTTTAGTCATAACATGTGCTTTTTGTTGCTATATAAAATATTTTTCATATTCATTTTTTCATTCATCAAAATATATATTGCCATACCTAAATTTATAAATTATAAAAATGTATAAGTTAATAAATGGGCTAGTGAGCGATGGATGACAGATAGTGTGGTCCGACCATGTTTTATAGATAGGGAGAGATTTAGCGTGACGAATTGAGTAGGGCATTCCAGAGCCAGAAATTTATTCTGTCGTCTAAACAGTAATCTGATACATTGAAATAATAAAAACTACGTCTAAAGGGAAACCTTTGTACCCCTTTTTACGGTTATTGCACACACGGATGAGTATCATATTTTGGGTAGCTAAATAGTAGCGTAAATTTTTCAAAAAAATCTAGTAATTACAGTCGAATTACGACCACAGTGCTGGGCCATTAGTTGTCATAAAGAAACAAATGAAAGTGCTGTCATTTAATATTGACTCTTATTCCCACTAACATAAAGTGCTTATTTAAAGCAGGATTCAGATATAAACCCATCAAAGACCACATAAATCCAACAACTAGTTCCTGAAAATTATTATTGGTTTCAATGACTTGAAGAGCTTTAGTATTTCCGAAATGCATTTAAAAAATGAAGGCCAAAGTTTGTCTCTCGCTTTGGAGCTTTTGAATATTAATTTTAATATTAATAAATATTGCTGGGCATTTAACACAGCGCCATCTAGCCCCAAACTAAGCAGAGCTTGTAGTATGGGAACCAGATAACTGATGGAAAGATAGCTAGAAAACGCTTTATTTTAAATCACACTTAAATTATAAAACAATATAAAAAACAAACAACAATACACGCAGAAATACAAGTGGAGGTCTTATCGCTAAAAGCGATCTATTACAGACATCCGCTACCTCCCGTGTCTCAGCCGGCTATTCGCTCACTGCGCCACGAAGGTTGTCAATGTGAATGCTTTGATTGGAAATTTTAGACTTGTATTCATTGACGCTTTGATAGGCTTTTGTTTTCATTATCACCATCATCATATCAGCCACAGGGCGTCCACTGCTGAACACAGGCCTCCCCCATACATTTCCAGAGCGACCGATCTTGTACGGTGCTTGACTCTTTTACAGATTTACAGACAGTTTTGGGCTAAATCTTCCTAAGTGATGCGATTTGAGTAAACTTAAAAAGTTGCAGTTAAATCTGGTGTTAAAAGATTATGTTGTTAGTTTAAAGCCATTGTCTATCAGTTTATTTGTCTGCCTGAGTGTCTGTCTGTAGCACTTTAAAACAGGATGTTGTTTTTATTAAATGCTGTTGTTTGCAACGTGGTACTTAGCTGAGTTTAGTGTTCGCAAATATAGCTGCAGCTTATTCAAGGATTGAGTTGTATATATTTCATGATAAAAAAGTTGCACTTCGGGAGTGCCGACAGAAGTGAAAACTTGTACATTTACGTGTGTATTTTTTGAATCGTCAGGAATGGTGTCGGTAACGGTAATATTGTCGCGAGTTCAAAGGTTTTTTCCCATCTCAAAAAATGCCCAACGCGCTAAAAGGCGTTGAAAAATGATCATCTAAAAGTTGCGTTATGGCCTTCCACAAACTTAAAAAAAAATCAAATTATATACAGAGGTGTCGGTAACAGTGTCGCGAGGTCATGGTTTTTTTTCATCTCAAAAATGCCCAACGCGCCTAAAAAGTTTTCACTTCAAATCTCCAAGGGCTTTAATATATATATTGCAGGACATTTCACACAGCGTTGTCTAGCCCCAAACTAAGCAGAGCTTGTAATATGGGAACCAGATAACTGATAGAATACTTATGTACTGTTTTTTTTGTAAATACATACTTATAATAAATAGAAAACCTCCAGACCCGAAACAAATATCTGTAGATCATGCAAACATTTGTTCCGGGGCGGGAATCGAACCCGCTACCTCCTGCGTCTCAGCCGGCTATTCGCCCACTGCACCACGGAGGTCGTCAAAATATAAACCTATGTTAAAGTTTTAATGACGAGAATTTCTTATGTAACTAGGTATGTTACAACTTGTTGAATATTTAGAATTGAATGTTGAATAAACCACCAAGTGTCGATATTTTCACAGATCTGTTTGTGATGCTTTACTATACGATGCGATACTGCGTTTATGAATACCTACCGTGAGGATTAATACAGTGATGAGCATATTTTACTCACGGTCTCATTCTTTTTGTAGTCCGTCCGGCAAAAGCCCTTTTAAAGCTGCAAAAGCAAAGAGCTTTTCAGTCAAAGGATTCAAAGAGCCCCGTTCAAATTATGCGTATTAAGTTTAGTTATAATAAGTCTAGTTCTTCGGTCTTAAGTAAAGACAAAATGTTACAACACGTTAGCGTTTTCGTTTTCAGAACCTACGATTTTGAGCTTTTAAAAATACGTGAATTGTTACTAATACGCCAAAACTACCTAGTTTTGTCAAACTTATAACAATAAATATATAATATGGACTTATAAATATATAGCTTTCCAGATTGCTACTTGTTTAAGGTTGGGTGCACGGTGCTGCATCAGTGCCAGTGCGGTACGGCAGTCGAACAGCTTGATCACCATCGATTATCGTCTTTCAGGGTCGCTGGTAGGATTTCCCGTCACGCTAGCCTTAATGATATCATACGCCGGGCTGTTTGCAGCGTCAACGTTCCAGCCGTTCTTGAATCGAACGGTCTGATACGTGACGATGGTAAGAGGTATGAATCTTATATCTAGGCCTTTGGTGTGGAACGCTACGTGCGTCAATACCCTTGCGCCATCTTATCTGTCTAGTTCACCAGTTGGGGTCAGTGCGGCGGAAAATTCAGCCGAAGATCTCGAGCAGCAAAAATATGGAAGTCTCGTCAGAGCTTACGTATTTGAGCCATTAGGGGTTGAGACCCTGGGTCCATGGGGTACCGGAGCCCATCGCATTTTCAAAATTCTTTCTGGGCGTGTGGTCGAAGCGACGTGTGATCCAAGAGCTGGCGCTTATCTAGGTCAACGCATAAGCATTGCAATTCAGTGGAAAAATGCAGCCAGTGTCTTGGGGACACTTCCCTAGTAGTGATCTGGAGCAATTGAGCTATCTATAGATCGTTTGCAACTGTATTTAGATGATTCAACTGTTTCTTCTGTATTTTATTGTAAATAATTGTATATTATTTCTGTTACTAAACATTAAAAAAACAATCAATTAATTAATGATGTGCTCGTACGTATACCGAACATTCATATACATACCTACGAGCATTCTACTGCAAAAAAAACAAAAAAGAAGCGCCACAAGAGACTCGCGCACATGTTTGTACAGTGGATACTTCAAATGTAAAAATTGGCTGAGAATGCTAAACTAGTATTTCATAGAAAATGATTTAAAACTGACAAAAGACATACACGAAAGTCAAATTCGATATAATCTCTACTGCACGCGAATTTCTTATGTTATTATGCAATAGCTATGAAGTACATATTGCAAGTTTAAAGCAATCACGTGCAAGCACAAAACGTTTGCAAACGTGCTACGAAAGTGCTACGAAACCTCTACGGAAGTACTATGACAAGGCTACGATACCTCTACGAAAGCGCTACATGCGTCTACGTAAGACTATAAACTTAACTACAGAGTGATTCCGAAAGTATAAGTCTACTAACTGAAAGGCGATTCTTCTATTGAAAGTGTATCAATTTTCCAAAACAAAAAAAAAGTTGTACATATTCTCATAATTATTGACTTTATTTTTTTAAGTCGAATGTAATTTTTTTTAGGAAAAATCCATAAACTTTTATCTCATCTCCGACTATTTCTTATACTTGTGCCTTACGACTTATTTTAGACATATTTTAATTGACATTAAATTATTTGATTTATGTATCTGAAACAGATGATTTACTGTTTTTCTGGAAAATAGCAGATTTTTAGGATATGTTTCTCAGGTAAAAGTTACTGAATTTCAGAAAGCTCTGATAATAACATTTGATCAATGAATGATAAAACTTTATTTTACACCATAAAAATTAAAAGAAATATATACGAAAATCTTTTATTGGAATCTATACAAATTTCTTCCAGACTAGCTTTAGAGGGAAAAGAATTTTGTTATGGCAAAGATAATTTGTTAGAGTAAGTGAAGACATTGAGTCCGTTTCGGGTTATTCTGAAGCTTCTGGTATAACCACTACACCGAACTGGGTATGTATGTTAGAGAGTGTTTCTGACATGTTTCACTGGCCCAAGCCCAGACTGATTCCTGTACCTCGAAGTTTTTCTTTTAAACAGTTTTACAATGGACTAGTTTCGAATCAGTTGAGAAAAGGTAAGGTAGGTGTTGAATACCAATTTACATCGCTTCCTAGGTCGTATGTATGTATATTTTTATAAACTTTTTTTGGTTTATTCTCAAAATTTCCACCACTACGTCTCCATTGGCACCTAAAGGCCTTGAAACTGGATAACCACTACAAAGATACATGCATTAACACGGGCAGTTTGTTTCCAAATAATTTAATAAGAAATTGCCTGTGTATGTATCTCTTTTTATTTAAACTGGATAATATTTACATTAACTATAGTAAAATTACACGTACAAATAGCTCGCAAAACTGTTGGCTGTTGGGGTAGAAAGGTTCTCGTAAAGACCAAGCATTAGAACGCGCAGTGCAGGACGGCCCCCTACTAGATAAAAATTATTACTTCAGACAATATCTATGGACATTAGATTAGATCAGATTAGATTTTTGTAATGTAATAATAAAATAATAAATACATAGGCGAACTTTAAAGCTAACCTGTAGATTAAGTGGCAGTGCTTCCCAGAAATCTCATCTTTGCCAATATAAAGGTAATAAAAAAGCTATAAGCTATAAGAAAGGTAGCTATAAGCTATACCTATATTATAAGAATAGAAATATATATATATATATAAGATAATATATAGAAATATATATGTATATATAAGTATAGAAAGCTATAAGCTATACCTATTCTAAATTTAAAATAGACTTTAACCTAATATACTCTTAATCTGTAAATTTGTGAGAAAGTATCCGCAATTTTTTATTCCGCAATACCACACTAGACGCCTTCATTTTTTAACGACATGTATATAATTTTCTACAATAATGATTTCACTAACTTCAGTGATAGAAAAATTTAGGAGTAAGAGGCTAGCGTGGTATGGACATGTCATGCGTATGGAAGAAAATCATGTGACTAAAAGAGTGTTAGATAAGATTGTGGCTGGATATAGAAGTAGAGGAAGGCCGAAGAAGGGATGGATGGACTGTGTGAAAAATGATATGGGTAGGAAGGAAGTGACAACGGAGATGACGGCTGATAGAGAAATGTGGAGGACGAATACATGTTATGCCGACCTCGCGTAGGGTGGGAAAAGGGCAGTAAGAAGAATGATTTCACTAACCAATAAATTCAAAACATAAAATCGCTCAACTTCGATTCCACTAGACCTGCCTAGTTAGCTTTAATATTGCTACATCCTTACTTACAGGGTACATATGAAGTGCTGGACTCTTGACTAGTCAGTAAAATCTGACATGTAATGATTTAATCCACTTTGTATGAAAAACGCATTAAAATGCTGAATACAGAAAATAGATAAACAAACTTTTAACTTAGAAACTTAGGTACTATAAAATAAACTTACAAAAATAATACAATGTCTGGATTTAAAATACAACATTTGTAGGTAATAAACGCAAACACAGATTAATTCTATGTCAGATTATAAAAATTGCTGGGAGCCGTTGAGTGCAGGCCGCATAAGATCGGTTGCTCTGGAAATGTATGCGGGTTGACCACTCAGAGGTGGATGTCCCATCCCTACAGCTGATATAATGTTGTAAAAAAACTTTGGATGGTTTGTTTATGGTGCAACAAAAAGTATTCCTCTGACTTTAAATTGGGTAGCGCGTATCGGATCACGCACAGTGAAGGTTTTAGTAGTCAGTGCGGCTTTTATTGATCGAGCGAAGCGAGATCTCTAAATCAACTTGGGGAAATCGGCGTTATATGTATGTATGTTTGTTTGTCTGAGATTGACTTTCGAAGCGTAGATCCGATCATCGTGAAATTTGATACATAGGAAAGCAATGTGGCACAATTTCGGTGTGAATAAATGAGCTAAAAATGTTGGGGGGTTGTTGAGATATTGGGGTTCAAAAGGGGTAAGCAAAAATTAAAATGAGACTATTAGGTCAAGAGGGGCGTCAAATGAAAAGTCATTATTAGTATATTTAGACTCTGTTTGTATTTTTAGTAGCCTTTATAGTTTTTGAGTAATAAAAAATAAAAACTAAATTTTGTCAAAATTCACAGGGTACACCAGTGACCCCACAGTGCTGTAATTTGGTATACGTGTAGCTTAAGTTACACAAATATAGGCAAAAGTCTGAAACCTAGAATAACTGCAATTTGTACCTACCCCAAAAAAGGCTATCCACATTACATGAACTACCGTTACCTGTAATTTGAATGAAACTGTAGGTCAAGTTATTTGGTTTTTATTTCGTGGCACTATTTTGATAGTCAAAGATTACAAATAATATTTTTTAGTTTTAATCGGAGGCTCGCGAGATCTCAGTTCGGGGCGAACCTATTCAGTATACAATGATTGTTAATTTTATCATTTTGTTCAAAGATTAGATGAACTGTTTACGAACACAATTGCTCACATAAGTTAGTTGATAGATAGACATTGTTTGGTGCTGAACCCTAAAAAAGGACACGTCATTGAAAGAGTTGTGAAAAAAAATTGCTAAATAAAAAAAAACAGCAAATAAAAAATACTCAAACTCAAAGAGGTAGCACAAAAAATAATATGCAAATCATAAAATATTCAGCTTCCGAACGATCCATAACATGGTTATGAAAAGTCGATTTAAAAAGGTCCCGCTGCCTAATCGTATTCCCTTCCGTCATTACAAACAGGATGGAGGTGTGTTCTAGATGCGATTGGACAGGACCAAAGCGGGAAAGTTCGAGAAAGAAGAATGAACAACAGTTCTCTCAGGTACCGTTTCACCACGCCTGTCAACTCGCGCACGGAGGGTTACAGTGCGTGGTGCGAGGCGAGACGCATTGCGGAGCGGATAGTATTCACCCTGATGATTCATAAGTTGAACAGAGACGTTATCGTTCGCAACACCGATAAAACGGTTCGTGATATAATTATTGAACAAATCTCGAAAGTTTTCTTAGTAACCGAGTTCTTTACTCGTAAAGTGTTTTATTTGTTTATAAATACTGGACATTTCACACAGCACTATCTAGTCCCAAACTAAGCAGAGCAAGAAACAGAGTACTATGGGAACCAAGTAACGGATTGAATACTTATATACATTTTTTGTAAATACATACTTATAATATGTAGAAAATGTCCAGAGAAACATTTGTTCCGTGGCGGGAATCGAACCCGCTACCTCCTGCGTCTCAGCCGGCTATTCGCCCACTGTGCCACGAAGGTCGTCATTTTACACTGGCATGATTTTTAAAGATTAATTACAGGACAAAACTTTAATTTAAGTCTTGTTGTCTAAATAGCACAAAACCACCAATTAAATGTTAATTTATTCCTTTGTTGCATCTAGCTTGTAAAAAAAAATTAAAAAAATCTTGTTTCACTTACTGACTTGACTATAACTTCATCTCAGTTCCGGTTGGATTTTTGGTGAGACGCTTACAGTTTTATAGCTTTGTCCCTTTTGCTAAAAGGAGAAACATTGCTTGAGTCGAATAATGCGGGCGCTTGCAAGCAAGTTCAGGACATTCCGCACCTTTCTTCTAAGTTTTGAAATAACCGAATATAAAAATACTAACAAACATTATGTATGTCTATTTGTATTTTCTAAAGTTATTTTATACCACTTAGGTAGCAAACAAGCATACGGCCCACCTGATGATAAGCGGTTACCGTAGCCTATGGACGTTTGAAACACTCGCGCGTTGCCGACCCTTTAAAATTTTCAAAACGCCCTTTTTGAAGAACTCTATACTGTAGTCCCTAGGGAACACCTCGGCAAGTATTTAAGTATTAGTTGCACTCTCTTCATCCTTAAAAGTGCCCCCCGACCATATCTTTGTCATAATAAATCCTCTCCATCCAAAGGTTGTCTGGAAGAAATAGCTTCAAAGCGATAAGACCACCGATTATACTATTTGCTTTGTCTTCTATTTTGTCTGTAATTTTAATTTTTTAAGGTGTACATAAAGTGTTTTCATTCATTCATTTGCATACGCTTAGTTTTACCATAGTTAATGAGTAATTTAATTGGAAAAGGTAATATGGGACTGCCTTCGTGGCGCAGTTGGCGTATAGCCGGCTGAGACGCAGGAGGTAACAGGTTCGATTCCCGCCGCGGAACAAATGTTTGCATGATCTACAGTTATTTGTTCCGTGTTTGGGTGTTTTTCTATATATTATAAGTATGCATTTACAAAAAAAAAGTATATTAGTATTATATCAGTTATCTGGTTCCCATAATACAAGCTCTGCTTAGTTTGGGGCTAGATAGCGCTGTGTGTCCAGCAATATTTATTTATTTTATTAAGTTAAAGATCTGAAGATGACTTCATCACGGAGATTATACAACATGGAGATTGAACAATTGAATTGAATTGGATTGAAAATTTATTTTTTGTACAAAAATACATAGATCTGTACATAGGCGAACTTAATGCTAGCAAGCATTCTCTTCCAGTTAACCTTTCCGTAAAAATTAAGTGACCTACCTGATATTAAGTGGTAACCACCGCCTGTAACAAAGCGTTGGCTTTTATGATGAGTTCCTACGTAACCTACGAGGCAATGCTTTGTTATAGAAATGGACTGCCTTGAGTCAAATAGCCTTCATTCTCAGGGTCAATATTGAGTTAACACTTTCATCTAATTATTGAATATTTGCATCACTTATTTAACTTTATTATGATAACTAATCGATTTTTAGATTGCTATTGGTTTAAATACCTACATATGTATTTTTTTTATGTTATTTGTGGGGAAACAGGCTTATGACCCACCTGATGGTAAGTGGTCACCGTCAACACCCGGGTACTATCGATGCGTTTTCTACGCTGTGGAAACCTCTACATTTTTCTTGAAGCATACCATGTCGTAGCCTAATGGGAAAACCTCACATGGTAGCTAATTCCACATCTCATATGTATAAAATATGAAAACTAAGTTAATTTATATCAATTACTAGCTGACCTGCCGAATTTTGTATCACCTTGACATGCATATGATGCGAGCTGCCAATATATTGTCAATCGGCAATCCAACAAATCAAAGATCATCAAAGTCGGTCCAGCCGTTCTTGAGTTATAAATGGGATTCATCTCTTCATGAAAGTTTGTATCTGTAATTGTGGTGACATTTGAAATGTAATATTTATTGAATGTGTAAGTGTTCACCATGTTCATCTAACTAATAAATAAATAGCAGACCGGTAATGCCACTTGACGTTTCCATTCCAAAAAGTAATGACGGACCCCTAAAAGCTCACGCTGCTCACACTCCAGGATTGAATTAGTAAAACGACAAGTTCGGAGCAGTGTCTGATGAAACTGCAGCGACCATAGATAGTAACGTCAATAGGATTCATTTTTGATGAAACCGGACACTAAATAATAATAAATATTGCTGGACATTACACACAGCGCTATCTAGCCCCAAACTAAGCAGAGCTTGTACTATGGGAACCAGATAACTGATAGAATATTTATATACTTTTTTTTTTGTAAATACATACTTATAATAAATAGAAAAACACCTAGACACGGAACATATATCTGTAGATCATGCAAACATTTGTTCCGCGGCGGGAATCGAACCCGCTACCTCCTGCGTCTCAGCCAGCTATACGCCGACTGCACCACGGAGGCAGTCAAAAAAATGAAGATTGTGTTATTCTGATTTGAAGAATTAGGTGTTTTTTTAAGCAAATCATGGTTTAATGCTGTCAAGTTTTCTATACAGTAGCTTATATTCGTAAGAAACTTTGTTATGCTCTAATAGATTTTCAAGTTTAATATCCTGTCAGCAATCAACACATGTATTGCTTATTATATAAAAGAGCTTAATTGACACATTCCAAAACCATTTTTTTACAACTTTTCAAACTATCATGTTTATGAACACCATTTATACTAAAAACGGGATATTTACCCCGATTTGTGAGTTTTTGAGTAATTTTTTTTCTAATAGTTAAGAGGCGTTATGAAAAATGTCGAAAAAATATCCCTTTTATCTCCGAAGTTTGCAAAGCGAAAATTCTGAAATTAATATGATTTATAGAAGATTACAGAAGCAATCAATGAAATCTATTTACAACATTGCCATGGATAATTTTTGACTGAACCAATTATTATTATAGTAACTTAGATCACTTCATCGCAATTTAATAGAATACGGACAGAAATATCAAAAACAAGACCGATAGATAAAATTTCTATAGCACTTATATTACTTTTGCACTTCCGGTTGATAACATTAACTCCGTTAGGATATTTATGTTCTGTGAAAGTAACTCAGAAGCCTCAAAAGTGACGAAACTCAGTTTATCCAAAAATCTGATTTGGATAACTTTTGCTTACATCTAAATGTATGTAAAATTTTAATCAAAGTATTCTTGATAATTACTGATTACCGTTTTAATTGCTTTTGAGGCTTCTGAGTTACTTTCACAAAACACAAATATCTTAACGGAATTGCTGTTATCAACCAGAACCAAAAGGCAAAATTCTTTTATAGTGAAAGCTTTATAAAAGAATAGGAGTTACAAGCGTAACTCTCTTAATTCATTGGCTAAGGGAAATATAGAGATTGATCTATTCAACACAAAAACAAGTAAGCTTAAACGTTTACTTAGTGACAATTACTTTAATATATAGATTAGGCACTTAACCGATGTTGTGTATGTGTGTGTTTGTGTGTGTGTGTGTGTATTGATACCTATATTTCTGCTATTTAATTGATTTTCTCAATTTAAGTGTCATCTACCTTACTTGTTTATATATAACCTATTCATCTCTTACCTTATCTGCGGAATTTTTTAATTGACCTTATAATAAGTAGCATTTATCGTTGTTTATTATCTTTTCAAATACCTTTTCTGTAACCTAGCTGTAAATTTTCCTAAAATACTAAAAATAAAATAAAATAGGCGCAGAAGTATAAATGTTATCGTATTTAACGCAAATGTACAATAAATACGTATTAAACGTTATCGTATTTAACGCATATGTACCATAAATACGATCGCACTTAAATTACTTCTGCACTTATTTTATTTTACCTGTTTTAATACCCGTTTTAATCAGTAGTTATGTACCGTGATCGCAAAAGATTGAAAAATACTAAAGTATTGTTGGTTAGTAGTATTATGTATATTTGAGGATCCTACTTTGAAATCCCATAGAGCCAATACAATTATCCACACGACCAGCTTTTTAATTCTAGGGTGAAAGCCCCTGGCTGGCTCTTAGTCTGATTACACAAGCGCAAAATGTACTCCAAAGCTGTCAAAAAATGAGTGTCTGTGAGCGAAGCATCCGGTCGTAGGAATCGGAAGCGAGAATATAAAAGCTTTTTAAAAGGATTGCACCTGTCAAAGACGAACATGTTTTTATTAGTTTTGTATGGTTATCTTGGAAGGATGATCACAAATTGTAAATCAATGATTTTTATCAAAAAATGCAAGTCAACCACAGGTTTTATGTGCGTGTAAGTTTGTATATATATTTCTAAATAACGGTGGTTTTGTGAGTATTGTTTCTCATTCTATAATTTAAATGTAAAACTGTAATCATAAAATTGCTTTTCACTCTTTCCTATGACGGAGGAGATAATACAAATTAGAAAAAAGAACTAACATACATAATCATACTTATCCTGTTGAAACATGCGCACACGCTACACACACACACACCCTCCCACTAGCACACCCACCCGTACGCACACCACACATTACTCACCTCACACACACAAACACCCTATCCCACCCTTACGCACACCACACATTGCTCACCTCACACACACAAACACCCTATCCCACCCTTACGCACACCACACATTACTCGCCTCACACACACAAACACCCCACCCCACCCTTACGCACGCCACACATACTCCCTCATGCCAGTACACACGTAATGATTATAATAAATGTGCTTTTAAAAAAAAATGTATCTAACATAATATTTATTTAGAATTTTCCTTGTTTACTTTTCAATTACTTTTGCATCAAATTATCTGTACCTAGCCTTGAATGTCTATGTCTCCTTAGTCTTAAGGTCGGGCACTCGAAAGTGCGACACAGTTTTACTACTGCATTTTTCAGTGTTTCATCCATGTGTATTATGTTCAAAAATAAATGATTGATTGATCTCTTACTATGGAATTAATCTTTGTTTTCATGTATCAATGCATGCCCAATAAACAGTTTATAACAGCAATAATCGTATTTGAAACCTTTATCTCAATTCTGTTAGTAGGTCGAACATTTGCATATGAATTGCAAAATCTCCGATCAACTGACGACTCATTGGCGTGAATGAGTATTTAATAAAGTTATAACGATACTGTCAAATATTTAGCCAAAATTCCACTGAACGAAATGATAGGATCTTTCAAACCGAAATTATAAAAACTGGTGACGGCAAAGCCGTAGTCTACTAATTGTCAAGTGTGCGACCTATTAGGGTTCATTGCTCTAATTTGGCCTATGGGGGGGGGGGGCAAATTTATGATTGTTATACGTAGTATCATGTTTTGTAAGGTATGCAATACTAAAAGGGTATTTCGAATTGGGTATTTTAACCATTAAGGAATGTTTTTAGGTAGAATCACTCATTTAGGGTACTCATAAAAGCCAAATTTAAAAAAATACTTTTTTACAATCCATTACATAAAGTTTTTCTTGGGCTTAAAACTTAATCCTAACCCTAAAAGATCTTTGAATCCGAATCACACATAATTTTCACTAGAAACCTCTGATTTTGCTTATGATTGTGCATCACTATTTGTACTAAAAACGGGATATTTACCATGATTTGTGAGTTCTTGAGTGTCCCGATATTTCGACGCAGTTGCATGCGCCATGATCACGGGTAAACTGAAGTCTTTGCGAGTGGATAGTTATTGGCAGATATAACGATCTACCCTCTTTCTTAGTCTCTTGCTGGGAATAAATTCAGTAATACTATCACTACTACCGGTTTCATTCTCGATCATGACTCTATTCCGACACACAATACTCACGGTATCAGGGCGCGTAATTGACACTACACTTCTTCGGCTCTTACACATTCTCACCACAGGATTCCAGGCTCCAGATAGTTGAAAACCATCTTCACGATTGAAATTCTTGTGTTTGGTAATCTCAATCATCATGGCGCATGCAACTGCGTCAAAATATCGGGACACTCAAGAACTCACAAATCATGGTAAATGTCCCGTTTTTAGTACAAATAGTGTTAATAACCAAGATAGTTTCAAAAGTTAGATTGTGCATCAATTTTTTTTTTAATCTATAGTATGCTGAAACGGAAATACGCAAGGAATATTTATATTGTGGCTGGAATTCAGGCATGCCAAAGGTTAATAAAAAACATTCAGTGTGCTGTGGAACGCTTTACCTTTCTCTATCAGATCATCTAGTAAATCTCTTCTTATCTTTAAAACTCAGGTATACAACCATTTTCTTTATCTGTCTACGCACTCCTAATTTATCGTTATCTCCTTTATATATATTTAGTTTATTAATAAGTGTAGGTAGTTTATGTAGGTTTATAAACATACACCGCCGTCTTTATGATTTTGTTTTGTCCTGTCAATCCAAATGTTATCTCAAAGAGATCGGTTTTAGCGATAAAACCACCCATTGTACTTACCTTTATTTTTGTGTACTCTTACATGTATGATTTACTATCATTTAAATAACAAAGCTATTCAATCAAAAACATAGCTACATATCAAATAGCTAGGTTTCTAGCGCAAACCAACACATGCAATGCATTCAAAACTATCTTGTGAATACCAGGGATCCTATTGCTACTAATTAAAACTAGGAACTCGAGGCATTCAAAAGCACTTTTTGAATACAAACCACTTTTATTGTAAACAGCTAGCACACTCGGCGTGGCAACCGATTTTCGACAAGAGACTTCTTTGTTTACTTAGTGATAAAGTGAGTTAGGTTAGGTTAAAAAAATTAGGACTGTACAAGTCATTAGACAATTCTTTATAGTAACATAAGACAGTTGATAAGCGTTTAACTAGTGAAACGTTGGTTAACAGAAACAGTGTTCACTGAGTAATTTTTGAAAGCGGCTGGGTTGGTTTTTACAGATCATAAACATATATAATATACTAGCTGACGCACCCGCGTCTTCACACGCTTGAAATGTCCCGTTCCCGTGGGAACTTCGGGATAAAAACAATATAAAACATCCTTGTCAAAGTGACGCGACACTTCATGTAAATGACTACACGTCAATAAAAGACGGTTAAATTATATGGATATTGTTCATACATTAATACTAAAATCCCGATTATAAAATGGGGGGTTACTATTAGCATACCTAACAAATATACAAAAAAAATGCATTATAATCGGTCGATCCGTTTCGGAAGAGTGCCACCACAAAAAACGTGACACGAGGTTTTTATATATTAGAATAAGAGAATTTGGTAAATTCTGAAGCAACTACCATTGTCTAGCTAGTGCACCAAGATTATGGATTCAGTTATACAATCTATCTATCGATAAATTTAACGTTTTTTTTACTACACTAAGCTAATAAATTATAAAAATAGATGTTATTTTTTGTTTTTGAGGTTTTGTTATAAGTTTTTTCTTTCTACTATTCTCCAAAAAAAAATACGTTTACACTATAATATTTCGTTTTGAAAATGATGCTTTTACGATAGTTTTTTTTTTGTTTTCTCTTAAACTGTTCAAGTAATTTGTCAAAAACAAACACTCATAGATAGAAAATATAATTTACTATCAACTGCTAAGACAACATTTTGATAGATTGATTAATATTCCTATAATATATAAAATTACTTCTTACATTAATGAGACGACTCAGCAAGTTCTGATTCTAATCATACAATTTTAGGAGCCAGATTTACGCACTGTTGCATATTGACTTAATCCATTTATCAATAAATTTCGCTGTGGAAGATTAATTGAATTGTGTTTTGGGATTGAAGATAAAATATAATTCTGAGAAATTGAGATCTTTTGAATGTTGACCATTGAGTGAATTGTTGCTTAGTAGCGTCCGTTACAATAATGTATAATTTTAAACTAACGCCTTTGTTTTTTAGGTGAATTGACTTATTATGAATTGACTTATTGACGACCTCTGTGGCGCAGTGGGCGAATAGCCGGCTGTGACGCAGGAGGTTGCAGGTTAGATTCCCGACGCGGAACAAATGTTTGAATGATCTACTGATATTTATTTCGGGTCTGGATGTTTTTCTATAAAATATAAATATGTATTTACAAAAAAAAGTATATCGTATTATATCAGTTATCTGGTTCCCTTATTACAAGCTCTGCTTAATTTGGGGCTAGATGACGCTGTGTGAAATGTCCAGCAATATTTATTTATTTATGAAACCAAAATTATATCAAATCAAATCAAATCATTTATTCCATCACGATTTACAGAGCTGACAATGCTGTTTATGATACAGTGCTAGTTCACAAAGGTTGTTAATAAACATTGCTTACAGAGAGCCTCAAGCTAAGCTTAAAGAATAAGCTTGTGTTTTGAGGCTCAGAGTACGAATTCAATTACAAAACTACAAACTACAGAATTGCTCATATTATATAACTGGTAGTAACGAAGTAGGAAACGCTCAGTTGTAGATGCCACTAGTCACCCATCCACACATTGACCGCGCTAAACATATAGCACTGTATACTTCTCTTCGATGGTCACTTCTACACAGTAAACCAGCTATTAAAAAGCTGGTCTAATCCTCTGACATCATTATGTATCATCAACACTTCCTGTGGCTACATGTGTTTGTCAACAGTTCAAAATATTGTACTGATCCTGTCATCATTTAAACAGACCGAGAACTACCAATAACAAACAAGGCTGTCTAGTGCACGCTACCAGTAAATTAAACGTTACAAAGTTAAAAATTAAACATTGTGCTCAGACTTACATATATTAAAAGCCGCGTTAAGACCGCCACTTGTATTTCCGCGTGTCAGGTTATTAGTTTTATTGTTTATTATTTTATAGTGTTTTATTTTTATTAAAAACCATATAAAATAACAAAGACAACGACTTGGACAAGCATGGTGGATAATTGTCCAATCCCCTTCCTTATGACACATTCAAGAATGGAAAAGGGCAAAGGCCTCCCGCCTTTGCCCTGCAGTGGGATCACTCGAGTTAGTTAGATCAGATTAAATAGTATTTTTTATTTTATAGTGTTATCCGAACACATACGGAAAATTCCAAGATTTTTAAAACCATCATAAAAATTTCAGACCCTGACGTGAATCAGCCTGGTAGCACAGTAGGATAGTGCATCCTCGTATCAAGAGGAAAGTTGCGGGTTCAAGTCTAGGCTTGAAATTTTTGTGATGGTTTTAAAAATCTTAGATTAGATTAGATTTTGATTATTTGGAGCCTGTACTGTCCCATTGCAGGTCACAGGCGTATTTTATATTATTTATTATAATAAAATGTTACATATCTATCTTAAACGGAGTACGTTCACTCAGATTTTTCTGATTGCGTTTACTGAGTCACAATCGTCACAGAAGGTCGAACCGTGAACTTTCAGAGTGAACCGCATACAAATCCTCACGAGACCGCACACGCGCGTCCAACCGTGCGAATACGGGTAGTTTTCAAAAGACGCGGTACACTGGCTTTCAATATGTCGGTATAACTTCGCAGCGTACGATTGTGTGCAACGTATTAGGTAAAATAAACGATGCGTACCCACCACAAAGTTATTTTATAACTTACTTGTGGATTTTTTTTAGTTGTGCATTTTTTTATAATTTGTTGTTTTTTATAAGTACAATGTATATATATGATTCCCAATTAAAACAAAATAGTCAAGTGCTTGACCATTTCCTCACCTGATGGTAACTTCAAGTGCTGGATGGTACTGATGCAATATAAATAAATATTGCTGGACATTTCACATAGCGCTATCTAGCCCCAAACTAAGCGGAGCTTGTACTATGGGAACCAGATAACTGATAGAATACTTATATACATTTTTTTTTGTAAATACACACTTATAATATATAGAGAAACAACCAGACCAAGAACAAATATCTGTAGATCATGCAAACATTTGTTCCGCGGCGGGAATCGAACCCGCTTCCTCCTGCGTCTCAGCCGGCTATTCGCCCACTGCACCACGGAGTTCGTCTAAACGTAGGTAACTTTTATTCCATATTTCGTTAGAAGCGTGTATCGTCATCAAACAAATGGCTATGTTCGTGGCACCACCCCAGATAAAAAGTAGCCTAAACATTATTCCCGGCACACATACCAGTCGCCCCAACGGCCGGCAGTTCTGCGAGCTATGTGCCCACCCACTCCCACTTCAGCTTTCTAATCCTCTTGGCTATAATCTAAGGGTGGCATGCACAACGATGCCTAATCATAATTAATGTTTAAGAAGGTTTTCAAATTATATTTAGCCACTAAATACGTTTAGGCGTCGTTGCGCAAGTCGCCTTAAGTGTAATTGTCTTTGACAGCAACGGATAGATACAGTTGTGATTCAAATTCGATCCTGAACAAACAACACAACTTACAGTTGGATGGACCAACTAATGATCCCGTGGGATGTTTGCTCACTTCATGCAACAAATACGTACCTACTCAGCCAAAAACAAATTTATTTCAGCGAGATTGTTCCAAGTCTGCTTTCCATCTAGCGAGAGGCTATAACACGCTGCAATTACCAGTTCGGGGTCTCCACTCGAGAACCTTTCTGCCCAACGGCCGTCAGTTCTTGGAGCTATGTGCCCTGTCTACTATCACTTCAGCTTGCTAATCCTTTGAGCTATGTCGGTGACTTTGGTTCATCTACGAATCTCCTCATTTCTAGTTTAATCTCGTAGAGAAATACCAAGCATAGCCCTCTCCATAGCACTACTGTGATAGACAATCAACCATTTATACGAGTTTATTTTTATGTTACCATGAATTCAAGAAATAAAGGTTTCTGTTGAAAATCCTACAAAAAAAGTCGACAAAAAAGGTCACCTTCTCGCACAAACCTGTGATTATAATTATGAATGTAAGTCACGTGTAATTGAATACCCGGAATGAATGTTAAGCTTAACCAATTAACCTATGATTACCCTCCGGGCTACATTTGTGAACGAGTGAAAGTTAAATTTGTGATTTAAATTTTATTTTAGGGGAATAAAGCAAAGTTGTGCTCTTGTTAATATCCTCGTTCGTAAAAGCCATATTTAAAGATTTATTAAAGTTGAAAGAATTCAATTTATTTCGTTGACTGTACATATGTAGAGAAAATAGTCGTTAGCCTCTAAATGGAAACGCAAAGATCAAAATCAAATCAAATCAAAATCATTTATTTCACAAATCAAGCAATATTGTACATATGTATAACAAAACATATTTTAATTAAAATTCAATTATTGGCTTGTACAGTGAGTATTGGCGTGCAGTACCTACACTAAGTACAAGACTTGTGCTGTAGGTACTGCTTTACCTTCCATACATAAATAAGTTGTTTAGACATGTTGAGGTTGTATAATAATTACATTCTGGTTGTAATTGTGTATATTATATTATATTAAGCTATTTTATTTTACAATTAAATTAATAAATTTTATAATATTTTATTTTATAATTATTAGTACATTCAATCCTATTATAGATTAAGTACCTATCTATATTTATCTATATATAATATATAAGTATAAGTATATTAATTTTAACTATTTTATTAATCAGCAATATTGTAATGTTAATCGTTATTTAATGTTAATAGTTCAATAAGCTCAGCAAGATTCTACGTGTATAATTTTATATAATTTATTTTATCACTTTCAACAATTCTTCGGTTTCCTCATACCCTAGATTTAGAAGCCAATCAAATAAGGAACTTTTACATTCTGCTTGGTTCATGTGCACCAAATTCTTTATTACCTTATTGGCTTTATTATACAATAGAGGACCTAAGAACGCTTGTTGACGTTGTGCAAACACAGTTTTAACCGTTGGTTTAGGCAGGATTCTGTCTTTTCTTCTACTACCAGAAGACAGATTGTCGTTTACATCTACTTTCTTATGTTGAGATAAAACAACATTAAAAATGTACAACTTACGAACGGCAAGCACTTTACAGTCATTGTACAGGTCTGCTGTTGGGAATCTATACGGTTTATAAGTAGCCACTTTTAACACTGCTCGTTGCGCACGTTCTAATTGTAACATGTAAGTTACACAGGCACCGCCCCAAGCGGTGTTACAATAGGTTAAAATAGATCGACACAGTGAATCATAAACATTTATTAGCAACCTATGATCTCCAACATCTCTCAAATTCTTAAAAACATATATCAATTTACGCACTCGTCCTGCGAGAAAGTTTATGTGTTTCTTCCAATTAATTTTCTCGTCAATAATTATGCCTAGGTACGAGTATTTAATATTATTAACTTGTTCCAGTTCTGGGCAAACACAGGAACCGGACGCGCAATTCAGATGTGCTTTCAGAGTTAGTACAGGGGTTCTAGTACGTGAGATACTAAATGCCATAAATTTAGTTTTACTTATGTTAAGTGTTAATAGATTGTTTCGGAGCCACGCGACAACAGTTTTTAGCCCTTCTTCAGCATGTGCTCTAGCCTCCTCCCAACTATTGCCTTCGAAAATAAGTGCTGTATCATCTGCATACGAGTATATTTTAGCGTTTGTTAGTTTCAGATTACAGAGATCATTGACATAAACTAGGAAGAGGCTAGGGCCCAGCACACTTCCTTGTGGGACACCAAAGGTTGTTGGTAGTGCTTGACTGATTAATTCACCAATTTTGGTTTGGTGCATCCTGTCAGTTAAATAGTCGGATAGTAAGGTTAAAGAATTGTCGCGTATACCAATTAGTTCCAGTTTTTTTATAAGTATAGGAATAGAGACAGTGTCGAACGCTTTGGCCAAGTCCAAAAATACACCAATCACCTTTTTCTTTTTATCTATATTATCAGAAATGTAATCTACAAGACCCGTGACTGCCCCTTCTGTCGACCGTGCTGCTCTAAAGCCGAACTGAGCAGGTGAAAGTATATTGAATGACTCTAGGTAAGAAGTTAGTCTCTTATTGGTGACTTTCTCCAGGATCTTAGAAAGGGCAGTCAGTACTGATATTGGTCTATAGTTTTCGACACTGTCTCCATTTCCACCTTTAAAAACTGGGGTAATGATGGAAGTCTTAAAAACTTTCGGAAATATACCAGATGTCAGACTAACATTACAAATATGTGTAATTATAGGTACCAATACAGGACTACAGAATTTAAGAAATACTGTTGAGATTCCATCGTATCCAACAGCACAATCATTTTTCAGTCCACTTAGAATTGCCTTTACTTCTGCCTCGTCAGTCTGTAGCATTCCAAAAGAGTTTATTTGGGAGGGTATGTTTTTCAGTCTATTTTTATTGTTACCCAGATCGGTAGATTGGATTTTAGTTGCCAAATTTTTGCCTACGTTCGCAAAGTATTCATTAACCAAGTTTACTGATAGTTGGGCATTTGATGTTATATTCAATAAAAGATCGCTACTTGTTTTAGGTTTGGTTGTGTATGTTATTTGTCGTATCGTTTGCCAGGTTTTCTTAATGTTTTTTTTATGTTTTTCTAATTCATTTTGTTCGTATTCAATTTTAACTTTTTTTAACAATTTTGTACAAAAATTTCGGTACCTCGAATATGAGAGTTTCAGAACTTGATTGTTCGGAGCTTGTTTTAGTTGTCGGTGCATTCTGTCACGTGTACGAATACATCTTAGCAGGCCTGCCGTGATCCAGGGTTTGATTATGCGTTGGTTATGTGAGACTTTATAGAATCGCGTACTCAGTTTTGTTATTTCCATAAGCTTATTCACTAGTAACTCCGCTGCAATATTAGCATCCATAGTATTTAATATGTCAGTGAAATCTGTAACTTTTAGTTGTTCAGTAACAATACTCATATTCATTGTAGATCAAATTTTTTTAGGTACATTTAATTTTCCTTTTTTCATTATACTAAGTAGAGCAGGACAGTGATCAGTAATATAAGTTTGCAGGACCACTGTTGAACATTGATTTTTAGTTTTTAGTATAATATGATCATAACACTTTTCTCCTCTAGTATTTAAAGTGTGACCGGGTAATAATCCGTGTGCTGCCAGTAGCTCTAAGTAGCTGGGAGAATGTCTGTCAATATTATCAGGTTGGATATCGATGTTAATGTCACCTATAACTGTAATGGTGGGGTAGTTTTTGACCATGTTTAGGGTGGAGTCCAAGGAGCTTAGGAAATTGTCTATGTGAACGAATGATGGTGATCTGTAGAGAGCAATAATCACAATATTAAAGATGATTATCAGGAGCTAATTATTCAGTACTTTTTAAAAATTGAAAATTTGAACATTCATTAGAAAAATCCCGTGGTTTTATGAAACCACGGTAAAAGTGAAACTTTGTTTCACATTATAGATATTTAACTAAAAATTTTTGTTGGCACCAATGAGTAATAGTCTTACACTACACGGTCAGCTGATGCGAACTATAGGCGCCGCCATATTGGCCTCGGCTGCTATGACGAGCGCCTTTCACTTTATCCCTACTCCGCGGCCGACCGTCACGCGACATGCAACACACAGACGAAAAAGTTTGAGACAATGTAATAAGAGTTTCACATTAATTATCTCTTCTTCTATTATACGAGTGACTCTACATACAGCCTTAGAATTTGTTGTACGTTTTAGAGGTTATATTGGTAACCGAGGAGTTAATTCATAACTTAAGTGTAAGTTTTTTCCTCTTATAATCGAAAAGATTGTAAAAAATAAGGAAAGTTTATCTTGAAAATAACTCACTGTGTTGTAAATACGTAACTTTACAAATGCAATTCATGTGTCGATTGGTGTCATTACACTGCGACAAAGCATCAGGCCTTGTACGCACTAGGAGACATGTCTAAGGAGATGTACCGCAACTTATCTCATGACATCTCTCCGTCTTTGTTTTGAAACCATGTAGATTCCGAAAAAACCGTCTTCATTACCATCGTAATGTCTCAAGAATGCGTTCATTCGTCCAAGCATAGCCTTATCTCCAAGCACGACCACAGCAAGAAAAGTCTCGCGACACTACTCGTATCTCTGCTCGCACAAAGCTTTTGAAATCCGACACGGCTGTCGGCTGTGGGTTTCGTAACTTTATTCGACTTTACAATGTCTTGAGACAAATGTATCATAGTGCGTACGATGCTTCAGAAAACCATTGCTAAATCCCGCCCACGTCGATTGAAGTGCGCTAGGGTGGACAAAATGGCGTCGGTCTTCCTAAAACTGTATAGCTTTTATAGTCCCACTTTAAAGACCGGAAGACCGGGGCCACGGACAGTGGACTTTGTCGCGCATGTCTTCAAGAAGAAAAGACGGTGGAGCACGTGATGCTTCACTTCGGTGGCCACAAGCGATATCAGGCTGAGGACGGGTCTGCAGGAGTTCATCGAATCCTCATCCGCTAACACCACAACAACATTCACGGGATCTTGGAAAGCATCTATCAACCCAAAATCCTGTTCCGTTACTTCAAGGAGCTAGGATGTCTGGGGTCAGGTTAAAAGGAGGGTAATGCACAATACACCCCAATGCAGGACGTCAGTGCAGATCTTATTGCCCCACCCTAGAATTAGGATTAGAATTAGTCCCACTTTAGTCTAAAATTAAAAAAATCTAATCCAGAGTTGGCTACGAAGTGGCCCATTTCTGATTTGCAAGCTTTATATTTTCACTGTAAGCCCTAATCTTTAATGTTTCTAAATTATAGCCAGAATCTTCCACATAAACTTTCTTCACATAAGTTGTTTTTTTATGTATTATTATCGTACCTGTTGAGTCCTATGACTTTCTCTTTCATTTAAAACTCTTCTTTACTAACACGGTTATAAGGTTGAAAATGGTTGAACGTGGTTGATGCTGAAATCCAGTTCTAATGAAGCATTGAGGGTAAACTCATTTTGGGGTTGCGTCAAACGATATTACTTTATATTGAAGGTGACATTCAGGTCTGATCCTTAAAGTAGGCTCTTGTTTCGGGGGCTAATTAAAATGAGATTAATAAGGCATTATTATTAGCTTTTTGTTGCTTTAATATCACTGCGGCCATGAGGTATATTGTGATAGCCACTTGTGTTTATGTCGCCCCTAGTTCATGGGGCGTTCAAAGTTCACCATTAAACCCTACAGAAACTGAAATTGAAAGAGTTTTGCAAGAGATATAACTTTTATTCCTCCGGGAATCATTAATAAGGTATACAGTCGTTATTACAAAAGGTTTCTGATTATTAAAAATCTAATTTTTACCTGATTTTCGTAAGTTTGATTTATTATTAAAAATGTCTTACGGAGGATAAATTGGAATAAGTTACAATGAATATACTGTTTACGTACTTTCCTATGATAACTACTGACCTCAATCAAAGCGTGACTGGAGGATGTATGCAGTGCAGTAATTCTCAAGGGTGTCCATATATGTAATAATATTATAAGTTCAAAAGTAACTGTCTCTCTGTCTGTCAGTTTGTTACGTTTTCACAACTAAAGAGCTGGATCGATTTAAATGTAATTCCGTATAGATCGAGACAGGTTGCTTTTTACCCGACTACGTAGGAGAGTAATGTTTTTATCGACAAATCACGCGAGCTAAGCCGCGGTCGGGGTCAGCTATTTTTCTCATAATTACCTTGCAAAGTGTAATGACATTTTAGTTTTTGACCATCTTACCGTACCAAACGATTTGCTTCAATTTTTCTTATTAGCAGAAGTAAGGAGTGGAACTCACTTCCGGCGTATGTTTTTCCGAACCAGTATAATCTCGGAGTCTTTCAGAGTGAATAGGTTATTTCTAGGCAAGCGTGCTTCATCTTCGATCACACCATCACTTACCATCAGGTGAGGTAGTGGTCAAACGCTTGGCTATCACCAATAAAAAAAAAATAAGTTGGTGTTTTTAACAGCTATTTAGAACCCAGTACGACTTTGTATCCGAATATTGCCTGTACAAACTTGTACCAGGCACTACAGCAGCTCATTATTACCCAGTGTAAGCTGCAACATGCAATCAGACACTATATAAATCATCTTCAAAAAACAAATGTAAAAAGTGGAATATAAGGCATAAATATGAAGGCACGTTAAGGCCGAGTGGACACCTTTGTATTGGCGGCCATCACTATGACAACCCGCCGTTGACCGGAAACAGGTTTACGATCCCTTTATTGTTAGAAGTATCAAAAGTACCGACAGTCGTGACATGTCGAGCACATTTGTCAAGTGTTTATGAGGCCGGGTAAATCGGTTGGTGTTAGCACTGCCGGGTGAACGGCGTAGCTTTAATACCAAGCAAAAAAGTGAGAAACGTATGAAATAAGGGTTTTTAACGGCCATCGAATCAAGCCTTCTATGTTTAAAAAACAGGTTGCACTGTGATAAAATGACAATAAAAGCAATTAGTAATAAGTTTTTTGTTGAAAATTACTTTTTCAAAACAAGCTCTTGTAAAATTCATATTTGGAACCGCAAGCAGATTCAAATGAGCCCAAACACTAGTAGCCTACTATAATCCATTCAGAAGTTCCGTTGTCTAGCCCCCGTCTCCATCATAAGACCACCTCCATGGTACCATATTATTGCATTGCCACCGAAGTTACATATGTATTCCAAATTTCAGCTCAATCGGTTGAGGGGAACGGGTTTAAAATTTAGTTGAGATTCCACCCGGACCTACATACATTGCAAGTTAATAAAAAGCTTGTAAAGTAAAATACATTTTGACATTGTGACTTTGTCAGGCCTCTAGTCTTGTTATATGTTAATTTAAATATCAGAGAATGTCCACATTCAGTTTTAGAACACATACTCATCTCAATTTTTACATTAAAACACTCTATTATCGAAAGACTTCGAAAGGAATCAATTTGAATTGAATTCTATTGTTGAGTGCCTCTACATTTGCAAACCAAAATGTGAGTAGGCAATTGGCTCTCTGAATTACAATATTTTTAGGGCATATTCATTTTATTCTAAACCATTCGTCGACTTTGATTCTGAAGGTTTTTACAAGCTTTAAATTTGTTTTACACCCCCTCAAAATATCAAATTCGTATTGCTAATTATAATCTCTTATATTATATATGGTGTTTAATAACATACGCACAAAAATTAAAGGGGTTATTTTGATGAGCATAAGAAATAACTTTGTGAAATATTTACCATAGAAATGTGAAATTTATTTGGCCATGGAAAACAAACACTTTATTAAACTTATGTTGTGCTATTGCATAATGCTTGCCATCTAACCACAGATACTGTATTGGTGACGTCTCGAGATATCTCTTGTTGTCCCTTTCTAACCCAAAGCCATTTCCGAAAGAGATATCAAATCGGTCTTTATTTTTGGATCTTGATTACAAGAGTAGGCAGTAAGTTTTTATCGAATGAATCACCTAAACTTAGTCGATTTTCGCAGGGTAGTTTTTTTTTCGAGAAGTATTTTTTTATGTTTTAAGAAACCGTCACTTGAATATCGTCAGTGTTACCAATCATCCTGTATGTAGTGAAAAATCTTAAAGTAGGTATGTCGGAGAACTTCGTAAACAAAAGTCAATCAACATTATTACATCGCTAATGGAGTTTAATGGTAAAACAATGCATTATTATGTCAATAATGCACTTAGCTGCCATGTCAAGTAGAGAATGATCGACCACGACCATTCATCAAAGGCCTATGGTAAAACGTTGATAATGTATTGCTAATATTTGGTCAGTTTTATTATAATAGCACCAAACCGAGAGCACACTGCACAATATTGATGTTGTCAGTTCAAAAAATGAAAATTTGTTAGTTAATGTGTTAATAAATAAATAAATAGATAATGACATTTCACACAGCGCTATCTAGCCCCAAACTAAGCAAAGCTTGTATTATGGGAACCAGATAACTAATAGAATACTTATGTAGTTTTTTGTATATAAGAATAGAATAGAATAATTTTTATTTGCCAGAACTTAAAAAAGTTGTAAGTAAGTGCTAAGTTTTTAAATAATATAAACATACGATTTGTTGAGGGTAGATTTGCATTACGTACTAAAACCATTACCTCCCGCGCTAGTTGTAAACTGTGTTACGGCCATCGATATATATGTACTACGCACTAGATATGGCGATCCGAACACTCACTCTGTTCCACTGAACTGTACTGCAATCCGTACACCTTACTTTAGTGCGGCTTTGACATTCACGCGGTTTGGACGCGTACGGAGCGGCACTATTAATACGAGAATTCGTATCAAAGTATGAAATACATAAAGTCAGTAGTAATAATTCAGTAGTCAAGTAAGTAAAATTATTGGTTGTTCAAGTGAATAAATAGGTAATAATATCGTAATACCACATTAGAAAAAAAAATTGTTTATTTTAATGCCAGGCCATCTAAAATCATAGGCTAAAATATGCAGATATTCCATTACAAAACCGGTTGTAGGTAAAAATATGTGACTGAACACAGATTTGACATGGTGTTTTTAGAAAGTGTTTTAATTTGTTTATGTAAATGTTTTCTGGCCAGTTTGATACTTTTTAATATTTATTTTATGTTTTTTCTTTTTAGTATATAATATCTGTCAAAGGTCAGAAAATATTACGACGTGCATAATTCCATACTGCAAAAATACATCAAGAAGTGTCAGTGAATCATCAGGTGACAGTTTGATTTCAAACTATTGTTAACGTACTTGAGCTTAAATAAACGCATAACAATTCATTTTATTTTACTTTTCTACTTTACATATTTTCAATTATTACATTACTATTATACATTTTGAAATAGAGTATGAATTCTAATGAAGTTTTGTAGGTAACAAAAGCTGTGTCACGTCTGTGGTGTAAAATCTATAGGGACCGCAGTTTGTTACACTATGTTGAACGGAACGCGTAAGCGTCATGAAATTAATGGCGCTTACAACGTTTTGGTTGCGAGGAAACTAAACTGTATAAGCGATCTAGCGCTGCGTGTTTCAATAGTTGGATAGATCACATAAATAATGTTTTAGCGCTGCAGCGAATTTTAGTTCTAACTCACCAGCATTTGAACAAACTTTTTTCAAGAATGTTCTTGTCTATCGGTAGAATATATGTCTATAGTTACGGCAAGGTCAGAATCAGTCTTACAGAAATCGTTTTGATTTCTCTAAGAAGACAAAAAAATGGATTCACGAGTTTCCCGCTCCCCAAAATCTGCTGCCTTGGGCTCAAGCATATATACATACCTATAATATATAGAGAAACAACCATACCCGGAACGAATATCTGTAGATCATGAAAACATTTGTTCCGCGGCGGGAATTGAACCCGCAACCTCCAGCGTCTCAGTCAGCCATACGCCCACTGCGCCACGGAGGTTGTTAATATGTGAATACATCTGGACATCGTAAATTATTTGCTTGTTAAGCAATGCAACTAAATTAAGGATTGTTAAACAAGCAATATTTAATTCTGAACGAGTTCAGTGAAGAGATTTATTTTGGTTGTACTAATCCCAAATGAAATCTTTCCCATAAATGTTAACCGTGGATTTTGGGTCATTAGGTTAATCAACATTTATTTAAAAAAAACTTTGGTAACTACCTATTATAGTTATGAACACTATTCTCACTAAAAACAGGATATTTATTTACCATAATTTGTAAAAAACATAAACACACAAATAAAATAAATAATTAAATATCGCTGGATATTTCACACAACGCTATCTAGCCCCAAACTAATCATCATATAACAAATCATGGTAATATCTTCATCATTTTTTTTTTGCGTGAATTTTTCCAATATTTTAATAGTTATTCTGCTATTCGGGACGGAGACAAATCCAACAAATCAAAAACCATCAAAATCGGTCCAGCTGTTTTCGAGTTATAAGTGTTCGAACAAACCAGACTTTGTTTTATATATTAAGATAAGATTGGTGAATTGGCATCCCCTTCTGACGTTATGCCACGGATAGACACACACGGACAGATGACAGATTCTAATAAAACCCCTCATTTTACATTGGGGATTCCAAATAGACAACATTCTCAAGCACTCAAACCAAACTGTATTTGCTGAAGCAAAGCTTAACGTCTGTAGTCACAATCTATTAGGGCTCGGAAGCCGTTTACTTTATCTCGAATTTCGCGTCGGCCGCAATTACTTGATTAGTCTACTGATCCCGCAGTCTGAGCAGCTTACCGGATATTTTAAGGCACTAGCATACTGCAGTAGATTCTAGTAACAGAATTTTACGGCCGTACAATTTTTAGTTGATGGTAAGCATGTTTTAAGAAAACTTACCTAGCTTAAACGGTGCTTAGAGGCTTAACTTTTGTATTTTGAAAAATTAATCATTAACCTCATAATATCCGGGCCTGGCCATATCAGCCGAATAACCTACAACAGTTAGGGTGACCACGATGGAGTGAAAATATGTACGCTGTTAAGTAGAGACTATGAGAAGAGCCGAAGATTGAGATCAGCGGTGTACCTTGGGAGAGACCTACGTCCAGCAGTGGGCTCCTTTGGGTTGATAATAATAATGAACGACCTCAGTGGCGCAGTGGGCGAATAGCCGCCTGAGACGCAGGAGGTAGCGGGTTCGATTCCCGCCGCGGAACAAATATTTGTATGATCTACAGATATTTGTTCGGGGTCTGGATGTTTTTCTATATGTTAAAAATTCTATAATTTACATAAAAAAAGTATATAATTATTCTATCAGTTATCTGGTTCCCATACTAATACAAGCTCTGCTTAGTGGTACTAGATAGCGCTGTGTGAAATGTCCAGCAATATATTTATTTATTATTTGTTTATTTATTACAATGGTTCTATAACTGTTATTCGTAATCTTTGACTATGAAAATAGTGCCACGTAATAAGTAACCAACTAACTTGACCCACAGTTTCATTCAATTTACAGGTAACGGGAGTTTATGTAAATTGGTTCCTTTTTTGGGGTACAAATTGCAGTTATTCTAGATTGCAGACTTTTGCCTATATTTGTGATTCTTAAGCTACACGCATATCAAATTACAGCACTGTGGGTTCACTGGTGTACCCTGTGAACCCACAGTTTTGTCAAAGTTTAGTTTTTACTATGGCTAATAATCAAAAACTACAAAACTTTACTAAAAATAAAAACGGAGTCGAAATGTACTAATAAAGACCATTTATTTGACGTATTTTTTGACCCAATAGTCTCATTTTCATTTTTTTCCCCCTCTTGAACCCCAATATCTCAACAACCCCCCAACATTTTTAGCTCATTGAGTCACACCAAAATTGTGCCATCATTACCTACCTTTATATCAAATTTCACGATGATCGGATAAACGCTTCGAAAGTTATTCTCGGACAAACAAACAAACATACATACATACAACGCTGATTTTCCCAAGTTGATTTGGAGATCTCGCTTCGCTCGATCAATAATATCAGTCACAAGACGCCCACTGCTGAACAAATGCCACCCCTTAGACTATCGACTGAAGGTGGTGGTAATGAACTGGGCAAATGACGCTAAGGCTTTAGTATCTGGGACAGGACTTTTAGATGGAGGCTTGTCCAGCACTTATAACCATCCTTTCATCTAAGTCAGACATCCACACATCCACAGGAAAAACATGGCCAAAACGATTGTTTATACTAATATTATAAAGAAGCAAAGTTTGTTGGTTTGTTTGTAGGGGGTAATCTCCAGAACTACTGATTCGATTTTGAAAATTCTTTTACTTATAGGAAGCTACAAAAATGCGAATAAAAACTTTTGGTAGGTATAATAAAATATCAAAATTGTGAGGCTTCCCAAACCACCCAAATCTACACATAATTCATGCCTTAGATCTAACTGAGACAGAAACTATCTCTGGTAAGTGGTTTTAGGAACACGCAAGTTTTCTCGTATCTCAACCGTAATATGAATCTACCATTTCACTTTATAGAGTACGTAGAATATTCGTTCAATCAAAAAGATACGCTCTCGTATCGTCTATTAGCAAAACACTCAAATAAACGTAAGTAATGTTAAGTGCTACGAAACATACTCAAAGGAGAAATAAGTTACCAGATAATAAATATTTCCGATAAATTGGTTAGTATCTTATTTTACCGTTAGTATTCACTGCTACTATCAAAAACTTACTGAAAGAAGGTGCGTCAAAGTATTTTAATTTTAAGATTATTTGCAAAAATATGGCTTTCTAAAGAAGGTGAGGATGCGAGATTGTACCGTGGAAGAGAGACGCTACTTAATGCCGATTTCTTGAAGTAAACTGATTGGTACGGAATTCTGTCCATGATACCCCAAGCATTCTTCTACTCACCACCTCTCAAGAGCGTCTACCTTCTTTTTCTCGCTTTCTCGGAGAGTCCATGTCTCTGAAGCGTACAGGAATATGGGAAACACTAGCGCTCTCACGTGTCGCGGCGCGGGGAGCTCTCCATTGAGCGCTTGGTGGTGTAGGGGAAGGTTGACGGCAAAAGAGCGCGTGACAGATCGGCTATGAGATGGACGGATTAAATAAAGGCTGCCATAGATGTTCCTTTGAACGAATGTGCCAGAAGAGCAGCGGTGCGAAAGGAGTGACGAAGGGTAGTTAAGCGCGCCACAACCCTGACATGACGACCACTATGCCAAGAGTGCTACGACTAAGAAGATGGCTTTCTAGTTTTTTTTTTTGTATAGTCAGTAACTAATCGTTTTAATGACAAGACAAGCAATTGAATGGAAGAAACCCCTTTATTGCATATAATAAAAAAAAATAGAATACACGAAGTATAAAGTACAATAGGCGGTCTTATCGCTTAGGATCGATTTCTTCAAGGCATTATTGCTATTGCATAAATAATAAATTGCTCAAAAGTAGAATTCCCTTGTTAATCGTTTGGAAAATTTAAGAAAGTTAAGTCGAAATGTTAGCATTGTACAATCGTCTTAACGCAAACAACCGTCTTTGTCATAAGTTCAGTCTCGGAGATTCAAAAGCGAGTAAGCCCTTGTTAGTTATAATTTGATTTAAAAGGTCGTTTTAATAATTCAGTGAAGGGGACCTTTTAAAGATACAATATCATTGGAATCAAGGAATTAGAAGTGGTGCTTATTCGATTTATGTTGTATCAATTTCAATTAGTTGATATTATTGCTATTCACTGCCAAGGCTTGGGTATTTTGTCGTCTTATTTTTGGAAAGAGTTAAAAAGACGTGGCTAGTATCCGTATGTAATAAAAATAATAATAATAAAACGAGTTTTAAAATAAATATGTGTGAATAATAATAATAAATATCGCTGGATATTTCACACAGTGCTATCTAGCCCCAAACTAAGCAGAGCTTGTACTATGGGAACCAGATAACTGATAGAATACTTATAAACATTTTTTCTATTTTTCATTTATACATACATAATTAAAATATATAGAGAAACAACCAGACCCATAAAACCATGACAGTATACGCCTCGAATACACTCCGTCATCGACGGCTGGCATACTTATTACAGTAGAGTCTCACTAATCCGGCAGTATTCAAAACTAGGGGGTGCCGGATTATTTGAATGTTCGGATTATTGGATTGCATAGAAAAAATCACAATAAGTATTTAAATAAAATATGTGTATAAAAAAAATTATGAAAACCTAAACAGCAATTACATAGCTATCCCCCGGGAATAACCAAAATTGCCAGCTACAGGAAACAAGTCACGTAGCCTATTCGAAGCCAGTAAAGTGAAATGTCACAGGGTCTCCGGGTGCCCCAGGGCTGGCCCGTTCGCCCGTGCAAGGATCATTAGGCCAATGGCAATTCATCACGTTAGTACCAATCGACCACTCAATGTACTGGGTCCATTTTTAACGGACGAGAAACGTTTCAACTCCACAAGTAACAAATCTTTTTTATCTATGTATACTCGAAGTTTTTATAGAATCTGTATTTAAAGGAAAATTTTGAAGTATATTTATACAAGTACATTGAATCCCACGGTTCTGCATGATTTGCTGTGTTTTTGTTAGGCAATACAAAGGTTACTAAATTGAGATTATGGTATAGGCGCTGGGCAAGTCTACTGCATCTTTTAATCTGTTCTAGGCACTAAACTCTTGGAAATAACCACTAAACCCTTCCACCACCGGACAAGCAGACGTACCGAGAAGTACCACCCATACCTGGTATTATACCATACCACCTTGCCGTACCAAACGATTTGCTTCAACTTTTCTTGTTAGCACAAGTAAGGAATAGATCTCACTTCCGTCGTTTATTTTTCCGAACCAGTATAATCTCGGAGTCTTCATGTCCAGAGTGAATAGGTTCTTCCTAGGCAAGCGTACTCCATCTTCGATCACACCATCACTTACCACCAGGTGAGGTAGTGGTCAAGCGCTTGGCTATCATCAATAAAACAAACAAAAGAAAACCTTACCACTTAAAAAATAGTTAATTATAAAAAATCGTGTGTGTGTACTTATGTACGCACGTAAGAATTTATACTTCTGTTATCAGCTAACTTCATCATGTCGCTTGGCTGTCAGTGTACGAGCTCATAGTAAAAATATTACCCGCATATTTTTACCAAACGCGCCAAAAAAGTATAACTTTAAAACATTACAAAAAAATACAACACATCACTATTTAGATGTAACATTACTGAACGAAAGAGAACATGAAGAGAGAACTGTGGTATCTCAATACCACAAGTTTTTAGGGTGCAGGTTAGTGCGCTACCAAATTTGCACCCATGTGTATAACACGTACTTTAAGTTGTATTGTACTACGTATTTCACAATAACTTAATGTTTTTTTACCTTGTTTTGCACACATATGTTTATATATGTTTTGAATAAATTATTGATTATTGGATCTAATAGATCGGATTTGAGAGGTGTAAAAATAATATACTACCAACGAACAACAGAACCAAATGAGACATTGAAATTCCTCTCGAAATATTGATCCTGGATTAACTAGTGTTTCAAGTGTCATGTTTAGGGTTCCGTACCCAAACAGTAAAACGGGATCCTATTACTAAGACTCCGCTGTCTGTCTGTCCGTCTGTCTGTCTGTCTATCCGTCTAGTTATACAGTTGAAATGTTCACAGATGATGTGTTTCTGTTGCCGCTATAACAACAAATACTAAAAACAGAATAAAATAAATACTTATGTGGGGCTCCCATCTAATTCTAATTCTAGGGGGCAGGGGGGGGGGGAATAAGATTTGCACTGACGTCCCGCATTGGGGTGTATTGTGCATTACCCCCCTTCTAACCTGACCCCAGCCATCCTAGCTCCTTGAAGTAACGGAGCAGGATTTTGGGTTGATGGATGCAGCTTTCCAAGATCCCCGTGGATGCCGTTATGTTAGCGGATAAGGATTTGATGAGCTCCTGCAGACCCGTCCTCAGCCTGATATCGCTCGTGGCCGTACAGTGAAGCATCACGTGCTCCACCGTCTCTTCCTCCTGAAGACATGCGCGACAAAGCCCACTGTCCGTGGCCCCGGTCTTCAAGAGGTGATCGTTAAGCTCGCAGTGTCCTGTGATGATTCCCACCATCATCCTTAGACCCTCGCGTTTCATTTTTAATAGGGTATTTGTTGTTTTTCAATTCTTTGCAGAGAACATTGTTTTTGTTTGCTTGCAGTCGGTTTTGCGTTCCCAGACTTTCTGGTGCTCCTTTTCGGAGTTCATCCTCAGTCTATTTTTGATTTCCACCGTTGGTGGATTGAAGAGGTTGTTATCATTTGTGTTTGGTGTAAGCTTGGCTCCTTCTCTTGTTAGGGCGTCTGCCTTGTTGTTCTCTAGCCAGGAGGTGTGAGCTTTTGTCCATCTGATGATAACACTGTGGTTTTCGGCCAATTTTTGGAGAGCACTATGGCACTCCGCAATAGATTTCGATCGAGTGTCAGGTCGATAGCTAATCGCTCATCGCCGGCGGTGAGACAAGTACCTAAGTCCGGCTTTTACAACGATCCCTAAACTATTTAGCGACTAAAGATGATTAAATTTGACGTATTTGTATGATTTGATAAAATGTTGAAGACTTTCAAATGAATTCATATTACCACATTCATTAATAAAAATTCTTTTAACATAATATTAAACTACAATTATAATGAATTCCATTACATTATGTACTTTTTAAGCTTTGAAATATTACATAAATTACTTAGATATATAATTAAGTATGTCTAGTACTATTGGATATAGCTCAATTACTACTAAATTAAATCATTAATATCATTATTTTTTATGGGGCATTATACCTTTAATAACAATAAATATTTACATGACTAAAATATAGAAAAAGTTGGATCATTTATAGACCGTTGAAAACGATCTATAGATAGCTCAACTGCTCCAGATCCAGGCGGAAGTGTCCCCAAGACATTGGTTGAAATTCATCAAACATTAATAAACAAACCAAAATAATATTACATTTCCATAATATTTCATTTAAATACATAAAATAACTCCGTAGCTTAAAATAAAAATAACCGAATTGAATTTGGTTAGTTAGTTCCAATTTGGTTAGAAGCTATGCGTAGGTAAGCTATCACTTTGAAGTTAACCTTTTACCGCGTCAATACCTCTATCGTGAAAACCCTAATCGGCACTTATTTACAGTCGAACCCAAAATAGCCGGTTTTGATAATTAACATAAACTGGCTTCAATCAACAAACCCTTTCAATAAGAGAGTCCTTAATTGAAAGTTTACAATCATAATAGCCATAGGACCTCCACTGTTTACATACGCCTCCCCCATAGATTTCGTAAGCGACTGATCTTGTACGGCCTGCACCAAACGGCTCCCAGCAAGCTTTATCAGATCGTCTTTCCATCTCGTGGGCCGTTCTACGCTGCGCTTTCCAGTGCGTGCTATCTCAACAACCCCTCTACTTCTTAGCTCATTGCGTCACACCAAAAACGTGCCATCACTACATAACAAATTATATATTTATAATTAATTTAAAATTAATTAATTTTATTAATTTATTAAAATTAATTAATTATTTCAAATTAATTTTAAAATAATATAACTATATACCAAATTTCACGATGATCGGATCAACGCTTCGAAAGTTATCCTCGGACACACAAACATACAAACATACATACATACTTACATACATACATACTTACATACATACATACATCCATACATACATACTTACATACATACATACATACTTACATACATACATACTTACATACATACATACTTACATACATACATACATACTTACATACATACATACTTACATACTTACATACTTACATACATACATACATACATACATACATACATACAACGCCGATTTTCCCAAGTTGATTTAGAGATCTGGCTTCGATCGATCAAAACAATAATCGGCAAAAAAAATATCAGCTAGTAGAAATCCAGTAATCTTTATTGCTAGTATAAACACGCCCACTCGAGCCAGGTTATTGCTTGGAAACAACCAATAAACTACACCAAACACGCCGTAAAATATGATCGTGGCTTCACGTGATCGAAGGAATAATCTGGTTCCACTAGATCGGTAATATAGTTGTGCTAAAAATAGCATTGAACCGTCCATAACATTGGTGTATTCGTGTGTTGGTCCATAACAAAGAACTGAAGTGAGAGTGTGCAAAGGGACTGATTAATGCACATTCCCACCTAGTTATTCCTTATTCCACAATAATCTATATTTTGATTGTTACTTAACATAGGTATTTTTAAAGTGAAAAAGTGTATTACATCGTCTCAAACTTTTTCGTCTGTGTGTTGCATGTCGCGTGACGGTCGGCCGCGGAGTAGGGATAAAGTGAAAGGCGCTCGTTAGAGCAGCCGAGGCCAATATGGCGGCGCCTATTATTCGCATCAGCTGACCGTGTAGTGTATAGACTATTACTCATTTGTGCCAACGAAAATTTTTAGTTAAATTTCTATAATGTGAAACAAAGTTTCACTTTTGCAGTGGTTTCATAAAACCACACAATCCTTTTTTATTTTATTATGGTAACTTATATTTATTAATATATTCTTACTTATTGTAATTTTAGTACTGTACAGGCAAACATCCGTGGTTTTTTCTTTTTTAATGGTTCCAACGGAAGAATTCTGCCAAAACCACAACAAATGCTAATTTGGGCGTTTTTTTTTGTGTAGTCGTTTAGGTATAATTGTGAGACACACATTTGTTAGGTATTGTTTTTTTATATGTATGTATAAACATGTGTTTTTTGTTTGTATACAAATATTTATTTCTTTCTTTTTTATTTTCAAATCGTAGTTTATAAACCGAACTAGAACGTATTACATTGATTACGTAGGAAAAGAACCAAATGAAAAAGGTTTAATTAGCAAAATAAATAATCCAAAAGAAGTAAATCCTTTTGGAATTAAATTGCAAAGCAGCAATGTATTTTTAAAGAGTAATTAGTATAATAGCGAGTTATAGAATATTCTACCATAAAATATCCTTGGAATAAAACATCAACTTTGTACCTAGAGTAACAAAATATTCTAAGAAGTAAATGCGTATGTATAGCAAGTGATAGAAAATTCTACCATACATAACTTTTCATTACTAACTTCCCTAGTAATTGAAAAGTTATATGGTTTTTATTTTATAGATTTATACACTTACAGGAAAATTAAAAGATTTTAAAAATCATCTCCAAAATTACGAGCCTTACGGGATTTGAACCCGCAACCCGTAAAACACCTCGCTATCGTGCCTTACGTATAGTGCGACCGTGGCGAAATGGGCACATCATCCCCGTATCTAGACGAATTGTGCGTTCAAATCCCGTCCAGGTCGTAATTTTTGAGATTGATTGTAAAAATACACTAGTAAAGTTGGCACAACAAAACTTCTATTATAACCTGGTAAAGCCTTGTAGTACTATTATAGCCTAGTAAAGTCATGGCCGAGAGATTTAACCAGTCAATTTCACAGACCATTTTAATCAGTAAATTGAGCTCACGTCACAAAAATGGAGCACTCTGTGATGTTCCAAAATTCGAGGATAAACTTAACTAATTTGGGCGAAAACTACCGCTCTAACAAGCTTTTACATTGTGAAAGGCCTCGTGGAAATTATATTGTGGATTACTGTGCACTCTAGTTGGTTGGATTTACGAAATAAACAATAGACTGAAAATATTACCTAGAAAATAACGCTAAAACCGTTGCTGGAAAATGTAAAGTAGGTTATCTGATTAGCTTGGACCTTAATAAGGAAAATAAAGTGCGCTTTAATGGTTTAAACATCCAATAAAACTGTTGCAATAATAAAAAACCCAGCCAAGTGCGACTCGGACTCGCGCACGAAGGGTTCCGTACCATTATCTATAAATAAACCTATGACAAATAAGAATGGTATCATATAAATAAAATAAATAAATAATCTCTCATGCTTAACAGTGTTACGAGTATGCATGCAATCGTTACACTACCAGACTCGTCGGGCCCAACAGTCCACACCTACAGCCCACATCGAAAGAATTCGTGTACCTGCACATCGACATTTTATTTCGATGTGTGCTGAAGAACTAAGACTATCTTAACTGGCGTCAACAATGTATGGGAACAACCTTTAAATTTCAACGTTTTTATATTTTTTTAAATTTTTCTTTTATTTGTGTGCTGTGTACCTTACTTTTTGGCAAATTTCGTGATTCTAGGTCAACGGAAACTACCATATAGGTTTTCAAAACCTATAGGGTACTTCCGGTTGAACTAGAATTGTAAATTTGGGTTAAAAGCAAGGTAACAGCACAAGTAAAGGGAAAATTCCGAAAAATAAAAAAGTTGAAAATTAAGGTCAATTACTAACAAGTTTTCGCGAAAATATAAAATTACCCATATCTGTTTATCGTGTTGAGTCAGGACCTTGACTTTTATACACCTAATAGGGACTGTAACTTGCTAGGTCCACCCGTTCCTGAGAAAATCGGTGGTGAGACACGGACAGACAAACGGACGGACGGACAAGAGAGTGATCTTATAAGGGTTCCTTTTTTACCTTTTGAGGTACGGAATCCTAAAAAAGAAAGAGAAGGCGTAACGCACAAGAAAGAAAGATACATAGTTAATCAATCATAACCAGCAGTAATAGGTATTTTGGAAATTAAGTGAACCATTAACTCAAAGTTAGTATAAACTTGAGTCAACACTTTTGGAGGCAACTCAAGTTTGAACAAACTTAAAGTATACTCCAAAAGGTCAACTGATAATAAACAAACCCTATTATAATCATCATAAAAGCTTTCAAAATCTCGAATAACAAAAGCTAATTTGAAAATCCATCTATTGATTCTACTGAAGTAAACATTTTGAGTTCGTTTCCTCTCGTTTTATCGTTTTTAGCCCTTTTCTGATTGTCTTTCAATAAGTTATTCGTTAAATAGAATAAAGGGTGCTTTAACTAGCCACGCAAAATGCGGGCGGACCGCGGTGAGTAAAAGGGACAACCATGTACAAGGTCTCGCTCACACAGCGCAGACTGGTGATGTTGAATATTTTTAAGTTCTGCGTTAACTAACTTGCTGTTACGAATATTTACATGGTGCAATTTAATACATTAATCGATCTCGTTTACAAAATTAAATTTGCTCAGACAGCAATGGAGCGTGCCATGTTAAGCATCTTGCGGTTGGTTCATATACCAAACATCAAAATACGATACAGAAGTGTGTTAGAGTGGAAGTGGGTATGAAGTGGAGATAGGCGAGTACCTGGGCAAGGAAGCAAGACGGAAGATGGACGAGAACAGCAACCGAGTGGTGGCCGTCTGAAGGGCGTAGAACAGTTTGCAGATTACCAGCCAGATGGTCGGACGACATCGCGCGAGGTTTGGGAAGGAAATGGCGTATCCATTGCCTACGAGTATACATATATTTTTACTAGCTTCCGTCCACGGCTTTGCACGCGTGTTTTCTCAGCGAAAAGTAGCCTATGTGTAAATCCAGGTCTATCTATCGACATACCAAATTTCATTGAAATTGATTCAGCCGTTGTGACGTGATTGAATAACAAACAAACATCCCAAACTTTCGCATTTATAATACATACTAGTGTTTACGAGTCAAAAATGTGAGTAAATGGTCCAAATTACCATTAAGTTAGTTCTTAAACTGACCTTTTAAGGGCTATAATTTTGAATTAAATAAAATTTGATTAGTTATCTAAGCATGCTTTAACACCCGCACTTGACCCACGTCCACCTCTTTCTATGAGGCTAAGTCTTACTCTAAGCTTCCCTTGCAAATGAAATCCAATCGATATGTTCTGAGAGTTTCAGGAGAACAATAGACCTCGTATAAGCACATAATACCTATAGACCTACCTTTTTGAATAGGCAATCAAACATATAGACAATGAAGAATGTATAATGAATAGCAATCTCGTCAATTGAAGGCAACAGCATAATATTGTAGCAGATACAAGAGCTCGAATTATGTTTTACTAGTCAACAAAAGTATTGTATGTCTTAATCCAGGTTATAATCTACGTACATACCAAATTTCATCAAAATTGGTTCAGCCGTTACGACGTGATTGAGTAACAAAGAAACAAACATCCAAACTTTCGCATTTGTAATATTAGTGTGATTAGAAAATTTATTTTATTCATTTAATACAGATCTTTTTTATTTCTTATTCCTCTAAAATCCTAATGTATTTAAATCATCTTCAATTTATAGATGTAAAATATTAAATATACAGAAGAACCTATAAATAAAAATATGATAAAAAGGTACTGTTTTATAATATCAGTTATTATAAACGCGAAAGTAACTTTTTGTTTGTAAGTTTGTTTGTTTGTTACCTTTCGCGACTAAAGGGCTGAACGGATCGTAACGAAATTTGGCAAGAAGATAGTTAATATCCTGGGAAAGGACATAGGCTATCTTTTGTTTCAAAAAATAATTTTAAAGGGGGTTAAGGGTTGAAAGTGCCATATAAATTAACCTTCGTTCATTGACGTGAAGTCATTTACATGAAGTGTCGCGTCACTTTGACATTTAATTCTGCATTTGATTTCATTGATAATTTATATGGCAAAACAAAGTTTGCCGGGTCAGCTAGTTTAGTATAATAATAAATTCGTGTTTGTTTGTTCGTTTGTTAACACAATTTAAAGTAAATATTGAATCCGAAAAATTCTAAATGGATTTATTCATGACGAAGTGGTCGTGGGTTCCATTTTACGCTGCGAAACAAATATTTGCAAAGTCTGCAAACATTTGTTCTAAGTTTAAACATGGTACAACAGCACTCGTAATTCCTGATACCCATGGACTTCTTCTATCGTGACAATGGTTTATGCATAATTATTTAAATGTTCGAAACTAAATTGACTTTGAGTAGAACCTGGCCACGTCTATTCCAGTGTTGGTAGCCTTGTTAAGGTCGTATGGCACAGAGGACAGTTAAGTAAGTGGGGCATGGTCTGGAGGGGGTGCCCACATTCACAGCTGGTTAGTGAAGGGTTTCGCATTCCCCACCTACAGAGGTTTTTTCTGCACCGCCCAACCAAAGTCCGGGGTCGGTTGATACTCGTAGATTTCCAGATCGGCCACGGAAGGTTGTATCCAGGGGGGAGGTGTTCGTGAGGTGCAATAAAGCCTGTTTTATCGTGGGTGCTTCTTTTTCTACAAATTAACCTTCAGTGCGGCCGGGTGGTCACACGCGGCGTGGGTTGTGCGTAAAAAACTTTGTCGGCATTTTAGTCGGGCTTGTGGAAATTGGCGTCCTTAAAGAGGATGTCGGTAGTCAGTTTCTTGGACCAAGAAATACTTATGTATGGTTAGATAATATGCCATGACCATATACAATGTATACATGTATTATGCTGATTTGTCTTTGAATTATTATACCATAAAACACTTAATTTACCCGTGCGTAAAAAAGCCGGTGACACCGTGAACAGGAGTTGGCTCTTGTGGACACCACCGTATTCTTAGGTATAACCCTAGATAATAAGCTTCAATGGGGCCCTCACATTGATGGGTTGTCGAAGAGACTTAGTTCTGCGGCATACGCAGTCAAAAAGATCAAAAATATATAATATTCAGTTTAATAAATAAATAAAATAAACAAATGAAATTTATGCAGAGCATTGGGAAAACAATTTGTTACAGCAGATACTACTTATACAGATGAGAAAATGAACAGCACATACATATATTAATTTAAATGATAAATGGTAGGTTTTCAAAGAATTAATTAATTTGCGTTAATACTTAGTATTTGATTTCGGGACCTTGATATCCGTTTTCTTATTAAACGGGTAATTTACAAGGTACAAAATAAATAAATAAATATTGGTGGACATCTCACACAGCACTATGTAGCCCCAAACTAAGCAGAGCTTGTAATATACTATGAGAACCAGATATCTGATAGAATACTAATATTTTTGTAAATACTTACTTATAATTATAGAAAAACATCTGTAGGTTAAATATCTGTAGATCATGCAAACATTTGTTCCGCGATAGGACTCGAACCCGCTACTTCCTGCGCCTCAGCCGGCTATTCGCTCAATGCGCCACGGAGGTCGTCGAATAAATAATAGGGGGCTGTTCCGCACTACGAAGCAACAAATATTTAATCCCGTAAAGTTTCTAGTAAACCTAGTTTACAACTCCATACTGTATCGAGAAGTGATAATTTCTGGAAATTAACTGCAACTCGTATGAAACGCCAGCGACACGGAACGACACACGATTTTTACCACACGACGGAAATGGGACTTACAAAAGATATATCTATGCTTACAAGACCGGCCTCCAACAAATTAATGATATAATTAGGAATTAATAATAATACTAGTGGTTCGCCCCGAACCATCTCGCGAGTCTCCCAGACAAACAAAAAAAAATTTAATATTTGACCATCAAAATCGTGACACGAAATAAATAACCAACTAACTTGACCTATAATTTCATTCAAATAACAAGTAACGGGAGTTCATATAAAGTGGTTACTCTTTTTATGGGTACAAAATATAGTTATTCTGTATTTCAGACTTTTGCCTATATTTGTGTTACTAAAGCTACACAAATACCAAATTTTAGCATTGTGGGGTCACTGGTGTACCCTGTGAATTTTGCCAAAGTTTGGTTTTTATTTTGGCTAATAACTCAAAAACTACAAATATTAAACTAAAAATAAAAACAGGGTTGAAATTTACTAATAAAGACCTTTCATTTGACGTCCAGCTTGATCTTATAGTCTCATTTTAAATTTCTTTTACCCCTCTTGAACCCCAATATCTCAACAACCCCCCCACATTTTTAGCTCATTGAGGCACACCAAAATTGTGCTATCACTACCTACCTATATACCAAATTTCACGATGATTGGATAAACGCTTCGAAAGTTATCCTCGGACAAACAAACATACATACATACATACAACGCCGATTTGCCCGAGTTGATTTGGAGATCTCGCTTCGCTCTATCACTTATTCAGTTATTATTATGAATCAAAAATAACTAAAAATAAAAATTTAAGCGTTTAGATTCAATGATTTTTATATTTGCAATATTATTTGTCTCTAAAAATTACAAAGCAGACAGAATTTGAACCCGCAACCCTCCTGGACGATACGAAGATGTGGTAACAATTTACACAATTTTGTGGTCTGACCAGCGCAAAGTTTTGGGATTTTACGACGTATAGTGAATTTAAAGATTTTTTGCTACAAGGACACACAACTTATCTGGCTCAAGAACGGCGCCGGCGTCGTTTATCTTTCATGTAACAAGGAGATGGATGGATGGAACCTGATGTTAAGTGGTAGCCATCGCCACATTAAATTCCTGTTTCGCACATATTAAAGTTAGTCCACCCCATAATTTGCTGGCACTTTACACAGATATATATATATATATATATATATATATAAAAAAGTCAACTGCATTTCAGAGCTGGTTGATAAAAAATCAACAGATGAAGCCGTCTCGCTGCTTTATAAATAGACTATTGCTTGATTCAGTTAAGGGGAGGTGGCAAGCTGCACTAACAAAGTCTCAGAACTTGCTAGATATCTCAGAGGTTCATAAATATTACAACTTTTATAGATATTTTCTTGTTAGGCTTATGTGACTTTATCGCTTTTTAAAGTTTGTTTTGAAATCACTTGAAAAATGTAAAAGTTTTCAAGATAGTTTTATTTATCTAATGTGATATCTATGTCAATTATTAGGTAACGTGTGGGTGCATGGCATAGATTTGTTATATCCCGTTTTTTTTCATGCAATTCCGAGTTTCATCACAAGCCTATTTAAGGTCAAATAACGATAAAGAGGTCAAGAGCGACTCCAAAAATACTTACAGCATTAAAACTTATAAGAAAGTTTTTGTCTTTTGTTATCACACTAATATTATAAATGCGAAAGTTTGGATGTTTGTTTATTTATTTGTTTGTTTGTTACTCATTCACGTTGAAACGGCTGAACCGATTTCTATGAAATTTGGTAAGTACGTAGTTTATAACCTGGATTACCACATAGGCTACTTTTTCCCCATAAATCAGTTTCCATGGGATAAAACTGGGATGTCAAAGTTTATATATGTATTTTGCACTCCAGAACAATGCGGGCGAAGCCGATGGCAACAGCTAGTAATTAATAATAACTGAATTCGTTCGTGTATTTGTATCAAAATTCGTGCACAATTTTTTTCTGTTACTAACATGCAATTTAGATTAAAATTAAAAAAAACTAAAGATAGGTAGGTAGATTATATAAAAAACACGCTACTGGACCCCACACTAGGATACCTTGATCCCTCTCTTTTAGGTGGCTAGACCCTTCCTATGTGTTTGTTATTAATTATTAATAAGTAATTAGTCAAGGCATACAACCATTTCCTTTCGTTGTCTCGCAACTGCTAGTTAGTGTTTATGTTATTTATCCTCCATATGTAGTGTAGTTTATTTATATAAGATAAAAAGATAAAAACGTTTATGGCCAAAAGAAATATACATAATTTGCCACGTTTTTTAAACCAGATACAAAGCTTTTTTAAGTATTTGACAGCGAGACCCAAACTAAGCATGGAGCTTGTGTCTTGGGCTTCTAGAGTGCAGTTAACAAAGTAGGTAAGATTATAATATATTGCTATTAGGTTATACCTACATTACAAATTGATCAAAAAATTAGGTAAGTATTCATAAAACACTGAACGAGGGACGAAGGTTAGGAGGAGGGATGGAGGGGGGGATTGTGTGTGCGTGTGTAATTATGGACGTGTGTTGAAGGGTGTTGGTGTATAGAGTGTGCTGGTGTGTAGTGTGTGATGGAGTGTGGTGCATGTGGGTGTAAAGAATGTATGAAAGGATATAGCAGTGTGTGTATGCAATTAGATCAGTTCTTCTGTATCGCAGTAAGTTAGGTTTTGAAGCCATTTCTGAACCATTTTTTCACATGCGTAAGTGGAACAGTTTTTTAAGTCACATACTTACAGACTTTGTTGTATGTATGAGGAAGAGAGAATGCAGGATGCGTCTGCCCATGAGAGATTGTGTGCATGGAAGAGGATTCTGTATGAACTCCTGACCATTAGATCCTCGTAATCCGGGCGGAGCCTAATGCTCATGTAAGTTTTTATGCATGCATTTATGACAAAGAGTTGCCGAACTCGAAGAACTTTGAATTCACTGTATAGCTCATCGGTGGGGAAGCGAAAAGGTTTTTTCAGGGTGACTTTGATAAGTGCCCGTTGAGCTCTTTCCAACTGAATGAAGTAGCTTTTTCCAACACTACCCCCCACAGGGATACAGCATTGCATTATTGACTGACAAAGGGAAATGTTAACTAATCTCAGAATGTCTTGAGGGGAACAGTCACATAATTGTATATTATTTGCATGTGTTTAAGTTTATGTTTATTAGTACAATCAATACGTATTTTTGTATTTTGTGGATTATGTTTATGTTACACGGCCGTCTTTTGATTTTTGTTTATCCTGTCCATCCAAAGGTTGTCTGGAAGAGAGCGCTTTTAGCAATAATACCGCCCATTGTACCTTTGTTTATTGTTTATTTTCTTTGTTACTGTATTTTTGTTTGGTGTACAATAAGAGTATTTAATTCATTTATAATACAGTTTTAGGTGTATAATACAAAATATTAATTAGTTACGTTGCCAGCGCCAACCATTTAGTCCATCTTTAATGCCTAATCAGTGCATTTCTACTGATTCTTCATGTTGAATTTGTCTCTTGATAAGCATTGTACAGCTCATTCGAGATTTAGTTGTCACATGTTAAATACATTTTAATAATAAATTCAATTGTTATTCGACCTCGTACACCTCCTATCGTACCACCTCGTCGGACGACCTCCGTGGCGCAGTGGGCATAATTTACAGATATTTATTCCGGATCTGGATGTTTTTCTATATATTATAAGTATGTATTTACAAAAAAAGTATATAAGTATTTTATCAGTTATCTGGTTCCCATAGTACAAGCTCTGCTTAGTTTGGGACTAGATAGCGCTTTGTGAAATGTCCAGCCATATTTATATTTATTGTTTTACTTGAAATTTTCATGTCATTTTAGAAACAGGTAGGTGAACTATTACCATAATATAAACCATTTTACCTGGATACAAAATATGATTTTATATGCAAAGTAAAATGTGCATCAACGTCGACTAACAATGTTGGCAACGCGTTTCCCGAAGTACTCGTTATAATGTTACAACCCTTTCACATTGCTTCTATATTATGTTTCTACATTGTCCGCTGTAGACAATGCCGAAAATAGTTTATGATCAGCGAAGCTAGTGACGTCAATACATTTTATTTAAAATATATGTATATTAAAGAACAAAAAAGAATCCTGACTGCGCTACAAATTGAAAAGAGGCAAACAAGGAGGATTTTACCGTAATGAATAAAAGCAATGTGAATGATGAAATGTCATAATAACTGAGATGCAGGATGTTGCAGGTTCGATTTCCACTGCGGAACAAATGTTTGCACGATCTCCAGATATTTGTTTCAGGTCTAGATGTATCTATTATTAGTATGAAGCTATACAAAAAGGTAGCTTCATACATATCTTATCTCAGTTATCGGGTACCCATAGTACAACAAGCTTTGCTTAGTTTGGAGCTAGATAGTGTTGTGTGAAATGTCCAGCATTATTTATACATACATTTACAATGTGTTATCGTTTTGGTTATTATTACCATCTGATTTTACGTTAACTATTTTAAATTACTCTTTTTAGGTGATATATAATCTCGTAAACGATTTTAACGGTAAGAAGTTTGGGTCATTTGTGGCATCCGTAATTTTCAGACATAGGTACATCTTATAATATACTTTATAAAGTGAAGTAATATGCTAATTTCCTTGAAATCGTGGTGAAAAGTTACGTGTTATATACTATTATTTATTTTCTATCTTACACGGAAATTCTATAAGTCAGAGACAAGTCTAAACATGTTTGATATGTGCCCACTTTTTGCAGTTGTCATTCTATTCACACCATAATCTATCTTTAAATAAGTAAAACAAAGTCGGGTTAATTGCACCATTTATAACTCAAGAATGGCTGGACCGATTTCTATTATCTTTAATTGTTGGATTTGTCTCCGCCCCGAATACCAGAATAACTATTAAAACATCGGAAAATTTCACTAAAAAAAAGTTATTAAGGAAATTCATTTTCTCGTATATCAATGCAGCTAATGGTGGCCGATTGATAATTCTACCGGCGACGTACTGTACATTGGCAGATTTGGCAGCCCGCGTCATATGCATGAATATGTGCAGGATGCAATGACTTTATTCTTTATTGTACACAAATAGATTACAGACAAAAACAGCTTACAAAATGGGCATGTACAAAGGCGAGCTTAAACCTAATAAGAGTCTTCTTCCAGCAAACCTTTGAAGATAGAGATAGTTGATCACAGTAGTGGGTACGTGCACAAAAAAAGCCATTGGAATAAAGAATTTAAAAATAAGTGAATTTAACTCAGCTAATAAGTTAACACAAAATTTATTGATTCCAAGGCGGTACAAAGTTCGTCGGATCAGCTAGTATCAAATAAATGTGAGAGTCATTATTATAAATACGGGATTTATCACGTACCGTCTTATCGGTGCTTTGACCGACAATGTTCCTTTATCAGGGTGAGTGCGATCCCCTCCGAATAACGTCCGCCTCGCACTGTCAGTAAGACGGTACGTGATAATCCTGTATTTATAATATTGATTGAAATCGATCACGAAAGTTTTCTAAGTAAAAATGTCAGAATGTCATAAATTAAATACCAAGAAGTATGCTATTTCCACACCGCGGTATTTTTCTCTTCTTTATCATCTGCAAACATTAACAAGTTGTATTCATTTCTCTTCGTGAATTAGAATTAATTGTGCAATCCCGTGATGGAGTTTAATAATACTAATGGTACCTAGAATTGTGTTTCATGATGAGATAATATATAAAGATGTGTTGGAGAAACAACTCGATGGTAATCTCAATTTATAAACAGGTAGGTATATATATTTTTTCACACCTGCTCGATAATATCAAATTACATGTCATGTAAACCTAACCGAAAGCAGGTGATTAAATCCCTACGGCTGAGCCTGGAGTAAAGTTGTATTGAATTTATTTATACCCTCGCGGGCATAATGTGTTTTGAATTTTTGAACCAAAGACCCACACAGTAAGAATTTATTCGTTAATCGAACTAAGCTTTGCACCAACCTAGATTTGGTTTTTATTGTCTTGCAAAAAGTGTGAAAAGTAGAGTACTCTCCTCGTGGATGAAGCTGTCTGCATCTTAGGCGTGCTTATGCGTCTCTGCACTCAGGATTCTAGTAACTCCCTCGCTCCGTTCGTGAGTTAACTCTAGAATCCTTCGTTACGTTTGGGATTCAATATAGAGCCCGTGATGCAAGACTTTGCTTTATCCCCTTGTTTAATAATCTACTATTTTTGACCTAATTATTCTATAAATAAAAATATCGTTATGTACTTATTTACACAAGGCCAAACCGGTGAAAAAAAAACAAAGTGAGGAAGTTTTCATGTCCTAAAAACATAATTCGGAGGCCTGAATCACCGCTCAGTTAGAATACTAACCTAGAATATAGCAGCGATGGACCTGCACATATGAAATGTTTGTTAACTATTATGCAAAAAGTGGGCAAATATCAAACTTAATGATGGCTCTGCTCTAACGGCGCCCTTGTGTTTAACTAATTATTGTATTAACTAGCTGCTGCCCGTGACTTCGTACGCGTTACACTACTAAATGTGTAGGTAACCTAGAAATAAAGCTAATCTCGGTGTTGCAACTAAACTTGACACCCCTGTTTTATCCCATGGGATCTGATTTATGGGATAAAATGTAGCCTATGTATTAATCCAGGCTATCTACGTACATATTAAGTTTTAGGGAAATCGGTTCAGCCGTTACGACGTGATTGAGTAATAAACAAACAAACAAATAAATAAACAAACATCCAAACTTTCGCATTTATAATATTAGAATAGAGTAGAATAATTCTTTGTTGTACACCAGGAATACTTAAAAAACTAAATGCTAAATAAAGTACAATGGGCGGCCTTAGTTTTAAGCCTATTAGATGATAGTTGATTTTTGAGTCAATTTACGAATATTACTTCTTTGACAATACCGTAGTAGGTATATTGTACAGCAGCTACCATCTGACCTCTAATTTAAACATCTAAAGTTTTTTTCTTTTTTGAAGTGAAACCCTCTTTAGGCGCGTTGGGCATAGTAAAAACTTATTAAGGTGCGTAGAGCATTTTTTGAGATGGGAAAAAACATTGAACTCACGACACTGTTACCGACACCTGTCACTGACTACTGACACTGACTGTTACTGACACCTCTGTATATATAGTATCTGTGTCTGCTTTTATTCAAGTTTTCCCTTCTGTCGGCACTCTCAGAGTGCCACTTTTTTTTATATCGGCTGATGATGGAACAAGCATATGACCCCCCCTGATGTTAAGTGGTAACCATCATTAATAACAAAGTATTGGATGCACTGCCCTGCGTCCATCAAGTCGAGGCATCCAAATGTAAAGTCTCATGTGCCTGTAATTTCACCGGCAACCATACCCTTCAAACCGAGACACACAGTACAGAAACAGAAATTAACGGTAACAGAAATTGTTATGGTGAACTTCCCTGAACTTCTTCACATTTTCAGGATGTAATGAATGACTAATTCAATTAAATGTTTAAAATTATTACCTATTGACATATAGCAATTTCGAATTTAAATTAGATGTATACTAATATTATAAAGAGAAAAGATTTTTGTATGTTTGTAGCGAATAAACTCTACAACTACTTATCTGATTTCAAAAAATCTTTCACCACTAGAATGCTACATTATCCCTGAGTAACATAAGCTACATTTTACACAACTGTGCAGAAGGAAGGTAATGTTTTTATCGAAAAACTATGCGTGCGAAACTGCGGATTGGTCAGGTAGTATATAATAAATTATTTGAAAATGCCCATCTACAGCAGCTAAAATACTTATTAATCTGTGTTTAGATGTTTATTAATGCTTGTCTGTTTCTAGCTCCTCCAAAATGATGGTACAATGAGCTACTAGGTAGATAAAGCCTATGTAATTATTTAAGTATTATTGACGTAACCAAGTGTCCTATTGCGTCCTTACGGTTTGAATAAATGAGTTTCTAGCTCCTCCAAAATGATGGTACAATGAGCTACTAGGTAGATAAAGCCTATGTAATTATTTAAGTATTATTGACGTAACCAAATGTCCTATTGTGTCCTTACGGTTTGAATAAATGAGTATGAGTATGTGATATATCATCATTTTGGAGTACCTATTTGATTTGGGACGTCCTCATGTATAGGCACTTACCGTGGCCTGGTCTATATAGAGTGTTTGATAATATACGCACAAAAATGAAAGGGGTTATATTGATGAGCTAATAAATAAATTTGTGTAATGTTTACCATAGTATATACCATAAATGTGAAATTTATTTTGGCAAGTAAAAACAAACACTGTATTAACTATCATCATAGGAAAGGGAGAAAAATCATAAAATGGCTTTTCACCCTTTCCTATGATGATACGGAGGAGTTAATACAAACTAGAAAATAGTAGTGATAACGAACATACATAATCATACTTATCCTGTTTCAACATGCTCATACACTACACACACACACATACTCCCACATCCCACCCACCCACACGCACACCCACACACACACATATACACACCCCACACATATACGCACACATACACACACACACGCGCGCACTCACACACACACACCCTAGATCCAATACACACATAAACTTTATAATAAAAGTGCTTTTTATAAAACTCGTTACATATCATAATATTTATTAATTTAGAATAGTTTTCCTTGTTTATTTTTTTCTGTTTGTTACAACTAATTTTGCATCATAATCTCTGGTACCTGGTACTGACCTGAATGTCAATGTCTCTTTTAGTCATAAGGTCGGGCACTGGAAAGTGCGACACAGTTTTTACTACTGCACTTTTTTGTGTTTCATCTATGTATAAAGCTATCCTGTGTGTATTATGTTCAAAATAAATGATTGATTGATTCATTGATATGTTGTGCTATTGCATACTGCTTGCCATTTAACCACCGATACTGTATAGGTGACGTCTCGAGATATCTCTTGTTGTCCCTTTCTAACATAAAACCACAGCCATTTCCGAAAGAGATATCAAATCGGCCTTTATTTTTAAATTTGATAATATAACAAATAGTTTTTTTTAATAAGTCTTTTTTTATGTGTTGAGAAACCGTCACTTGAATATCGTCAGTATATTACCAAACACCCTGTATAGCGGGCTTGTATTTGTATATGCCCTACCTTTTCAACGTATTACCATAATCTAAGACCGAAAAGTAATATTATTTTGACTTCAGAGTTGAATTTTCCCCGATGAATATTAATCATGTTTAAAGGTTACAAAGATGAAACGGGGTGATTGAGTTAGTAAAAAATCATATTACTTTTTATTGGTTTCTGAAATCCTCTAAGTAGCAGTCTTATTTATGGACAGCTTTTTACCCTACTGTGAAGAAGGAGTTTTTTTTATTTATTTTTATTAATCTTTATAGATCTTCGTTTAACCACAATCTCACCTGATGGTAAGTGATGATGTGGTCTAAGATGAAGCACGAAGATCTAGAAGAAACTTATTCACTCTTACTTTAAAGAGGTCCGGATTGTATTCTTTAGGAAAAACAGACGACGGCAAAGTGTTCCATACCTTAGCTGTACGCATCAAGAACGTAGAACGAAAACGGTGTGTGCGAATGGGTGGTATATCGACTAGGTACAGATGGTACTGAGCCGTGCGCCTGCTTGTACTGTAAAAGATCGATAGGCTTGCAACTTTACGGCGGTGTTCGAGACTTTGGGTCTTAGTCTCCGCCATATATTGCTCTCCTATAAGCCTAAAAGCTCTACGTTCTATCGAGTCTAAGGTATTGAGCTGGTGTTTGACCGAATCATCCCAAAGGTGGCAGCAGTACTCCATACCAGACCGAACTTGTGCTTTGTAGAGACTAAGAAGCTCTCCCGGTGTGACCAGTATATCCTAACCTTGTTAAAGATGCCCAGCTTCATGATAGCTGTTTTAGCCTTAGACTCGATGTATGAGCTAAAGTTGAGAGTAGGCGTGAGCGAAACCCCTAGAAGCTCGAGGGGAGTTTTACAGCTACCGGTACATCTCGGAAAATGGGAACTTGGAGAAACTGACTCTTTATCGCTGAGAAGAGAGGAGTGTAATGTTTTGGTATTTTTTTTTAAATTAGAGATACTAATGTTAGAAAACTTTCTTATTGTGCAATGCCACATATAATTAAAAAGTTGCTACAAGATGTTCAATGCACCACCAAGCCAATGACCCCACCCGGTCAACAGGGCGCGTACGGCACGTACGGCGGGGCAGTAAGTACCAACATGTTAGGTACAAAAACTATATCTGTTAAAAAAAATTTAATTGTTTAAATTCAATATTATTATTATAATCTGCCTACTGTGTCCCACTGCTTGGCAAAGGCCTCCCCCTCCCATTATTTCCAGACACTCCTTTCAGGCGCTAAATGATGAAAAAAACTTTATTGAAAAAAAATATTGAAATTAATAAAAAAGTGGCACTCCGGGAGTCCCGACAGAAGTGAAAATTTGAACAATTATGAGAATCTTATATACAGAGGTGTCGGTAATGGTAACAGTAACAGTTTCGCGAGTTCAATGGTTTTTTCTCATCTCAAAAAATGCTCGACGCGCCTAAAGAAGTTTTCACATCAAAAAGTATATTTATTTATTTATTACTTAAGGTCTCAGAAATATACTTCATATTTATCATTATTCGTACAAAGACCTTATATTACCTATATATAGTATAGCAGAGAGTAAATATCTTATTCTTATAGAAGCAATAACTTCTTATTGAACGAGCTATGGCTGAGATAGGTTTACAATACACGGTTCAATTTCAATCAATACGATCCAGGCACTAGAGGAAATTAGATCTCAAGTGGAAACAATTCTAGTAGATGTATTATTAAGATTTTTAAAACCACTGTGGCTTGGACTATATGGCATCCGGGCTTGTCAGGGACCGTTTTTGAACGGCCCCTGACCAATCCGTCGCACAACCAAACATTTGAATTTTTCCTGCATCGACTACACACGATCCGAGGCCATCCAGCTCCGATTTTTACCTGGATGCAACCGGGACATGCTCCGGATTCGCAGGATCGGAGATGCCATATAGTCCGAGCCTTAAATATTTCAAGCCGGACGGGATTTGATCCCGTAATCTTTTTTTGGAGATGGAACAATCAGGTGGAACATAATCCACCTGATGTGTCATTATAATCTTTATGTATGTAGGTATGTTTGTTCTGTATTTGTTCTATTTTGAATAGTCTGTCCTGTATGTGTGTCAAATAAATGTATTTTCTTTCTTTCTGATATTAAGTGATAACCATCGCCTTGCATACGAGAATGCGCTAACCACTATTAGGATTAAGGATTTTCCGCAAGTATCGGATAACACTCTAAAAATACAAAAGTGGCACTCCGGGAGTGCCGACAAAAGTGAAAACTTGAACAATTACGAGATACTTATACCGACACCTCTGTAGGTGTCGGTAACGGTAGCAGTGTCGCGAGTTCAATGGTTTTTTCCCATCTCAAAAAATGGCCAACGCGCATAAAGAAGTTTTCACTACTTATGTGCAGAGGTGTCGGTAAAGGTAACAGTGTCGCAAGTTCAATGGTTTTTTTTCCATCTCAAAAAATGCCCAACGCACCTAAAGAAGTTTTCACTTCAAAATACTTCAGAGCACAATCATAATCTGTTCAAACGCTAGCTTACAACTTATACAAAAAAAAATCATAACCTTAAATTATTTATTTGGAACTTAAACAATGGTACAAATGATGTGAAAAACGATGATATCTGCAAAAGTATTAAACTGTGTCACAGACATCAACGCCCTCCTCCGGAAAATATTAAAGTACCCAGTCAAAGTAAATTATTATTTTTATAGTGTCATTCCAAAACTTTAAAACCATCTCAAAAATGTTAGTCTTGAAAATTTTTGAGAAGGTTTTAAATCTTGCAAAGTATATTAGTTACACAATACAATACTTTTTTGAATACATGTAAGTAATATACAGAAAGAACCTATTGGTGTGTGTATATGTGTATGTTTATTATGTATGCCTGTAAGTGTGTGTTTGAGGGTGCATTGGAAGTTTGTGTGTACCGATTTGTGTGTACGAGTATGTATACCTACGTCATATATTTAAGTGTCTATTTAAATATCCTAATTAGTGCCATCACACTAAACGTAATAATAATAAATAAATAATGCTGGCCATTCCACACAGCGCTATCTAGCCACAAACTAAGCTAAGCTTGTACTATGGGCACCAGTGGTTAACTGGTGCCCATAGTGGAATACATTTACCACATTACATACCTTATTTTTGTTGTAAATATACTTACTGATTTGAAGGGGTATGTATTGCGTATTTAACTACCTTTTTATTTGTTATCCCGACGATAAATACCCGTTTAAATCAGTAATTATGTATACTTAGTAATCGCGAAAGTTTGAAAAAAATACTAAATACATAAAATAATGTAGAAAGATACCGAAACAAATATCTGTAGACCATGCAAACATTTGTCCCGCAACGGGAATCGAACCCGCAATCTCCTGCGTCTCAGCTGGCTATTCGCCCACTGCACCACACAAGTCGTGGGTATATCTAATTGAGGTGGTCTGTAACGCTTTTGGACTTTTAATGTACAAATTCTATTATTTTAAATGAGCATCTCACGCAATAATACCCTCTATAACAATTTATCAGAAACGACAGTTACCTTCGTCCATTTGCCAATAATTCTTCCACAGTTCGAAGTAAACCGCTCCAGATAAAATACCTAGATATTCCTCTTCTTTTCAATTGATATTCTATTTTTACTCGATAGAGAAATTTTACGTCTGGTTTTGTGTCGATAATAATAATAAAATACTTTGTAGTGAAAAATGTATTTTTTACAAACGAATTTAAAATAAATATAATAATTTAGACTGCCTCCGTGGCGCAGTGGGCGTATAGCCGGCTGAGACGCAGGAGGTAACGGGTTCAATTCCCGCCGCGGAACAAATGTTTGCATGATCTACAGATATTTGTTCCGTGTCTGGGTGTTTTTCTATATATTATAAGTATGTATTTACCAAAAAAAAGTATATAAGTATCAGTTATCTGGTTCCCATAGTACAAGCTCTGCTTAGTTTGGGGCTGTGTGAAATGTTTGAAAAAGTAATTTTTGAGCAAAAAACTCATTACTGTGATTATAATTGGAATCGTTGATTTGCGAAAAAGTGTAGAATACGATGACCTAAGAGTACATTTTTTATGAACTAATAATACATAGCCTACATATGAATATTCTAGGCTAATAGCCGGCTGAGACGCATGAAGTTGCGAGTTCTAATTCTTATTATAATAATAATAAATAAATAAATAATTAGTTGCTAACATTTGTTAGCAAATACTAGTGAAAAAAGGTTATTTTGAAAACAGTGGTCCTTCTAATTTGGCTTAAACATTTCAGCATTTTATTTTATATTACTAAGGTGACAAAAAGCATACCGCCTAGTTGTAAGCGGTTACCGTAGCCTTTCTTAAAAAACTTCATTCTGAAATTGCTCCAACTCGATCAAACAATCAAAATATTTAACAACTAGCTGTTGCCCGCGACTTTGTACGCCTTACACTTCTGAATGTGTAGGTAACCTAGAAATAAAGCTAAACCCTCTATTGCAACTTGACTTGACAACCCATTTTCATCCCATGGTAACTGATTTAGGGGATAAAAAGTAGCTTATGTGGTAATCCAGGTTATAATCTACGTATATACCAAATTTCATCGAAATTTGAATCGAATAAAGAAATGTTGACTATAACTTTAAGATCGTTTGTAATATTAAACTCTTTAATCAACTAACAAAACTATCAGTATAATACTATAAGGGTTCCTTGTTCGACTACAACTTACAAAAAAGTTTTATTTAAGGATAAAGATAATTAGTATTAGTATGTATGTACATGTAAACTATATATAAAACCCTAATCTAACAAGCCGCTGCCAGTGGGTAGCGTGCCCAGAATGCTGGCCGCATTGCCACGTTGAATGGCAATGCTTAAACGTTGGCCAAAATACTGGCCAGCATTTTGGTCACGCGTCGCCTCGACCAAGCGTTTTGAAAGGTCATTATAAATTTTGTGGGCGCTCGGTCCCCACTGTCCAAGGGTCTCAACCCAGAAAGGCTCAAATATAAAGCATGTGTTTAGACTACTATATTTGCGCCTTTTGAGGTTTTCCGCCGATTCAGCCGCCGCACCAGCCTTATTTTGTGTTCCGGAAAGATGTGACGGTGCTAAAGTGTCAACACAAGTGGCGTCCCACACTAAAGGCCGTCCCATCTGCCACGGAATTAGTGTCATTCCGTCAGGTCTTTTACCATCGTCACGCACGAGACCACTTGGTTCCAAAATGGCGGCGCAGTTGGCGGTGGTAAAAGCTCGACGTATGACATCATTGAGACTGGCGTGGCGGGGAATTCTCCCCACACTTCTTACACAGGAAAGACCGTGGTGGCCGAGCTGGTCGACGGCAGTACCGCATTGGCAACGGTGTGGGGCACAATATGGTGCTCCCAGGCGAAGAGATGCTGCAATGCGAAAAGCTGAACAGTCAATTAACGTACCTATATTGCGTGAAGGGAGAGCCTGTAACCACAGTCCTGATTCCCACTCAGAAACGGCTAGAAGGCGGGCACGATCTGACGAGCTGGTACACGTTTGAAATAGTTGATTCCGTGTTTCCTCGCTAATCGGCCCGTCCCATAACCTCTGAGATTTCAATATCTTTGGGAAATCAGAATTGGGGCAGGCTGAGGACCACGCATCTCTGGCTTCGTTCATTTGCGATATTTCAAAATCTCGATCATCCGGAATCGAGGCCAAAAGGATTTTACGTGTTAAATTTAGGGTGCTATGAACGGATGACAGAAATGCGGGGAGAGCCACACTCGAAACTGATCGGATACCCAGACCTCCTAAACGCACCGGTAATGAAGCCTGCACCCATGCCCTCTCATCCAAATTTATGTTCAAAACAGACGCCAAAGTATTTTTGACGATGCTGTCTAAACTCTGTAAAATATCATTATGTTTCCAGAGCTGACAACATCGAACTGTATAAGTAAATTTTGGGACAAAAAGACAAAATTTTATAATAGTGAAAGCCATGTGTGTGTTAATTTTTAGCAAACGATCCGAACATTGTATAAAATTTTGAATTTTATCTTCGAAAAAGGAAGGGAAAGACTCGTCTAAGATAGGGAAACCCAATAGACGAAGTGATGATTTATCTACTATTTTAATATTAGGTGCCAACATATTAAATTTTTGAATAATCAAATCTCTTGCAGGTAATTTTTCTGAAAGAAATAGTTAACATTTTGAAAAATTTAGGTCCAGACCAATTGTATGAAATTCATCAATTAAAATACGAAGATCCTGCAAAACTGTAGTTACATCACCACCCAGAGTACCATCATCCAAATACCAAACATTCAGTTTCGACTGAAGGTGTTGGATGACCGGATGTATGGCAAGACTGAAAATTGCAGGACCGAGTGGGTCACCTTGTTGACATCCAACAGCAGATGAAATTTCGTTGCCGAGATAAGTTAATTTTGAAGGAGATCCATAACATTGCCAAAGAAAATTATATAAATATGGAATTTTATCTTTTACTTGTGATAAGAGGGTTCCTCTATCTACCGATTTGAAAGCATTTTTCACATCAACCTTCAGCAGCACATCACCACAATTTTTATCCAAAAATGTCCTTACGGAGTGAACGGCGGCTTCACAGCCGCATCGCGAGCCAAAACCCAGCTGTACCGGTTGGAAAAGATTGCACAGCTAAGCCGCCGATTTGGTACAGCATATTTTGGCTGCGAGCCGGCGATATGTTGTTCCGACAGCTATCGGTCTAATGCCACCGTCCTTCTTTTTCAAAGCGCAAAGGTTGGCACCGTAAAGAATATAAGTGATGTTGTCGTTGATGTGCCCGGAAAGCATGAAATTGACGAGGTCCACCGCAAATTAAATCTTTTAAATGTTGCGGTGTAATAATAAATAATAATAATAAAAAGCCTTTTTATTTCCTTACTAAAACTAAAGGTATTACTAATTTAAAAAAATATTATAATAATATTACTTATATAAATTTTAGTTAAGGCCCCTTTCGGGGATAGGTCTCCTCCAAATTGTTCCAAAGCTTCCTATCTTGCGCTCTTTCCATCCAGCTTGTGCCGGAGGCTTTCTTAATTTCGTCAACCCAGCGTTCTTGCGGCGTCCTTTGGCTCTCTTTCTCGTCAGCCTGTCCATTCAATTATTCTTTGTGTTCATTTTTTGTCTTTTAGACGTGCCATATGTCCCGCCCATTTCCACTTAAGTTTTTGTGTGTAAGACAGTGCATTAATGACTTTGGTTTTCTTTTGAATGGAGACACTTCTTTGTTTGTCTTTTAACTTGGTGTTAAGTATGCTTCGTTCCATTGAGCGTTATGTTTGTATTCTGTGTCTAGTGTTTTCTTTAAATATCCATGTTTGAAATCCATAGGACAGACAGAGGAGCAAGCCAGAGTCCATAACTGTTTTTTTTTTAATTTTTGTCAAATATTTCTTTCAGGCTCCAGATAAAACTATCAATATACGACGGTCATAACCAAAACTCTACGTTGTAAGTGAAAGACATAGTTTATTTTTTATTAAATTGAAAAACCTCGCCATTAAGCCTTTTTAGTTTAAGTGCTACAACTTGAAATCATGCAGTAGTTGGCATAAAGAACATATTTTGAAGTAATTGAGCGTGAACCATTTATTGTGTCCCGTCAGGGACGGAGACGGGCCTTTGAGTCCGTCACGTCCCGGATATCCGGTACACATTCACTGGATTTGTATTGAAACACCTAGGCACAACTTTGTATGGATACGTTTCATCTTTTGTTATACATTTACCTGTCATTGATAAGTAGACTCTATAATTAATTACTGATCACCAGCCTATCAACGCCACTGTTGAGTAATTAAGGTTCTGAAGTCGAAGATAAGTAACAGTCCCAATATGTAACAGCTCCATAATTTCACAAATAAATACGTAAAATACTACCAATACACCTTATCTATTTATCTCAGACATTCACCCACTGCTGGGTATTAAAGCTAGGACTCCTCGTTATTACGCCGCTCTGTTCGGTAAACATACCTTAATCGCAATTGATTTTATTTCCAAATTTTGTATGCATTAAGTTTTTAGTTACAAAAATTAACTGTTACGTCATATATTCTGTGGCCTATCTCTCCAAGATTACTAAATCCTCTACGCCGTAGAGGGTCTACGAAATTTCACTTCATTTTTTCTTAGAAAACTTACGTGATTGATTTCAATCATTATTATGAATCTGTCATTAATCATTGTCAGTCGAAACACCGATAAGACGGTACGTGATAAATCCCGTATTTATAATAATGATTTTCACTTCATTCATAATTTCATTCGATTAGGATAATAAAACAAGCAATTCTGATTAATTTTTCTAGTTCCAGAATCAACTCGTTCAATTTGCGTCTCGAGCAAGTTTAATGAAATAAGCTGCAATCAACGGCTTATCACCGCTGGACTCTCAACTTTGCTGGTTCTGGTAAGTGACTGGTTTATCCGGTTGCGGGAGGTTTCATTAAGAAGTGCAAATTGTACGTAGAAATGCATAGGAATGGTTTTTCATATACTCGTATTTCTGACAGAAAATAGCTTTTAACTTTTGGGGGTGCGTTGAAGTTCGGAGTAGATCTGTTTCCCGAATTTCAAAATATTTTTACTCATGAAACGAAAATATGTTTTTATTCAAATTCATATTCCCATCCCGATATTATATCTGATTTGATTTATTGTATATAACTTACATCTTAAAAACTAGACTTTTTTCAAAGTACAGAATATTGAGATTTTAGTTATACGTTCAAAATGATACAAAATACCTACTTAAACTAACACTTCATTTCAACAAAACAACATTTTTAACTATATTTGTTTTCTTTTATGTTTTTGTCACGACAAATTATCAAGGAAACAGGAGACAAAAAATATTCTCATTTATTATTGTATATTTTCCCAGACACAAAATCTTGTTTTCATTTAATAAAAAGCCTCTTTAGCGACGACGTCAACATCGTCTCATTTGACTAAGTAATGAATATAATAATATAAAATGCAGAGACATTCTAAACAGCAAACATGACTGATTCTTGAAACTTAATCCACTCCTAGTAAGGTTCCTCTGAGTCTAGACCTAACATCCGAGTAGAACTTACAAAGCGTAAGCTCCATATTAGTCTCCGCTTTCAGACTACTAACATCCGAGCCCCCGGGAGGGGTGGACCACCCTTACTTGGAACGGGAAGTGGAAATCTCTAGGCAACAGGTGCCCGTTGCCAGGGATCCTTCCCACTAAATCAACCTCAAAGTTACTGAGAGTTCCCCGCGATACACATCGATCGCCGCGTACAAACGTTGTTTCATTCCTCCCAGTCACAGCCCGCAATGAACACAAATTAATACAATATTGTGGTATACATTTTATTGCTTGTTAACGAGCTGTAAGTTAGCTGTGTCCGTTTGTTTATTTCGTGATAATAACGTTAATATACAATCATTTTAATTGAGCTTTGAGCTTGTAGAGAACTTTTGTTTATTAGTTATGGCTACCCTATATAGAGATACTAATCAGGCTGTTTACTTGTTTTAATATGGCTGTGTGTATAGTAACTTCCTATATATTGAGAGTGATTATAGGGGGACTACTGAGGTTGAAGCGATTCATTTGTTTGAATAGCCCCTGGGGATTGTTTGCACGTTTGAAATTAGTTAATGGAATTTGTTTTCGTGCTTTATTTGTCAAAATTCCACTCCAATGGTTACTCTAGTTAATTGTGTCCCTTTGTAGATGGAATTTTACTTAAAATGTGATTTGCGATGGCATGCATTTAACTAGGTTTTTATATGAGTAGGTTTATAGACAGGTATGTACCTACTATATGTACTTTTTATATTGAATATAGTTTTAGTGTAAATAATACTGCTACTTATTTTCGGGGTTCAGTAGTCCAACTAGGAGTTCATTAGTAAAATAAAGCTGAAAATCCAGATTGAAGGACCGAACTATATACAATATAACTAGTGGTTCGCACCGAACTGAGATCTCGCGAGTCTCCCAAAACACAAAAAAAATATTCTTAGGGCGACTTGCACAACGATGCTTAAACGTATTTAGTTGCTAAATATGATTAAAGAGTTGTCAAATCATACAAATACGTACAATTTAAACATGTTTAGTCGCTAAATACGTTTAGGGGTCGTTGTAAAAGCCGGCCTTAATCTTTGACTAATAAACACCACGACATATGCTGCCAACTAACTTGACCTACAGTTTTATTCAAATTACAGGTAACGGGAGTTCATGTAATTTGGATCCTCTTTTTTGGGGTAGAAATTGCAGTTATTCTGGATTTTAGACTTTTTCCTATATCACTAAAGCACTGTGTGTAAAGCGCATACAAAATTTCAGCACTGTGGGTTCACTGGTGTACCCTGTGAATTTTGTCAAATTTCAGTTTTATTATGGCTATAACTTAAAAACTACAAAGTTTTAACTAAAAATAAAAACGAGGTCGAAATTTTCTCACAAAGACATTTTATTAAACGTGCCATTTGACCGGATAGTTCCATTTTGTTTTATTTTTATTTTTACCCCTCTTGAACCCCAATATCTCAACACCCCCCCACACATTTTTTGCTCATTATACACACCAAAGTTGTGCCATCAGATTGGATAAACGCTTCGAAAGTCATCCTTGGACAATCAAAATTACATACATAGGTACATACAATGCCGATTTGCCCAAGTTGATTCTCGCTCGAAGAGATCTCGCTTCGCTGGATCAATTACACTAAAAATGATTAAAAGTTAAAGTATTGAGCGCTTAGTTAAACTACAGGTCACATATATATATGTAGGTTAAACCATAATAATAGGGAGGAACAACAGTCTAAGTCATATTAAACATTTAGTTTAAGTACACACGGCTACACCCCAAGTTATACTATTCCAGTATAAGCTGACCTCGCATTGTGTAGGTTTTCCGTACAATGAGAGGTCAGCATAGACTGGAAACTTATAGCTTGATGTCTAGCCGTGTATACCTGGCGATTAGGTCCCGCACTTCCTGCCGTGGGGGGTATTGTGCTTGTGCATTTTAAGCCCCAGTCTATATCAACACTGTTTGTATGCTGTTTAATGAGGTGAATGTTTCTGATAAATAATGACAATACACTTTTAATACGGTTCCTGATAATTAAAAAGTTCTCTATTGCATAAATAAAATAATACATGGACGAATTTTACGTTAATAGCATATTCTTTTAGCATCATCAGTAATGAATGGTACAGATTTAAAAATAATTGAATTGAAATATGATAGGGATAGAAAAGAGTGGAACTCACTTCCGGCGTATGCTTTTCCGAACCAGTATAACCTCGGAGTCTTCAAGTCCAGAGTATACCGGTTCTTTCTAGGCAAGCGTGCACCATCTTCGATCACACCATCACTTACCATCAGGTGAGGTAGTGGTCAAGCACTTGGCTATCATCAATAAAAAAAATACTCTTAAGTATTTTATTACACCAAAATTACAATAAATTCTTTATCGCAGAAAACTTTGACTAATTTTCGGTGATACAATAGGTTATCGCTTAAAGCGATCTCTTTCAGGCAACTTTTGGATGGAGTGGATTGAAAATAATTTTAGAGGAGGCGGTGTTACAAAAGCATCTTTACATATGTAGTATAAAATGAAATCTCTTCCGCTGTCTATTACCTTAGATCTATTAAACTACTCAACGGCTTTTAATGCAGTTTTCAGCAATAGATAAAGTGATTCAAGAGGAAGGTTAATATGTATAACTAGCTTCCGCCAGCGGCTTCGCACGTGTTGTTTGTTAACAAAAAGTAGCATATGTTATCTTTGTTATAATCTACGTACAAACCGATTTAAAAGTAACTCTGTCTCTCTGTCTGTTTGTTATCTTTTCACGACTTAACGGCTCGATCGATTTCGCTGGAATTTGGTACCTATATACCTAGATAGATTATGAATGGACTTGAAACATAGGATACACTTTACGCGACTGCACAGAAGGAGGGTAATGTTTTATTGACAAACCACGCATACGAAGCCGCGGGCGGGTCAGCTAGTTTACGAAAAATTAATAAATATACATTTCAATGTGCGTTGCCCGACACGCACTTTACCTTTTTATTAATAAGTAGCTGATCCGCTGAACTTCGTACCACCTTGACATGCATAAGACGCGGACTGCCAATGTACGTCGCCGGTAGAATTGTCAATAGGCCATCATTAGCTGTATCTATGCATGAGAAAATGAATTTACTACACAAATTTTTTTTTGCGTGAATTTTTCCGTCATTTTTATAGTTATTCTGCTATTCGGAGCGGAGACCAATACAACAAATAAAGATCATCAAAATCTTGAGTTACAAATGGTGTAACTAACCTGATTTTATTATATATAATATATATATAGATTACAACAAGGTAACTCCAGTGTGGCTAGCACAGTCAATAGATTCAGATTTTTTCTTACATTTTCCCAGAAAACTTTATGCATATCATTTTCAATAATACGATTGTGTAAGTTACTGACACACATATGGAAATCGATACTTCGATAAATAATATTGATTTTGTACCACCTGTGCATCAGACAGTCTCTTAATATAGAATGAGCTCATCCGTTCCAGTCAGGAAAAAGAACGGCCAAGTAATACAAACTCATATACCATCTAACGACATCAATATACGGGTTATAATTCTATAACCAGTTCACTAATGAATTCGTCAATCGTACATCGTGTAAAATGCACCAGGTGTATATTTGACCCGTAATTGTATACTATTTGTAGTTACTAATTCGCTTGTACAATTGAAAAGCTGAAACAAAAAACTGATAACCTCCCCTCTACTTGTTTCTTACCTTTCTTTCCTGGCTAGGTCGCGAAAGATAAGGCAGTAAAATTGACGATTCAAAGTAATTTTTGTGATTTGAATGAGTAAAAAGTTTTTGATTTATTGTTTTATTTTGAATTTTGGTCGATCAATTATAGAGGTAAATTTTGAGTTTGTTTATTTCTTTGGATGTAGGGGGAACGCACTTTGGAAGAATCTGTAAGCCCTTATGTCGTGTCGTAAATAATTAAAAAATAAAAAATATCATTTGAACGTAAGCTGGGTAAATTCAATACAACAGACACAATCTATGTAACAACAAATCTCTAAACTTAACTAAGAACATTCGGTGTGGCAGGAAATATTAATTTCCCATATTGCCTGCAGCAAATTGCGAGAGTAATCACTTTGTACTCTAAGCTGTTAAACTCTCATGTTCAATGTATCTGAGCCATTGGCCCCCGTAGGCGGTACATTGTCGAGCGGATAATAGATATTTATGCGATGAACACGAATTGAAACCTTGATGAAAAAACGGTAGGCAAAGTAGCAGGTTTTTTCTGGGAAAACTGAGGGTACCGGATGCAAAATAGGTTAGGACTTAGATGGCATACTCGTAGAACTTAGGTGCGGGTTTTATCATAGTATATGCTAAGAGTCTTGGCAGACGAGGCCATAGCATAGCCTGCCAGGAGCATTGACGTCTAAACGTATAATGCCGACAAATTAGCCAATGACAAATACATCAAAAATAAAATCCACGAGGCGTTAACATAACGGCCTTAGGACGCCCAATGTGGAAATAACCTTCCCACAAAGATTTCAGAGCCGACTAAGAGACCAATTTTGTTCGGCTTGCACCCAACAGCTTCCAGAAACCTTTAATAGGTCTTCCGATTTAGTGGAAGATCAAATTATAACGACTCAACCATGACCACACCGTATACGTAATGTACATGGAGCACAAATCAGGCTCTCAAATCCCAGTTTGCTTACTTACAATATTTACCTTTCCTCGCTCGACACGGGTACCCGAGGTCATCAAGCGCGGTATTTGCGATAGGCACTCAGTACCGTCGACAGCACAATTATCGCTGAATAATTCCAACCAGGGATTATAATGCACTTGGGGAAATAAGCTGGAACTATGCTGTTTAGATAATGTATTGAAGAGATTAACTTAGGATAACCAGAGTATCAGAATAGCCACATGGGCTTACAAGTTTTCATAATGAATAAAATATTCCTTACGACTGATTTGTTGAAAATTCCCCTTCCACCCACGGACAAGCAGACGTACCGAGAAGTACCACCCATACCTGGTCGGCATACCACCTTGCTGTTTGCAAACAATTTGCTTCAACTTTTCTTGTTAGCACAAGTAAGGAGTGGAACTCACTTCCAGCGTATGTTTTTCCGAACCAGTATAATCTCGGAGTCTAGAGTGAATAAGGTTCTTTCTAGGCAAGCGTGCTCCATCTTCGACCACACCATCACTTACCACCAGGTGTGGTAGTGGTCAAGCGCTTGGCTACCATCAATAAAAAAAAATAGTAGAAATAGTCAGATAAAGAAGCGTATCGACCATCTCTAACTATCTCACTAAATAATAAGATAATATTATATAAGATAATATTGATTGATTGGAAATACTTTATTGCAATTATAAAAATAGTACAAAGGTGAACTTAATGCTAAAGAGCATTCTCATCTAGATAACCTTTGTGTATTGCGGATAAAGATGTGTAGAAAATAAAAGGAACTAATGAAAATTTGCAAAGGAGTAATAATCGAGCGAAGCGAGATCTCCAAATCAACTTGGGCAAATCGGCGTTGTATGTATGTATGTATGTTTGTTTGTCCGAGGATAACTTTCGAAGGGTTGATCCGATCATCGTGAAATTTGGAATATAGGTAAGTAGTAATGGCACAATTTTGATGTGAATAAATGAGCTAAAAATATGTGGGGGTTGTTGAGATATTGGGGTTCAAGAGGGGTAAAAATAAACCAAAATGGAACTATCCGATCAAATGGCACGTGTACATCTCGACCCCGTTTTTATTTTTAGCTGAAACCTTGTAGTTTTTAAGATATTAGCCAAAACTGAACTTTGACAAAATTCACAGGGTACACCAGTGACCCCACAGTGCTAAAATTAGGTATGCGTGTAGCTTTAGTGACACAAATATAGGGAAAAGTCTGAAATCCAGAATAACTGTAATTTCTACCCCAAAAAAGTAACCACTTAACATAAACTCCCGTTACCTGTAATTTGGATGAAACTGTAGGTCAAGTTATTTGGTTATACATTTCGTGTCACTATTTTAATAGTGAAAGATTACAAATAGTATTTTTTTGTTTTTATGCGAGACTCGCGAGATCTTAGTTCGGGGTGAACCACTAGTATTAACATAATATACTCGTAGATAACTTATGAGATGGTGTGGCCGAAGATGGATTTCGCTTTCTATGAAAGAAACTGGCTACGCTGAACTTGAAGTTGTGCCACCCTGGTAAATACAGTACAGTTTTAAAAATATCCAATTGTCCCGCCCCACGATCACTCCAATACATTTTATAAGGTTGTAAGGCCTGAGCGATTACGGAAAAGTGCTGCCTTTTATACTGCAAAACTGATAAGAACTGGTATAACTTTGCACGCCGTAACCGGCAGTTAATATATTTAAGCATTTTAATCATAATTTAATTGATCGAGCGAAGCGAGATCTCTAAATCAACTTGGCCAAATCGGCGTTGTATGTATGTATGTTTGTTTGTTTGTCCGAGGATAACTTTCGAAGCGTTGATCCGATCATCGTGAAATTTCATACATAGGTATATAGTGGTGGCACAATTTTGGTGTGACTAAATGAGCTAAAAATGTCGGGGGGTTGTTGAGATATTGGGGTTGAAGAGTGGTAAAAAAAAATGAAAATGAGACTATTAGATCAAATAGGAAGTCAAATGAAAGGTCTTTGTTAGTATATTTAGATACCGTTTTTATTTTTAGTACAGTTTTTACAGTTTTTGAGTTATTAGCAATAATAAAAACTGAACTTTGACAAAATTCACAGGGTACACCATTGGCCCCACAGTGCTGTAATTTGGTGTGCGTGTAGCTTAAGTGACATTAATATAGGCAAAAGTCTGAAATCCAGAATAACTGCAATTTGTACTTCAAAAAATGATAACCACATTACATGAACTCTCGTTACCTGTAAGTTGAATGAAATTGTAGGTCAAGTTAGTTGATTATTATTTCGAGGCACTATTTTGATAGTCAAAGATTACAAATAATATTTTTTTTACTTAATTGGAGACTCGTGAGATCTTAGTTCGGGGCGAACCACTAGTATAAGACCTTAGTTTGTAACATATACAAAAAAAAATATTATCAGCATAGAATATATGACTTATGAAAAGACGGTGCAAGGCCAAGCATAGAGTAGGAGTGGAGTAGTCCATTTAAATTTGGAAGAAACAATTTACAACAATTATTTTTGATGTACTTTTGGGGAAGTAGGTATGTATTTATTGTTTCCGTGGCACAGTGGGCGAATAGCCGGCTGAGACGCAGGCGGTTGGGGGTTCGATTCCTACCGCGGAACAAATGTTTGCACGATCTACAGATATTTGTTCCGAGTGTGGATGTTTATCTATTTAATCTAAGTATGTATTTACATAAAAGCATATAAGTATTCTATTAGTTATCTGGTTCCCATAGTACAAGCTTTGCTTAGTTTGGGGCTAGATAGCGCTGTGTGAAATGTCCTGCATTGTTTATTTATTGTTTGTCAAGTTATAGTTTGTAGTGAGGGTATAAATGTTAATTGAGTAGGTACCTACAAATTACTGCCCTATAATTCCCAGATGAGATGGATTATGATGCACTTCAAGATGTAGATAGATAGATAGAAGACGGAGACATGCTCTTACTCGGATAATGCAATGAGGGATCAATGGTAGGGTTGTCACGATAAAAACTGGTATTCATAGGAATGTTAAATAATAAGTAAATATAATATATATTTACTATCAATTCAATTCTAAAAACGCTTCGCTCAAACCAGAGGGCTTAGCCAAGTTACAGTCGATTAGCGATGACGCTAGTAGATAAGTCCAAAAATGTATGGGATTTCACATATGCTATAGAAATACCACATGATACAGCGACAACAATTGTACGTAGAAATCGAATAGATTCGCAGCGAATGTAATTTGGCTACGTGCCCTGGTCTTTGACGGATCAACAAAAGTCCAAAATCGGGGTTTGTCAGCGAGCCATGGAGCGCAGTATCTTAGGAGTCAAAATAACAGACCAAAGTAAGAGTTTTTTTTTACTTTTCTGACGATCTCAAGAAACAAATATTATTGATGGTGTTATCTGCTAGCCTACTTCATAAAGAACTGCATATATACACGGCTGTAGAAAAGACTCTCTCTGCCTCTATGATAGTTGGTTAGAGAGTCATCAAATAATCATAAGTTAAGTTTCCAGCTTTTTAAGCTCGCGCAACGCGCAACAAAGTAGCAATGTAAAGTTTTGAGGCGTTTTCACGCGGAAAAAAGTTAGTTACTTATTTTTACATGCATACAGCATGCTCAAAAATGTGCTGGATTTAGCTGGATTGCTGGATCCAGCATTGCAATCCCTAGTAGGTAGTAATCAGCTCGCCATATTGAGGAAATATAAAAGCTATGATAGACGACAGTAGAGCCACAATGGCTTGTATCTTTTCGCCTGTTTTGTTATCTATCAATAAGTTATTTATAACCAAAGGCTTACGCGCCAACCCTATAGCCTACCACGTCATCCCACGTCGCTCACACTCCCTGATCGCTTAAGATGAACACAATCTACGACATAGGTACTGTTTCTTTATAAGACTGAGGTCTTTGTTCGAGAAACTGTGGCGTCAATACTTTAAAAAATAATCTTTAAATATTGATGGGTAACCAATTTAGAAGTTATTGTGATGTTCAGTTCGAAATTGGAGCTACGTTTTTATAAAAAAACTTCTGACCCCACGAACTTTATACCGCCTAGAAGCAATAAATTTTGTGTTGCTATGTTGAGATAAATTAAATTTTTTCAATGTCCTTTTCTGTTTACTTACCCACTATAATCAACTACATATCTCTATTCAAAGTAGAAAATTATTAAAGTACTAATAGCGCTATTAAAAAATAGGGGTTGGTGGTAGAAGGGTGAAAATTTATGGTTGTATTTATTTTTTATTGCCGAATCATAAAAAATAAAAATAAAACCCTCCCGCTTATCACATAGGGGGTATGAAAAATAATTTACGTCCTATTCTCAGATCTACCGAATACACAAAAAAAATCATAAGAATCGGTCAAGCCGTTTCGGAGGAGTTTTGTTACAAACACTGTGACATGAGAATTTATATATTAAATATATAAATAAATAAATAAATATTGCTGGACATTTCACACAGCGCTATCTAGCCTCAACTTAATCAGAGCTTGTACTATGAGAACCAGATAACTAATAGAATACTTATATACTTTTTTTTTGTAAATACATTAATATATAGCAAAACATCCAGACCCGAAACAAATGTCTCTAGATCATGCAAACATTTGTTCCTCGGCGGGAATCGAACCCGCAACCACCTGCTTCACAGCCGGCTATTCGCCCACTGCGCCACAGAGGTGTCTAAATATAGTTAATATAAGTATATAGTTCGAAAACTTGATTTATTTCGATTGTTGTTATTAATACTGCATTTTATCATGTACCATTTTATCGGTGTTATAATCGACATTATCGCAGTCAAAATCTGTTTTGACTGGTTATGAGTTTTGACTGCTAGTATTTTTTTGACAGAAATTTAACTACGAAGTATAATTATGACGGATGGCTGGAATTATTATTATTATTTATTTATCATTTGCTTCTTACTAAGTTTCTGTTATAACAAGATTATACGTTTCTTAGTTCCTTACCTCTAAAATGCCAGTACCAGAGGTATTTTAATCGCAAGGGGAAGTTTCATTTGGTTCCGGAGTCGAAGCTAGTAGTTTAGTCTGACTGCAATTAACAAGTTCAAAGCTTATGTTCTGACACGCTATTACAAGTTTCCTTTGGAATATGAGATTTCCTTAAATGGTTGATGAGTTTGTGCACACATGTCTTGAGCACTTTTACCATTTTTAACCCCCACGCAAAAAGAAGGGTGTTATGTCTATACGTGTGAACTACAAAAGACAGGAATGGGGGGCGGGGGTCTTAATATTTTTTTAAGTTAACTTGTATAAAAATTATGCTTGGAATTGCAAATGTATGAATACGTTGATGTATACGTAGTTACAGACGTTTTACGCCTAAACGTATTTAGTGCCCACATATGATTTAAGAGAGTTGTCAAATCATACAAATATGTACGTCAAATTTAAACATGTTTAGTCGCTAAATATAATTAGGGATTGTTATGCATTGTTATAAAGTTGAAAGTCATGATAATATATACGGATGACGCCTAGTTATTAATGAAATAAAAACTAAACCAATGTATTTTTTAGAGTACGTACCTCCCTATACAAGTATGTAATTAGTAAATGATTTTTTCCATCGCGTTTTCCATCGTGAGGGTTTCGTTGGAAATGTTTTGTAAAAACATTATATTTACCTATTTTTTTAAATGAGGTCTACGAACTGTACTTAGCAGCTTCTTTAGAGTAAACATTGTATTTCCTTTCGATATATATTTTTAAGTATATGTATATGTATGTATTTTATATGTATTTATGTTAGTATATGTAGGAATATTTTAGGTTTAGGTATTTATTTATTTTTATCCTACATAAATAGGTATTTATTGTAACACCGCCTCCTCACCCGTTTTTTATACATAGACATACATTTATTTACTACCATAGCACACACGAATTCATACAATACATTTAAAAGGTAGCAAAGAGAAAGCACAAGTAGGAGAAAACAGAAAATTACATACAACAAATAAAAAAAAATTCAATCCATGCAAAGGTTGCCTGGAAGAGATCGCTGTCAGCGATAAGGCCGCCCATTGTACCACCATGTATTAGTCTTTAAGTTTTCTAGGTTAAGTTATTGTAATTTGTTGTAATAATTAAGAATTATCTATCTATATTGATGTCTTGGTTTTGATATTGATATATTAATGGCTTTTCCACGATAGACCACATCCACACTGTAAAGCAACTGATGGAGAAGAGTTCCGAGTATAACCGGCCACTGTGTTTAGCTTTTATCGACTACGAGAAAGCTTTTGACAGTGTCGAACACTGGGCTGTGCTCAACTCTCTCCATCGCTGCCATGTAGATGATCGGTATGTGGACGTATTGCGTGAGTTATATGGCTCGGCAACAATACAGGTCCGACTGCATGCTCCTACTGGCCCTATCACCATCAACAGGGGGGTGCGACAAGGAGACACTTTTTTCTATTCTATTTCACCCAAGCTCTTCACCGTGGTTCTAGAAGACGTTATGAAGACGCTTGCATGGGACTCTACTGGTATCAAAATTAATGGTGTCTTCTTGTCGCACCTTAGGTTTGCAGATGACCTCGTTCTTTTTGCCAATAATATAGAAGACCTCCAATTTATGATCCAGCAATTGCACGATGCTTCTTTGGTAGTGGGCCTTAAGATGAATATGTCCAAGACGAAGGTGATGACGAATGCTGCCGGATTCCCGAATTCAGATGTGATGGTGGGAAGCACGAAACCGGCAGTAGTCGACAAATACCTTTATCTTGGACATATTCCTTCTTTTGGTAAAGAAAATCAGAACAAGGAGGTCTCTAGACGAATACAACTCGGGTGGGCTGCATTTGGAAAGCATAAAGATGTTTTTCGGTCAAAGATGATCCCACAATGCTTGAAAACCCGTCTGTATAACCAATGTGTCCTGCCAACAATGACTTACGGTGTCGAAACATGGCCACTCTCTAAGAAAACTGTGTACAAAGTACGAGTTGCACAGAGAGCTATGGAGCGCGCCATGCTTAGCATCAACCTGCTGGATCGAGTTCCCAATACCGACGCCAGACAAAAGTCCAAGACGTCGGAACAAAGGTGATGGAACTCAAGTGGAACTGGGCAGGACACTTGGCTAGACGAGGTGATGGCAGGTGGAGTAAATCTTTGACCGAATGGTGGCCAAGAACAGACCTAAGAAGTCCAGGACGTCCGACGGCGCGGTGGGTCGACGATATAAAGAAAGTCGCAGGCAACTCCTGGATGCGCGCAGGACAGGCCCGGGAAGGGTGGCGTTTGCAAAGGGAGGCCTACACCCAGCAGTGGGTACTTATAGACTGTGAATGATGATTGATGTCTTGGTATTTATATTTTGCGAACGTTATTTATTTTCACATAATCAGATCACCTTTTTCGATTATATTTTCCGAACTACTCTATGTAATTGTATGTATTGACTTGTGCCGCTATTTCGGTTTGATTTGTTATTTAATCGTAGAATTTAAAAACATGAAAAGGGTTTTCACATTTATATTGATGTGTGATGTTTGCTATTATATCATGTCATTAGTGTAGAGAACGAAGTAATGTACTGGACGAGTCCTAACAATATTAACCTATGGCCGCCATACATTTTTGAATGTTTAGTGCAAAATGTGTAAATGCTAATTTTTTCTTTCAAAATTGACTACTTAGTTCCTTTGATGACCTTCGTGGTGAGTAGGCGAATAGAAAGCCGAGCCGCAGGTGCTGCGGGTTCGATTCCCACCGCGGAACAAATGTTTGTAACTTCTACAGATATTTGTTCCGGGTCTGGTTGTTTCTCTATACATATTGTAAGTGTTAATTGTTAAATTAGTTAACTGCTTCCCATAGTACAAGCTTTGGGGCTAGATGGCGCTGTGTGAAATGTCCAGCATTATTTATTTATTTTAGCTACTTTCAATAAAATGTATATTTAAAACAAACAAACTTATTCAGTACTATATTTACGGCTATTTACTATACGGGCTGTTAAAACAAATAGATAATCATTTTGTACCATCCTGTATAATTATATAAGAGTGCTATATAGGTCGTTAGTAAGATTTCGTTAGTTACATACACACACAAACTTGAGAACTAAATTAACTTCAGAGACAAATGACGATGATAAATTATCAAGAGAAGCCTCAACAAAATACTCAAATAAGTAAAGAAGAAAGTCGATTTAAAAGTTGAAAAAGTCGAATCGGAGCGTTGAGCGCCGTTTTGATCGTATTTAAAATGAGTATATTAAAAAATAATCTAAAACTGTATGAGTATGAACTATATATTATGACAATCTGTCTTATATAATATAATATGTATAAAACAAAGTCGGGTTAGTTACACTATTTATAACTCAAGAACGGCTGAACCGATTTTGATGATCTTTGATTTATTGGATTTGTCTCCGCCCCTAATAGCAGAATAACTATTAAAATATCGGAAATATTCACGCAAAAAGAAATTATAAAGAAAATTCATTTTATCATACATAGATGCACCTAATGACAATTCCACCCGATTGACAATTCTACCAGCGACGTACATTGGCAGCCCGCGTTATATGCATGTCAAGGCGGTATGAAGTTAAGCGGGTCAGCTAGTAATAATATATATAAAACAAAGTCGGGTTTGTTCGAACACTTATCTATAACTCGAGAAGGGCTGGACCGATTTTCATGGTTTTTGATTTGTTGTATTTGTTTCCGTCCCAAATATCAGAATAATTATTAAAATAATAGAAAAATTGACGCAAAAAAAATATGACGTAAATTCATTTTCTCATACATAAAATGCAGCTAATGGTGGCTGATTGACAATTCTACCGGCGACGTACATTGCATGCCAAGGCGGTACGAAGTTCGCCGGGTCAGCTAGTAACATAATATATTTAGTTTCACATTAGTCAAAGCTCAAGAATTCATTTACAAGGAGGATTGTTAGAAAATCCATATATTTATCTTGAAAAGTCATACTTCATCAAGTATGACTTTATTTTCTTGATAAGTTATTCGTTTTCATGGTTATTCTTTTCCAAATGTTAACTGACTCAAATAATAAAGTTCGGTAAATCGTACATGATTTCTTATTTTTCCCCTACAGTGCCATTGGGTATAATATAACACGTATTGCAATAAATCATATTGAATAGTCTTGACAAAGAGGGATCTCACAAACCCGCAACGGACTCGCCCAATTGCGGTAGCAAAATGACGATGGACATTGCAACAATAATAACATTTAATATTAGTAAATGCGGAAGCCAGAAGCCAAGCGCCTCAAACAAACCTAAAAAATACACATCAAGAAATGAGTTTGACTTTTATTTCAACATTCTGAGCAAATCAAAAGTGCATAATTGAAAACATGTGTCTAAGATGTGAGATGTGTGTTATTAGAATTAATTCAATATGTTATTTTATTTTTATCTATTTAGTATTTGACAATCTTAGCAGGGTCAGTTGAATTGTCTTTTCAAGTTTAATAAATTCTGGTAATTGCTTTATCGTAGCCCTTTTTCTTCTACGACAGTCCATTTTTTCGTTCTTTGTTTTATTTATATTAGTGTTTTCCGTGTACCGTATCTGATAAATGTATTTTCTTTCATTCTTAATTATATCTTAGCGATGTCCGGGTCTGGATGTTTCTTTAATTATTATAAGTATGTATTTACAAAATAGTATAAGTCCCTCTATGAGTTATCTGGTTCCCATAAGCTCTGCTTAGTTTGGGGCTAAATAGCACTGTGTGAAATGTCCAAAATATTTATAATAATTTATTTATATATCATTATCCCACATCCATTGAGCTACTGTTATAAAAGATTATGCGTAGAGATATTATCCCACAGGCCCTCAACCCTCCGATGATTTAGCATTCGTCAGTTGTACGTACTTTATAGAGTTTTGAAAAACCCGCTGGATTATGCGCAAAACTTCGAAAAAAGGGTTGAATAAGTAACATTAGGGATTATTACCTTTTTCACACATTTTTTCAGTTTTTATCAGTTGCGTTAAATAGAACAGTGCGTCATGAAGTTTTTATATTCTTGTTGAAAGTTCGGTAAAAGAAAACTAACTCGGAAAAATACATCTATCTAGGTGCTGATGTCTATCCACCGTCGATGGATCAATCTTGCGCATGATCGTGGTGGATGGCACAAACTTAGGAAGTCTATACCCAGCAGATGATGATGGAAACCCATTATTAAGTATAAGTGATAGCGAAGTTAGTTCTTTTGACGGCTCCAATTTTCAATCTACCAATCAAAAATCACTTGATTAGTTTAAACAGTATGGGAGTTTCACTTTTAACAGCTATAGGTATTCGAAGTGGTGCAGGTAGGACCAACTTTACTAATGAGTTTGACCCTATGCTGCCAGTATGAGCGCAAAAACTGCTACCAAAAAGATTAACACATATGTTCCATTTAAAAACGCTCGCCTTTTCCGCGTCTAACTGAACATAACTGACATAGAGTTTTAAAATGTTGATTGACAAAATGAAGTAATTTATAAATGGAAGGTCTCTAATGTAACACGCGGGGTATGTTTTATTTTATTTATTGGGCACCAAGAAAGGACGAGAGACTTTTGCCCAGCAGTGGGATCCAGCGGGCTCTTTAGATTAGATTAGATTGAGCACCAAAATAATGAGCTCCAAATCACACTAATAAAAGTCTTTACCTATGAAATTGCCGTTCTTCAGTACTGGTCATTTCAAATAGAAGGAAAGTTTGGAATAGCTTTGTATTCTAAATTCAAATTAATTTTGTTTTAAAAACATGACATTCTTTTTACAAACTCAGTATTTTGTTTATTGATTGGCGTTGTATTTTCATTACATTTGAACATTTTTTGTCATAATGGATACTTTAAAATTCGTGTAATTATGGAATATGAGTTCCGTCGTAGCACCAACGCGACACAAACGACACGTAACATCAGAAACGTTTACGGAGAGAACTGTACAAACGAACGCACAACCCGTTATTGGTTTTCCCGGCTCCGGTCTGGAAATTTTGACTTGAAAAATGAAGCTCGTAGTCGTCCGGAGACTTTGGTCAACAATGATGAATTAAAGGCGATTGCGGAAGCTGACGAAACTCAATCTACAGCTGAGCTAGCAGCAGCTTTTGATGTTAGCATCAAAACAGTTTTGATCTATTTGCGACAAATAGGCAAGGTAAAAAAACTTGATAGATGGGTGCCCCACGAACTTAACGATCGCCAGCGCAACGTACGCGTCGAGACCTGCCTCGCGCTGCTCAATAGGCAAAGAAATGAAGAAATTTTGAACCGAATTGTTACGTGCGATGAAAAATGGATTCTGTTAGACACTCGAAAGTGCTCAGCAAGTTGGTTAGATCCTGGTTCAGCACCAAAGCAATGCCCTAAACCAAAAATGACCCCTAAAAAGGTGATGGTCACTGTTTGGTGGTCTAGTGCGGGTGTGATTCACCACAGCTTTTTACAAAACGGCATGAGCATTACTGCAGATGTATACTGTGAAGAACTGGAGACAATGATGGAGAAGCTTGCACATCGGCAAGCAGCTTTGGTCCATCGGTCGTCCCCACTGCTCCTTCACGACAACGCGCGACCCCATACTGCACAACAGACAGTCTCCAAGCTGCAAGAGCTGGGGTTGGAAGCTCTCCCTCATCCGCCATACTCACCAAATCTTGCACCTACCGACTATTACTTTTTTCAAAATTTAGACAACTTTATAGTGGGTAAAAAATTAAATTCCGGAGAGGCAGTACAAAATGCTTTTGAAGAGTTTGTTGCCTCCCGTCCAGCTGATTTTTACAAGAAGGGCATCAATAAACTGCCAATGCGTTGGCAAAGATGCGTCGTTTGCATGGGTGATTACTTTGAATAACAGAAATAAAAAAGTTTAAAAAAATAAGTACTTTCACTTATTTCATACAAAATGGCAATTTCATAGGTAAAGACCTAATATTATGAATGTGAAAGTTTGGATGTTTGTTTGTTTGTTACTCAATCAATGATTTGTTTCTTTGTTAATCAATCACGTCGTAACGGCTTAACTGATTTCGATGAAATTTGGTATATATGTAGATTATAACCTAGATCACATAGTAGAATATCTTTTATCCTATAAATCAGTTCCCATGGGATAAAAATGGGGTGTCAAGTCAAGTTGCAACAGCGAGTTCTGCTTTATTTCTAGGTTACCTACACATTTATTAGTGTAACGCGTACGAAGTTGCGGGCAACAGCTAGTTAAACAGTAATCATACATAATAAAGAGTAAAAACCAAGTAACATTACAATTATACGTATAGCCAGCATGAAAATAGGTTTAAACAAAACCGCTCCCGTAATCCAGCCCAAAAATCTGTGTAACTGTAAATTGATGTTTAATATCCAACGTCTTATACAAACCATACTGTCTAAAAGCGCTAAACTGTAAAAAAAATCAATATTTGATTAGAATAAATACAGAATTTTCATGGGGTAGGGCTATTTTAATTAAATTCTTAATTATAAAATTATCATCATCATATCAAATAAAGAATGTCAGCCGTCAGTTTTTCGAGCTACGAGAATCACTCACTGGAATGTGACTCCTCAGAGAATCAGCAAGTCAAAGTGTTATAATTGATCAATTGTTTACAAAACCTTGTCGTTGCTCATTAATTTTACCTCTACTTAAACCTTTTCGCATAAAATCATACGACTGAATCATTAAATCTGTTGGCCGTTTCCCTCGAAAAGTCCCGCGTTCCAGTGTCAGATTATTCATTGGAAATCATTTGCTTAGTTCGAATTTGTTTTGAGACTTGGAGGAAACTTGGCGAGGATTCGTATGAAATTATACTCAGTTTGCTCAAATTGTTGGCATTGAGAAGATTTGTGTGCACGTTTTTACCTTTTGTTATTTAAGTTAATTATACTTAATATTTAGTTAATTATACTCAGTTTGCTCAAATTGTTGGCAATCAGAAGATTTTTTTTACCGTTATAAGCATACAGGGTGTTTCGTAATATACCGACGATATTCAAGTGACGAGTCTCAAAACATAAAAAATAACTTCTCGAAAAAAAACTACTAGTTATATTATCAAATTTTAAAGAAAATCGACTATGTGATTCGATATAAAAACTTACTGCCTACTCTTGCAATCGACATCCAAAAATAAAGATTGATTTGATAGCTCTTCTTTATTCTTTATTGCACACAAGAAAATACTTTTAAAGAAATAGAGGTCATGTACAAAGGCGAGCTTAACCCTAAGAAAAGTTTTCTTCCAGCAAACCTTTGAGGCTAGAGAGAGAGAGATGATTTTAAAGGTAGGTGAGTGTACATAATAACATAAATAAATATATATACCTAAAACTAATATGAACTATACTCAAGGTATGTTATAATATTATAATTATAATAAATAAATTATATGGAATAATAATATATAACTACCTAATATAAATATATACCTATATATAATAATATAAAATTACAGAGAAAGATAGTGCTCTTTAACTTTCCGTTTGAAAATGTTGAGCGCGAACTTCAGAGGAGTTCTTCTGGAAATGGTTGTGGGTTTTGTGTTAGAAAGGGTCAACAAGAGATATCTCGAGACGTCACCAATACAGTATATGTGGTTAGCTGTGGCAAGCATTATGCAATAGCACAATATAAGTTTAATGAAGTCTTTGTTTTTACCTCCGTGGTGCAGTGGGCGAATAGCCGGCTGAGACGCAAGAGGTAGCGGGTTCGATCCCCGCTGCGGAACAAATGTTTGCATAATCTACAGATATTTGTTTCGGGTCTGGTTGTTTCTCTATATATTATAAGTATGTATTTACAAAAAAAAATGTATATAAGTATTCTATCAGTTATCTGGTTCCCATAGTACAAGCTCTGCTTAGTTTGGGGCTAGATAGCGCTTTGTGAAATGTCCAGCAATATTTATTTATTTATTTTTTATGTGCCCAAATAAATTTCACCTTTCTATGGTAAACTTTTCACAAAATTATTTATTATGCTCATCAAAATAACCCCTTTCATTTTTGTGCGTATCAATCAAACATCCTATATATATTATAATCATTACCATTTAATTCGTTTAAAATAATCAGGAACCTGTAGTTTTTATTGTTTTCGAATTCTTACCTTAACGTAACACAAATGTAAGCTAACACGGGAGGTAATGTTCTTCTAATTGTATACTTACCTACCAACACTGTTGCGTAGATATAAATAAATAATGCTGGACATTACACACAGCGTTACCTAGCCCAAACCAAGTAAAACTTATACTATGGGATACAAGATATTTATTTGTATAAAGAAGGAACCAGATTACTGATATAATAGTAATATAATCAAAGTCAAAGTCAAATATTTTTATTCAGTAAAATCACAAGAGTCACTTTGAAACGTCAATTTTACTGCCTGTTCCTTCGCGACCAAGCCAGGAAATGAAGGCAAGAAACAAGGCTGGTTGGTTTTTTTAATGATCCTTTTACGATACATAATACAGAAAATAAATTACGTCTAAATTGTAACATTTTGAACGAGTTGGAGCAATTTCAATCCCAAGCTTCTCTATCATCTAAATAATCCGATCTAAATAATTTGTTAATTGTCAATTTTTGTACACCCCTGGGAGTTTGTTATAAAAGCGTGCACCTTGCCCTTTAAACGATTTACTAACTTTATGGAGTCTACAAATGGCAACAGCGAGTTTATCTTTATTTCTAGTATTAAAATTATGATTATCGCTATTTTTCTTAAACAAATTAATATTTTTGTGAACAACAATATTTTTGTAATGATGTTTTGTAATAGATACTTATAATATAAAAAAAAGGATTGTGTGGTTTTATGAAACCACGGTAAAAGTGAAACTTTGTTTCACATTATAGACATTTAACTAAAAATTTTCGTTGGCACATGAGTAATATGAGTTTAATGAGTTTATACATTTAACTTACACTTGGTCAAAGTGTAAGTTAAATGTATAAACTAATACTTAACTTAAGTTATGTAACAACTAATTTAAAATTAAACCTCCTTCGCAGTCGATTTAAATACTGTTTGGTCTTTCAAAAAATCTTTAAAAAAGTACTTGTTGAGTTTTCAAAAGTTTTCACACGTAGGTGTTGTTCTGGGCCTGGTTTCTAGCAATATAATTCTAATTATTTAATTTTCAAAGCTCTTTTTATTATGCCTGTTTACTGTATTATATATTTTTATTTTTTAATTGTTAATTTTTCAAAACTATTTTAATTATGTCTGTTAACTGTTTATGATTGTGTATTTTCATGTTTTGTATGTTTTAATAGTTCGTAAGTAGGGAGGTACCTAAACGAGTCCGAAAGTTTATATGTACTGGCAATGTGTATCGATAGGTAATTGTAAACACAGTTGCTGCCCTGCACACACGGCAATGGCACCACGGAAGACCAGCGCTATAGTAGTATAAATATGCTACTATAGCACAATGCTGAGTGGTGACCGTTTTTGCTCACAAATTTGTTCATTAATTTATACCCATTTTTCTAAGCCATTGTACACTTGTGATGCAAAATAAACGTTTTTCTATTCTATTCTATTCTAATAGTCTATACACTACACGGTCAGCTGATGCGAACTATAGGCGCTGCCATATTGGCCTCGGCTGCTCTGACGAGCGCCTTTCACTTTATCCCTGCTCCGCGGCCGACCGTCACGCGACATGCAACACACAGACGAAACAGTTTGAGACGATGTAATAAAAGTTTCACTTGAAAATACCCAAACCTGGAACAAATATCTGTAGACCATGCAACATTTGTCCCGCAGTCGCAATCTCGTGCGTCTCGCTCACTGTGCCACAGAGGTCGTTTTGTTTTTTTTTTGTTTGGTTAGAGCTTTGTTTGACCACAATCTCACCTGATGGTAAGTGATGATGTGGTCTAAGATGAAGCACGAAGATCTAGAAGAAACCTATTTACTCTTACCTTAAAGAGGCCCGAATTGTATTCTTTAGGAACAAAAGACGACGCCGACGGCAGTGTTCCATACCTTAGCTGTACGCATCAAGAACGTAGAACCAAAACGGTGTGTGCGAATGGGTGGTATATCGACTAGGTACGGATGGTACGGATGGTCGTCTTACTATTTACATTTTTATTTACCGATTGTTACCATGAAGTTATGTGTATCTCTAGGTTAGATTATTAAAAATACAACTGTTTTTATGATGTTAAATAAATTTATTCTTTTTGTAGTAAAAAAAGGTCAGCCAATTTTACATAACTGCCAAAAAAAATGCCACTCTCGAGAGCTCAACGTTTTTTTAACGCTAGGGGGTGCCGGATTATTGGAATGATCGGATTATTTTATTGTATCGAAAAATTCATAATATAAAAATAAAATAAATTCTATAACGGTTTGAGTAGGGACGGGTGAGGGAAGAGTGAGCGGAGGGTGCCGGATTATTGACCGTACCGGACTACTGAAGTGCCGGATTACTGAGACTATACTGTAGAGTATTTGTCTATTCATGCAACCTTGCTTCGATCGTCGGTTGGTTAACAAATACCAGTACCATCAGGCAAAATGGTATTTGCCATATAAATACCATCAGGCAAGATAAATTTCAAAGTGTAACTGACGTTACAGCCCATATTTACCCAACATAACTATTGATTAACTATTTATTGACTAACCTTACTTGCAGGGTACATATGAAATGCTGGACTCTTGACTAGTCAAGATCTGACATGTAACATTTTATTCCACTATGTATGAACGCAATAAAATATTGAATACTGAATATCATCCCTATTGCAATACATCGGACTATTTTCGCAGTACTGTCTACATTTAAAAGAATATTACTTCAATGCATCAATAGGTATAGCTTTCAAAGCAAACAGCGTTGTACAATATTGCAAAGATCTCCTCTATGCTCACGGCTTATCGCTTGCCGTTCTGTGAGTGTTAGTTTCTATGATCCCCAGGGGAACTGAAAAGTGTACAAGGTGAAGTAGTGATATTTTTAGTGTTTACCGAACTTATGACACACTAATTAATTGTCTTACGGTGCGGTGTTTGCCATTCTCTCAAGTCGCCGATCTGTCATTGCTACTAAAAATAGCTTCAAACAATATAAATTGCGCCGATTTATCATCAAAAATTAAAATTAGTGTACCATTTAAGCCTAAGAGATTTAATCCTCCTATCCATATACCTGTAGTTGGTACCAACTAAATTCATTCAAAATTCATTTCTGTGGCGAGCAAGCGACAACTTTAATAAGCTGAGTAAGCGATTAGATCTAGATCTATTCTGTACGAGTGTCAGTTCAGCCAGACTGCGGCTGAACAGAGAATTTTTTGGCGATACAAGTATACTTTAAGTACTAGTTAAGTAGCTTTTACGTTTACTTCCTTATTTATCTATTTATAACCACTTTGTTTAGACTTTTTATTGTTCACTTCACATTTTGTTTTTATTATGTTGTTTAGTCGTGAAAACCTATTATTGGCTTTCTTTTATTTATTTTGTTTCATATTGTGTATAATTAGCAGTTGGTTTTCCAAATAAATAAATTAGTAATTGCGTTCTCGCGTACTTTCATAGTCGGCTAGTTTCAACTATACCAATATGTAACCTGTGAAAATACTTTTGACAAAACATATTACAAAGGGCTTATCACTGAATATTATTTCTTCCAAGCGGGGTTGTATGGACAGTACTGAGTACGCATATATTACTAGCTGTTGCCCGTGACTTCGTACGCGTTACACTACTAAATGTGTAGTTAACCTAGAATTAAAGCTAAGCTCGCTGTTGCAACTTGACATCCCATTTTTATCCCATGGAACCTGATTTACGGAATAAAAAGTAGCCTATGCGTTAATCCAGGTTATAATCTACGTACAGACAAAATTTCATCGAAATCGGTTCAGCCGTTACGACGTGAATGAGTAACGTAGTAATATTACTGTGATGTTTGATATTTTCCTCCAGTGTAAGTAGTTACATAGATCCTGTAATTTTTAACCGAAATGTCAATTTCTCGCTATAAATTAATACATTTTGACAAAACCGGAATCACTCCAATAAAGAAACACATAAAAACTATTTCCTAAGGAGCAATAAATCAGGACATACTTTACTGCCCATCGTAAAGTTGAAAGCTCTTGTTTTATATGTGCAAGTGAAATGGTAATGTTGAAACAAGCCTTCAGTGGTCCTTGAATAACTCAACATGTGTTGCCAATCGCCAACCATCGAATTTTAATACGTGCATTCGGAATTTTGGAAGAGACGTGTGACTTGTTTAGAGACTTTTTATCTGTATGTTTAATTTTATGTTCTGTATGTTGTTACAAACTTCCATAGACTACAGTAACCGCTTACCATCAGGTGGGTCATTGCTTGCCACCTTAATGATATTAACTAGTGGTTCGCCCCAAATTGAGATCTCGCGAGTCTCCCATAAAAACAAAAAAATATTATTTGTAATCTTTGACTATCAAAAGACTGATAACCTGAAGATAACCAACTCACTTGACCTACAATTTCATGCAAATTACAGGTAACGGGAGTTCATGTTAAGTGGTTAACCTTTTTTGGGTTAGAAATTGCAGTTATTCTAGATTTCAGACTTTTTCCTATATTTGTGTCACTAAAGCTACACGCATACCAAATTTCAGCACTGTGGGGTCACTGGTATACCCTGTGAATTTCTGTTTCTTTCAAAGTTCAGATTTTATTATGTCTATTAACTTAAAAACTACAAGATTTTAACTAAAAATAAAAACGGGATCAAACGTACTCATAAGTACCTTTTATTAGATGTGCCATTTGATCGGATAGTCCTATTTATTTCCCCCTCTTGAACCCCAATATCTCAATACCCCCCCCCTTCCCCCCCCCATTTTTAGCTCATTTAGTCACACCAAAATTCTGCTATGACTACCTACCTATATACCAAATTTCACGATGATCGGATAAACGCTTCGAAAGTTATCCTCGGACAAACAAACATACATACATACATACAACGCCGACTTGCCCAAGTTGATTTAGAGATCTCACTTCGCTCGCATATATAAACGCAAACTATCAAATCAAATTATTTATTGCGAATGTTTGAGTTCGTCCATAATCAGCGTTTATCGCATGCAATTTTTGTCAAAACTATAATACAAATAGCACGCAAGCTGAAGTGACAATGGGCAGGGCACATAGCTCGAAGAACTGACGGCCGTTGGAGCAGAAAGGTTCGTTATCGCGGTAAGAGTATCTACAAAGTAATACAGTGAACGCCAATCATTTGAAATGACTATGAAACAGTACGAGTACCTATAAATTAAAAATTTTAAAAATCTGTAACCTCATTTTGTGTCGCAGGTTAAAAACTGTCATAGCTAAGAACCAACCCAATTAAACAAGCTTTCTTTAAAAAAACTGCGTCCAAATCAGTCCATCCGGAACTATGATGCTACGGACAGTCAGACACACAGACAGATATAGGCGTGAAACTATGTCGAGGGTTAAAAAGCTGTCAACATGTGCTCATTCATCTCACTACCTATCTCAATTTCGCCGCCACAAACACTTCACTTTAATAAATCTATCGTATAGACACCATCCTCCTATTGTAACGTGAGCGGTGTAAAGTCAAGAAGAAATCGAATGATCTGTAACAGGAATCGCGGAGATATATTCACGGTAACTTAAAGGTGCTTTTGCACTGGCAAGGCAAAGAGAGAATTTTTTCGTATTAAGTCAGACTTAGGCTCCGATCCGCCAGTTTTATTTTCCATGTGTTTTCAATGTCGCGTCCTACTATGAAGTTTGTACGAATCGGTCCATTCGTTTTGGAGATATGCTGCCACAGACAATAAACACACTAAACTTGCACCGTTTCAGTAGGCCCGATTTGACGTCTGTCATTTTTCTTGTCGTGATAGCTTTGAACGAACGTCTACACAAGAAGTCGAAAAATCCACCCTGTATAATGCCAAAATTATTATGATATCCGGCGCTATTCTAATGTTGTATCATTAGGCTCAATGCTGTAGAGTTGCCATCGTTTTAACCGCTTGGGAACCAAAGAAAATCGATTATTACAAAAAATCGAAACATTTAGTAAACTTAAGATTTTTGCGATCATTTTTAACCACTTCAGAACCAAACGAAATCGATTATTATAAAAAAATCTAAACATTTATGAAACTTTACATTTTAAAAACAGAAACGTATTTTTATTTTTTAATGTTTATTATAAGATTATGATAGAGTGGAGTGGAAGGAGGGAAGGGAGGCATTTGCCCTGCAGTAGGACAGTACAAGCTCTAAACAAATAATAATGATTTAAACATAAGAATCGATTATAGATGTTGATGCACCCACAATAAGGGGTGTGTGTAGCCGGGTGTTGTTGGCTGGTTCGTTGAAGTTGAGTTTGATAATAAAAGCTTTGAGCACAATTTAATCACGTTTATTCAGAGCACAGTTCGCTACCATGAGTCCGGGTTGACATGTTGTCCATAGACAAATTTAGAACTGACCGGAAAAGCCTCATGCTTTCATAGATAATTTAATTTTACAACAATGTTGCCATCTCTGTTGGTCAGTGATGCCAACAAGGGTTTTCATCATTATTCTATCAGTGCAATAAAGAATTTTCTAATCTAATCTACATAACATTATAATCAATATTTTCTTAAATGTTAAACGATTCAAATTTTGTATGTATATCCAAGCTAGTTTGATATTAAATTAACCGATGTTAAACCAAACGATAACAAACTCTTAGTACAATTAATTAAAATGACTCAATAATCGGTTTTTCTACCAATCGATTTTTTATTTCTAGTCTATTCCCATCTCTACTCTCTGTATTTTGACAACTTCAAATCGGGCCTACTGAAACGGCACAAGTATAAGTGCGATAATGCGCGAGCTCGCGATGATTATTACATTTCGGCGGAAATGGACCAACGGGATTTCTATCCTCGCTTCTCCTGTGGAAAAGCACTTTAACACATTCCGCGCGAAGTTTAAGCTCGAGAATGCAAAGCTGACACCAGTATGCTTCTGGATTATTCACATGCCTTCTCAAGCCTGACTCGAGTTTTTAAACAGGTACTTTGCTCAATAGGTGCTTTTGTACGAATACCTACCATGCCTAGATTTTTTCGAAAATTCAATTGAAATTTATTTTAGTACACGAAACGCTCCTATTAGCTACTGAGAGCATATCACGTAACATTTTAGACCTCAGACAAGTTGGGTAGAACTCTGAGTAACATTTAGTGGGTACTTTTGAACAGTAGACTGTTGGCAGACACTTTCAGCTAATCTGGTTACAATATAGGTAAGTGTATTTATATCGCGTTTATATCGAAAAATGCATTCAAGTACACAATTTATTCATCGATATGTACAAAAAAACAGATTACGGGTTTACCTTTGATATACTCGTACCATTAATGTAACTGTTCTCTCTGTCTCTCCGTATGGTAAAACACGCTAAATTATTGATCGATCATACTTGTGTCGTAAAATGAATGAGGACATTTCTGACTCTGAATACCAAGTGAGGATAGTGCAGCTGCCATCACTTCTCGACGGCAGCTCCAAGTACTCAAGTCAACCCGTGACCACGACTGTTGCAACACAGCCAAAACGTCGGGATAACAAATAAAAAAGGTACCTATGCGATAAATAGCCGTTTTAATCAGTAATTCCGATTATACCTGTATCAAATAACACTAACTATTACTACGCTTGTATATCGATAGTTTTAATCAAACCCCTAAAAAGCCGGTTTAACTATACGTAATACCTCTCATTGGTGCAACTAGCTCTTTATTTGTCATTTGAATTATCTAAGCCATGTTGAAATGACAGATGGATTACTCACCTGTGTAGCGATTATTTGTGCGGCGGAAGACGCGGCCGGCCGCCGCCGTCAACTCAGCGGCATCGCGGCCACGGCGGCCCCCCTCAATCCTCAACTCCACTGCGGAAGCACTCACACATCACTCCACCTTACACAACTCACTGAACTTCCATTTATTTCACACTGCACTTTTTATCTGAAACAAAATAAGTGTCATTACCATTTATACCATGTAATATGATATGATATTAATAAACCGCCTCATCGTAAGAGCTTTCAACGCTTCACAAGGGCCACGAGCGATGACCCAGCTGCCGCTAGATGCACACTGTGGATAAAAAGCAACTCCCCACCGCCTGATTTTACCGCCCCACAGGAACAGTTACCACCCGGGCACGATCTGCTGTAGCCAGTCTGGAAGTCCTTAAAAAGGCTCCGCACCCAGGTTGGCCGCTGCAGACTTAATATGTGCAAATGGAGATTCAGGGACCCTAACTTAAAGCAGTGTGACTGCGGTGATCCCACGCAGTCGATGCAGCACTTGCTAATGTGCCCTTTGTGCCCGAACACCCGCACGATGATCTAATAAGCATCTCACCTAATGCTATTGTTGTGGCCAAACACCTGTCCAACATAATATAAATTAAAACGTAGAACTCTTGACACGCTAAGAAGAAGCTAGCTAAGAGTATTAGCAAGCTGAAATGGCAGTAGACGGGGCACATAGATCAAAAACCAGACGGCCGTTTGGGCAGAAGGTGATTGGATAGAGTGGAGACCACGCACTTAAAAGCGCAGCGTAAGATGGCTCCCCACTAGATGGAAAGATGACCTGATTAATGTTGAATGTTGGGAGCCGTTGGGTGCAGGTCGCACCAAGGTCGCTATTGCTGATTTTAGGTAGTTACCCCCAGATTTGATAGATAGATGGAATTATTAACACCTCCCAGCCAAATATGTACACACCCCTAACCCAACGCTAAAATCCGATTATCTTTGTCATGGGTAAAACTAAATATTATTTGGGTGTAATGAAAACAATGAGACGTCGTCCTATTTGGACAGCGGTCGTGCGATCATAAGGACCGCTGGCTTATTTGGAAGACGTCTGGTTCACCAGTGGTCGTCCAACGTTTTTGCAATAATTGTACTAAATATAAGATAAGATAAATAAATAATAATGATAAATATTGCTGGACATTACACACAGCGCTATCTAGCCTTAAACTAAGCAGAGCTTGTACTATGGGAAACAGATAACTGATAGAATACTTATATACTTTTTTTTACTTAAAATAATGTATAGAAAAACATCCAGACTCGGAACAAATATCTGTATCAATATTTACTTTGGTGCACAATAAACAGTTATCTTTGACGACCGCAGTAGGCGAATAGCCGGCTGAGCCGCAGGAGGTAGCGGGTTCGATTCCCGCCACGGAACAAATGTTTGCATGATCTACAGATATTTGTTCCATGTCTGGGTGTTTTTCTATATATTATAAGTATGTATTTACAAAAAAAAAGGATATAAGTATTCTTTCAGTTATCTGGTTCCCATAGTACAAGCTCTGCTTAGTTTGGGGCTAGATAGCGCTATGTGAAATGTCCAGCAATATTTATTTATTTATTTAAACTTAGAAATTGTAATGAATTAACAAGCAGTTACAACTTCAACACAGGGACAGATAATGGGTATGTACTTTTGTATATAATATATATAATAGGTATATATAATTTTGTATAATATAAATATGTGCTTATAATCCAGCCAAAAAACCACCGTCTTCAATAGTCTACTTTGCAATCAGCTCCCTGTCATCGTGTAGTCTCCCATAACAACAAAAAAAATACTATTTGTAATCTGTGACTATCAAAATAGTGCCACGAAATGCATAACTATTTATGCAAACTTGACCTACATTTTCCTTCAAATTACACGCAACGGGAGTTTATGTAAATTGGTTACTCTTTTTTGGGATATAAAGCTCAGTTATTCTGGATTTCAGACATTTTCCTATATTTGTGTCACTAAAGCGACAAGCATACCAAATTTCAGCACTGTGGGGTCACTGGTGTACCCTGTGAATTTTGTCAAAGTTCAGTTTTTATTATGGCTATTAACTTAAAAACTACAAGATTTTAACTAACAATAAAAACGGGGTCGAAACTTAGTCATAAAGATCTTTCATTAAGCGTGCCATTTGACCGGATAGTCCTATTTTATTTTTTTTACCCCTCTTGAACCCCAATATCTCAACAACCTCCCACATTTTTAGCTCATTTAGATTAGATCACACCAAAATTGTGCCAAACACGATGATCGGATAAACGCTTCGAAAGTTATCCTCGGACAAACCAACATACATATGTACATACATACAACGCCGATTTCCCCAAGTTGATGTAGAGATCTCGCTTCGCTCGATCAAAAAAGCAATACGATTGGCGGCCTTATCACTAGGAACGATCTCTTGTAGACCTTTGAGTTGAACGAAATATGCGAAGCTATACTGAGTGCGAATATCGGATACTAGAGGGTATAAAAATAGCTAAAAACATTTAATGCAATATAAAAATAGTTTTTCATTACTGCACAAGAATATTATGCAAAAGCAATAAAATTATTGAAGGTGCCAGCGTTATGTTGTAAGAATTCCTGTAGTTTTTATTATCTTGCTTCGGGTAGCAAGAATAACTTTTAAAGCCTTTGTAAATTAAATTTTCTGCAGCTTATCCCTGGCTGTGTTCTTTATTTTATACAAATTAAAATGCAGGATAATAATTGTACAGCAAAACATTGGGATAAAACAACATTTCTTAAACTGACAATCAGACTTCCGTGATCCCGGGATGCTTTTTGCTGTTTTTTAGGGTTCCGTACCCAAAGGGTAAAACGGGACCCTATTACTAAGACTCCACTGTCTGTCTGTCCGTATGTCTGTCTGTCTGTCCGTCGGTCACCAGGCTGTATCTCATGAACCGTGATAGTTAGACAGTTGAAATTTTCACAGATTATGTATTTCTGTTGCCGCTGTAACAACAAATAACCAAAAACTTGATTTTAGTGCTCGTTTTTACTCGATATTGATAACGACAACAGGTAGACCTGAAATCACAGAATATTTAGTTATATACTCACTTTAAAACTAAATTATTAAATTATAATAAAATAAATATTTAAGCGGGACTCCCATACCACAGACATGATTTTTTGCCGTTTTTATCGATAATGGTACGGAACCCTTCGTGTGCGATTCCTACTCGCACTTGGCCAGTTTTTTAAACGCTTGTTCAAATAATTCAAAGACTATAAATATTAAAATATGATTTAAAAAGAAACAAAAAACTTTGACCAAGACCTACTTATTATTATTATTTTATTAAGCCTTCTTTATTTCCTTATCTTTTTTTTTCTTATGTTGTGAATATTGTTTGATTAGGAATCCCTCTTTGGGTATAGGCCTCCTCCTGTTTACTCCATATCTCTCTATCTTTTGCAGTTATCATCCACTGATTCCCAGCGATTTCAGTGATGTCGTCAGCCCATCTTTTTCTAGGTCGACCTGGTTTTCTTTTGCCGCTGGGTCCAACCCATCTCGTCGCTCTTGTGGTCCACCTATCATCCGTATATCGGGCTATACGAGTATGTCCTGCCCACCGCCATTTTAACTTAAGTGCGTAGTGGAGTGCATCTGTTACTTTTGTTTTTTCTCTTATGAATTCACTTCGGATTTTTTGTATTTTTCTAATTTTTTAGATGCTTCTTTCCATAGCCCTTTGGCAAGTTGTTATTTGGGATTTAGTTCTCTTAGTGTAGCTCCATGTTTGGCATCCATAGGTAAGGGTTGGCAGAATGCAGGTGTCTAACACTATTTTTTTCAGATGAATAGATTGATCTCCTTTTAAGATTTCCTTCAGACTCCAGAATTTCTTCCAACTGAGAGCTATACGTCTCTTGACTTCTTCTTCCGTGTTTTTGTCCTACTTATAAGACCTACTTATATGCAGCCAAATACTAGCCGATATAAAGCTTTTGAAAAAGACTATCGGCCAAAAAAGTTATCTTCAAATTTGTCGATGTGTATCTATGGCATGTACTGTAGTAGGTAGGTTGATATATTTCGTCTCTAATTTTATGTCATGCTACGGAAAGCCACGTGGCTCTTACGCATAACAAATCGAATTACAACCAAATAAAAACCACACTTGTCCGATACGTGGCTCGTAAAAGTACATTTGGGGGAAAAACATGTCACATGACATCATTAAATGCTCCGTAACCATAAAACATCGGTGTGGTAAATGATAAGGCTTGGTGCGAAGGACGACCTTAGAGCAGAGTAATAAGAAGGTTGTAGAAAACCTAGGAATAGTTTTATCTACCTATGTTTCTACTGGGATTGTGAAACGCTGGATTTTTGCTTCAATATTGCACTTAAATAAACACTTTTCTAGATTACGGACAGAGCGGGTAATTAATTTTTTTTACCTGTTTTCAAAATACTGTAAGTTAACAGGATTTTGTAAACAGTTATTTTATATGCTCGTTCTTAACCAAACAAGATGAAACAAAACAAATATTATCTAGATGCATATAAAGTAAGGAACAAGGGTGGTGGAACTCAAGTGGAACTGGGCAGGACACTTGGCTACATGAGGTGAGGCAATGTGGCAATGAGGCAGGTGGATTGACCGAATGGTGGCCAAGAACAGATCTAAGAAGTCCAGGGCCCGTAGCCAAATGTCATTCGCCACGAATCTATTCGATTTCTACATACATTTGTTGTCGCTGAATGACGTAATATTTCTATAGCATGTGTCAAATTCCATACATTTTCGGACGTATCGACTAGCGTCATCGCTAATCGACTGTAACTTGGCTAAGCCCTCAGGACGTCCGACGGCGCGGTGGGTCGACGACATAAAGAAAGTCGGGGGCGACTCCTGGATGCGCGCAGCACAGGACCGGGAAGGGTGGCGTTTACAAAGGGAGGCCTACACCCAGCAAAGGGTACTTATGGGCTATTGATGATGATGATATAGAGTACAGCTTTAGACAGGTTTCATTCTACAATTTTGAGCAAAAATTGTTGACACGCGCAAAACACACAAGTGTAACCTATTCCTATGAGCTCAGTGGCGCGTGAGGTAGCGGGTCCGATTCCCGCCGTGGAGCAAATGTTTGCATGACCTACAAATATTTGTTCCGTGTTTGGATGTTTTTCTATATATTATAAATATGTATTTACAAAAAAAAGTATTAAGTATTCTATCAGTTATCTGGTTCCCATAATACAAGCTCTGCTTAGTTTGGGGCTAGATAGCGCTGTGTGAAATGTCCAGCAATATTTATTTTTATTTATTCCAATCATAGTTTCTTTTTTTTGGTGCATGGTCATCATGGTTTTTGTCTCAGCCTCTATGTTATATATTTTTATACATTCCCGTCCGTACTTTTACCGTTATTCGCAATATTATATTTCAAATATTTGTGACCATTACAGCAGTATTTTTCATTTTGGGACGGGAGTTCCCACATTCGTTAGTTCGCCTGTAAAATGTGCTTACTGTTCATAGATGCACTCTATAGCTTACGTTCACCTAATCTCTCTACGGTTGTCCATTACATCCTTAACTTAACTGAACTGTATCTTGTCTATGTGTAGAAGGCTCGTAGAAAAGTCGAGGCTCCCGGAGTATGGCGGTTTAGCTGGTCATGCGGAGGAACCGTCAAGCCTCTTACGGCTTGGAAAACACGTAGGTGATGATGAGAAGAGTCAGTTTAAACCCAAAGAAAGGGTATAAATGTATTTAAAAGATAAAAACCAAAAAAAAACCGACTTCCTGTTTGGGAACAGAAAAAATACGAATTAATTTAAAGAGAACGGAATTAGACGGGGATTACACACGATAATTGAATAGGCGAGGCACTATTACTTACCAGATTTAGAAGCGTGTTGCACAGAATTTAAAAGAAAAGTGTAGATAAACACACTGTCACAGCAAACTGAGAGGTTAACTTTTGTGTGGAGTAGAAAGAAGTTTCTGCTGTGGTCTTCTGGTGAGGAAAAGGACCGAGGATGAACGGGCGTTGGCTTTTATAGTAAGCGCAGCCAATCCGCTATCTTTTTAGTAACCGTTGAATTTAATTATCACGTACTTTGATTGCATGACGCAACAATTAAATCAGTGCTGCCATAGAGAAGAAACGAAATCCATCCGTCAGTCAAAATAAAGCATTGTTTATGGCCACATTCTGTACAGTGTTTTACAACGCCATCTACCGCACCCATGGCGAACTACAATAGGAGTACTAGATAAGATGTCTTGATGTGTGAGATCGTGATATGATAATGCGCCGCCATGTCGCTAGATGTCGTGTTCCGCAGTATTTGTTTGTATAGTATGTAAAAATGTAAATTCATTTAAAGAATGTAGCGTGTATTGAAAATTACACGTTACAATACCTCCCTAGTTGAGAAAAAAAAAATTTTTAACGAAAGAGGTAAGAGAAAAAAAAATTTTGAAGTGGTAGTGTGGTGGAGGTCATTGCACTGACTGAGAGAGCAGACAGTACAATGCTCACCCCAACAGGCACAAAAAAAACAAGTGAAGCTTGTGGCAGAAAAAACAAAAATTTGTACCAATAAATTAGCAGGAAGGGAGAGGAAATGTATGGAAGGTGAGGTGATTATTTGTCAATATATATTACACATATTACATGCCAAAGGTTTGGCCTACATAAATAACTATTATATAATAGGTTGTTTACATAAACATACATACTTTGGGATCGGTAGGTCTTACTTCCAGCCGATACTGTGCGCCTTTCCGAAATAAGAGGTAGTGTGCGTATACTAGATAACTATACAATATATACATACATAACTATAAGAAGTGCCAAGGCTTATTTAAAGAGTCACAGCCGCTCTGTATATATACATAGTGGTATAATATTATAATATACTACAATAAGAAAAGAATCGTTTGTTTAGGCTTATTTTTACAGAGTAACGAATCCGCTCTGGGTGTTTTAGGCTTTTTGTGAGGGTCACCACCCGCCCTTATGATGATAAACTATGATTATATAAACATAGACACATTATGTGTATGGGTATGGAAATTAACTGTATCTTGTTTTTAAGTTTATCACTGGAATCGAACTTATCCTAGTACTCTGCGGTCCCGTGTTACTCGTATAAATTAGTTTTACAGAGTTTGTTAGGTGCGTATTTGAATTTTAAACTCTGACATCACTTTTTTTTCAGTTTGAAGCCCGGCCAATGCGTCCTTAACTAATCAATTGGATACGCCATTTTGTAACTATAAATAAAGTGGTTCAGTTATATTGATTGATGGAAAATACTTTATTGTACTTATAAAACTAGTACAAAGGCAAACTTAATGCTAAAGAGCATTCTCTTCCAGATAACCTTTGTGTATCGTAGATAAAGATGTTTAGATAGATAGATAGATAGATAATTTCTTTATTGCACACCATTTAAATACAAACATTTATAAGAAAATACACTTAAATAATAGGTACAACGGGCGGCCTTATCGCTAAAAGCGATCTCTTCCAGGCAACCTTTGGATGGACAGGATCTATGTGAACAAAATAAAGACGGCGGCGTAAATCCGATATAGTACACGTATATTTATTAAAAATATAGATAATATAAAATAAAATGCATACATAATTATAATGTATAATATAATCATAAAATTACATAAATATTAATATTATAATACATAAAATATATATTGTCATACTTACATATATAAATTATAAAAATGTAATAATTAATAAGTGGCCTAGTGAGCGATGGATGACAGATAGTGTTGTCTGACCAAGTTTTTAAAGATAGGGAGAGATTTAGCGTGACGAATTGAGACAGGTAGGGCATTCCAGAGCCTGGTAGCCTGCAAAGTAAAAGAGGAACTATAAAATTCTGAGATATGATGGGGAGTTTTTAATTGAAGGGTTTCAGAGGAACGAAGGGTCGAGAGTTGGAAAGGTGAAGAAAGTCAAAGCGTTCTTTGAGGTAGGACGGAGTAGAAGGGATGAAAAGGATGCTGTAAAGGAGGGAAAGGATGTGCGCATTCCGGCGAAGGCGGATAGGTAACCACTTAAGTCTGTGGCGATACTCTGAAATGTGATCGTACTTGCGCAAGCCAAATATGAATCTAATAGAGAAATTCTGGTTTAGGTAGTGCACAGAAAAGGGAACTAATGAACATTTGCCCAGGACTATTAAAAACAGCATAATATAGGTACATACTATATAAATAAACCTACATAAATATTTTATATGATAGACTAAACTATACCAATATCAAATTAAAATACATACTTAACAATAGAAGAAGTGATAAGGAAAGATTAAGTTGCTAGTTTTTGGTCGGTTTGACCGAGAAGGTGCCTATAGATTCTCAATCTGAATGCTTCGACTGAAGTAGCCTCAACAAAAATAATCCACAATAATACACAAAAAGCGTACAACATGTTAAACAAACTGGAGATGGAAAAAGCGTATCGTCCACCTGATGTTAAGTGCTAACCATCGCCTTTAACAAAGTCTTGTAAATCATGCCCCTTTAAAGCCCTGTGTTCATCCTGTGAGCATCCGGAAATGCAAAAAAGAGACAGTGCTATTTACCTGCTTAGGTGAAGAACGAGACAAACATGTATCATAGCCGTGCCGCATTGTCGCAGGAGTAAATGACGTAAGCGACAAAAGATAAAATCTCGAATTGCATAAGAACCAACAAATGAAAAAAAGATGTTTTTCCATTAATTTAGGTACCATAATTACTTACATAACTTTGTAAAAAAATACTTTAAATCTTTTCTAGATTCGGAGAATTAACGATATTAGTGTTTTAGAAGAGCCGATTTTGACAAATAATTGTATCGAAAAAAGTTTCACCAATTACGTTTCTAACATTCATTTATGTAGTTTAAATCAATTAAATATTGCTTAAATATGAAATGAGTACCATTTTTCGTTTTTGAATACGACAGTTACTTAGCGGCTCTATTTTTTTATATACCGTCTTAAGCTGTATAAATACTTTGAAAACTTTCGTGATTTATTTGGATAATTATTATAAATACGGGATTTATTATTTTTCAAACTTTCGCGATCACTGTACATAATTGCGATGCTCTTTGTCACCAAACGTACCATAGCTGAGCGTGTCAAAGAAGATATCGCAGCTGTCAAAAACCGCCAGGTAAACAAGTCAGCGATAGCAGGGCATTTTTTAGACTCGGGACCGAATCATTGGATTGAACTTCACGATCCTAAGGTTCCCTCTAGTGAACGCCATTAATACAAGAGAATGGGTCGTGAAGCGATTGAAATCAAGAAATTTCATAATTTCAATCGGGAAGATGGCTATAGACTCTCAGTCCTGGAACCCGGTGATTGCTAGGTGTGCGCGTCGTGATCGGTCGTCTCAGAGCGTAGATACGGTTAGTGTAGTGTGTCGTAATATGAACGAGGACATTTCTAATTCTGAAGACCAAGTGAAGGTAGTTGCTGCAGCTTCCCACACTTCTCGACCGTAGCTCCAAGTACTCCAGTCAACCCGTGACCACGCCTGTTGGCGCCTGTTGGAACACAGCCGAAACGTCGCCGTCGGGATAATAAATAAAAAAGTTACATACGCGATAAATACCCGTTTTAACCAATAATTAACCCTAGAGTGGTCGCGTGGATTACCTATGTAATCCACACTTACGGAATTGTAAAATTCTCAAAAACCGCTAACGTAAATTACGAGCGCTTCTAGGTACTTTAAGTTAAATAATTGATAAACGCACTCAGTGCTGCGCGCGAGATTTTCTTGTAATTATCCAGAAACCACAGCGACAACGTCAGCACAGACACCAACTCGATCCATAGATCGCTGCCACAACTGCAGAAGAAGCCGCAATAAAAGCACTCGAAAACTATGCAACACGTGCAAAAAGTTTATTTGTGGCGATCATTCGAAGGTTGTATGTCTGTCTTGTTTAGAAAACATTAATTATTATTTTTGATTTTTTGTGCCATTTTAGAGGTTTTTTTGTTTTGTTGATTTTTTTTATATTCAGAGGTTGTGATTCGTTTTTATTGATTGCTTTTAATACGACAATACTTAATAACACTATTACAATAAGAATTAAACATAGTTGAAGCTCAAATGTATTTTTATTTGAATTTATAAATGGCATACAATAGTACTCCACGCGACCAATCAGGTCAGGTTTTAGTACGCGACCACTGTAGGGTTAAATACGGGATTTATCACGTACCATTTTAATGGTTTTTGATATTGATTATAATAATGACTGTATAAGTACTTACAATACAATTTATCATTTATTTTGTTCGCTTCATAGCGAGGCCGTGTGGTTAACGCTAAGTGATTGGAAATATATTGATGTTTGAAACTTTCATGGCAATATAATGATATATGAAAGGGATTTTCATTATAACTCTACCCATAAATATGTCCGATTTGGGGTTATGTTTCGATAGGAATAGGGGTATAAATCATTTTTAAAATGCTCTTATCGTTTCGTTTGATGGGCACATGAGCGAAAAAAGTACTCTACTAAAATGCTCAAAAGCATTTTGCTATATTATGTTGCACCAGTGGTTTATACCTGTCCCCTATTTTTTTCTTCTAGTGGCGAACAAAGGTCTATGAATCTAGACAATGGTGGCGATTCTGTTGTTTACGCTGACCAACTAAAATTGTGTAACATACGAACGGTCTTATTCTGTTCACGCTAAAGATCAAATTAGAATGAAATTTAATGTGACATTTCTAAAAATTAAGTAATTTTTGTTATGATGGCATGTTTGCGGGCTCGTTTTAGTGATCAATCAAATTGGTGTTGACAAAAACTAGCCCACAAACTCGCCTTCTTATTTAAAAATACTTAAATTTAGAAATGTCACTTTAAATATTATTCTAATTTGATCTTTAGTGTGAACAAAATAAGCCTGTTCGTATTTTACACAATTTTAGTCAGTCAGCGTAAACAACAGAATCGCCACCAATGTTTACTTTATTTTTAAACACGACAAATCGTTTTACCGCAACCATGATGGTAAGGGATAATGTGGTCTAAGATGGACCACTAAGAACTAGTAGACACTTATCCACTCTTATCTTAAAGAGTCCCGTATTGTATCTTCAGGAAAAACAGACATAGCTGTACGCATTAAAAACGTAGAACCAAAACGCAAATGCAAATGGGTGGTATATTAACGAGGTATGGATGGTAGGTACTGAGGCGTGCGTTTGGTTGTCCGTTGATGGAAATGAAATTATCCATACCTACTAATATTATAAATTCGAAAGTAACTCTGTGCCTCTGTCTCTCTGTCTATCTATCTGTTTGTTACGTTTTCACGAATAAGTGGCTAAACCAATTTCGATGAAATTTGGTATATTAAGAGACCATGACTGTGATTAGGATACATATTACTTTTTACCTCACTGCGCAGGAGGTTAATGTTTTTATTGACAAACCACTCGTGCGAAGCCACGGGCGGTTCAGCTAGTATTATAATTAACAGTAGTAAAAATAATAAAAATGAGTACAAAAATATTATATACAGCAGATTTATTATATCTACATATACTACACAATAATCGGCCCTTGTTTTACGCGTTCCCTTCAATTTAACGCGCATTCGGACGATCCATTCCATTCGAAATGTAAACAAATATCTTTATTTACGCAACCAAATAAATATTACTCTCGAGGTATCAGTTTCAAAAAGAAAACAAAAAAATACCATCCTACCGTCAAGCTTTCGTTTTTATTTATTTACCATGCGAACCGCTAATTGGTAACAGTACCCAACGGTCAGTCTAAAAGCAAACGAGGTTCCGTTAAATTGAAAATTGAACCTGGTAGAAACGTACTCGTACCTTTCATTAAAATATACTCAATACTAAATACATTTATTGCGTTCACATGACGACAAAGTTGTTATATGTAGTCGGTATATAGTTTCAAAACATGAACCCTGGCAGGGTTATAGCAACAGGAAGGCAGACCAAGTTTTCGTATCTAAATATACCTACAGGCTGCTTAAACTTCACAATTTTTAGATGTTTTATTATATTATACTAGCTGTTTTTTACTAAATCTGTAGGTAACCTAGAAATAAAGCTAAACTCGCTGTTGCTTGACTTGACGCAAACTTGACTTGACACCCTGTTTCCCATGGAACCTGATTTATGGGATAAAAAGTAACCTGTGTTATTTCAGGTCATATCTTCCTAAATACTTAATTTCATCGAAATCGGTTCAGCAGTACGACGTGACTGAGTAACAAACAAACAATTAAATAAACAAACATCCAAACTTTCGCATTTATAATATTAGTGTGTTAGGCGTTATTTTTAGTTTTAATTTGGCTTTGGTTAGTAAGTAAAATTACCACAAAACCATCATACTTACATAGGTATGGTGGTTTTGTGGTAATTTTAATTACTTGTTATTGGTTGTTATTATTATATACATATGTATGTTGATTTTTTTATATCCACAAGTACTCAAATAAATATGACATCTAATAAAACAAAACAAAATAACGAAATATTGAGAGCTAAAATATAACGAGGTAACGTTTGCTTAGCCCCCGACGCAAAAAAAAGGTGTTATAAGACGGCTATTACTGACTGTGTCTTTTTTTTATACTACTAAGGTAGCAAACAAGCATATGGGCCACCTGATAGTAAGCGGTTACTGTGTAGCCTATGGACGTTTGTAACACCAAAAGTATTAGGCTGCGTCCACACTGAATGCGCGGCGACTAGGGCCTAATGCTAGTGCGGCGAGCGGGGGCGAAAGAACAGAACGCGCGGACAGGAACGTTTGAAAACTACGCGCTCTGTCTCGCTCGGTCCCGTCGCACTAGGCTTCCGCCTTAGTCACTACAGTATGGACGCAAAGGCGCTTTTCATATGTTTAATACTTCGCGCCCGTCGTCGCAACCGCGCTAGGCTCGCAGTGTGGACGCACACTTACTCGCGCGTTGCCGACCCTTTAAAATTTTCAAAACGCCGTTTTTGAAGAACCCCATACTGTAGTCCCTGGGGAAAATCTCGGCATTCCACAAGCGAAGTGTTCGCGGGAGGAAATTTCTCTGAAACCTCACGGTACGCGACCACATCGTCTGCAAGGTATGTGGATGGATTCCTTGCCGATGGCGAGCGGTGCGATGTGTGTCTGTGGCAATCTAGCTCCCAAACGAGATGCACCGATTCGGACGTGGTTTTTATACCACGTCCTTAATAGAAAGCTAGTTTAACTGTGGTGGTTCCAGTTTTATGGTGATATTTACTAGGTTTTGTCAGTTTTTAACCCCCAACTCATAGAGGAGGTCGGGAGTTTTTAAAATTTTGTTATAATTAACTGGTTCTTTATTAGTTTGTATTCTTGTAGGAGGTAATTTCAGAAACTACTACCTATTCTGAAAGCTCTTTCACTAAATGGATGGATTAGGGGACTACATTATCCCTAAATAGCTATATATGATTTTGATAAAAGTCCGTGCAAAGCCGGGGCCAGTCAGCTGGTCTATTGTAAATATATAAATATTGTACTTGACTGCCTCCGTGGCGCAGTGGGCGTGTAGCCGGCTGAGACGCAGGAGGTAGCGGGTTCGATTCCCGCCGCGGAACAAATGTTTGCATGATCTACAGATATTTGTTCCGTATCTGGGTGTTTTTCTATATATTATAAGTATGCATTTACAAAAAAAAAAGTATGTTAGTATTCTATCAGTTATCTGGTTCCCATAGTACAAGCTTTGCTTAGTTTGGGGCTAGATAGCGCTGTGTGAAATGTCCAGCGATATTTATTTATTGTAATTATAATTTTAATGCGGTTTGATCCGTGCGGGACTTGAACCCGCATTTTACTTTCAGATCGCAATCCCTCAACTGAAAAATTAATTACTTTTATCGTGGTTCACAACAAATCCACAAACAAAATCTTGTTTTAGCAAGATCAAAGTTAAAATACTATTTAATTAGCGAAATTATGATAGAGGTTTATATGCCTGTTCACATTTTTTTTTCATTAATTATGTGCTAGCGTTGACCACAATTTCGCCTGATGATAGGCGATGATGCAGTCTACGATGGTACACGCTTGCCAAGAAGAAACCTATTCACTCGCAACTTGAAGACCCCTAGGTTGTAATTATCAGGAAACACAGACTCAGGCAAGGCGTTCCACTCCTTGGCGGTGCGCATAATAAAGGTGGAAGAGTACCGCTTTGTGCGTATGGGAGGTACGTCTACCATGTAGCAGTGGCGCATCGCGAAGCGTCTGGTTGTCCGATGGGAATGGTGGGATCAGGTTGAAAAGCTCCGCAGCACACTCTCCAAAATGTATCCGATAAAAAACCGAGAGGCTTGCAACCTTTCAACGATGCTCGAAGCTGTGGAGCCTTACATCTGCTTCGAGCATCGTTGCAAATGAGCTTCTTGGCTATTCTCTCAATTGAATCTAGAGCCTCTAGCTGGTATTTCGCTGATCCGTCCCAAAGGTGAGAACAGTACTCTAGACTCCAGACAGTACTCCAGAGCAACTGTCCTGTTGTGAAGCTAAAAAGCTTGGTATACTTGCAAAGGTGAGGCAACTTTTGCAAGTATACCAAGTTTTTTAGCGGTCTGCTGGGCTTTCGACTCAATATAGGAGCTGAAATTGAGAGTCGGTGTTAATGAGATACCAAGAAGCTCAAGGTGGTCAAAAATCGGCACGGATACATTACGGAAAGTAGATGCCAGATGAAATTGCCTCCGTTTCGCGGAAAACAGACACGCCTGGGTTTTATTCGCCCCAGTCGGAGATCGTCTTCAAGGATAAGTTTAAGCATTCAACCATGACCTCCCCTGAGTGACTGAATCTGCACCCTACTTGCTCATGCAGCTGGCTATGTGCAGTAGATGTGTAACTCTCCACAACTGTGCTGTTGTCTACATACCCAAAGGTTCCGGGCTTTAGTAGATCGTTAATATGCAACAGAAAGAGAGTTGCAGAGAGTACAGACGCTCGAGGGACCCCGGCGTTAATCGCCAATTGATCGGGCGAGCAGCCATCAACGACGACTTGTATCGATCGGTCTCTCAAAAAGTCCGAGATCGGAAGACGGAAGCTTACTTATAAGGCTATCATGTCAGACTCTGTCAAAGGCCTTTGAGATGTCGAGAGAAACAGCAAGCGCTTCTCCGTATTTCTCAATAGCCTCGCTCTCTAAATACGTGGCATACGCCAGAAGATCCTCAGTTGACCGATTTTGGCAGAAGCCGTATTGGCGATCACTGAGGAGGTTATTAGCTTCTAGGTGTGCCAGGAGCCTGTTGTTCAGAAGACGTTCCATAGTCTTACAGATTATGGACGTGACCGAGATGGGCCTATAATGTGAAGGGTCAGCACGACTACCTTTTTTGGGCACAGGCTGCACATTAGCCAGCTTTCATGATTTTGGATGACATAAACATATGCATTGAAGCTATTTTGGTTATCTTAAATGGGAACGGGATATGCTTGCTATTCATATGCGAGATCAAATCAGACTTGAAAAAAGTCGGTTGGGGCACATAGCTCAAAGAACTGACGCCCGTTGGGGCAGAAAGGTTCTCTATTGGAGAACAAGCACTAGAAGGCACAGCGTAGGATGGCGCTCCCCAATAAATAGGAAGACCTGATTATGGTTGCTGGGAGCCATTAGGTGCCGGCCTCACAAGATCGGTCACTCTGGAAAAGTATGGGGGAGGTATGATGTTCAGCAATAGACGTCCTGTCCAGCAGTGGCTGACATGCTGATATAATGATGAAATAGGATCTTGTTTTTATATCATTAATGTCGCAGACATGCATACGGCCTACCTAAGGCACCTACGGCCTACCAAAGACATTAAAACAAATAACAACGAGAACTAACTCCTTTTATAAAAAAATATAACTTAGCTTTCACCACTCCATTATCAAAGCTACGTAAAGTGGCAAAGTTCTATATTACCGCCTACAAAATTACAAAACAAATAAATTCGACTTCGTAAAGTTGCTATCTAAAATCACGACATCGCACGCACTCTAGATAGCACCTTATCGCAGTAACATTAACTCAGATTGCTAACGCACTGTTTTACAGTTGTGCGTCACCGTAACAGATTTGTATTCCATAGATAAGAAGTCAATTAAGCTGTGTTATCAGAAGGTTAAGCTTAAAAGGCTGAGTTTTGGGCCAAATCAATGATTGGCCGAATTCTCCGCTAAAAATGATAGCAGGATTATTACCTACAGACTGTAAAATCTAGTTCATCAACTGGTTGTCTGGAAGAGATATCTTTTAGCAATCACACCGCTAATTGTACTATCGTGTGTCTAGTTATATGTTTTAAATATTATTTTTTTAAATTAAGTGTGGTATGCAATAAAGTGTTTTCTATTCTATTCTATGAGGTCGTAAAAATGGGTTATTCCCGCCCGCCCTTAGGGGTTTGCCTGAATGGACTATATCCTCGTAATAATTATTTTTAACCCCCTACGCAAAACGAGGGGGGGGGGGAATTGAATCTACGGGGGTTTGTATTAAAACAAACCCAGGTTTCTTCTAGATCTTCGTGCTTCATCTTAGACCACATCATGGCTTACCATCAGGTGAGATTGTGATCAAACGAAGTTCTATTCAGTTTAAAAAAAACCCCGTAGAATCGATCCAATCGTAAAAAGTTCTTATTAAGCGAGCGAGCGAAGCGTCTCAGTTTCGAGACTGGCCAAAAATGGTTTTGTCCGGCTGTCTGTCTGTTCTCGCCTACAGGTCGCAGTTTTCAACTGATTTTAACAAAAATTGTTACACTAGTTCCTTGAATATTTTTTTTTTCGATTGACATTTTTGATTAACGGAAAAGGGGGGAAGTTTGCTGTAGCGTTATTTATCGACGGATTTCAATCAAATTTGAGATGCACACTAAGGACTTCATTCTACACAATAATTATGTTGCGAAAAAAATTACAAAAGAGGGGAGTGGGGGGGGGTAGGGGGGATATAATATAACGTTGCAGCAAACTACGTTATATTATGGACGTTATTATGGATTACAAATTTTGATTTTTTTTTTGAAATTTATACCTATCTATACCAATCAGATTACACAGTCTTCTCCGCATTCACAAGATAAACTCGTAGACACCAGATTTTACCTCCTAGGAACAAGAAAATGCCAGTAATCACTAAAACTTATACAAAAATTTTGCTCAAAATATATTAGGTAAGCCTATTTGAAAATTCAAGCACCTGAAATTCAATTTAAAATTGGAATTTCTTCGTTAATTTTGTTGCGTAAATTACTTTTTGGACTTGGGACCTGAGGTCTACTGTTCTCACAGAACAACCAATCAAAAAAAAATGAATGAAATGAAGAAAAGAAAAAGAAATGTGGTGATGGTTAGGTCAGCCAATCCGAAGATTATTTTTATATTTTTATTTAAGGGTTTTTTATTTTTTTGTTTATGCTTGATACGAGTATTATCAAATCGTAGGTAACTGCCCAATAGAGGCAGTGGACAACTACATATATCTTGGACACTGTTTATCCTTTGGCTCACTTTTCCAGAAACAAGAGATCTCGAGACGAGTCCAGCTAGGATGGGCCGCCTTTAGTAAGTTAGAAGACGTCCTAAGGTCTAAAATCAAGACTCAAGACCAAGACCAGGGTGTTTAGCCAATGAGTCCTGCCCATTCTTACTTACGGTTCCAGGGCATGGCCGCTCACAAAGGAATACATGCTTAAGATTAGAGTAGCTCAACGGGCAATGTAGCGCGCCATACTCGGTATATCACTCTTGGACCACATACCCAATGTCGAAATCGGACGTCGCACAAAGGTTGTGGGCGTGGGTATGAGGATCGCAGGGCTGAAGTGGAGATGAGCTGGACACTTGGCTAGGAGGGATGATGGGCGTTGGACGAAGGTGATTAGGACAGAGTGGTGGCCAAGGGATGCTCGTAGACCAAGAGGCAGACCACCCACCACATGGTCGAATGACATTGAAAGCGTAACTGGGTGTCAATGGATGAGACTCGCAAGGGGCCGGAAAGAATGGCGTAATAAAGAGGAGGTCTATACCCAACAGTGGGTGCAGACGGGCTGAGAGAACAAACTCCCAAGTGATGTACAAAAATTGACAATTAATAAATTTAAAAACGTAATTAAACATAATCTTTATAAAAAAGCCTGCTATAAAATATCGGATTATTTAGATGATAGAGAAACTTGGGATTAAAACTGCTCCAACTCGTTTAAAATGTTCGCGAAGGAACAGGCCGTAAAATTGACGTTTCAAAGTGATCCTTCTAATTTTAATGAATGAAAATATTTGACTTTGACTTGACTCTGAGATGATGGTGATGATGATTATAAAAACTAGATAAAAATTAGGCTCACAAATATAGGACAAGCCAACTCACGATTGGAGCAGTAGACACTGCGAATAAAATTAAAACCACTTCGTTACTTTTATTATTTGGAAAAGTTGAAAAATGAAATGAAACTAGACGACAAATTGAGACAAACATTGTTAGAGAAATGGCAGTGCTAACTGAATTTCAGCATTTCTGTTCCAATCCTAATGTATAGTCGGATAGATAGATTTTACTGTAATTGTGTTTAGTATAATTATGTTTAGGTGACGGGTCTATTAGTGGGTATCTAAATAATGTGTAACGGTTCGAGTGTCTCTAAACCATAAACACTTTAACACGTGTTTTAAAATATCCTATACAAAAATTGGTAAGAATTTTTTTAAACACGCGTTCAACAGTTGTTTAACTTTTTTTGTTGTATACAGAGTTTTAAAGTGGTATAAGTAATACTCCTGGACTATACATGATAATACTGTTAGTATGTAACTTTTTATCGAATAAACAAAAAATATACACATACTAAATTTATTTGTTTTTGAAAAAATCTGTTTTTTTGCCTACATATTTATTTTAATTCTTTATTTCTACGTAATATCTAATACTCTGCATAATTTGTTTTATTTGAGTATATTTTTTATTTATTAATTATTGTGTGAGTTGAGTACGAGTGGGAGTTACTGCACCGAGGGTTCCGCATAGGTCGATATTGATGATAATTTAACAGCGCCATCTATGTGACTCAGAAACCAAGTAAACTCTTAAGGGAGATTTCTTTATAACTCTTTTAGACCGAGACTTCAATTTCTTCCTGTATCTTTGCATGTATTTATATCAATCATATTAATTTCGAAGGTTCATGACGTTAGGACCCGAGTTAAGGAACACAAATAGTCTTGGGCGGGACACTTGGCTAGACGTGGTGATGACAGATGGAGCAGGGCAGTGACTGAATGGTGGCCGAGAAGCGGGTATAGAAGTGTGGGACGTCCGGCAGCGAGATGGGTGGATGACATCGTTAGAGTCGCGGGCCGTCAATGGGTGAGACTAGCGCAGGACGTGGTGGATGGCACAAACTTGGGGAGGCCTATACCCAACAATGGTTGAAGTCAGGCTGTGGATAATGATGATGATGAGGATATTCATTTCAGGTTTTTTGCTTTACAAACTTCGAAGATGAGGAATGGTATTTTTTTCATAATAACTCCAAAACGTCATAAAAATAAATTTGTGTAAATTGCGCTCTTTTATATTATTTGCGCTCGTGTCTGGGTGTTTCTCTATACATTATAAGTATGTATTTACAAAAAAAAGTATATAAGTATTCTATCAGTTATCTGGTTCCCATAGTACAAGCTCTGCTTAGTTTGGGGCTAGATAGCGCTGTGTGAAATGTCCAGCAATATTTATTTATTTATTTATTTATTTATATGATAACCCACTGGGTCTTAAAAACGAGTATTATCGGGCAAAAATCACAAACATTTCATACAAAATACAAGGGGAGGAGTACACTGATGTAAAAATCAGATAGGTCAATGTACAAGCGCCGCGCCGTAGTAGATACCACGCGGGCGCCCAGAAAAGTTTATTTCTATGGAAAAATAGAGTAAAATCTAAAGTCTTTTGTCTTCTACATTCGTTAGATTAACGTCAATTAATGCATATGAATGAACTGAAATGCATATGAATGAACTGAAATGAGTACTGAATTTCTTTGAAAAAACTCAAGGGACAGTTTCCGTTAATAATATATACATAATTGTTACCAGTATAAACACTTACCTACCTTGTGTGAATTATAAGTAAAATAATACAGGGTTTGTTTGTAAATATAAATCATTTTAGAGATTGACAAATGATGTAATGTATCTTGTCAACGAAGCGCTGTGAATATAGCTCCACACTACGTTTTGTGCAACATGGCGGAAACACGCTTTCCACGATTCATCCTTTTATTCCTTATGAAGCAACGCGTTGTTATAGGCAATGGTTACCACTTATTAACATCAGGTGGGCCATTTGCTTGTGCCACCTCCAGGTTGTGTAAAAAATACAAAGGAAATTCATAATTTTTTCTTTCATGTTCGGCTGAATAAACCGCTTCGATAAATATTTGAGTCGATGAAAATGCCTTAACTACATAAAATAAAAAATATGTACTACGTATGTCGCGGGTTCGATTCCCACCGCGGAACAAATGTTTGTATGATCTGACAGATATTTTTTCCGGGTCTGGATGTTTTTCTGTATATTATAAGTATGTATTTACAAAAAAAAAGTATATAAGTATTCTATCAGTCAACTGGTTCCCTAGTACAAGCTATGCTTAGTTTGGGGCTAGATAGCGCTGTGTGACATGTAAAATCTAGAATAATCTACTGCTAACGAAATGTCAACGTCACATTAGTATGTCCAATTAACTGGAATGTAAGCTTTACTTTAATTACGAACCAATTCGCTATAAACAGGACGTATTTTGCAAAAAGTTGATGTCCTGAAAAAAACTAGTTTAGAAACTTAATTAACGTTACTTATTTTTGAAAAACATAAAACTTCGACTAGCTTAGTTTGGGGCTAGAGAGCGCTGTGTGAAATGTCCAACCAAATTTATGTACGCGATAAATATTCGTATAATAACAATCAATATAAAATAACATGAATTTGTACGATAGAAATAATAATAATTTTTAAATTCAAAAATATAAAATTATGAAAACTGTCGGTCATAATATTAAGAAGTAATTAGTAAAGGTTGACGAAAGGTTTACGCATAGTTAAGCAGGTTCTTGTAATAACTTTTGACGTTAATTAAGCATTCGGTTTCAGGTAAGATATTTTTTGTATTTAATTTACTAAGTAGGTATAGAAGTTGATGAGTTTTATGTGCATATAAAACGGTGATTCATTTTATGGTGACGCTGAATGAGCTATTGCTCTGAAACGTTAGTGCTTCATAAACCTCGTTAACCATAAATTTTATTCTAAAATCAATACAATGATTTAACGAGAATACCATCAGAGTTTTTGAACTTTTTTTACTGAATAACACGTATACACTGTGCATTTTAAATGCAACCAAAAAACAAACCAGAGAAGAAAAAAGAACAATTGCTTACCAATAATTTCAAACTCCAAATTTAAATACGCACTCCACCGAATAACGAACTCTGGCCGCTAAGAATTTTCGAACAAATTCAAACACAGAGTTCCTTTGAATGTCCCGCTAAGAAGCAGAACAAGGAGATCGTAACGCGGTTGCCAACCTCACGTCAACAGGTCGCATCCCACACTGGCTGTATAGATGGCGTCTGCCCGGCCGATCGCGCTCGCGCCAAAAATAATACCCTCAGAAGGACATACCTAGTAAGTTTTCAATGACCCTGTTGCTATTGGAAAATGGCTTTCTCTGGTACCCTATTGTTGGTTAACAGCTCAGTGGGTAAACATTGATTTATTACCATATATTTTGTTAGTGGGTTTTAGAAAACAATTTCAGTTAGTACCTACAGGTGCCTAGAACTTTATATAATTTTCCAATGCTAACAGAGTGGATGGTTAGGCATAAATGAGAGAGGCGTAGGTTTGAGATTTTTGCACACAACAACATTAAAAAAAATAAGTAGCAATAGCAATATGTGTGTCTCGTGATTTAGATGACATTTTTTTGTATTTAAGATAGTCAAGCGCTCGGACACGATCTCACCTGATGGTAGGTTTCGAGGACTTCCGTGGCGCAGTTAGCGAATAGCCGGCTGAGACGCAGGGGGTAGCGGGTTCGATTCCCGCCGCGAAACAAATGTGTGCATGATCTACAGATATTTGTTCCGGGTCTGGATGTTTTTCTATGTATTATAAGTATGTATTTACAAAAAAAAAACGTATATTAGTATTCTATCAGTTATCTGGTTTCCATAGTACAAGCTATGCTTAGTTTGGGGCTAGATAGCGCTGTGTGACATGAAAAATCTAGAATAATCTACTGCTAACGAAATGTCAACGTCACATTAGCACGTCCAATTCACTGGAATGTAAGCTTTACTTTAATTACGAACCAATTCGCTATAAACAGTACGTATTTAGCAAAAAGTTGTTGTCCTGAAAAAAACTAGTTTAGAAACTTAATTAACGTTACTTATTTTTGTAAAACATAAAACTTCCACTAAGTTACCTATATCATTGAATTTACTTTAACTTACTTAGCCCTGGGGTGGTTCTTAGCTATGTCAGTAAACTAAAGACGCAAAACGAGGAAGTTAATGTTAATTTTTTTGTAAATTAACTATTTACCTACACGTAAAATGGATATTTATACGAGTTATCAAAACATAAAATACATCAAATCATATTTAGGCATTGAACACAAAAGGAATCACACAAGGGATCATACAAGTCGCACTATGTGTACTATTTCGAATTTTTCTCGTTCAGGTCTTGAATGAGTCCTAACCCTATTAAATTTTAAAAGTACACCGGCTGTAATTTTTTTTATGACAAAAATAAAAAGACTCCAAAATCCAACCTAACTTCCAGACTAACGAAGTCACAAATAGTATTTCTGTAGTGAAAACTTCTTTAGGCGCGTTGGGCATTTTTTGAGATGGAAAAAAACAATTGAGCTCGCGACACTGTTACCGTTACCGTTACCAACACCTCTGTATATAAGTAGCTCGTAATTGTTCAAGTTTTCACTTCTGTCAACACTCCCGGAGTGCCACTTTTTTATAGTTATCCGAACAATTACGAAAAATTCCAAGTTTTTTAAAACCATTTCAAAAATGTTCATGCCTAGACAGGACTTGAACCCGTAACCTTCCTACCACGAGGGTACACTGCCAAATTGTGCTACAGGGCTCTTGTCACATCAGGTCGAAATTAGTAAGATGATTCAGATTACGACTAACGCGTCGTTAGCTACATCTACAGGAAAACATATACAGTTTTTGACCTGCTCAATGACAAACGTTGAAGTTTAGTACATAGACAAATTAAAAAAAAAAATTGTTTCAAAGTCACAACCTAGCCTCACGGCAGCTCTTTCTTTTACGTGCACTTTTTCCTCTTTGTATGTTCGTTGGAACACATTAATTATTTCTACAAGCTTACTTTTTATTCACAAAAAGGGTTCACTTTGTACTGGTGCTTTTTGCACCCATGTTATAGCACCTGGCAGAATAAGTCAAGAAAATTAAAGGTCTGAAAATTTCTGTCTCGCTCGTAGGTACATGTCAACACACAAACTTTTTTATTCGCTGTCCACATGCCATTGAGCGTTACATACTGGTTTTTTACAGGCTAATTATAACTAATATTTTATTTACATTTACTATTTCCTTAAAACTAAACATCTGGATATTTTAACTTAATTTTAGAGATACCTAAAGCTAGAAAATTACATCTTATTTTTATTAAAGTTATTTTGCAATTTTTTATTTTATTACATGTACTTTCTTACAGCTAGATTATCCTATCAGGTTTTTACTACTTCTATGTATATTTTGTATATTATATCTCTTATCTTATTTACTTATTTCTATTGTATGCATTTTATATATATTTATATATATATATTCTATTCTTTATTATAAATATGGGACTTATCACGTATCGTCTTATCGGTGTTTCGACCGACAATGTTTCGGTTCAATTCGTGAACCTTCATCAGGGTGAGTGCGATCCGCTCCGAATAACGTCTCGCCTCGCACAATGAAATCGTCTTGATAATGATAGAAATAAATCACGAAAGTTTTCCAAGTAAAATTATCTATACCTGTTTTAACTTTGGTTTAACGTTTTTCTCGATATTACACCAAAGGCACGTAGGTACGTAGGATTTAGGTGAACCTTCTTGAATATTGCAGAAGGTTTATAACACCATTTCGTTAAGTCCATGCAAGTAGACTACGCCCAGCTTGCACAACGATCCCTAAACGTATTTAGCGAATAAACATGTTTAAATTAGAAGTATTTGTATAAGGACGACTTGCGTAACGATGTCCAAACGTACGTAGTAGCTAAATATGATTTAAGTTGTCAAATCATACAAATACGTCAAATTTAAACACGCTTAGTCGCTAAATACGTTTAGGGATCGTTGTGCAAGCCGGCCTAAAGGAGCCCACAGACGTCAACGATTTCTTTGCGCAGGCCTAGAAATTTGAACAAATTCTTCCCACAGAGAAATCGTTGACGGGTGGGGGGCCCATCACACTAATATTATAAATGCGAAAGTTTGGATGTTTGTTTAGTTATTTGTTTGTGTGTTACTTACTGACGTCGTAACGGCTCGACCGATTTAAATAAAATTTAGTATGTACGTAGATTATAACTTGGATTAACACATAGACTACTTTTTATTCCATAAATCAGGTTCCATGGGATATAAATAGGGTGTCAAGTCAAGTTGCAACGAGTTTAGCTTTATTTCTAGGTTACCTACACATTTAGTAGTGTAACGCGTACGAAGTCGCGGGCAACAGCTAGTTGTATAATAAGTAGCAAACGTTGACAATCAAACGATCTCATTAGTGTTATAAATCTTTGGGTTCTCAAAAATCAACGTCGGTTCATTGACAGTCGTAACGAAGCCGGAGGTAATTTATTTATTTCTGTGATAAGGTGATAGGTTGAGTATCAAGTTTACCTACGATTTCCTTACAAAACGGGCACCGTACACCGGTTTCCTTCGGGTGATATTTCTGTTGATATTCTAACGATAAATACGAGTAATAAACATGTTTCTAGGACAGGTCTCGAAGATGGCATTATCAAAGAACCCGAATATCATAAAGTCAAATATAAATAAAAAACGTTCAACCTCACCGAGATTAAAGAAATATTAAAAACCATATTTTTATTTTACAGTCCTCGGCTAATATAACGGCGCATTAAAGAACTCTCCTGTTCTAAAAACTAAGTTAGTTTCTGTAGAGTGCTTTTACATACATATGTGTATATTCGTAAGTATAAATAAATAAAATAAAATAAATATTACTGGACATTTCACACAGCGCTATCTAGCCCCAAACTAAGCAGAGCTTGTACTATGGGAACCAGATAACTGATAGAATACTTATATACTTTTTTTTTTTTGTAAATACATACAATACACCTTTAATATGCGCACCGCCAAGGAGTGGAACACCTTGCCTGAGTCTGTGTTTCCTGGTAACTACAACCTAGGGATCTTCAAATCACAAGTGAATAGGTTTCTTCTAGGCAAGCGTGTACCATTGTAGACTGCATCATCGCTTACCATCAGGCGAGATAGTGGTCAAACGCTAGCCTATAATTTATTTAAAAAAAAACTTACTTATAATATATATAAAAACACCCAGACACGGAACAAATATCTGTAGATCATCTAAACATTTGTTCCGCGGCGGGAATCGAACCTCCTGCGTCTCAGCCGGCTACACGCCCACTGCGCCAGAGAGGCAGTCAAAAAAGTATACCGTATTATTATAGTTATCTCCATGTCATTCATTTGATATTTTTCTAATAATAAAGAATTTTAATTCAGTGTGTTTTAGTTTACCTAAATAACTTTTATTTTTGATTGTTATTTATTGTATAAATAAGTTCATAATCGGTTGAACCTCTTTCCTACTTTAAGAAAAAATTTAAATACTATGATTTACTTAGTTTATTTCGCTTTCAAACGCGATTGGAACAAACGTTACCCCAAAAAATACTTCGATCCAAGGCTTTAATTAAATGACACCCGTATCAATCGCCTAGAAGGCTGATCATTAAGAGTTTTTATTCCAAAATCGAAAGGTGAAGAGAATAACTCCAATCACAACGGACCGAAAAGTGTAGAACCAGTCACAATCCCAAAACAAAGTGCAGAGTGAACAGCTGATTCAGTACCAGTTTTTTGTCAGCCGAAGGGCTACGTTTTTCGTCCGTATCTATGTAAGTATATAATAGTATATAGTGCCTTGTAGGACTTAAAATAACTAAGTGGGTTTAGACCACACAACTAATAACAGCGGCTACCAGGTACGTGTGACTAAATTAGTCACGCGTGTCAACTTTGTTCTCAGAATCTCACTGCTGAAGATCTTGATAATTCGATAATATTTAACAAGTCATAATATTTTTATTCCTCTCTGCAAAGTTTAAAAAAAGGGTTTATCAAAATACAAACTAAAACCTATAAACAATGGAGTCAAACTGTGGAATTGTCTACCACACTCTATTCGCGGAAGTCCACCTGTCCTTGTAAACTTTTAGGTTATTATGTATAAGTATTTTATTGGAACGAAGTTCCTTATTGCGCTTTGTGAAAGGGGGCTAGACGGAAAAAATTCTTACGAAAAGTTGTCACGACACTTTTTGCTATAGTAAGCTATTGTAAGCTGTGCGGCGTCGCATGTTTCTCTGTCTGTCTCTCTCTCTCTTATAGAAAGCAAGCCAGATATTTTCATTTCTATTTCGCATTGAACAGTGTGGTGTCGCGACGATTATTTTTGTTGAGTGTATACAGGTTTTTTGTAAATAATAAATAATATTTTTTATTAACGGAAGGAATTATGAAAGGAACTTCGTTCCATCCGGGTGTCCCTTGACACCTCTCAAGTTTTTTATTATAATATATATGATATGATGTATAACTATTAACTATAGGTATTTATTAGTATTTTACTCCAATGTATTTTTCTATGCACGTATTCACTATAATCAACTATCAAAGGTTTGCTAGAAGAAACTCTTATTAGGATTAAGTTCGCCTTTGTACATGTCCATTTTGTAAGCTGTTTTTGTCTGTTAATCTATTTGTGTACAATAAAGAATCAACCTAGTTTCTTATAATGTGTACCAAAATCATCATTGCAATCTTATAATATTAGCGGTAAATGTGTTTAGCCAACTCCACTGAAGAGAATTTCACAACAAATACAATCTGGCTTTTTTTGGTCGATCGTATCAGATGGATTATCTTTTTAACTTTCACTGCGTCCGAAGGCTTGGTTGATTACCTCCCCGCACGTTATTGTAACGGGGTTTATTGAATAATGCGACTTTTGCTTACAAAAGTTCAATTGCTTTTTAGTTACATCGAACTCCGATCAAGCTCAGTCAAGTTTACGTTACGGGAGGTACTATCTACGTCACAGTGTCAGAAGCCCAAATTTCTCTGCAGTCTGATTTTTTGGGTTCTGTTGTTGAACTTCTCTTAGGGTTCTCTCTTTATAACAAAAGCCTACTATAAAATATCGGATTATTTAGATGATAGAGAAGCTTGGGATTGAAATTGCTCCAACTCGTTCAAAATGTTACAATTTAAACGTTATTTATTTTCTGTATTATGTATTGTAAAAGGATCATTAAAAAAACCAGCCTTGTTTCTTGCCTTTCTTTCCTGGCTTGGTCGCGAAGGAACAGGCAGTAAAATTGACGTTTCAAAGTGATCCTTGTGATTTTAATGAATAAAAATATTTGTCTTTGACTTTGGGTGCGTTTCCACCAGAGCTGTGCGAGGAAACTAAGCGGTGAGCATAGTCACCTCGCACATCTTTGATGGAAACGCCACCTTATAGTTTCGCTATGTCTGGGGGTCATCCTATGTTGCGCTTTTCAATGTGTGGTCTTTTTTTTATTTTAACCAACACATGATTGCTTACAAAAAAACTTATTATCTACTAGCTTACCCGCCCGCGGCTTCGCACGGGTCGTTTTTCATTAAAACATTACCCTCATTTTGTGCAGTTGAATAAAAAGTAGTCTATGTCCTTGCAAAATATCATTACGATCTGTTCATCCATTTAGTCGTGTAAAGGAACAGACAAACAGAGTTATGTATCTATTATACATATAAACCTTCCTCTTGAGTTATTCTATCTATTGCTGAAAACTGCATTAAAATCCGTTTAGTAGTTTAAAAGATCTAAGGGAACAAACAGCGGAAGCGACTTCATTTTATACTAGTGGTTCGCCCTGAACTGAAATCTCGCAAGTCTTCGATTAAAATAAAAAAAAAATATTTGTAATCTTTGACTTTCAAAATAATGCCACGAAATAAATAACCAAATAACCTACAGTTTGATTCAAATTACAGGTAACGGGAGTTCATGTTATGTGGTTAACCTTTTTTGGGGTACAAATTACAGTTATTCTGGATTTCAGACTTTTGCCTATATTTTCATCACTTAAGCTATACGCATACCAAACTACAGCCCTGTGGGGTCACTGGTGTACCCTGTGAATTTTGTCAAAGTTTTGTTTTTATTATGGCTAACTCAAAAACTACAAAAATTAAACTAAACATAAAACCAGGGTTGAAATGTAATAATGAAGACCTTTCATTTGACGTCCCACTTGACCTAAATGTCTCATTTTCATTTTTTACTCTTCTTGAACCCCATTATCTCAACAACCCCCCCCCCCCCCACATTTTTAGCTCATTGAGTCACACCAAAATTGTGCCATCACTATCAGCTATATACCAAATTTCACTATGATCGGATAAACGCTTCGAAAGTTATCCTCGAACAAACATACATACATACATACAACGCCGATTTGCCCAAGTTGACTCAGAGATCTCGCTTCGCTCGATAAATTATCTTAAGAAATGTTATATGCTACATGTGAAACCAATAACAGGCAAACACAACATGCTCAGTAATCTAACACTTTAGTTAGGTAAACAAACACGTAACTAAATTAAAAATATGTAGTACAATAGGTGACCACTTCAAGCTAGTGAATAATTTGAATATCTAGAAAACAAACAAAAACGGGATTTCCACACTTAGTCCGGCCTGCACAACGACCCCCAAACGCACTAAGCAACTAACACGTTCAAATTATTTAAAATATACGTATTTATGTTATTTGGCACGAGAACGTTTCTGTCCCAACGGCCATTTTTTGAAACTAAATGGTCATCAACATTTATGTATTACTGTGCTTTACCAGACTCTTCACAAACAGCCCATAAAAATAAAGTAAAAATACATCTTGTTTAATCCAACGCCAATAATGGTGTTTGTATTGACGCCTACAGCTAAATGGACTGTTAGATCGAACATTGTTGATTAAATTGCGTAGACTCTTCTAAGTATAAAAATTGATGACCAGTTTTCGATCAAAGATATATAGATCACTAGCTGTTGCCCGCGACTTCGTACGTCTTACGTCACACTACTAAATGTGTAGGTAACCTAGAAATAAAGCTAAACTCGCTGTTGCAACTTGACTTGTCACCCCCACAAACTAACAAACAAACAGAGTTATGTATGTATTATACATATAAACCTTCCTCTTGAATCACTCTAACTATTGCTGAAAACTACATTAAAATCCGTTGAGCAGTTTAAAAGATCTAAGCGAACAGACAGCGGAAGCGACTTCATTTTATACTAAATATATAAAGAAGATGCTATGTTTTATTTTGATGAATATCCATGTAGAGGCGGGTCAGCTAAGTATTCTAATATTTATGAGGTTTTTTATCACACAGTATATAAGCAATGTATTTATTCACATTTAATATGTTGTAATTTTCCACACCCGCTTAACGCAAATAAATTCTTGTTTGGCAGAATATCAACCAACCTTACAAACCCTAGAGACGGCCAATAACTTATTTATTGCATTGTTTTAGGAACGATTGTTCAATATTTATCCATAATTTATCCAGATGATATTCTGGCAGGTGACAAAATATTGAGTACTAAAACACACCAATTTCTGATCCAACCGTCTTGGAATCTTTGTATCCTCATACCGCCACCTAATTACGTAAAATCACCGTCAGCAGTACGACAGTCGCGAAACGTCAAACTTATTATGGAAAATAGTTCTATCTGTTGTCGCCCCATTGCTAGTAGCGTTTTTATATGCAATTGGACGTTTTGGGACAGATTGGTTGTCGCTTTATTAATCGGTAGTCGCTTAATTAGGTGGCCGGTCATATACTACGTGTTTTGTTATGTACGACATATAATTAAAACACGGGTAGGGCTAATGGCTAGTATTGTTGTGAATAAGGTTTTTTCAAATTCATTTTCCCTTGGAAAATTTTAAATTTTCAAACAACCTTAATATCAAATCCTAAAACATAACCTAGAAAACATAAAAACTAATGCGTGGGGGTACAATGGGCGGCCTTATTGTTTAAAGTAATCTCTTTTAGGCAACCTTTGGATGGACTGGATTGAAAAAACGTTTACCGATTTACGTTAAAATTGTTTATTAGAAATGTATCGATTACTGGATAAATATTCAAGCTACTGGTATTAAACCCACCTCTAAAATCAGTTAAGATTCCGGATGTATGTTTTAAATTAATAGCGTACGTAAGAAAACAGGTTGTATAAATGGAATCACCTACCTACTCAAATAATGATTGTGTTAAACCGGATATGAAATATACTGTAATGAAGCCTGCGTCTTAATTAAAGTTATAATTTCCATAAAGGCTTTAATTACCTATCCAATTAAGTTCACCATCGAAAATAACTTTCCAAACATACGTCTTCTTAAGTCATTTGGTATACAGCTTCCCACAAATAATACGGAGTCCCTTTTAAGTAAAATCCTACATCAAAAGTTTATCCTATTACTTTGTCAAAGCCTTATTCCATACAGGGTGTACTTATATTTGTTTTCGATCGATGAGGAAAGATGCCTACAAAGAGTAACAATACTGTAGAGACGCTAAAGCAAGTTGTATGAACAGTAATGTTATAACAACAGGATTCAGTCATAAAAGAAAGATATTTCGCTTTACTCTCATATTTATAATAGTCGATTTCTTACTCATCAGTCATTAGATCACACATAATGGTTGATCACAAAGGGTTCCATACCTCAAAAGGTATAAAAAGGAACCCTTATAAGATCACTCTCTTGTCCGTCTATCCGTGTGTCACCACCAATTTTCTCAGGAACAGGTGGACCTAGCAAGTTGAAATTTGTACCAGATACTTAGGTTAATAGTTTCTATTAGGGGTATAAAAATCAAGGTCCTGAGTCAACACGATAAAAAGATATGGGCAAATTTAGATTTTCACGAAAACAAGTACCAATTGACCAAGTTGACAATTTTGGTCATCTCCGGTAGTTCAAGGTACTTCTCGTTGACCTAGAATTACGAAATTTGTCAAAAATAACAGCACAAATAAAAGAAAAATTCCAATAAATAAAAAAATAAAAAATTAAAGGGTGTCCCCATACATAAATAGATGACGCCAATTAAGATAGTCCTCCGAGTTGTATGGGCGCTCATACAATTTAGAGGACTAGCTTAATACTTAACCAACCTCAAATAAGGTAAATAAATAAAATTGTGCTATTGTGTGAAAGAAAATAAAAGAAAATATTTACTATCGATAACGGTACGGAACCCTTCGTGCGCTAGTCTGACTCGTAATTGGCCGGTTTTTTTAATTGGGAAAAGTTTGAAACCGTCAAAAAGCAAATGTAGGCATTTCACTATATGGGTTAGGAAATCCCATAGCTCACACGACGCACCACAGTTTGAAACCACTTTAACTTCGAAGCCAACGTACTAAACGTTGTATTACGGCACACTCAAAGTATACGAGTGTAAAGAACACCAGTTCGAAAGCCGGATATTTCAGATCTTCACATAATTATTTTAAAAGATTGGAACCAATCATACCGTGCTTTTGTTATGTTATTTACTGAGCTTGAACATGGTAAGCGAAAAAGCGGTGACCAGTTCCTTCGTTTTAAAGATGTTCAGAACAGAACCATGACAAGATGGTGTATTGAACCTTCCTCATGGGAATCCGCCGCTGAAATGCGGCCTGAATGGAGGCAACTCGTTCAAGATAAGGTATCGGTTTTTGAAGACGAAAGAAGGCGCGAACTACCAAACGCCAAACGTGACCAACTTATGAATAGACTGCCTGCCAATATATCTTACAGCTTTAAAAATGGCATTCTGACGTGCGTTATTTGCACTAAAACATTTAACGCAAAAATTGGATACATAAACCACATAAGGGCAAAACACCCAAGCACTATTTAACGTAGACGAAAACGGTTAGGTGGACTATTATTATCTAGTAAGTTTTCTCTCTACGTTACGTTAATCACATGTTATGCCAAGGCCTAGGCGGTGTCCTAATGGAACGCGATCATCGCACGTTCTTGTCATTTTACCTATAACTATTTTAGTCAGTTATGACACATTTTAACATCAGTATGTTGGCCTATATACATATCTTAGGCAAATAATTGAGCTCCACAAGATCAATCTAAAAGATTGTTTCAACCAATCACGCTGTGCTTAGCCAATATGTGTTCCCTCTCGCAGGTCTGCGGAGGTCGCATACATTCAATGCGGATTTAAAAATGCCCCACTCGAATAATAAATGAGGGTTGTTCATTTTCGGAGAAATTCGTATAAAAAAGCAATTTTTCGAGATTCGACATAATGTAACACATTTTACTCGTACTCGAACGTACTCAAAGATTAGCTTGGAGCGATTAGGAAATCAAGTTATTCAGTTTGATGAAAATAACTTGATAGGGTTGTTTATATGTTATGTGGTTATATAGTATGATCAGTTATGTTTAGTATGGTTCTTTGATTACTTTTCTTTAATAAAAGGGAAAAGTGAGGTAGTAAAAAGTACACATATTTACCATGTCATGAGAGGAGTTTAGGTGCTAGGAAAGCTTACTTCTTCCAAAATCTTTTTAAGCACAACGGTGGTTGCGTCTTTAACCCAGTGATTAGTTAAGATAGGTAACTCTTTATTGTACGCTAAAAGAAAATACAGAACACATTTTTTTGCAAATTTATTTTGTCAAGTGGTGGTCTTATCGAGCGATCTCTTTCAGACAACATATGGAATCACAGGACAGCGTGGTATATATACGAGTAGGTATATATATAAATAATAAATAAATAAATATCGCTGGACATTTCACACAGCGCTATCTAGCCCCAAACTAAGCAGAGCTTGTACTATGGGAACCAGATAACTGATACTATTTGTACTAAAAACGGGATATTTACCATGATTTGTGAGTTCTTGAGTGTCCCGATATTTCGACGCAGTTGCATGCGCCATGATCACGGGTAAACTCACAACTCAACTCAAGAACTCACAAATCATGGTAAATATCCCGTTCGTAGTACAAATAGTGTTAATAACCATGATAGTTTCAAAAGTTATATCAGATAACTGATAGAATACTTATATACTTTTTTTTGTAAATACATACTTATAATATATAGAAAAACACCCAGACACGGAATGAATATGCAAACACTTGTTCCGCGGCGGGAATCGAACCCGCTACCTCCTGCGTCTCAGCCGGCTATACGCCCACTGCGCCACGGAGGCAGTCATACATATATACAGGGTTACAGGAAAAATCGTGCTAGATCCGTTAAGGGCGTGGAGTACCCATCATTTCTGACTTATTTCACTATGAAACACCCTACCCTAAACTTAACCCTTTTCGAGATATTCGACTTTTAATTTCTGGCTTCTGGCTTCCGCATTTACATATGTTATTATTGTTGCAATGTCCATCGTCATTTTGCTACCGCAATTGGGCGAGTCCGTTGCGGGTTTGTGAGATCCCTCTTTGTCAAGACTATTCAATATGATTTATTGCAATACGTGTTATATTATACCCAAAGGCACTGTAGGGGAAAAATAAGAAATCATGTACGATTTACCGAACTTTATTATTTGAGTCAGTTAACATTTGGAAAAGAATAACCATGAAAACGAATAACTTATCAAGAAAATAAAGTCATACTTGATGAAGTATGACTTTTCAAGATAAATATATGAATTTTCTAACAATCCTCCTTGTAAATGAATTCTTGAGCTTTGACTAATGTGAAACTAAATATATTATGTTACTAGCTGACCCGGCGGACTTCGTACCGCCTTGGCATGCAATGTACGTCGCCGGTAGAATTGTCAATCAGCCACCATTAGCTGCATTTTATGTATGAGAAAATGAATTTACGTCATATTTTTTTTGCGTCAATTTTTCTATTATTTTAATAATTATTCTGATATTTGGGACGGAAACAAATACAACAAATCAAAAACCATGAAAATCGGTCCCGCCCTTCTCGAGTTATAGATAAGTGTTCGAACAAACCCGACTTATAAATACCTACTTAGAAACATACCTACCTACGTATTGTATTGTATTGTAGGTACCTAAAATAGGTATATGTTGCAACATACCGCCAAGCGCTGAATAAATCATTTTCAATTGATAGAACAATATCATTTGAACTACCTACTGCCTTACCCACCTTAGGATTCCGAAAGGTTCCTAGATAATTTTATTGTTTTCAAAACTCTTTCTAGGTGTTTGGTTGGACGTGTGATCCGAGAGCTGGCGCTTATCTGGGTCAACGCATAAGCATTGCAATTCAGCGGGGCAATGCAGCCAGTGTCTTGGGGACACTTCTGGTAGTGATCTGGAGTAGTTGAGCTATCTATTGATCGTTTGCAATGGTCTTTAGATTGTTAACAAATGAGAACGTCTAGGTGGTTTTGCAACGGTTCAATATTGCTTCAACAATGAAATACTAATGAATAATAAAGTACGTATAGTTTTAATAAAATCCGCGTGCGTCCAGCGCGGTTTATATGGTAGAATGAATGGCGCTTGGGTCGATTTATGGTAGGTATCTATGGCGTTAACAAGATGATTGAACTGTTTCTTCTATATTTTATTGCAAATAATTGTATATTATTTCTGTTATAAAAGGCTTTACTTTATTTCAATTACAACAAGATCTCACTGAGCTATAATGCAGAACTAAATGAAGTCCAGTAAAACTTTTACTATGCCAAACTGTACAAATGAATGAAACTTTCCGCGGATTTATTTCCACGGGAAAGTATTATGGAAGATTAAACACGCTCTTACGACGCGAGTTATAAAAATCACACGTAAATTTCGGTAGTGCGATTTAATGGCTGCGTATTTCAATCTTCAATAATATTGCGTGGCGTCCAGTCATAGTGGGGTCAGAGCGGTCCTATTCTGTAATAAAAGTACACTAGCTACCGCCCGCGGTTTCATAATTTTATTTCATCTTTTAACAAATTACATGTTCTTAAATATGTCAGTACAATAATAATAATAATAAAAATCCATTAAAAATAATTAACATAATTGACATACAATGTCACATTAATAGAATTAAATTATGATGTCAATAGTGAATATCCAATTTTACAAGATATATTACATACTTTAACAATTGAAATGAACAAAAAATAACAATAAATAAAATTAGTAGTTGCAAAGCATTGTCAATTGTATATTAATAAATCAATTAATAAAATCACAAAATCCATTAAAACAATAGTAATTTAATAAATTAAAAAAATTACAAGACGTATGAATTTGTATTACAATGTCATAGCACAAAGATTTTTATCTGCAAAAGCTTCGTCCAAACAATACCAACTTTAATTAATTAACTGTCCTTTGATAAACAATTTGAAGTCATTGTCGGCAAAGACTTTTAACATTTTTGGGTATTCTAATAAACAATTTTATTGCTGTGCAATAATAGCTTTTGGAAATCTTTGCTAATCTTGTTTTTGGTATAGGTAATTAGGCGGTTTTTATATCTATTATTGATATTGTTGACATCTGTAGCTCTTTTCATGTTACGTAAATTTTCTCTAACAAAAAGCAACGTTTTGGAAAATAAATTCTCCAATCATTGTCACGATTTCCAGTTCCTTAAATTTTTCTCTACAGTATTACATATAACCTATTCCCAAGATATAGCTATTAATCCTAAACGAAATGCTAAAATACATTATGCGAATGAATATATCACCATAAAATAAAAATAATATTAATATAATTAATCAATTTATTTAATCCATTCATTCAATATAAAATCATAACAAATTTCCTTAAAAAAACTTAGTAAATATCTATTGGTAGGTAATTTTCATTATTATTAAATTAGTTTTTAGTTTGCGCGAATCCTGGTTTTGTGTACTTGGTTTTCAATATTAGTTCCATTCTTTTTTCTATTTCTGCAACAGTGTATTTAATCTCGTTCAATAAATGGTTTGATAATATTTTTGATAAATATTTTATTAAGACAATATGCTAATAGGATGTAAAAAAATTATGACTACTAAATAGTATGACAAGTTATCGATATAACGTAAAACTTTAAGCATATTTTATGACTATAAATTAATATTAATATAAATTAATTGAATATAAATGACGGCCTCCGTGGCACAGTGGGCGAATAGCCGGCTGCGACGCAGGAGGTAGCTGGTTCCATTTGCGGAACAAATGTTTGCATAATCTACAGATATTTGTTCCGGGTCTGGATGTTTTTCTATATATTATAAGTATGTATTTGCAAAAAAAAATTATAAAAGTATTCTATCAGTTATCTGGTTCCCATAGTACAAGCTCTGCTTAGGGCTAGATAGCGCTGTGTGAAATGTCCAGTAATATTTATTTATTAATTTATATTACTTCCAATTGTATGACTTTTAAATAATATTATTAGCAAAATTAGTATGAATGATGGTAGGAGTAGTGATGTTATGTTTACAAACCATTAGTATTACCTAATATTAGGTCGTAAGACAGTGTGCTTATGATAAATATGACTAATAAAATTATGCGAATCAATATGTAATACAATTTTTATATTGATAAATAGTATAATAATTATATTAAAGTTCAATATAAGCAAATTAATACAACTAAAAATAATGTATACCTACATATAAAATGCATTGTCCTGAATGACTGATTGACGGATCAACGCACAGCCTAAACCGCTGATCGTAGAGACCTGAAACTTGAAGGGTGTGTTCTTTGTATGACGTAGGCATCCGATAAGTAAGCATTTTCCGAAATTCTACCCCTAAAGGGGTGAAAAAGGGGGACAAAGTTTGTATGGAACAACGTGATTCCTTGGTCCAATCTACTTCAAATTTTGCATAAACCTTTTTTAACAGAATTGATGGAAGACGTGTTTCGTATTTTATTGAAATTCATCCTCTAACGGGGTTAAAAAGGGGTAGAGAGTTATTTTGGTGGTGATTTGCTTCGAAGCCGATATCAATACTCCTTAGTGATTTTGATTTAAATTACATATTATTGTGACACATGTTTGAAAACTCAATCCGATTATATTCAAAAAAGGTTGAACTCACTTTAAAACATAACTCTTTAAAATTGGAATGTCTTGAAAGTCACCGTACTATATTAGTACCTCATTTGAAGGTTTCTAAGCCTAAAGAGGTTATGCACTTTTAGGACACGGTCTCATAGGGACGTAAACTTCGAAATTTAAAATGGTAAGGACTAGAATATTTTGATCAGAAGAAAATAGTTTTCTTTTAGTTTGTATTAGAAGTTTAATTTAGTGTGTATTGTTTTCGAATTTTTTTTACATTACACTAATATGATAAATGTGAAAGTTTGGATGTTTGTTTATTTGTTTGTTTGTTACTCAATCACGTCGAAATGGCATAAGCGATTTCGATGAAATTTGGTATATACGTAGATTATTAGCAGGATTACCACATAGGCTACTTTTTATCCCCTAAATCAGTTCTCATGGGATAAAAACGGGGTGTCAAATCAAGTTGCAACAGTGAGTTTAGCTTTATTTCTAGGTTACCTACACATTTAGAAGTGTAACGCGTACGAAGTCGCAAGCAATAGCTAGTGTCAACTAAAAGTCACAACGTTATTGGTGAAATATATCAAGTAATCGCGTCAAAGGAAGATTCTAATAAATTAAAATTCATGAACTCATTCGAAAGATGACCTGATTAAGGTTGCTGGGAGTTATTGCAGCCGCACAAGATTGGTCGCTCTGGAAATCTATGGGGAGGCCTATGTTAAGCAGTGGATATCCTGTAGCTGATATATTGATGAGACCTCTTCCATAGATTTTTAGAGCGACCGATCTTTTACGAATCCTTAACGACACAAAGCTCCAGAATAGTGGCCCGCGAGGTGTGTCGCTGGCTATCGGGACTATCGTGCGGAAATTGCGCCCCTTTGCCCCCTTTCTTGGAGCAAAAGGGGCGATCTAATCTAACCGTCGCGTGTACTGCTAGCCATCATTAGCGCCATCTACTGATAGTTCCTTTCTTTACATTCTCACGTTTTTGTGAACTGTCTTTTTCCACCTTTCGTGGTATCTACTCGAGCAAGTATAGCTTACTTCAATAAGTATATGACCATTTACGGATTTTAGTATGACAAGTCACAGTAAAGATATGCCCAAAAATAGCACAAAGTACTTAAGGAAAGAGAGGTCTTTGACCTGCAGTGGGAAACAACGAAATTATAATTATATAAATTTACATCTGTACGCTTCAGTTGCTTCAGTAAATTGGACGAGAATCCGGTCGTATACAGCCTTTTAAGGATAAGAATGATTTTTAGCGGTTAGCTGTTTTTGTTTAGGTAGCTTAATTTTGGCTCAGCTGTCCTTCTCTCTTGCTAAACATAGGTTGAAGAACTGACCGCTATTGAGGCAGTAATGTTCTCGAGTGGAGACCACGCACAGGAAAGCAGAGCGTATGACGGCCCCCAACTAAATGTATGTCCTGATAAAGGTTGCTGGGAGCCATTAGGAGCAGGCAGATCAAGATCGGTCACTCTGAAAATCAATAGGGAAGGCCTATGTTCAGCAATGAACATCTTATAGTTGATGAATGAACGAATGAATAAAAATCTACAGATATTTGTCTGGTACAGGTCTGGTTGTTTTTCTATAATTTCTATAATTTTCTATAATTACAAAAAAAAAAGTACAAACTTTTGGATGGAATGGACTGTGTGCACATTACCTGGGGTGTAATGGTGTACCTAACATACTACATATACATACATACTTATGATATAAAAATATAAAAATTGCATAAATGAGAATTACATGAATGAACCTAAATAATACCTACTCGTAACAATTTATATACATGCTTAGACTTATTTAAGAAACATATTAATTAATAATAAATACATATATATATAGCGACAAATACTCAGATAGTGTTCTCTGAGCATACATTTAAAAATGGACATGGATATGTTGTAGTATCAAAACTGAATGCCGAATTCGAACTGATCGGTTTTTTGCTGGATACTCGTGTGACTGCAAGTATTGAAGCATGTACACTACTAAACCGGATCCTGCAAAAAACAGAATGTTGCCGTGTGAAAAGGCAGTAAGATGGTCACCGTCACCTTTAAACGATTGTAGCACTCGTGGTATTGAACATTAACCACCAGTAAACTGTACTGTATAAACCAAACCACAAGTAAACAACCTAATCTAAAATTAATCTAAAAGCCTTTTCACGTCATATTTTCGTCGTAACATATCAAGAAACCAACAAAAAAGCGTAATATAAATCTTATAAAAGTTCCTAATAACAATAATTCACTTTCCGCAATCGTACGAATTGATGGCGAGCTGGGGTTCATTAAGAGCTTCGTTCACGCGACCATGATTTGACGCTTGAGAAAAAATAATAATTTCAGCATCGATTAAATTGGGCTACACGAAGTGGAAACTCTCAGAATAACCTACTCTTACTTGTAGCTATGTTGGTAAGGTTTATTATGAAAGAAATTTCTGCGAAACATTTTGAATCTTTTCATCACACTTTCCAAAGGTTGCATGAAAGAAATCGCTTTCAGCAATGGGTGGCCTTACCGCATCGCATCGTACTACATATTTTTATTTAAGCTAGCTCTTTTAAGAAATTATGTCGAATAGTCACAACGCCCTTTCCAGAGCCACCCTTCTCATTTATAGGTAAGTACCTAATTTTTGTAATTAAAATTTATTAACCTTTTAGTAATAATAGACTTTATTACAGACAATGGACTTAAAAATCAGTGCAAGTCCCATATAAATAGATAATAAATAAATAAATAAGTATTGTTGGACATTTCACACAGCGCTATCTAGCCCCAAATTAAGCAAAGCTTGTACTATGGGAACCAGATAACTGATATAATAATTATATACTTTTTTTTTGTAAATACATACTTATAATATATAGAAAAACACCCAGACACGGAACAAATATCTGTAGATCATGCAAACATTTGTTCCGCGGCGGGAATCGAACCCGCTACCTCCTGCGTCTCAGCCGGCTATACCAACGTCCTCCTCAGCGTGATTGCAGACCGCCTCGACTGTCCGTATCTGAACCACTGCTGTAAGCTCCATGTGCCACACAAGCCCTTCCAAAGAGCATTATGAGTATTTGCGAGTGAGAGTACCTGACTATAATTATTATTTGACTCATGATTATTTTGTTTTCTTTTTTTTTTAACTAAGCACACTTGTACTAACCCATTTGACATGTTTAATTAAGTTTTTATTTTTGCTAACAAATATGGATCTTTGACATCTGAAGTAAATAAATAAATGAATGATATACGCCCACTGCGCCACAGAGGCAGTCATAGATACTTTAGAATTAACATACATAACGAAAGGTTGCAAGCCTCTCGGTTTTTTATCGAGTACATTTCGTCCAGCGGAACTTTTTAACCTGATCCCACCATCTCTATTCTATCATCAGACAGCCAGACGCTCTGCGGTGCGCCACCGCTATATGGTTGAAATACCTCCCATTCGCAAAAAGCGGTTCTCTTCGACCTTTATATGCGCACTGCTAAAGAGTTGAACGCCTTGCCTGAGTTTGTGTTTCCTGATAACTACAACCATCCATCAGTGTGATTCATCGTAGACTGCATCATCGCTTACCATCAGGCCAGATCGTGGGCAAACGCATGCTTATAGTGTATTAAAAAAAACATTATAATACACTACGAAATGTGTAGGTAACCTAGAAATAAAGATAAGCGCGTGTAAACTATAAACTATGTGTAAAGTGGTAACGAAGGCCAAAATATTTTTCTATAGACACTTCACACTTCACATCCCATTATTAATGGGATCCATTAAAAATGAAGTCAGAAGATAAATCAGGTCCCATGGGACCTGATTTCGGGTTAAAAAGTAGCCTATGTGTTAATCCAGGTTATAATCTACACACGTACCAAATTTCATCTAAATCAGTTCAGCGGTTATGATGTGATTCAGTAACAAACAAACATCCAAACTTTCACATTTATAATGTTAGTGTGATACGTAAAACATTATTTATATCCACGTTGTTTCGCGACGTGCTACACTTAGGTGGATGACTTTCAATGAAAGTTCAATAGCATTGCAACAGGTATGTAGAGACAGCATCATTTTGCGTTGTTTTAACCTCTAACGCAAAATGAGGGGGGTTATAAGTTTGACGTATATGTCTATCTGTTTTGGAACTGTGATGTTGTTTTTATGCTGGTTGTTTTTATTGATCAAGCGAAGCGAGATCTCTAAATCAACTTGGGCAAATCGGCGTTGTACGTATAGGTATACAGGGTGTTTGGTAATATACCGACGATATTCAAGTGACGATTTCTCAAAACATAAACAAAGACTTCTCGAAAAAAAAAACTACTAGTTAAGTATATTATCAAATTTTAAAGAAAATCGACTAAGTTTAGGTGATTTATTTATTTATTTTATTTGAATAAAAGAGATTTTATTAGATTAATTCGATATAAAATTTACTGCCTACTCTTGGTATCGACATTCTAAAATAAAGGCCAATTTGTTATCTCTTTCGGAAATGGCTGCGGGTTTTGGGTTAGAAAGGGACAACATGAGATATCTCGAGACGTCACCAATACAGTACATGTGGTTATATGGCAAGCATTATGCAATAGCACATCATATGTTTAATAAAGTGTTTGTTATATCACATGCCAAAATAAATTTCCCATTTCTATGGTAAACATTTAACAGATTTATTTATTATTCTCATCAAAATAACCCCTTTCATTATTGTGCGTATATTATCAAACACCCTTTATGTATGTTTGTTTGTCCGAGAATAACTTTCGAAGCGATGATCCGATCATCGTGATATTTGATGTATAGGTAAATAGTGATGACACAATGCTGGTGTGACTAAATGAGTCAAAAATGTTGGGGATTGTTGAGATATAGGGGTTCAAGTGAGATAAAAAAACGAGACTATTAGGTCAAATGGGACGTTTAATGAAAGCTATTTATTATTACATTTCAACCCCGTTTTTATTTCTAGTTTAACCTTTGTAGTTTTTGAGTTATTAGCTATAGTAAAAACTGAACTTTGACGAAATTCACAGGGTACACCTGTGACTTCACAGTGCTGAAATTAGGTATTCGTGTAGCTTTAGTGTCGCAAATATAAGCAAAAGTCTGAAATCCTGAATAACTTCAATTTCTACCCCAAAAAACGGTAACCCATTAACATGAACTCCCATTACTTGTAATTTGAATGAAACTGTAGGTCAAGTTCTATGGTTGTTTTTCGTTGCACTATTTGAATACTAATAATATTTTTTTTTGTTTTTAAAGGTGACTCTCGAGATCTTAGTTTGGGGCGAACCACTGGTTATACTTAAATCAATTTCAACTGGAGCTATGTGTGTTAAAGATCCGAAGATCGTTAGCACTTTTCCATAGTGAATGGATTTCAGCTGTAAAATGTAAATATATAACCGTGGCGACCTCCGTGGCGCAGTGAGCGAATAGCCAGCTGAGACGCAGGAGGTAGCGGGTTCGATTCCCGCCGCGGAACAAATGTTTGCGTGATCTACATATATTTGTTTCTGGTCTGGATGTTTTTCTATATATTATAAGTATGTATTTACAAAAAAAAAGTATATAAGTATTCTATCAGTTATCTGGTTCCCATAGTACAAGCTCTGCTTAGTTTGGGGCTAGATAGCGCTGTGTGAAATGCCCTGCAATATTTATTTATTTATTTATTTATAACGGATTTTGTATGTGTCGTGGGCTTTTAAAACTTTTAAATAATTCTTGTATTGATAGACGAAAACTCAAAATTCGCTGTGGATAAATAAATCCAGTTACGCCTAGGCCTACAAAGGTAGGTAGAGAAATTAAAAATAAGTTACACAAAGTGAAACAACGTATATTCCGTGGGTATAAATAAGTATACTTTTATAAAAAAGCGTACATATTTTTATAAAAGCTACTGTTTTTGGGGTAAAAAATTCAAGATTAGACGGGAAAGTTTTATGAGTTTTCTCTGTACATACGAATAAGTTTGAATGAGAGAGTAAGTCTTATTTTATTCTGAAAGTTCTGTTGACTGGGTGGTAGACCATATGATTAACTCCACTCTATATATTGAAAATTTCCTTAATTCTGTATAGTAGTGTGCTTATCCATAACCTATCCATAATCCTTTAGACTTAAAAATTATAATAATATTATATTTATTTACAGTTAGAATATACAATAATAACACATATTTACAATATAGAACACCTACCTAAAATGAAACAGATTATGAACTATTGAAATATAGCTGCAGACTATTTATACTTGTCCTAATTAATATAATACCTATATATATATATATATATATATACCTAGTCAGGTCACAAATTCTGTCACATGTTTAATATAAAATAATTGAAACAAGTTTATTCATTATGTAACCATTTATATACCAAAATGAACTTAACAAAACATAGATTCTTATGACACTAAAGTTTATTCAAAATGACCTCCGTGATTTTGAATACAGGCCTTCAATCTGCGCGGCCAGTCGTCTATCGCAGCACGAACGAGGTCTATGTCAATATCGGCGGCTGCCTTAATCAAGGATGTCTTGAGTGACTCCAAATTGGGATAAGGCTTTGAGCACGCCTTTTCCTCCAAGTGTTGCCATATCTTGTAATCTAACGGATTCAAATCTGGACTGGAGGAGGGCCAGTCTTCGTGCCGGATGAAGTCGATTTCACGCGCCGCCAGCCAGTCTTGTGTGCTCTTCGCTCTATGAGCTGGCGCCGAATCTTGTTGGAATACCCAGTGCCTGTTATTGAACATGGTATGAGAAACAGGTTCCACAAGGTTCGTCAGGACAGTATTTTGATACACAACTGCATTCGTTTTTACACCTTTCTCACAAAAATGTACCTCTGTTAAGCCCCAATAAGAAACTCCCAACCATACCATGAGCGAGGATGGAAAATGACCTTGTTGGACACGCGGAATACGGTTGCTCGCTTCTTCACTACTGTGTGCGTACACCTTATCATTTTGTTTGTTGTAGCTCTCTTCTACGGTAAAAATTTTTTCATCCGAAAAAATAATTTCCCGACATTTTTTTCCCGCGTACCGCTTCAACAAAGCGCGGCATCTCTTCAGTCTCAGGTCCATTAGACGAGCATTCAAACGATGTCCTGTTTTTCTTCAATATGCCCGAAGCCCTAGTCTTCATTTAACACCCTTTTCACCGTGGTTCTGCTTAACCCCATCTGAAGGGCCAACAGTTTCTGCTTACGTTTGGGATTTCTTTGAATTCGCGCCTTCACAGCTTTTATCACTGCTGGAGTCCTAACAGACCGAGGGCGACCACTTCTTGACCTGTCATCTACACTAGAGTCTTTATTGTATCGTTTGATGGTGCGATAAACGAATCTTTTGGTTATATTAAAATTTTTCAGTATGTCAAAAATTTGAATTGGCGCGTAACCGCAACGATGCAACGCAATAACTGCAACACGGTCTTCTTCAAGCGTCCACTCCATATTTAAAAATGAGTAAAATTCTAAAAAGTATACATTTTTATTTTCATGAACAATTCGAAATTCGAATTCTATAAACTTTTTTGTGGCCAGCATTCTAAAAGAAAAGTTTTTACTGTGTGACAATACTTATGACCTGATAATAATCATAAGGTAATGTATACATATGTTTATTTATGCCTCACTGTTATAAGATATCAGTACTTATGCAAATTTATTTATGTAAAACGATAACTACTCTTATATGTATATAGAACCCATTTACAAAATAATCTTTATATATTAATATTTACAGTCGATTAGTAGGTACATCTTTAATATTACCCATTTATTTATTTTTAATTTTACTTATTAGTATACACTTATTGTTATGCAAGATGTGATCGTAAACGACCACAGGTTCCCAACCCTAGTTTTAAATGTACTCTTGTAAAAGATTTTTGATTTTTTTTTTTTTATATACAGGGATTTATACATGTATAAATAAATCCTAAAAACTATTATCGTTGTTATAACAAAATCCTCTCCATCCAAAGGTTGCCTGAAAGAATACGCTTCTAAGCAAAAAGACCACCCATTGTACTATTTGCTTTGTGTTTTCTATTTTGTTTGTATTTTTTGAAGTAAAAACTTGAGCATTTTTGAGATGGGAAAAAACCATTGAACTCGTGAGACTGTTACCGTTACCGAGACTTCTGTATATAAGTATATGTAGTGTAGTCTGCTTTTATTCAAGTTTTCACTTCTGTCGACACTTCCGGAGTGCCACTTTTTTTGTATATATGGTGTATAAAGTGTTTTATTCGTTCATTCAACTATACACACTTTTTGGCAGTCGTGTAATAAAACAGGAAGCTTTTGGTCATTATTAAAAGTTCTCTATTAGTCCTGCGTACCAAGTTTGTTTTTTTTAATTATATCACTGAATATAAGTGTCTTGAATTAAAAACAGATGAAAAGAAAAGCCTTCTTTAAGAAATGTTTTACAAGCGAAAGATAAACGTTTTATACTACCTCACAATTCAAATCCAAATCCCCAAGTGCGTTTCACCAATCTTCTGGTCCCATGAGCGCCCAAACCTTTTCCGCCCACGTCATCTATAAAATCGCGAGAGTCACTCAAATGTATCCAACTCTTCTGAACAAAACCTATAATAATGTTTTATTAGCAATCTGCCAGGGATTTGCTCGTGTGGATAAAGGAACATGATATGTGTTTTGTAAATTCAATTTGGTTTACCAACTTTAAAAAAACAATAAAGTAAAGATGGGTTAGGCGAACTACACAATGAACAGGCGACATAATGATGGCGATGAAACACACATTTTAAAGAATAGAATAAAATAGAATAATTCTTTATTATACACCAATTCTTTATTGAATAAATTAAAAAAACTAATTTATGCTAAATAGAGTACAATGAGCGGCCTTATCACTGAAAGTGATTTCTTCCAGGAAACCTTTGGATGGAAAGTAATGAGCGAAGCAGTAATGGACAGCGGTGCACAGAGTATATTTACAAATGAAAGAAATAAAACTATATAAAATTATATCTAATAAAATCTGTACTTATATCCCTAATACATAAATAAATACCTAACGATAGACTAATGTATATTATAGTAAAGTAACTAAAGTATATGTAACTAATAACCTAAATTTTACAGATATTCTAAAACGAAGTTTATTAAAATAATTATTAAATAAATAAATAGGTAACTCAAATAACAAGAAAGCTAGGCATTAAGGTAATGCTGCTTTAATCTTAGCTTAAAAGAATGCTGTGAACAGCTTTAAGCTGAGATTAAAGCATCAAACTGGCCTGAGACTGGCTCCTTCAGGAGCCAGTCTAATTTCCACAGGCAAAGCATTCCACAAGCGCACTGCTTCGACAGTGAATGATTATATTAATTAATTTAAATGTATGTACCATTTAGTTTAGTTTTTATAAAGTGATATGAATCACGACGTACTTTGATACCATTCTCAAAATGCTTCACTGTTTTATGTCATTCCGGTTTTCGTCCCAAGTCGCACTGTTTTTTTATACTATCTGATGAATCAACCATATGGCCCACCTGATGTTAACTGGTAACCATCGCCTATAACAAAGTATTGCCTCGTAGGTCACGCACCTTAGGAACGTGCCCTACGATGCATTGCCCTGCATCCATCAGCTTGAGGCATACATGTGTTAAGCCTCATGTGCCCGTAATTTCACAGGCAACCATTCCCTTCAAACCGAAACACAGCAATGCTGCTTGGCGGCAGAAATAGGTATGGTGGTAGTACTTTCCGTTACTCACAAGGAACTCTACTACTCTTAATTAGAATTAGAATAGATTCTATCTATCTCTCTCACACAGCGAAAAGGAAAAAAAATAAAATATCATATATAATTATTTTGGTAGCTTATGTTTACTTAAACTTATGTAAATTATAGAAAGTACTAGCTTCCGCCTACAACAAACTAAACATGCAAGCGTGGTTTATCAATTAAAAATCGGTCAAGTGCGAATCGAACTCTAGCGCCGAGGGTTCCGTACCTACCCATTATACAGCCATAATAAAATTGGTATCATTTTTATTGGTGGCTAAGTTTTAAGTGTGTGTGTGTGTGCTGTAATAATTGAGTTGTTAACGTGTAGTTCGATTAGTAAGCGATAATATTTATTTATTTACCTTATTTGAGGTTGGTGCCGATTAAGTTAGTCTTCTCAATTGTATGAGCGCCCATACAACTCAGAGGACTATCTTAATTAGCGTCAACTATTAATGTATGGGGACACACTCTAATTTTCAACTTTTTTATTTTTTGGAATTTATCCTTTATTTGTGCCTTGCTTTTTGCATATAGGTTTTCGACCCAAAACCTATAGGGTACTTCCGGTTGACCAAGAATTGTCAATTTTGGTTAAAAAAAAAGTCTTATAGCACAAGTAAAGGAAAATTTTCAAAAAATAAAAAAAAGTTCAAAATAAAGGTAAATTTTGGTACTTACAAGTTTTCACGAAAATCTAAATTTGCCCATATCTTTTTATCGAGTTGACTCAGGACCTTGATTTTTATAGACTTAATAGGCACTAAAGACTTCAGTATCTGTTATAAATTTCAACTTGCTAGGTCCACCCATTTCTGTGAAAATCGGTGGTGACACACGGACAGACGGACAAGAGAGTGATCTTATAAGGGTTCCTTTTTTATCTTTTGAGGTACGAAACCCTAAAAAGTAACTTACATTTTAGTCCAAGTCACTATTTATTTATTTACCAAATTACATCAAAATCGGTTCAGCCGTTACGACGTGATTGAGTAACAAACAAACATCCAAACTTTCGCATGTATAATATTAGTGTGATAGGTAGGGTATTGTAACCGCAGTCACACGTGCGCCGGAAACCGACACAGAGAGCTGTTGCTTTGTAATTATTTTCATGATTTTGAGTTTCGTGGGGAATAAGGAATAATAAGGTTTTGTATTTAGGATTTGTAGGAATATTTACAAAATTAGTAATCATAATATCTACATCAGGCTTGAAGAGCAACATGTTAATTTTCAAAGGAAAGCCTGATTCTTGTTAATTCTACTTTCGACCGGATTAAGTTGAATTTGATGCCTGACAAATATTGAGATTAAATCGAAACTTTAATTTGACAGCATTGAAATACTGTAATTCGCCTACTGTTAAAATTGAGCCCTAATAATACCGTCAATGTTCTATGTTGGCCAACTGAGTGTACCTCGACTTCAGACCTGGAGATTGTAGGCTCGAATCCCGGCTGGGCAACAATGCCAATGTGTACCACCAATTTTTTTTTTTAAGCCATTTAGTATAAATGGCCCAATTACTCTTACTCCCTATTCTGGACTATGCTGATGCCTGCTACCCGGGTCTCACTCAGAATCACTTCGAGAAATTTGAGCGCCTTCAGAAGGTTTGTATCAGGTTTATATTTGGATTACGAAAATAATAAATAAATATTGCTGGACATTTCACACAGCGCTATCTAGCCCCAAACTAAGCTTGTACTATGGGAACCAGAACACTGATAGAATACTTATATATTTTTTTTTGTAAATACATACTTATAATATATAGAAAAACACCCAGACACGAAACAAATATCTGTAGATCATGCAAACATTTGTTCCTAGGCGGAAATCAAACCCGCTACCTCCTGAGTCTCAGCCGGCTATACGCCCACTGCACCACGGAGGCAGTCCACGGCAAAATATGACCACGTTTCTGATTTTCGCAAGAAGTTCAAGTCCCAGCTACCCATCCGCTACCGCAGGAATACTCATACTCTTTTTCTCTCTTGTACAGTATTTTGTTTAATCTTTCTAGTACTTCTTATCTCAGAGAACGCTTTGAATATCTCCATCTATCTAATCCTCGTGCGTTGAGCTCTTCTAAGTCCTTGAAACTCCTATCCACTCTTCTAACTTCTATGACAACTCCTTTACTGTACAAGCTATCCGTTTATGGAACTCTCTTCCTTCTTTCATATGATCTGCCAAATCCCTTCCTAAAAACGCTATTGTTTAAGCACTATTTGTCTGCATCAGAGAGCTGAGTCATCTTATTGTTATTGTTGTATTTGTTATTACATCTGTCATTGTTATTGTTTGTAATACAGCTGTTTCATAATTGTATTTTATTTATTATTATTATTTTATTATGCTAGAATGTTTATATATTACATATTACGTGCCCTGGTATCTATTTATTTTGTTTTGCTTATGTAAGTACACAGTTATATAAAAAGCTTTAGTTATAAAGCTACCGTCCTTTAACGTTCTCGTAAAATCCAGTCCATCCAAAGGATGTCTGGAAGAGATCGCTTTTAGCGATAAGACCGCCAATTATACTATCGCGTTTCTAGTTTTTAGGGTTTTATAAATGATTTGTTAATTGATGTGCCATATACAATAAACCGTTTTCTATTCCATTCCATATTTTCTTCTCAAATGGTAAAGGCATATTTTTATATACGAGTACTAGACTCTTTACTCAAGGTCTTCCGCAGTGTGGGGTTTTTTACGAGTATTTATAAAAATTCAAAATAGACTTTTCAAATAAATATCATAATTTAGAAAAGATTTCTTCTAGTAAACCTTGTTGCTAGACACAAGTGTTTGTAAAGGTTCAATCGCATGCAAATGCGACCGCGTAGCTTGCTCATTGGCGAGGTCATTGCACTTATCACTATAATCTTGTTACTACAACATAGGTACGGGACGCATACTATAGATGCTTATAATGCGCATGTTTTTCCTCGTGTTCATTATAATAGATATCTTGTTCATAGAAACTGATATAAATAATTTTTTTGTTTAAAAATTACTTTTTCAAAAGAAGCTTTTATATAATTCATAATTAGAGCCACAAGCAGATTCAAATGAGCCCAAACAGTAGTAGCCTACTATAATCCATTCGAAGTTTCGCTGTCTAGCATCCGTCTCCATTATGAGACCAATTCTATGGTACTATATTATTGATTTGTCACCGAAGTTACATATGTATTCCAAATTCAGCTCAATTGGTTGAGGGGAACGTGTTTAATATTCAGTTGCAAGATTACACCCGGATAAACATATGTATATACATTGCAAGTTAATAAAAAGCTTGTAAGATAATGACTTCTGTATTATAGTATCATAGAATAGCAGACATAGGAAATGTCAAAGCTTAAATATGTGCTATATACCTGGGTACCGATCGACTATCATGGGTTATGTAATAGAGAGGGGATAGTTGAGGTTATCCTTTAATAGATAAAAACGTTCTAGTAATCATGTTCTCGGCAATTTAAGCACTAAGATAACTGCTTTCAAAGATTTTGTATTTAAATGAGCAAGTTAGATTTAGGGGTATGCGGAATACCCTGAAATAATATCAAATAAATGTTTTTTAAAACCTTAGGGGTTTTGATTTCTCCCACCAACACACATGGAACTAGTTACATACTTGAATCACTTTGAATCTTCAAAATTACGTAATTTCTCTTTTGTTTGTTTTTGATTCTATCTTTGTAACCTTATTTTTCTTTGAACTCAAACAAAGCAATAATCACGGCATCTATTAAAAAGCTAGCAAACTCAATTTAGTTGTCGTTGCAATTTATATAGGAACAAACGCGATATTATAAAATGCTATTTGAACAGTGTCTCGGCCTGTTGCAATATCCGGTAAACTCTAGAATTCTCGAAAAAGCACGTTGCTTTTACCGTTTTACCTGGGAATACTTATAATAGATTTTCATTTTTATCACGAGGAGAATATACTAAACGAATTTCCATACAAAAATATTAAACTTTTTTCTACCCCAAGGTTTATATAATCTCGTTGATATTTTTACAAGCTTTTTGCAATGTATTGTATATTTGTCCGGGTGGAGTCTTGCAACTGAATTTTAAACCCGTTCCTTTCAACCGATTGAGCTGAAATTTGGAATACATGTGTATCTTCGTGACAATGCAATAATATAGTACCATGGAGGTGGGCTCATGATGGAGACGGATGCTAGACAACGGAACTTCTGAATGGGTTATAGTAGGATACTAGTGTTTGGGGTTACAATTGTATGTACGAACGTGAAAAATAATATGTTGACGTATAATGTTGATTATCAATAAATAACTATTATGACTATTATTATTATTATTATTATTATGGGCTCATTTAAATCTGCTTGCGGCTCCGATTGTGAATTTTATAAAAGCTTGTTTTGAAAAAGTATATTTACAACAAAAAACTTACAACTTACTTAAAATACTGAGCCCCTGCTTGTGAACTTAGAAGCATAGTTTTAATTGCGTACCATTGACCTCAAAGGCCCCTGACGTGTATTCGCTGAATTGATGAGCTACTTTCACAGTATGGGCATTTTTTTAATCGAAACAGAGGTTAGTCGCCATCAACTGATAATGAAATCCATTTGCTACGTAAAAACCAAAAATATTTTGAACAAAAAACTTGAATCATTATTATAAATACGGGATTTATCACGTACGTTCACAAATTGAACCGAAACATTGTCGATCGAAACACCGCTAAGACAGTACGTGATAAATCCCGTATTTATAATAATGACTAAAATAAATCACGAAAGCTTTGTAAGTAAAAAACTTGAAGGAAACAAATGATGGGCCGAAAGTACATACCTACTAAGTCACTTCAAATGTAGACAATATGACGGCATTCCTTTTGGAATATCACACAAATGAAGAGTGGAGAAGAGCCTTAAGGGGTTTTCCCCTCCTTTTTTGCTTGACAGAGTTTTTCTAGCTCTTTCTAATCTAGGACAAGATGAAGCATTCGAGGAAAAACGGAGTCCAATCGTGACCGGTAATACTGAAACTGAATTTATAATCTATTTGCTAGGTTTTTGATAAATTGTGGAAAACGCCTTTTAATATTTTATAAGACATGTAACATTTATAATGCTTAAATGTTTTGAGAAAGTTATTATTATCAGGTTAAATCACTATCACTTAAATCACAAGCAAAAATTTGAATGTGCGATATCCTCACCCTTTCGTATTGTAATTCTCAAGCCACGCCTCGGCCAAGCCATCCACCATTGATTACCGACTACACCTAATCGGAAAACTTGGGTGGACATTCTTTTACTCAGTCAATCACCATTAGATGTTATTAGTTGAGCAATGGATCAAAAGGTTACGTTATTCTACTTACCTAGATACCACAATAGCGAATATTCGAAATCATGCAGGAATATCTGTAATTATTGTAGGTTTCGTAGAGGCTCTACGGCGTAGCAGTGAGCCTACGAAAAGCTACTACGATACAAATTATATTAATTTTAGATCACTTTTACTTTGTTTACTTATACTTTAAAAAAACCTTTTAATGGTTTTCTACCCAATACCTATATACCTTATATTTTTCCACGTAAAAATATGTTTATCGCATGAATGTTTGTGTGTAAATCGTTTTTACTTCGTGACAACCAAACTATATATACTTAGACGATTTAGATAACAATGGTTATAAAGAAATCATTGAATCCTAGAGATGACGTAGAATATGAATAGATTGAAAAAAATTAGTGGCACTCCGGGAGTGCAGACAGAAGTGAAAAACTTTGCGCTCAATGTTTGGGTATTTAAAATTTAAAACAGACTACACTACAGATACTTATATACAGAGGTGTCAGTAACGGTAACAGTGCCGCGAGTTCAATGGTTTTTTCCCATCTGAAAAAGTGCCCAACGCACCTAAAGAATTTTTCACTTCAAAAATCAAACTAGTGGCACTCCGGGACTGCCGACAGAAGTGAAAACTTGAACAATTACGTGGGTATTTTCTAATCGTCAGCAACGGTGTCGGTAACGGTAACAGTGTCACGAGATCAATTGTTTTTCCCCATCTCAAATATGTCCAACGTGCTTAAAGATGTTTTCACTTCGAAAATCAAGCCTACAAGACAAGTCTCCATCTTCAAGTCGGCCGCCGATACTGCTGGATAGACGAAGTAAAAGCTAATCTGAGCGAACTTGATGCTATCCGATGGCGGAAGATGGCAAAGCACTGAGAAGCTTGAAGAAGTCTTGTGTTAGAGGCCAGTTTTGATTTTAACTTCGTCATCATCATATCAGCCAAAGGTTATGATGAAGCCGTCCACTGCTGAACATAGGCCTACCCTATATAGTTCCAGAGGAAACGATCTTGTGCGCCTTACACCCAACAGCTCCCAGCAACCTATATCAGGCCTTCTTTCCATTTAGTGGAGGGCCATCCAACACTGTGCTTTCCAGTGCGTGGTCTCCACTCGAGAATCGCGTGGCCGTCAGTTCTTCGAGCTATGTGCCCTACCCACTGCCACTTCAGGTTGCTAATCCTTTGTGCTTTCGTGACGTCTTCTCGACCAAAATACTTCAGTATCTTAAGACGAAAGTCTTTGATCATTGTGTGCCACCAGCGATGAAGTATGGTACAGAAACGTGATCTCTCACTATGGGCCTTAGGCTCAAGGTTGCTCAGCGTGCTATGGAGAGGGCTATGCCTGGTGTTTCTCTACGAGATCTCTCTCTGCCGAGCGTAGTGAACGTCATGCTCGGCAGTGAGGGATCGTGGCGGGCGATGGTCTCCTTCTGCGAAGAGGTGATGACGCAGAAGGAGACTGCGGAGCGGGCCAGGGTGGGCAACGCCTCTTCGGACCCGTTCCGGCGCAGAAAAACGGCAACAAGGAGGAGGCAGTTTGCTCGTCTCCTTACTCCTCCTTTATAAGTGGGATCACGGGCTGCGAGTCGGGGGACTCACAGCCGGCTTGCACGACCTTGCACGTCTCGTCTTGAGGTCTTGAGGTCTTGCCGCCTAGTTGTTCTCAACTGGGCCTACCGCCGGGGCAGAGTGGTGAATGCTAGCGCGACCCTACCTTGCCCCATCTGGGCGGAATGATTGCTCACCGTGGTGGTTTTAGCCGGTAGGAGTCCGGCATAACCACGCTGATGCCCCCGCGTTGGAGTGGTATCCATGAGGATTCCCCCATGTAAAAAAAAAGAAATGTTGTTTCTCTACGAGATCGAATCAGAAATGAGGAGATTCGTAAACGAACCAAAGTCACCGGCATAGCAAAAGGATTAGCAAAATGAGCAAGCTGAGTTTTACCTCAAATGAAGAAAATAGTACTTAAGTTAAATGATCATTTGTATTTCGATTTGGCGGTTGATTTTGTGCACATCCATAGTAAGAGTTTAATTTAATGATTCGCAATAATTATGTAGTTATTCACGATCGCTGGACTTGTAGAGAATTCAGACATTAATTAAAAGAATTGGATTTTACTGTAATGAGAATGGAATGACGTACTTTTTGACATTAAAATCAGATAAATGAGAGAGATAATGATAATGAGACAAATAAATGGAACCACACGCCATGAGACCTAATAAACAATAAAACAAACACTTGGTTCTCAGATGAAAATATGGTTAGAAATATGTTTTCGATCCCTGAATTATAGACATCTCCGCGTAGTCAACTACCTACAGTTAATCAACGCGGTTTGTACGATGTGTACTTCGAGCTTATATTCACCACATTTCACTATTTGGCAGTGGAACAAATGAATAGGTAGGTACGTGGTTTGTGTGTCAATCGCCAACGCACTCCATGTTAGTCAGGTTTGATTTGGTAAATACGTGGTTTTGATGTATAACTCAAACCTTTGCCTGAGGCAAATATGCTACCTGTGATACTGCAGAACGATTTGAGTGTTTGAACGTAAAAGTAATTACTTTACGGATCTATAATGAACAATATTTGGTTCTGAGACATTCGTTGACAATGCTTAGCTAGAGAAACTGCAATATTTTAAATAACTTAATTAAATTAGATCACTTGACAAATGTCGCTCTTTAGCGATAACACGGCTTATACTTGCTGTGACATAGCAAAATGCTGAGTTGGAACCTGTTTGTGGCGGCTACTAATAACTTATATTGGGTAATCTTTTGTTGTACTGTATTTTTGTGTGGTTAATTTTGTTGTTATTAGTGGTTGGCATAATAAAAATATTTTCTTTCTTTCTTTCTTTCTTTCTTTTATATATTTTGTAGTGGTTATAATGTGTCATTGCTTTTATTAGAACAGTTATCTGGTTTCCATAATATTAGTTTAGGGCTAGATAGCGCAGTGTGAAATGTTCAGCATAATTTATTCATTTATTAAAGTGAAAAATAAATAATTTTCCGGCTAGTGATCTAAAGCAGTGCATAATTTACTGATTAAAACGGGTATTTATCGCATATGCACCTTTTTTATTTGTTATCCCGACGTTTCAGCTGTGTTACACAGCCGTGTACCTTGACGCATTTTACACTTACGCACCTTGACATGCATATAACGCGGGCTGCAAATGTACGTCACCGGTAGAATTATCAATCGGCTATCATTAGCTATCTATGTATGAGAAAATGAATTTTCTTCATAATTTTTTTTGCGTGTATTTTTCCGATATAGTTATTCTGTTATTCGGGGCGAAAACAAATCCAACAAATCAAAGATCATCAAAAAGCGGTTAAGTCGTTCTTGATTTATAAATGGTGTAACTAACCCGACTTTGTTTTATATATATAGATAGATATAGATAGATGTAATCGCGTAAGTTTGAAAAATACTAAAGCAGAGTTACCAAAATATAAAATTTCATAGGATGAAGAAGTGAAAGAGGCTACATGTACAACGCGAGATCTAGGTAGTAATTTCCTCTCGCCACCCGCATTCGTTCTCAATGCGTGCGTAATATAAAGCCTTCTTTGCTAAAGAAAGTGTGAAGATGTGGGTTGGTGTATCATGCAAGCTAAAAATAGAGCGTGGACGTTTATAAACAAGATCGGTCAAGTGCGAGTAGAACTCGTGCACCGAGGGTTCTGAACGTAGATAGGTTTATTTATGTTAATTAAGCAGCGCCATCTAGTTATGTGACCGGTAAACCAAGAAAACTTTAAGACAGATATCTAAAAAACTGTTTTAGATAGAGACTTTGTTATCATTTTCCTGTAATCTCTAAAACATTTCATAATAAAAAAAAAAAAATTTTGGAATGTGTAAATAAATTTCTACCCTACTCAAATGGGATATCTTTACAAAGAGTTTGATTTACTTAGTAACCCTATTTTGAAATATTGACCACCACCATTTAGGCCTTTTTGGCCATCAAAAATTTTTTTACTTGCATTAGAGGAAAGTCAGTATTATTTAACTATTCCAAATTTCAAACCGATAGGTGTACTGATGATGAGATATATAACAGAAGGAACTATCTGTAACAGAAGGACATACAGACGGACGGATGGTCGAAAAAAGTCGCACCGTTCCGTTTTTACAGTTTTGGTCCAGAACCCTAAAAAGTATTTTTGCTATGTAGATCCAAGAGATATTTAGCGTTAATTTTATCTGTAGTAACTGATATCTTCCATTTCATATTTTCATATATATTTATTTTGCATACATATACATATACGATTTATACAGTACAGATAACAAGTACCATAAGTACATGTACCCTGTTAGGGAACTGTATCAGGAACCAAGTGCTATGTATGTTGGGTCTTTTTATTTCAAATTTCAATGCAAATTTAACAGGGATGTCTCGACAGAGCTTACGTATTTAAACAATTTGGGGACAAAACCCTGGGTCTATCCGAAGCCCTTCGTGTTTTCAAAATTATTTCTGAGCATTTGGTCGAAGTAACGTGTGATCCGAGAGCTGGCGCTTAACTGGGTCAACACAATCATTGCAATTCAGGGGGGTAATTCAGCCAGTGTCTTGGGAACGCTCCGCCTGGTAGTGAGTGATCAGGAGCAGTTGAGCTACCTATAGATCACTTGCAACTGTAATTAGATGATTCACTTATTTATTTTGTATATTTAAAGAGATGTATTATGGAGGCTCACGAAGGAGGCTGTGCACAAAATAAGTGTAGCACAGAGAGCCATGGAGCGCGCCATGCTCGGCATCACACTCTGAGATCGAGTTCCCAATACCGAAATTCACAAGCAGACTAAAGTACAAGACGTCAGCAAGCGAATATTGGGGCTCAAGTAGAGTTGGCCAGGACACTTGGCCAGACGTAGTGACGACAGGTGGACTAAGGCACTAACAGGGTGGAGGCCGAGAACTGGCCATTGAAATAGGGGACGTCCACCAGCGAGAGAATCTCTGATCATACTTGGGCAGTAAGCAGATAATTTTCATGCAAAATTACCAAAATCAACGTGTTTTAAAAATTCCTAAAATGCAGCTTTACAGAATACGGAATCTTTCACTGTGCTTGGTTCGACACACGTTTGACCGATTATTTTATACAAATGAGAAATATATAAGGAGTTACCTGTCGTATTCCTGTGGTTTACTCTTGCTATCAGAATTGTTCACCGCTTACGTACCACAGCTAAGTAGGTTAACAAGTTTGAAGCTGTATTGTATAATCAACAGGTATTGGCGTCGAATACCCGTAAGTTCTATATATTTCACATATAGAACATGATTTACTTAGTGATATATTTTCAGAACACGGGTTGGGATCAGGTATGTGTGATAATGTATGTAGGTCGACCCCTTACCCTGCGGAGCGATGACATCGTGACGGTCGCAGGAAATCAGTGAATGGAAGTAAAGCCGAACACAGAGAACTCAGTGTTTATGTAGTAAATAATTATAGGTTTTTATCATAATATGTATTTTAGGTTTAGGTATATTTCTTTATGGGCCGTAGAATAAGTTAATTAATATCCTGTAACCATTTTCTTGTTGCCTGAAATAAATGATTAAAGCCGATCGGTGCAGATTTTTTATTTTAAAAAATTATATTAAAGAACTTCAGTAAATTCTGTACGTTCTGGGTACGGGTAGAAGTTCTTAATTATTTTTTTTACTGAGTGAGTAGCGTCCATGAACAACTTTTTCCAGATTATAACTTTTTTTCGTGGAGGCTCTTTACTTCGTTTATAAAATACTAGCTGACCAATCCGCAGCTTCGCATGCTTTTCAATAAAAACATTACCTTCCTTCTGCGCAGTTGAGTAAAAGTAGCCTATGTCCCCCGGGGATACTGTAGCTCCCAACGGTGAAAATTTTTTTAAACCGGTGCAGTAGTTTCGGAGCCTATTCAATGCAAACAAACAAACAATCAAATATTTCCTTTTTATAATATTAGTATTGATACGATGTTTATTTCAGGACTAATCGGAAACGTTTACAATAGTTGACTTTTGGTTATTTACCTAAAATGGTTCATTTAATGTAGTTTAACCAAAAAAAGCAGAATTTTACTGACCGTTCTCTCAATGAAAAAAGTTAAATTACCAAAACTTGGAGCAATAATAGTTTCCTATTCTTGTAGAGTTGTATAATATCTATTCATTGAAGGACTTTAGTTTATTAGGAAATTAGTTTTATTAAATATATGTACTTAGAATAGTCATGTGGATTTGTTACTATCATTAGTGTATTTTTACTTTGTGTTTTCTTTCCTTACATCAATAATTCTATTGATTGTCAAAATTTACTAGTGTTCTTTGTTATTGTTACTACATTTTTTTAGCGCATGCGGTGTTTACCTATAACTGTTGTGCAATTAGTACCTACTTACATTAATTTTTAGTTAAGCATCTAATATTGTTACAATCGTTGGTAGACCTAATAAATAAATAAATAAATGGAGTGAATGACCTTGGGTATACAGATATTTTATATTTCCATTTGTAAAAACCACTTTGCATTAGTTTTCTTCATTTTCCTAATTTGTTTATTAAGAAACACCGTCCATTAAACAGTCAGGCTCATTATAAAATATGATAAATCTGGCAGGATTGATAAACGACAGTCATAAAATATGGAAGTTGTTTAATATTCATTTAGATTCTAACTTTATATCGGGGAATCGCAAATTAATTTCAGAGATGGGTAATTTGAATTTATGTAAAACATGCTGGTAGTGAAGGAGCTGGTAGCGTTCGTGAAGGTCAAATAAACTAGTGAGTTGGGATTATACTTGACTAGTAAGACCGCTTTTTTGCCCTTTTCAATCGAATATAAAAGTATCAATACATAGAACAAAACAGATCTCAATTTAATCATAATAAACAAATTCGGGTTAGTTACATCATTTATAACTCAAAAACTGCTGGACCGATTTTGATGATCTTTGATTTGTTGGATTTGTCTCCACCCCGAATAGCAGAATAACTGTTAAAATATCGGAATAATTCAGACAAAAAGAAATTATGAAGAAAATTCATTTTCTCATACATAGATGCAGTGTGTGAGGTTCTCTACACTACTAGTGATTGCCTAAATATTTTGTGTCTAGTAATACCTGGAAGTTTATATTAATATATTATAATAAATTTTTATAATTATATTCTTGCAAATAAACATGCTGTTTTCTTCATTCCAAGGATAATTATTGGAATATTATGACTACTGCAGAAGTTTCAAAGATCGATTGATAAGTTTGTTTAATTTTCAATGAATAAATATAACATTTAGATTTATTAAATAATACGAAGTTACGAACCAGATCAAATTTTGAACCCGCAACTTTCTTTTAATATTTTCCCTTTTTATTTATCTGGTTCCCATATATTAGATAATTTCTTTATTGCCCTCCATTAAAGAATAAACAAACAAAAGAAAATACACAATTAAATCAGAGGTACAATGGTACAAGCTATAAGTACAAGCTAGTATAAATACAAGCTTTGCTTAGTTTGGGCTAGATGGCGCTGTGTCCAGCATTATTTATTTATTAAATACATATTTTTATACTTGCATAATGCTTAATTTTATGCAAATTCTGTCTGGGTCGTATTTATGGCATGTTTTTTTTTATGTTATTTGTGAGGAAACAGGCTAACTGCCCACCTAATGGTAAGCGGTCACCGTCGCCTATTGACACCGGCAACACCCGGGGTATTGTCGATGCGTTCCCTACCCTGTAGAAACCTTTTAACATTTCTCTTGAAGCGTGCCATGTCGTAGCCTAACGGGAAAACCTCAGATTAGCTCATTCCACATCTTGCAAGTATGGGGTAGAAACGATCACGTGAAGCGTGCGATACCCAATTGTCGATGATATGTGGATGAGCTTTATTACGTTGTCGAGAAGTGCGGTACTAAAATCAATTAACATAGCTTGTCAGAATCAAACTCAAAAATCAGTTTTTTCATTTCAAAACGACTAAAATTACCTTACTTGCTCCAGGTATATACATAGCTTGCCCTTCATCGCGGTGTCACTTCTCGGATTGGCGACTGCTTGAATAATTTAAAACTGAACGCTTCTGAGCATCTGAAGCCACAGTAAAATCTCAGTTTCGGTTATAAAAGTCCTTAATGCATATCAAAAGCCTTCAACCTTAACAACATAATGAATATATAATTATATACAAAGGTATCTCGATAAAATATAGTTACAAAAGAAACAGATGAATCATCTAAAGATCGTTACAAACGATCTATGTAGATAGCTCAACTGCTCCAGATCACTACCAGGCGGAAGTACCTACACAGGCTACATTTTCCTGTTGAATTGTAACTCTGTTTATAATCGTGGAACACTAAACTGGTTTCAAATTGATTCCCATTAACACCAACACAAAAAGCTGTAACGATATTTTCCTCAGCAAAATTAAATATGGGAAAAATCATAATCTTCGTAAGGACAAAAGCATTATGTTAATTGACGCGTCGCGTCGGTCGTTAGCTAGTCCCGAAGGCCAGCCCCCTGTTTTATTTATCTTTAAAAATTGTCTACAACAATAAAAATCCATTTACATAACGATAAGAACACACCTATCATCAGGTTTTTCAGTCCAAGGATTTGAAGTATGTTGTTCCAAATTTATTTGAATGCGATATATAAAACAGTAGCAGATTATATCCTGGGGAAGTACATAGGCGTCTTTATTCCAAAAAATAATCTTAAACGGGGTGAAAAAGGGGTTGAAAGTTCCATATAATTTAACTGTCGTTTATTGACGTGAAGTCATTTACATGAAGTGTCACGTCACTTTGACATTTCATTCTGCATTTGATTTCTTTGATAATTTATATGGCAATAAAAAGTTTGCCGGGTCAGCAAGTCACACTAATAATATTAAAAATGTGAAAGTTCGGATGTTTGTTTATTTGTTTGTTTGTTACTCAATCACGTTGTAACGGCTGAACCGATTTCAATGAAATTTGGTATATTCGTAAATTGTAACCTGGATTACCACGTAGGCTATCTTTTATCACATAAATCAATTGTCCCATGGGATAAAAATAGGGTGTCAACTTAAGTTGCAACAGTGAGTTTAGCTTTATTTCTAGGTTACCTACACATTTAGTAGTGTAACGTGTACGAAGTCGCGGCCAGCAGCTAGTGTTATATACGTTTAATAGCAGTAGATTTCAAGTGAAAAGATAAGATGGGCTTCTTTCATCGTGTTCCCCACAAAATGTATTGTATAACAAATCAAAGCACACTTCTATTGTGCAACAGGTATACCTCTTAAGAAGCCTAGAGTAGGTTAGGTATACATATTGCAATTACTAAGGCTTTGGAAGCTTATCCCGCTTACATGGGGGGAATCCATTAGGGCTGCAGCCTCTTTGTTTTGTCACACTGTTATACAACCAGTTGAGAAAATGGGTTCTTAGTGAGATGTTACCAATTAAGAATAGGGTTTTGTTAACTTATTTTATTGTTTGGCCACAAATTTACCAGATCCTAAGCTTGTCTAGTTGTTATAACTTTTGAAACTATCATGGTTATTAACACTATTTGTACTAAAATCGGGATATTTACGAAGATTTGTGAGTTCTTGAGTGTCCCGATATTTCAACGCAGTTGCATGCGCCATGATCACAGGTAAACTGAAGTCTTTGCGAGTGGATAGTTATTGGCAGATATAACGATCTACCCTCTTTCTTAGTCTCTTGCTAGGAATGAATTCACTAATAGAATTCACCTACTATCACTACTACCGGTTTCATTCCCGATCATAACTCGATTCCGATACACAACACTCACGGTCAGAGGGTAGATCGTTATATCTGCCAATAACTATCCACTCGCAGACTTCAGTTTACCCGTGATCATGGTGCATGCAACTGCGTCGAAATATCGGGACACTCTAGAACTCACAAATCATGGTAAATATCCCGTTTTTAGTACAAATATTGTTTAGTTGTTTACCTGGAAAGCATTTTATTCGGATGCGAACTATAATTTTGTACTAGGTAGGTACATTGCATAGTCGTCGGCTAAAAACAAAATAATTTATATCCAAAAAAACAAGTTTATGCTTATAAGTGTTTTGTCCTAGATCTGAAAAAGTTGTCACCTTTTTATTTAATTTCGGCTTGATTACTTTCAAGTTATCCGTCCTAAAATTTCACAGCAGTGATTGACTAACTGTATGCAGGATGTCATCAGACGCATTCGGAAACTACTGAACCCAGTTTGTTGCGTGATTCCTTTCCGCTTTCCGGTGATTATTCGCGAGGATCAGTCGTAATTGGACGATTCAAAATTACGTACAGAATTTATTAGAAAACACTTTATCGTACACTACAAATATCTTGACAATAAATAAAATACCTATTTAGTTAAATCGCAAAATACAATCGGAAAAAATACAGCTTACGAACTCCTATTTTGAATTTTATTAAGCTTTAAAATCTGCATTGAGTACCCAAAAGCAAACAACAAGGGAAGTCCGCTATTGAGAGTCCATTGAGCCATGCATGTATATTGCTTTTACGAGAGAGTCCACGAGCGTGAGGGATTCCGGGAAGCGTGTGGTGATTTCAATGAGCTTTTGTTTTCATGAGTTTTACATCCTATATTCCCGTTTTTCACCCACGTCACCCTTTGGGGACAGTGGTGAAAATTAATGCAGTTATTTAAATTATTTAAGTTAGTAACTCGTTGTTTTGCATGCCGATTTGTTTGTGTGAGGATGTGGCAAAATATGTGAAACCGCAGAATTAATTAAGAGCTTGTTATGTAACCATATGTTTAATATATAACCATATTTTTGGCAATAATTAATTTAAATTGATTTAACTATATACCTCATTCAATAACAGAAAGAATCTACAATTATTTACAATAAAATACAGAAGAAACAGTTGAATCATCTAAATACCGTTGCAAACGAGTCTTAACTTCTCCAGATCACTACCAGGCGGAAGTGTCCTCAAGACACTGGCTGCATTGCCCCGCTGAATTGCAATGATTATGCGTTGACCCAGATAAGCGCCAGCTCTCGGATAACACGTCGCTTCGACCACACGCCCAGAAATAATTTTGAAAACGCGATGGGCCCCGGTACCCCATGAACCCAGGGTTTCGACTCCAAATGGCTCAAATACTTAAGCTCTGTCGAGACTTCCATATTGCGCCGCTTGAGATCTTCGGCCGAATTTGCCGCCGCCGAAATAACTTAGGAGTGATTTCAGGATCACCAGGTTACGATGTAAACACATACGTGTAGACCGTTTTGCCTAGCATGTATTTCAGTATGCAATTTGCCGGTATCTAAAACGATCAACATACCCAGTTTATTATAACTACAAAATGTAACATTATCGATCATAGTTGATCGAGTCGGTAGTTAGAAGCTATTTAGTTGGTTAAGGAAGTCAAAATTAAATAGTTATTAGTCATTAGAGAGGCTTTTTACAATTTTCCTTAAACTAAAATACATATAGGTGGTAGCTCGATATCATACAATCTTAAATTGTGCGCCCCACTACGTTTTTATTAAGTTACTTAATTCCATCATAGTAAAAAACTCTTTAAGGCGATCATTTTGAAACATCTTAATATAAGGAAGCTTTTAAGTAGATAATGAGGAAGGGACGCACAATGTTAATTTGGAATACCGAATTTGACGACCTCCGTGGCGCAGTAGGCGTATAGCCGGCTGAGACGGAGGAGGTAGCGGGTTCGATTCCCGCAACGGAACAAAGGTTTGTATGACCTACAGATATTTGTTCCATGTCTGGGTGTTTTTCTATACATTATATGTATGTATTTACATAAAAAAAATATGTAAGTATTCTATCGTTATCTGGTTCCCATAGTACAAGCTCTGCTTAGTTTGGGGCTAGATAGCGCTGTGTAAAATGTCCAGCAATATTTATATTATATTTATTTATATTTAATATCTCTTCTCTACATAAAGAAGATAAGAGATAATTTTTAAAATTTACAATATTTTCTAATTTTATTTTTATTCACCTGAACACGTGTTCATCAGCAACGGCAATTCCACCCCAAAAAACACTGAACCACCTTTGGCACTACCGTCACAAATGATCACCAATTTAACCTTAATATCCTATTTATAACAATTGTTTAGGAACAAACAGGAGGTAAAAATACCACCAATTTGAATTTAGAATCCTGTTGAAAATTATATATTAAGCTGAGGTTTATTTTTAAATTTCGCGGTTGATTCTAACCAGTGTCGTGAGGAGGCGTCCAAACGATGATGGAACCCGACGCTCACTGACGCCGCCCGGACGCATTCAAACGAGCGAAGGCTTTCTAGGAACCGACCAAGTCACATCTGTTGCTTTTGCTTTGACACCCAGATTAAAACTACTGCTTCTTTGACGGTGTTGCCTAGGGGAGATCGGTTCAAAGGAAAGGCGGTAGGTAATTACAATGCAGCTAAGAAAACAGTTTTCTGGACAGTTATTAAAAATATTAGGTGTGAGTGCGCTAAAATATTTTTAGCTGGTTTAATCAAATTGAAGTATTGCAGATATATGCGAAAAATTGGTCAACTTCCATTTAAGTTGACTTTTTGTAATAGGACAGATGTCAACGTCATTACTGCTTGGTTCTTCTTGTCATAGCACTCTTGGCAGAGTGGTCATGATCGTCATGTCAGGGTTGTTGCGCGATTAAGTACCCTTCTCCACACCCCTCGCACCATTGGTTCAGTGCCTAAAAGAATATTAAGAATTAGATTTTACTCTGATAGGTCTTATCTCAGAGATATAAGTAAGCAAGCTAACAAAGTTGTAGTATGAACTGAAATTGATGCACGTAGATGGTACGAACAGCAAATCACCTGTACTTAGATAAAATCTCATCTGACAGGAGTAGAAAAGACGAAGAGCCCATTTCACGACCTCCGAGTAACTTTAATTGACGGATAAAAATCATTCTCTCTATCTGTTTTCGTGTGAAAACACAAGACGTAATTATATCATTATTTTTAGAGGTGGTGAAATTGGCACTAACAGAACTTACACTCGTAAAGTAAACTATAGTAAAATGTCGTTTCAATGGAAATTTGCAATAAGGTTGACATTCTATAGATACGGATCCACTTGACTTCAAATTAAATCGTATTAATTGTATGAGATGCGATCTTAAATACAGCGACATAAAATAAAATAACAACATGCTTTTTAAAACCTCCCTCAGCATTTTTACTCTCAATATTATGTATGGAAACTTTCCCGGTATGAAATTAAGTCCAGTAGCTTATTTTTCTGTCAAAATTTCTCGATAGTAAAGGACTCAAAACGTACAAGACGCTGTACCACCCTAACGAGATTAATTCCGACCTAAGCATAACGGACTTAAGCGGGTACACTGTAGGCCATGTGTACGTGTCAGTTATTCCAAGGTACCCCAAATCAGTCCCAGATCTAGGGATGCAAACCGGGGCACTTGCCCCGGGCGGCAATTTCATAAGGCGCCAAATTCACGTTTGAAATAAAATCTTGTTTCACAAAGCGCCTAGCATCCAACGCACGTTGTACTATCGATTATTCATTTGATTTCATGATAAATGTAAAGAGGTTTTTACAGAGTAGGGAACGCATCGACATTACCCCAAGTGTTGCCGGTGTCAATAGGCGACGGTGAGCGCTTACCATCAGGTGGGTCGAAAGCCTGTTTCCCCTCAAATAACATAAAAAAATAATTATAAAAAATAAGCCAAAAACACTCTCTGGCTACGCGCGATATCGGTGTAAATATGTAGTCCAGTGAAGTATCCCGAAAATTACATAAAATGTGTCCAAGAAACTTTTCAGAAAGTAAAAAGTGTGTGTGTCTCATATTAATATAATCTTCCTCCCCCCCTCCCCTAATCTCTCAAAGCGCGGGGGGGGGGGCGTCAAATTTCTGCCCCGGTTCGGAAAAATCGTAGATCCGGGGCTGCCCCCAATAATAGGTACGATACGTCATACCGTAAATTAGGGCCAGATGTGGCGCAGTATCGAGTGAGAACCACTTGGCTTATGCTATGATAAATGACCGGCAAAAAGAATTACTTGCCGCGGTTCAATGAATCACCCACGATTTACATAAACATGCCTTGTTTTGGTTTTAGGGTCTGATGCGCAGGAAAGATAAAGGAACGACCTCCTTTTCACCCCCTGTATAATCTTCTTCTTCTTAGCGTGTCAAGAGTTCTACGTTTCCATTCATAGTATGTTGGACAGGTGTTTGGCCACAGCAATGGCATCAGGCGAGGCGGCCATTAGGTCCTCCATCGTGCATGTGTTCGGACATAAAGGGCACATTAGCAAGTGCTGCATTGACTGCGTGGGATCACCGCAGTCACACTGCGTCAAGTTAGGGTCCCTGAATCCCCATTTGCACATACTAAGTCTGCAGCGGCCAACCTGGGTGCGGAGCCTGTTTAAGGATTTCCATACTGGCCACTGCAGATCATGCCCGGGTGGTAACTGTTCCTGTGGGGTGGTAAAATCAGGCGGTGGGGAGTTTCTTTTTATCCACAGAGTGCGTCTGGTAGCAGCCGGGTCATCGCTCGTGGCCCTTGTGAAGCGTTGAAAGCTCTTTCGACTTTTAAGGCGGCCTTGCGGGATGTTATGGTCATATAAAGGGTGTCGATAATCATGCTCTTGTTTGTGCTTTTCAATAGAGCAAGCCACATCTCGTCGCACTCCAGGGGGCGATATGCCTGCCAAAGGGTATATCAGGTTTAGAGGGGTTGGCTTCAGACATCCTGTTATTATCCGGCATGTATCGTTTAACGCGACATCGACGACCTTTGCATGTGCGGACCGGCTCCAGACTGGGCAAGCATATTCGCCGGATGAAAAACACAGTGCCAGGCCAGTAGTGCGGAGTACGTCTGGGGCTGCACCCCATTTGGTAGTTATAAGTCGACGCAGAAGATTGTATAATTACATCCGCTAGTGAAAATTCGGTGGTTGACCTTATCATTGCAAAGGTCAACAAATAATCTGTTCAAAATACTTAAAAACCTAACTATCGGATCATAATAAAACAACATTGTATTGTGTAAGTATGTATATTATTTACAAAAAAAATATAAGTATTCTATTAATTATCTGGTTTCCATAACTTTACTTACCCTGAATACTTCAAGAAGCAATCAGAAGTAGTCATTAAAAAAGCTGCCTCTAGAAATCCACATAAATTATACGTACTTAAAATCAGACTAGACATTTATAAAAGAAATGTTTATGTGAGTGCCATAAAGGTGTTTAATAAATTAATGTTTACCTTTTAATGTTTTGTAATGTTTTAATGTTAACCATTTAATGTTTTTCTTTTTTTTTAATTGGATAGAACTTCGTTTGACCACAATCTCACCTGATGGTAAGTGATGATGTAGTCTAAGATGAAGCACGAAGATCTAGAAGAAACCTATTTACTCTTACCTTAAAGAGGCCCGGTGTTCCATACCTTAGCTATACGCATCAAGAACGTAGAACCAAAACGGTTTGTGCAAATGGGTGATATAACCACAAACACACTGATATTAAAATAACGAAAATTTAGGTATTCCGGTGTCCAATAATTGTTTCTGGGCTTTATAATTAAGCTATGAAATACCTACTTTGAATATTTGAAATAAAAACGGTCTGAAGTCTAAATAAAAACGGAGATCCTCTTGAATCGAAAAAGGAGAAGGTAATATTAGCTAACGAGACTCGAAAGGAAAAAAGTTCTTAAACCATTTACAAATCCAATTTAATTTAATATTACGCTCAGCAAAGACTGAAAATGAGCAATCTTATTACTCGCCCGTCGAGAATCTGTCAAAAACTTTAGCAAACATAGCTCAAGAGACTAAAGTTGTATTATGGATCTTTGAATATAAATTTATGGGATCGGAATAGGGTTGAAATGATTCTGCCAAAGTAAACCAACTAATCTTCCAAAATGTTATTCAAATCATTTCTACGGTAGCTTTTGACCCTAGTATTTTATTTCATGCTTAAGTTATGACGACGCTCATCCTACGCTCAAGTTATACATGATTGAGGTTGTTCGCGTTCACATGTGTGTGATGACGCGAGATAAGCCTTCATGAGCGTAGTCAGACATGCACTTAGACAATTTATATTATAAGTGCATTTGAATAAAAAAATAATATATATTTAAGAAAGTAATTTTATAAAGGGTCCATAATGTGGCCAAAGAATTCAAACTACCCGTGGTGCTGAGCACAGGGTAAAACCTTCCTTTTTTTCGGTGAATGGCGGATTCTGGAAATGGCAGATTCTGGCAATGGCGGATTCTTTAAACGGCAGATGTTATACAGTCAGCTATAAAATAGGTCGGACATGGTAGGTACCAAGTATGCGTATTAGAACTAGAAAAAGATCAGAAGATTGAAAAAATTATACAAATTACATTACAAAGCGAAATTTCAACAATAGAGTTTTAAAAAGATTATGTCGTGTAATCAAAGTAAATAATTAAGTTATGTTTTGTAGAATACGCGTAAAATTAAAAGTAATGTTTGTTTTGTTAAAAAATATAAAAGTTATGTATGTTTTGTTAAAAAAATTTGAGTTATGTTTGTTTTGTTAAAAAAATGAAAGTTATGTTTGTTTTGCTAAAAAATAAAAGTAAGTAGGTAAGTAGTTATGTTAATTTATCTATTAAATTCAAAATTAACAAGAACGGAATTAAACTTATTTCTGAACTGTACACCTGCCGTTTTAAGAATCCGCCATTGCCAGATTCTGCCATTTAAATAATCTACCATTTCCAGAATCCGCCATTCAACGAAAAAAAGAAAACCGTGTGCTGCCATTTCTTTTACATAGGGACGTTAGTTGGTGGTAAAAATTCACCAAGTGTGTCATAAAGTATTGCCTCTTTACAGGCATTATTATTAGAGGTATTTATTTATTTAATACTTATATACAAAATAGAGCAGTGCTAGGAGGACGTACCTAATAATAATAAATAAAATAATGCTGGACATTTCACACAGCGCCATCTAGCACCAAACTAAGCAAAACTTGTACCATGGGAACCAGATATCTGTTAGAATACATATATATATATATTTAATTACATACGTATAATATATAGAGAAACCACCAGATCCGGAACGACAGTACTATCTGTAGATCATACAAACATTTGCTTCGCGGCTAAATCGAATCCGCAACCTCCTGCGTCTCAGACGGCTATTCGCCCACTGTGCCACGGAGGTCGCCGTAATAGTACCTAGTGTTATCTATCAGGCATTCAGGAGTACTACAATAATCACCTATATAAGGCACTTGTCTCATCGCCGGCGAGTAAGCGATTAGCTATCAACTACTTTCCCGCTCAAGAAACGAACAAAAGATATAGATTCCGTGTCAGTAAAAGAGACACGCATATTAATAGTTGATCGCTGGCCGTTCACACTGCCGGCGAGAACTCGCTCTCCACTATTTTGACGCAGCGACTACAACACTCGCTCAGAGATAGTCGCTCAGCGATACGCGCTCAGATGCTCGCTTGGTGGTCAGCGCACACGCCGTGAGATGATGAGTATCGCCCGCCGCTCTCGCTCACTCGCTTTATAGCCCAGCGAGACAACTATAGGAACTACACACTCGCTTCTCGTTGCTCGCCAACTCGTTTCTAGCTTTACTCGCTTCTCGCTCATCGCCGGCGGTGAGACAAGCGCCTAAAGGCGGTTTACGCTGCGATCCGTCCGCTCGTGCTATCAGCATCGATTCTTATAATGTCGTCCTATACTTTGCTGCACTTCCACAAACCTCGTGATTCGAATGCTCCGAAAGACATAAAAAATTAAAAAAAAAATTATACGTTTTCAAAGATCGTGACACTTTTCCATTGAGAAAGTATATTTTTTTAACAAATTTTACCCTACCGACTTTACGTTAAACCGGACACTATACAAAATTTAAAAACTCCAACACCTTCTTTTTGCGTCGGTGGTTAAAAACGCACGTGGACAAAATTCACAGGGTACACCAGTGACCCCACAGTGCTGAAATTTGGTATGCGTGTAGCTTTAGTGACACAAATACAGGGATAGTCTGAAATCCAGAATAACTGCAATTTCTATCCAAAAAAAAACCAATTAGCATGAACTCCCGTTACTTGTAATTTGAATGAAACTGTAGGTCAAGTTGTTTGGTACACATTTCGTGGCACTATTTTGATAGTCAAATATTACAAATAATATTTATTTGTTTTTATGGGAGACACGCGAGATCTCAGTTCGGGGCGAACCACTAGTATAATAGATATTAAAATGAAATAAAAATAGATATACTCGTAACTCATGTCTACGTACAGTCCTTTATAGGTGCATAGAATTGCGTACCTACATCAAATGCATAATAACATTTCGTATCATGATATTTGTATCTCGGATGAGCTTCGCGGAATTCTAATAACGCAAGCAATCACAAGTGCATTTCTCCAAACATGGAGCCGCGAGGTAGGTATTAGAAAGCAAGTAACTTTTCATTACTTACGGCCGTATGTATAGGAATGGAGATAATGCTCAATCAGTACTGAAATGAAAAGATTTATTTGCGTGAAGCATGGGACATCAAGAATTAATCTAAATTGCAACACATTTTAAAGCCACAAACAGGATGTTTATTAAAGTGAAACTTTTATTACATCGTCTCAAACTTTTTCGTCTGTGTGTTGCATGTCGCGTGACGGTCGGCCGCGGAGTAGGGATAAAGTGAAAGGCGCTCGTCAGAGCAGCCGAGGCCAATATGGCGGCGCCTAGTTCGCATCAGCTGACCGTGTAGTGACTATTACTCTATTTGTGCCAACGAGGAAAAATGTCTATAATGTGAAACAAAGTTTCACTTTTACCGTGGTTTCATAAAACCACACAATCCTTTTTGTTTACGCTGCCTATACATACTACGTGTTTTGTTATGTACGACATTAAAGGAAAACACGGGTAGAGTAAAATAGGTTTTTTCAATCCTACCATAAAAAAAAACAAACAACCTAAAATATATATACTTACTAGAGGTTGCGTTGTGCGCGAGCTGCTCGCAGCTCGCGTGTTTTTCTTTTAGTCGAAGAAGTAATTAAAGAGGATATCGAGCTGTTAAAAGCCATCAAAGAGGATATCCATGTGTAAGAAGCAGTCAAAGACGATATCGAAATGGAAGAAGCAATCGAAAAAAAGAGGATTTCCAAGTGGAAGCAGCAATTAAAGAGGATATTGAAGTGAAAGAAGCAATCAAATAGGATATCGAAGTAGCAGAAACAATCAAAGAGGAAATTAAAGTTGAGTAAGCAATCAAAGAGGATACCGAGGTGGTAGGAGCATTCTAAGAGGATGACGAAGTGAAAAAAGCAATCCAAAACGATATCGAAATGGAAGAAGCAATCAAAGAGGATATCGAGCTGTTAAAAGCTATCGAAGAGGATATCCATGTGTAAGAAGCAGTCAAAGACGATATCGAAATCGAAGAAGCAATCAAATCAAAGAGGACATCCAAGTGGAAGCAGAAATCAAAGATGATATCGAAGTCTAAAAAGCAATCAAAGAGGATATCAAGCTGTTAAAAGCTATCAAAGAGGATATCCATGTGTAAGAAGCAGTCAAAGACGATCGAAATGGAAGAAGCAATCAAATCAAAGAGGATATCCAAGTGCAAGCAGCAATCAAAGATGATATCGAAGTGGAAGAAGCAATCAAAGAGGATAGTGAAATTGAGTAAAAGACGTCGAGGACAATGATAAAAATAAAAAACGGTTTCACCAAAAACTTAGACTAATATTTTGTAAAAGTTTCCTCGAGCTATCTCTTCCCGTTTAAAAGATACGAGCGATTTAAGTTTTGTATGAAAACCCATAATTTTGTAGAGTGGAAATCGAAGTAAAAGAAGCAATTGAAGAAAACATATAGGTAAGTAGAAAAAGCAATTAAAATGGATATCAAAGTGGAAGAAGCAAAAATAGAGGATATCGAGGTGAAAGAAGCATTCAAGGAGGAAGACCAAGTGAGAGAAGCATTCAAAAAGGATGTCAAGAGCAATGATGGGAATAAAAAAACTATTCGACCAAAAATTTGTACCAATATTTTGTAAAAGTTTGCTAGGCGTAACTCTTCTCGTTTAGAAGATACGAGCGATTTAAGATTTGTATTAAAACCCATAATTTTGTAGAGTGGGAATTAAAGTAAAAGAAGCAATTGAAGAAAATATATAAGTAGAAAAAGCAATAAAAAAGGATATCAAAGTGGAAGAAGCAAAAATAGAGGATATCGAGGTGAAAGAAGCATTCAAGGAAGAAGATCAAGTGAGAGAAGCATTCAAAAAGGATGTCAAGAGCAATGATGGTAATAAAAAAACTATTCGACCAAAAATTTGTACCAATATTTTGTAAAAGTTTGCTAGGCGTAACTGTTCCCGTTTAGAAGATGCGAGCGATTTAAGATTTGTATTAAACCCCATAAATTTGTAGAGTGGGAATTGAAATAAAAGAAGCAATTGAAGAAAACATATAAGTAGAAAAAGCAATTAAAAAAGATATCAAAGTGGAAGAAGCAAAAATAGAGGATATCGAGGTGAAAGAAGCATTCAAGGAAGAAGATCAAGTGAGAGAAGCATTCAAAAAGGATGTCAAGAGCAATGATGGTAATAAAAATACTATTCGAGCAAAAATTTGTACCAATATTTTGTAAAAGTTTGCTAGGCGTAACTGTTCCCGTTTAGAAGATACGAGCGATTTAAGATTTGTATTAAAACCCATAATTTTGTAGAGTGGAAATTGAAGTAAAAGAAGCAATTGAAGAAAATATATAAGTAGAAAAAGCAATTAAAAAGGATATCAAAGTGGAAGAAGCAAAAATAGAGGATATCGTGGTGAAATAAGCATTCAAAGTGGAAGACGAAGTAAGAGAAGCATTCAAAAAGGATGCCAAGGGCAATGATGGTATTAAAAAAACTATTCCACCAAAAATTAGTACCAATATTTTGTAAAAGTTTGCTGGGAGTAACTCTTCCCGTTTAGAAGATACGAGCGATTTAAGATTTGTATTAAAACCCATAATTTATTGGAGTGGATATTGAAGTAAAAGAAGTAATTGAAGAAAATATAAAATTAGAAAAAGCAATTCAAAAGTATATTGAAGTAAAAATGCCGTCAAAGAGGATTTCGAATTTATAGAAACAATTAAAGAGGATATCAAAGTAGAAGAAACATTCGAAGACGAAAAGGAAGTGAGAGAAGAATTCAAAATGATGTCAAGGGCGATGATGACCGTAAAATAACGATTCCACCAAAAATGTGTGCTACAAAAAAAAATTGATTTTCCAAAATGATCACAGTGGATGTTGCATAATAAAAAAAATTGACGTTCCAAAATGATCATGTGGATGAGGCATAATAAAAAAAAATAATTGACGTTCCAAAGTGATCATTGTGGATGAGGCGTAATTAAAAAAATGATGTACCAAAATGATCACAGTGGATGTTGCATAATACAAAAAAAATAATAATAATTGACGTTCCAAAGTGATCATTGTGGATGAGGCATAATTAAAAAAAATGATGTTCCAAAATGATCACAGTGGATGTTGCCTAATACAAAAAAAATAATAATAATTGACGTTCCAAAGTGATCATTGTGGGTGAGGCATAATTAAAAAAAATGATGTTCCAAAATGATCACAGTGGATGATGCATAATAAAAAAATAATAATAATTGACGTTCCAAAGTGATCATTGTGGATGAGGCATAATTAAAAAAAATTATGTACCAAAATGGTCACAGTGGATGTTGCATAATACAAAAAAAATAATAATAATTGACGTTCCAAAGTGATCATTGTGGATGAGGCATAATTAAAAAAAATGATGTACCAAAATGATCACAGTGGATGTTGCATAATAAAAAAAAAATAATTGACGTTCCAAAGTGATCATTGTGGATGAGGCATAATTAAAAAAATGATGTACCAAAATGATCACAGTGGATGTTGCATAATACAAAAAAAATAATAATAATTGACGTTCCAAAGTGATCATTGTGGATGAGGCATAATTAAAAAAAATGATGTACCAAAATGATCACAGTGGATGTTGCATAATAAAAAAAATAATAATAATTGACGTTCCAAAGTGATCATTGTGGATGAGGCATAATTAAAAAAATGATGTACCAAAATATCACAGTGGATGTTGCATAATAAAAAAAAATTGACGTTCCAAAGTGATCATAGTGGATGAGGCATAATTGAAAAAAAAATGATGTTCCAAAATGATCACAGTGGATGATGCATAATAAAAAAAAAATAATTGACGTTCCAAAGTGATCATTGTGGATGAGGCATAATTAAAAAAAATTATGTACCAAAATGATCACAGTGGCTGTTGCATAATAAAAAAAAAATTGACGTTCCAAAGTGATCATTGTGGATGAGGCATAATTAAAAAAATGTGGATGTTCTAAAATAAACATGAAGAACGTTGCATACTAAAAAAAAAAAAAAATTGGATGTTCCAAAATGATGATGATGACCTTTGCAAAAACTATGAAAGTTGTCTCATGCCCCTCCACCACCATTATATAGAATCAAGCAAATTTACAGTAATTTTATAGTACACACAAGCCATGGGCTCCCTACAAAAACAGTATGAAAATTACGGCAAACGAAATATACGGTTTACGGTATTCATACAGAAATATTTTGTATGGGACAATTTTTTTTTTGTATGAAAGACAATTTTTTTTTCATGGAACCGGATATAAAAAAATGTCCTCTGCAACATTAGTTTTTGCACCAACTCTCTAAGACCTATACTTTCCGAGATACGAGGTCGATGTGAGCGAATGGGGGACAAAAGGGGTACTTTAGGATTTATTCCCAACTCATCGGAACTCCCTCTATACGATCCCACCAAACATTTTCACCCTACAAGGTGGCATCTGGGAGAACAAACATGTCAATGAGTCAGTCAGTCAGTCAGTCAGTCAATCAATCAATCAATCAGTGAGTGGTAATCGAGCTATATATAGTATAAAGTCCTAAAATATAAATGAAACAACCTGTATGAAATAGGTAAACAAATCATATCCATTCATCGTGTAAGTACCTAGGTACCTGTTAAACAAGTGTTAAACTGACTAAGCGGCATCGTCTCAAAGGCACCGCCGATTTACGTTAAGAATTGTTTATTGGAAATGTATCGATTACTGGATAAATATTCAAGCTACCGGTACCTAAAATCAGTTAATATGATTCCAGATGTGCGTTTTAAATTAATGTCGTCCATAACAAATCAGGTTGTATATGGAGGCTTTAAAAACTCAGTTGGTAATTCAACTTAAAACGCTGACTGTACAGAAACGAAGCCGTAGGCGAAACATAGTTCGAAATGCTTGAATGCGCAAATTCGATTGGAAACAACTTACGCGTAGGAACTGTGTGTGAACTCGTGCGATTTACTCAATTTATCGAGTATCCAAGAGGGTATATTCATACATTCCTACATCGTACTCTGTGGTATGCAATCCTTTGGGACCAAAGAGCATCCCATGAATATCTTATTGAATACCATCAAGTCTTCAAGTAGACATGTTCGCATCGCAGGTTTTAAGTTGTAAGGCGCGCTTTGAATGTGGCTTGGGGCGAGATGCTGGCTGAAATACGTATAAGAGTTATGTAGGTAGTGAATTTTCGTGACTCATGCTCTGAAAGCTGGTCATTGTTAGCTAGATATCTTATGCATTACACATGGCCGTAAGTAAATTTGTAAATACTTATATGAGGCTCATTGCATTCTTTATTATACAAAATAAAACACAACCTTCATGATCAATCCTTATTTCTATTTCAAATAAAAGAGGTTACATTCTTAATGCTAAAATTAAATACAACCTCCATGACAAAGCCTTATTTCTATTTAAAAATTAAAGAGGCCACCTTCCTATTATGCTTTAATGAAATGCAACCTCCGTGATAAATTCTTATTTTTATTAAATGAAAGAGGTCATAGTTTAGTAGTGAAAAAACGAGCCTTACAGTAGTCGCATATGATGACATCTGACCACCCCGCGCGCTCATTGGTCAAATCAAATAGCGCGCGTTTCCCCGGTTTCCTATTACACATTTCCGTCCCTTTTGCCAAAATCACTCCCACAAACCTAGAGGAAAGATGTTACACATAAAAAAACAATGGATACCAAGAACACAAAGTTTCTTTTTAGCTACAAACGGTTATAAAACGACTTTTTTAATTTTCTCGCATTCGTGATTAAAAGTTATGTGTTAGCGATCAATAACAGCCTCAATTAAATCTCGGGTGTACCTAGATCGCTTACTATAACAATGTACCTACTATTTGCTGCCTTCGAAATATCGATTGGATATTCTGAAACGGAATTCCGGCAGTATGTGACCGGCCTAAGTATATATTCGATTCCCAAAGCGAAAGTAAAAGTAAGTTTTACGTTTACACAAACTTTCTTATGATGCCGAAATGTTATTGTTTGATTTTAGTCCTTTGTAGTTATTTACGAATACTTAGCTATGAGTTTCGTTAATGCTCAAACGAAGACCCGAAATAGTACCTACCTACTTACTTATATAGGGTTCTTCCTAGTTGGGACCCCCGTCTATTAGTATTTCTGTGGTTAATTGTTGGGAGTATAATTTCGTCGTGGATAGATGCGTTAGCATCCGAGTAGCCTGTGGTGGACAGAGCTTTCCGTTCACTGGCCACGTCAGGTAACAAGCTAAGAAGAGTATACCATCGCAAAAGTTTTTGATGTGTACATCTTTTCTCTCGGTTTGTGCGAGTGATTTTGGCAAAAGAGACGGAAATGTGTAACAGGAAACCGGGGAAGCGCGCGCTATTTAATTTGTCCAAAGAACGTGCGCGGTGGTCAGATGTTACACACCATATGCGACTACTATAAGGCTCGTAGTTATTTTTATAAATACAAAGTAGGTAATAAAAAAACCTTAGAATGGGTCGTAATGATTCGTGGTCAAGTTTTTGTCAAAAGTTCGATCCGATTTTTCGATAGTCCTTTTCCATATCGTTTACACACCAGTGCGGTGGTCAATCAGTATGTTTATGTGTGTAGCATCGTCTAGGAGAATTTATTTTTGTGAATTCCCAATCATTCTCAGCTAGGCAAGTAGGTAGGTATTCAGATAAGTTTGATGAGTTTATGAGTTGAATCCCGGTGCGGAGAGAGATAACTAGCGTAGATAACCTATTAGTTATCTGGTGCAGCGAACTGGGTCAGACACGTCTCCTGGGAGAAGTGTCCGATGATAAGGTTTATTGACACATAATTTGTTTTTGACAACTATGGAAAAATCGGTAGGTAGGTAACTAAATTTGTGACTGTTTACACACCTCCCTATCCATATAAAGCTATACTCACTGGTATGGAAAGATGGAATTTTTGTCCAGCACCAGGTACATACTAGTAGAGATTGTTTCATTCTAGAATTTAATTATTAATGATTGTGATCAATTTCAACTGAACTTTAAATTTAATGTCTAAAATGTTTCTTTTTAAACGGAGTTCATATTGTCACTGATCCTAAACTAAGCAGATGTGTGCGTCAAGGTGGCGGCACCAACTTCTGTATTGGAAAATTCTTTTCACCAGCATTTAGTACCCCTATCCATTTGGTATATCAGTACCATTTTGGTACCTCAAACATATTTGAAAATATTCAAAATCTTAGTGGCGCCTCCAGAGTCAAGATGCGCCTAGCTGATACTCGATAGTGTAGTCACTTTAATGCTGTTGTATTTCAGATTATCAGCCTGACGCCGCCGCGTCGCTGTCTTGAGGGTGGACCTGACAGCGGCACCACTAAGATTTAGAATATTTTCAAATCTATTTAGGTAGCAAATGTTTACTAAAGGTACCAAAAGGTACCAAATGCTGGTGAAAATAATTTTCAAATACAGAAGTTGGTACCGCAATCTCGTCGCACCCAATTTTATGAGCAACGCGGTTAGAATAGAATAAGCCATCTATTTATACTTATTTAATAAGATTTATAAGATCTACAGGGATATCACAAATTAATACAACTCTTTTACAACTACTATATTTTAATCGCATCCAACAAGTAATTCTTAAGCGGGATTCTTAAACTCAATCTTAACTAAATCGTAATAGCTAACACATTTCTCATATCTTCCTCAGTTTCATATCATAATAGAAAAATATGTATAATTTGATAACAACCGAAAATGCACACATACATCTGTGATATACAAAATAAAAAGTAAACTAATGCACTCTTATACTCTGCTCAAGTCCAAAATACCAAACACAGGTATCCTTTTAGTAATATTCACAAGCCAGTGGCATTTTGGCTCTCAATATGAAGCCGCAATGTACAGATCGCTGAACGCTGTCTGTTTGCAAATCTGCAACAAAAATATTTGATTAGTTATTTACATAATTAAATCACGTTTTTAGGGTTTCGTACCCCAAAAGGATAAAACGGAACCCTCATAGGATCACTTTGTTGTCCGTCTGTCTGTCAAGACCCTTTACCTCGGGAACGCGTGGAGGTATCGAGTTGAAATTAAAACCATATACTCAGGACTACTGTCCCTTGAAGCTGTGAAAAAATGAAACTTCTAAGTTAACGTAAACTCAAAAACTTACTTACGTAAACTTACTACAAAAAATCTGAAAACATTTGTAATTAATTTGAAATCATAAAAAATATAGTTTTTATTTATAGTACGCAATCAATCATCGAGGTTGAGCAACGGTATGCGAAAAACTCGGAAAAAACTGCGAGACTCGTATTCCTGAACTATTTATAATAATACCTACAGATTTGTACGGAACCCTAGGTAGGCGAATCCGACTCGCACTTGTTCGGTTTTTTTATTCTATTTTATTTATGTAAACAAACAGTGACACAATATTAAACTACAGCTAGGATTAAACTGTACTGTTAAAGACTAATCTTAAAAAAAAGTTTCATAATATATTTAATTAATTTCCTTATTCACCGTCATTTTTGAGGGCAAACAGGTCTAATATTAGCACTATTGGTGTAGTAACTAGTAAACTCAACTTTACTTCGTGGGTTTATAGCCGATTCCCCAATAGATTTTCTTATTCATAAAAGTTGTAGCCCAATGGAATTATCCAAAATGTATAGGAGCGTACACAACTTCCTCTCAATGAAGAAACACTTCATAGGGAAACCAATAATGGAAATATTCGCAAAGTTGTTACTCAAACCAATCACCACACAGGTTCATTCACCATCGCTCTTAATATTACCCGATCAGGGCGACCTAGTGAACGCATATAACATTCCAAAATGACCAAACCATCTTGCCGCGACAATAATATTGGTAGACAAGGCAAATTAAATTCAAATTACTCTAAAATTAGGTCAACCTATATAACTCTTAAGTATTTTAATGATTAAGATAACGAAATATTAATTGTAAAAACTGTGTACTGGTCCAGACATACAATAGAAAACCTTTTCTGTATTGTATTTTTAATTAATTCACGTAGTACGTATTACGTTTACGTATTTTTACTTTTGTATTGTATTCTGTCAAATTAAAAGCTCAACAACTGCAGGTTGTAAAACTGTGATTTTGTTTACGATTGCCAAGAGAACCTGTAGTTTACATAATTCACGTTGGTGCATTATAAATAAATAAATATAATTACATTATGTATACTATTCGTAAATTTTAATCACCTAAATGCTTTGTGTCCACTTTCAGTAGACTTTATTCACCTAATTCACCTGGGTAAATAATTAAACTAACAGGGACTTCCTGTTTATCATAGTGTGATTCAAAAACGAAATTCAACTACTCCAAAAATTTCAGTGTTTGAATACGTACCTACGAAGTGGTGTTACTAGATATCCGTCGACAATATTTTAGAAAAAATAAACTTATAAAAAAAACCTAACGACCTTACTGCCATTCAGTGCATGGTTGGATAGAGTTGGATCAACAATATAGATCTAACTGATTGGACAGCGGGGAAGCACTCGATTTTGCGTTATTTATGCATGCGTTTTAATTTAGTTCCATGAGTAATAGTTTTAATTTTCTGGGTGAATAAAGTTTACTCCCGTGAAGGATCACGCCAATACATTTTTTCATGGTTGTAAGGCTTCAGCGATTACATTTATTCTGAACCTTCAATTACATCAAATAGTTAAAACTAATGATTAAAATTTAGGAATAGTATACTTAATGCACCTAGGTGAATTAACCCAGGTGAATTAAGTAAATTACAGTCAAAATACGGATATGCTTCTATGGTTTATAGGTATCAGTTCTGAATACCTTTCGACTTCGTACGCGTTACACTACTAAATGTGTAGGTAACCTAGTAGAAATTAAGCTAAACTCGCTGTTGCAACTTTACTTGTCACCCCATTTTTATCCCATGGCACCTGATTTATGGGATAAATAGAAGCCTATGTGGTAATCCAAGTTATAGTTTATATTACGCACATACTAAATTTTATCGAAATCGATTCAGCCGTTATGACGTGATTGAGTAACAAACAACCAAACTTTCGCATTTATAATATTAGTGTGATTCTTACCATGACTTTTTAAGTATCGCTCTTCCAAAGCTTGATAGTCTTATCGTTCTCGAGCGCGGCGGACGCGATGATGTTTTCCGTGGGATGGCACGCGGTGCACAGCACGGTGTCCGTGTGTCCCGACAACCGCTGCACGATCTCCTTCGACTGCAGGTTCCAGATGTACACTAGGTTGTCCTCCGAGCCAGAGACTATCCACTGTGGGTAGAGAAAATTTGTTAAGTATAAGACGATATACAAATTTAATTTCGGTGACGATTGGGCGGAGCATCCGGAAATGCAAAAGTGACAGTGCTATTTACTTGCTTAGGTGAAGAACGAGACAAACGTATATCATAGCCGCGCAGCATTGTCGCAGGAGTAAATGACGTAAGCGACAAAAGATAAAATCTCGAATTGCATGACCTACATAATTACCTAGTCAGGTCATAAATTCTGTCACATGTTTAATATAAAATAATTGAAACAAGTTTATTAATTATATAACCATTTATATACCAAAATAAACTTAACAAAACATAGATTCTTATGACACTAAAGTTTATTCAAAATGACCTCCGTGATTTTGAATACAGGCCTTCAATCTGCGCGGCCAGTCGTCTATCGCAGCACGAACGAGGTCCATGTCAATATCGGCGGCTGCTTTCATCAAGGATGTCTTGAGTGACTCCAAATTGGGATGAGGCTTTGAGCACGCCTTTTCCTCCAAGTGTTGCCATATCTTGTGATCTAACGGATTCAAATCTGGACTGGAGGAGGGCCAGTCTTCGTGCCGGATGAAGTCGATTTCACGCGCCGCCAGCCAGTCTTGTGTGCTCTTCGCTGTGTGAGCTGGCGCCGAATCTTGTTGGAATACCCAGTGCCTGTTATTGAACATGGTATGAGAAACAGGTTCCACAAGGTTCGTCAGGACTGTATTTTAATACACAACTGCATTAGTTTTTACACCTTTCTCACAAAAATGTACCTCTGTTAAGCCCCAATAAGAAACTCCCAACCATACCATGAGCGAGGATAGAAAATGACCTCGTTGGACACGCGGAATACGGTTCCTCGCTTCTTCACTACTGTGTGCGTACACCTTATCATTTTGTTTGTTGTAGCTCTCTTCTACGGTAAAAATTTTTTCGTCCGAAAAAAGATTTCCCGATATTTTTTTCCCGCGTACCGCTTCAACAAAGCGCGGCATCTCTTCAGTCTCAGGTCCATTAGACGAGCATTCAAACGATGTACTGTTTTTCTTCGATATGCCCGAAGCCCTAAGTCTTCATTTAACACCCTTTTCACCGTGGTTCTGCTTAACCCCATCTGAAGGGCCAACAGTTTCTGCTTACGATTGGGATTTCTTTGAATTCGCGCCTTCACAGCTTTTATCACTGCTGGAGTCCTAACAGACCGAGGGCGACCACTTCTTAACCTGTCATCTACACTAGAGTCTTCATTGTATCGTTTGATGGTGCGATAAACGAATCTTTTGGTTGTATTCAAATTTTTCAGTATGTCAAAAATTTGAATTGGCGCGTAACCGCAACGATGCAACACAATAACTGCAACACGGTCTTCTTTAAGCGTCTACTCCATATTTAAAAATGAGTAAAATTCTAAAAAGTATACGTTTTTATTTTCATGGACAATTCGAAATTCTAATTCTATAAACTTTTTTGTGGCCAGCATTCTAAAAGAAAAGTTTTTACTGTGTGACAATACTTATGACCTGACTAGGTATGTAAAAAAATACTTTAAATCTTTTCTAGAGTCGCAGAATGAACGATATTGGTGTTTTAGAGGAGCTGATTTTGACAAATAATTGTATCGAGAAAAGTTTTACTAATTGCGTTTCTGACTTTAATTTATGTAGTTTAAATCCTCAAATAAATATTGCTCAAATATGAAATCAGTACCATTTTTCGTTATTGAATACGACAGTTACTTAGCGGCACAATTTTCTTTACATATCGTCTTAACGAGTTAACACGTGTTGCGGCGCGGGACGGGACGGGCATACTATGAAAAAGTTCAGCGCTGCGTTCGGTGTAGTCTCAAATATTTCATTCAAAACTCAGCAGCCGTGTGTCTACCAAGCCTTAGCATGAAGCAATTGGTTTTTTGAAAATACAATATTATTTGCTGCTATGTGGAAACCTATTGATAGAAAGATAGTTGGATAGGTGCATTTTTAAATGGGGTGTAATAACAAAAATCTGTTTCTTCTTTTAAGCCCTGGTAAGCTGAAACACAGATCTGTGTGAAACAATTAGAAGTGCCAAAGCTTCTTCCGGGTGATGATGACGATAAAGTCATGTAGCAGTTTTTAAACAGTCGACGATCGCCACATCTTTGAAATAAACTAAATTTTGGAGACTACAAAGTGGCTCGGTTGACACGACTTGGGCAGTTATAGCGACTAAACATGTTTAAATTTGACATATTTGTATGATTTGACAACTAAGTCATGTGTAGCCACGAAATACGTTTAGGCATCGTTGCGAAGCGTATTCGTTGTTCATTGTGTTTATCAAAAACACTATAAAGGTTGATACACACCAGATGTGCACATAGATGTACAAGTACACGTGCATGTTACGCTGCATTGTAATGTATGGGACTGTATAGTGTACCAGTTGCGTAAAACGAAAAGGTTTGGAAGGGCTCAGTGTTTTAGTAACTAACGGATATCTGTAGATCTTTTTTTTTTTTTTTAATTTTTCATCTATGATTTGTCTTTGGCTATAAGCAGATATTTATAGCAGATATATAAGGAGAGCATAATTGGCGTGCTGTGCTAGACTCCATTGATTATTGCAGATTTGGAGAAACTAGTGTTTGTCACTGAGTTCTAGTATGTTGTGGCGCTTAAGGCGGTTTAGCTGATTTGGTTCGAGGAGCTTCACAGCTAAATGATTAGGATGCTTCGATAATCTGATTTTGTACGATTTTTCCACGAGTATAATCTCTTCCCTTATTGTGGCCACTTTCAAGTGCTTTCATTTTCATGCAGTTCCTCGGTTGTGATAAACCATGGCGCATTTGACATAGATTTCAGTATAGAATTTTGAAGTCGCTGGACGACGTTTATATTTGATATTGAGGCAGTTCCTCAGAGTTGTATTTCATATGTCCACATGGGCTTTAACACCGCTTTGTATATCAGAAGCTTGTTTTCTAGATTGGCGATCTTAAAAATGAACTTGTGAAACACAAAATAAAGACTCATTGCTGATAGCACGAAAACACCTCATAACCGGGCATAAGTGCTCTTGCACATCGCGCACCACATCCGGTGTGTTTATTTCAACTACGTAACCCTAAAAATGTGGGTATACAGACTGTCTTACCTTTCCACCAGTAACACTGAAGTTGGCGAAGATGCAATACTTTTCGTTTTTATGGCCCGTGTAGGTCTTCAGGCATTTACCCCTGCTGTAGTCCCATAGTTTGAGTGTGTTGTCTAATGTCGCCGCCAGGATGTATTTGCCGTTGGGTGAGAATTTAACAAAGGAAACCGGCGGGTTGTCGTCGTCTATGAGAGTTTTTAGGCATTGGCCAGAGGCTGTGTCCCAGATTCGACTGAAAGAAAAAGTTTTTTATAATAACAAATACAAAAATATTCCATATGCCATGTTTTAAGACTTCTGCCTACGCTTTCGCTCCTAAAGTACCCAAATAAAGTGTCCTAGTCCAACTAACCTATCGTGAACCAAATAAATGCTATGAATCCTTTTCATATTAGATATAAACTCGATAGTCATTATGTAAATTAAAATCACAAGGATTATCTAGTAGTATTATCTAAATTATCTTATAGTTTGACTCTAAAATGAGAATGTAAACAAAAAGTATTCCCTATATTTTAACTACCTACAATGTTCTACATGCTCAATGAATATTTAACCTAAGTTTAAAACTGTTGTTTCTCATGAAGTGGAATGTATATTTTCTTTTGAGAATAAATTCTTTAACCACATTAGCTCAACGCCCACTGATAGCGTCAAGCGTTTAACGGTCTCGTTAAAATCACAAGGATTATCTAGTAGTATTATCTAGATTATCTTATAGTTTGGCTCTAAAATGAGAATGTAAACAAAAAGTATTCCCTATATTTTAACTACCTACAATGTTCTACATGCTCAATGAATATTTAACCTAAGTTTAAAACTGTTGTTTCTCATGAAGTGGAATGTATATTTTCTTTTGAGAATAAATTCTTTAACCACATTAGCTCAACGCCCACTGATAGCGTCAAGCGTTTAACGGTCTCGTTAAAATCACAAGGATTATCTAGTAGTATTATCTAGATTATCTTATAGTTTGGCTCTAAAATGAGAATGTAAACAAAAAGTATTCCCTATATTTTAACTACCTACAATGTTCTACATGCTCAATTAATATTTAACCTAAGTTTAAAACTGTTGTTTCTCATGAAGTGGAATGTATATTTTCTTTTGAGAATAAATTCTTTAACCACATTAGCTCAAAGCCCACTGATAGCGTCAAGCGTTTAACGGTCTCGGCCGGAAATTAATCAAATAACTTTTGCCGAGATTGAGGAACAAACGAATTCATAAAATTAGTGGGAAGTGGGATTTATAGTGCCACACTCAACCCTTTTACGCAACCTATGTTATGCGTAAAATGGAGCGCGCCGAACAATAGTACCTGGGGAATCACCGCTTTATTTTGAGTATGCCAGTTCTTTGCTGTGCCGTAGTCATTTTAATTCAATAGAAATGATGTCAAGCCAACCCTAGTTTTGAATTCTATCAGAATCGAATGAAAAACGATTTCTTACATATTATCCATGATGAATAAAATAAATAAATAAATATTGCTGGACATTACACACAGCGCCGTCTAGCCCCAAACTAAGCAAAGCTGTACTATGGGAACCAGATAACTGATAGAATACTTAAATACTTTTTTTTGTAAATACATACTTATAATATATAGAAAAACAACTAGACCCGGAACAAGTATCTGTAGGTCATGCAAACATTTGTTCCGCGCTGGGAATCGAACCCGCTACCTCCTGCGTCTGTCGGATATAATGACGACCTCCATGGCGCAGTGGGCGAATAGCCGGCTGCGACGCCGGATGTAGCGGGTTCGATTCCCGCCGCGGAACAAATGTTTGGATGATCTACAGATATAGGTTCCGGGTCTGCTTGTTTCTCTATATATTAAAGTATGTATTTAGAAATAAAAGTACATAAGAATTCTATTAGTTATCTGGTTCTCATAGTACAAGCTCTGCTTAGTTTGGGGCTAGATAGCGCTGTGTGAAATGTCCAGCAATCTTTGTTTATTTTAATTATGTGTATAGTGTCATTTTACTTACCATAATCCGTCATAACTTGATGATACAATAAGACTGCCGTCTCTGTTGAAATGTACAGCAGATACTGGATCTGAGTGTGCAGGTAATGTCTTCAAACATTTGCCTATAAAATAATACAAATATGTTAAACGATTTTTATGCCAAGTAGAGTAAACAATTTTTTTTATACTATATGGAGATGAAACAAGCATATGGCCCACCTGATGTTAAATGGTAACCATCGCCTATAGCAAACTCGTAGATCACGTGCCCTACGATGCACTTGCCCTGTGTCCATAATTTTGAGGCATACAGGTGTAAAGCCTCATGTGCCTGTAATTTCACCGGAAACCATACCCTTCATACCGAAACACAAATTCAGGCTGTCGCCAGAATAGGTAAATAAGTATGTACAGTTTTGATCAACTTTGTATGATCTTTATTTTTATTGTCCCTAACCCACTGATATTAAAAATTACGAAGATGAGTCTGTTTATTACAGTTTCGCGTCGTAAATCGATTTTGATAAAATTTGGTATATAGAGATTTTATGATTATTCATAGGCTACTTTTGTATTAAAAACTCACGCGGGCGAAGCCGCTGGCGGCAGCATGAACATAATTTTACTTGCATCAATACTTTGCATTTTAAGATGTTAGAACCGGCATTGCCTTCAAATGCCTTACTAAATAACCCACTTTCTTTCATCAACAGGTAGGTGTGAGATTTCGAAATGGATACTAATGGAAAAGATGTGTTGCTTTTTCATAAAAGGTAACATGTTATTTAATGAAATAACAATATTAATGTTAAGAAGCTGAAGAACATAGATTAGATAATTTCTTTATTGCACACCATTAAATATAAACATATAAAAGAAAATACACTTTTAAATGATAGGTACAATGAGCGGCCTTATCGCTAAAAGCGATCTCTTCCAGGCAACCTTTGGGTGGACAGGATCTATGTGAATAAATAAGGATGGCGGCATAACATAAGAACAATAACATAGAATTATTATATGCACATTTTTAACGCATTCTGCTTGTATTTGTGTAGGCATTATGAATTCAGTTTACACTGCGTGCCTTTATTTCTTACTAGCTTCCGCCAGCGGCTTCACACGCGTGATTTGTCAATGTCCCTCTACAGCAGCTATAATCTTAAGTACCTACATATTTATTCATTAGTATTTAGATGCATAAATGTAAATGTATACGAAATGCTTGTCTGTTTCTGGCACCTCCAAAATTATGGTGCAATGAGCTACTTAGATAAAGACATGTAATTAATTAAGTACCTACTATTATTGACGTGACCAAGTGTTCTATTGTGTCCCTAAGGTTTGAATAAATGAGTATGAGTATTGAGTAGCCTATGTTTTAATCCCAGCTATAGTCTATCTATATACAAAATTTTAACGAAATCGGTTCAGCCGTTACGACGCGATTGAGTAACAAACAAACATCCAAACTTTCACATTTATGATATTAGTGTGATCCCACTGTGCCATGCAAAATAGCAGGAGTAATTGGAGCTATTGACCATCCCTGGTGTCAGAGCTTTCTAGTCAGGACAAAACTTTACGTGCCCTCCCAAACAGAGAGATCAATAGCAAATGCCCACTCATAGTGCTGACAGAGGACTTTATTTTGGTGCTATTAACATTGTCCTTAAATAAGCTCTTTTACCAAAACGGAGGGTGATACGTTTATTGTTATACTACTTTCCACCCACATCTTCGCACATGTGGTTTATCAATAAAAAGTAGCCTATTTAAAGATTTATTTATTAAATTAAACAGTTGCTTACAGTTTTAACAAAAGCACAAACTGCCTTAAACTTAACACAATTTTTTGTTAATTACCAAACCAAAAAACATATATAAAACTTAAATATGCCCTAAGTAACACATAAATAGAACTAAGACTTAGTAGTAGTAGAAGTTAAAAATGTCAACATGTTAGAACCTTGTAGAAAGCCTTTTACCAGAGCGAACGCCCGTTGAGTAGGTAGACGCATTGTTAGCGTATTGTGTTAGCAAGCTATATTTAAATCCAGGTACTCATACGTATAAATTCTAAAGTAACTCTGTTTCTCTGCCTATTTGTTACGTTGTTAAAATCTGTTAAGCCGTTAGGGCGTAATAGTAAAACGTACGTCGTAGTAGCAAAAATCTAAACATTTGTATTTAAAATCATATTAGTGTGATACATACCTGTTCTTACATCCCATATCCTCACACTCTCGTCAAAGCTGCCTGATACGATAAGATTACTTTGTGGGTTGAAATTACAGCAAAACACGTAATTGCTGTGCCCCTTTAGTGTTTTCAAACATTTGCCTGAACTGAGTTCCCAGACCTGAAACAGAAAGAATATTTAGTAAGTAATTAAGCTGCTAATCAGAGTGCTTGAAGAGAGATATGATTGCCATTACTTTTTGGAGTCTTTTGGAGTGTTGGCGTGGAATCTTGTGGAGTGGCGTCCTAGCACAAGGGCCTCACTTGCAGTAAGTACTAACCTCTAGGGTTTTACAATGCTGTTAATATGTAACTTTTTTACAAATAAATAAATACAATACAAAATACAATCTTATGAATATTCTATGCATAAACCACATTTCATTAATTGTGCATTACCCCCCTTCTAAGCTGACCCCATTCTAAGTCCTTGGCAGTAGTTTTCCATAATGCCCCTTGTCCTTGACTTATATAACCTGTTCTTTTATGTACGACATTTATTCTGAATTTCCTGAGCACGTAGCCTAAGGCAACATAAAAATGACAAATGATGTATAATGTTTAAGTATGTGTGTTTAGGTCTGTAGAAACGAACAGTTAACAATTTTCCATTTTTACCTAGCAACAGTAAATTAGCATATTGTAATCAAATATAATGAACATACAACTTATTATTTAGATTATGTAGAGACAAGAAGAGATATGCTCTTAATCAGTCAGTATGGAGATGTCTCACAGGAGGAGGGGGAGGGGGGGGAATAGGTAGGTACAAATGTGTGATCATGTTGGGTATACCAATACATACTCTTATATGAAAAGGAGATGTCATTATGTAAATAAGTTGGTTTAAAGTTAGATGCATGACCACCATTTGCATAATCATTATTCATAAATACAATTAATGTTATAAAAATTTATTGTCTTATAAATTTAAAACACCTGCCAAAATAAAATGGTCGTTAACGTTTATATGCCCTGCAAAATGCAAATGCAATAATATTTCAAAAATTTACAAAACAGGTGAATATTTATCTCATTCCTTGATCAAAATTCTGCAATACTTATTATTGATCAAGATTTTTTATCAAGATAAAAACAACATATGGCCCACCTGATGTTAAGTGGTAACCATCGCCTGTAACAAAGTATTGCCTCATAAGTTACCCACCCTAGAAATGTGCCCTATGATGACTGCCCTGTGACCATCAACTTGAGGCATACAGGTGTAAAGCCTCAGTGGCTGTAATTTCACCGGCAGCCATACCCTTCGAACTGAAACACAGCAATGCTACTTGGCGACAGAAATAGGTATGGCAGTACTACTTTTTTCTGAATTTAGAATTAGAATATGCTATTCTAGTTGAAAACCGGGCTCAATGGAGCGTATTGGAAAAGGCCTACGTCCAGCAGTGGACTAATGTGGGCTGATCATGTTGATTCTAGTTGTAGTAAAGTAGTTTAGTTTTAAAAATCACTGCATTCAAAATCCCACCCACTAAATTCTTATCTAATCACATGTGATAAGGAGAGCAGAGCGTAGCGTGAGAATATTTCGAAAGATTTATGTCAAAATTTTACAAACATGTGAAAGATAAGATGTCTTATTCCATACTTAAAATAAAGGAATCCTCTTAACAGCAGTTGATAAATGTCGAACGATTTGGATGAAATTAAGAGTAAGCTCTTCTGTGGTTCGGAGAGAATAGGTCCAATGTTGAGCCCAGTCTTAGGACTTTGACGCCAGGGTTGGCCACTGGTGCACAAAAAATTATTTCCCAGACTTCTTAAGACACTTTAAAATCAGATGCTTTAGAGCAGTCTATATCTAAGTGGACAATAACGCCTGCGGCTCTTTGGTGCTTCCCCCTTCAATGAAATCACTTTACTTTTAGTCAGCTTATGTGCCTACAAGTTTAATATAAAAAAATATATAAAATTATATGGACCTGCTACTGACATTTATAGCGGGGACAGTGAAGTTGGCGGTGGGCGAAAAAAGGTTAAGAACTTATATTGTAGAGGACACAGTGCATGGTACCAGCATTCATTATTATGACTATAGTACTAACCTTTAAAGTTTTGTCATCACTTGCACTGACTATGAGTCTGCTATCCGAGGACCATGCAACATCACTGATTCCCATCTTGTGTCCAGATATTGTCTTCTCAAACTTGCCATCATAAGCACCCCACACCTTAATAAGTTTGTCGGCAGCTGAAATTAAATAATACAGTTAATTTACACTTGGTCCATATTTTTGTTAGTAGCGAGTGACATAGTTATAATATAACTAAATTAAACCTGGCCGAGGATTAGTGTATTCTTTTGCAAGTGTAGAAGCAAAACATGTTCAACCTTTGCTAATACTTTATTGCTCACCATAAACAAAAAACTACACAAAAAAACAATATAAATGAGAGACTGAAACAATTGGTGGTCTTATCTCTAAGTAGCCTTGGATAGAATGGATTGTGCGAGTTTTACCTAGATCTTACATACTTTAAAAATATAAACCTACAAAAATTAATACATGTATACCTACGATAGGTAAAGACTGGTATGAAAGTAATTCTGGTGCTGATGATATTTTATAATGCTAGATTACATTTAGGTGGTGCAATTATCAATATCACTATCTAGATTAAAATGTGTGTGGTATTTATAACAGAGCATATTGAAATTAGTTGTATACATGAGTAAAGCCAGTTTTTTACTTGGTTGTTAAGAGGGTAGTCTTTGATAACTTAGGGGAATTTTTGTTCATTTCAATGAAATGTGGTGCAAGAGATTTGAGTACCTATTCTGTGGGTGGAAACAATGAATGAATAAATAGTACTTTCTTTGTTTGTTTCTACTACTGTAATAATCATGGATGGTATACAAACTGCTATTTTATGTCCCTACCCTGAGTATCTCTTCTGTTTAATTTTCTTTATTTTTTGGTGAAAACAAATACTTCTCTCTTACTAAGATAGAAAAATCATTGGCAATATGAACTTCTCTGACCTCTAAGCCAGCCTTTTCTTGAAGAGATGGCTGACAAAGTGAGAAATTTTATAGGTAATATAAAAATCTAGTATGTATTTCTAGATTATTTTTTTCTTATCTTCATTCGATGTTCCTTAAGAATTGACATCAAAGTTTCCTGACCTTTTACAAGAGTCTGAAAATAGTAAGTAGTTTATAGTTACCACATTACTAGCTCAACCTGTTAGGTATGTATGTTGTACCAGTCATTGACCTCATTTCATTGTGTTAAAATTATGTTTGATTTATTCATGTGAATTTGGACTCTAACTGTTGCTATGCCAACTTTGTATAGCCAATAAGAAATATGAACTACATACACTATACAATTTAGGTATAAAATAAATTAAATACCCCAGCCACAACAAGCTTGATAACTTTGAGATCTGCCTATAAATTGTGCATTACAACTAAATGTACCAAAGTAAGCAGATAAGCTTTTGAACTTTTGTTTTAATTTTAGACATGATGCAATTAGATTTGAATTAGGCCAGTTGCTTGGCTAAAAGGTTGCTAAGCAAAATAGGTGTCCTAATTGTTAAGACATCACATGGAATCATAGATAGGATTGTGTCAAGGGAGTTAAAAATACTGTCAGCATAGTTTTACAGTATTATGCTATTATCACCTTTAGGTCTCAGTGCTAAGGTTGGTTATTGTGTGAAACTAAATTTAGCCTTCAGTAAGTATAATGTATGGTCAAATTTGATTTCATTTCCTGATTGATTTGATGTCTTGACTAATGGAAATAAGGCATAAGGAACAATATCAAGGTCATTACTATCCATTCTTCAAATATGTCCAAACTGTTAATAAAAAGCTGGTACAGCTAATTTATTCCACACTATTTGTATCTAATGGAATACTCACAGGAACTAGCCAGCCATTCTCCATTTGGACTGAATTTCACCGAAGATACGGCCTTCGTGTGACCAGCAAGAGTAAATTTGAGAGTGTAGTTCGGCTTCTGGAAACCGATATAGCAAAATTAGCGCCAAATCGCACGTGCTCGTACAAAGTTGAAGTTACATAAACATGTGCCGCCCGCCAGACTCACGCAAACGGGTGAAATACAATGAAAGGTCTCTACTCACCGCTGCCGACGACTTGTTAGATTGTGGGGCTGATTGTGAGAGCGAATTTGGGCCGGACAGAGTGGTGGAAGCACCACCGTGAGTTTGGTGTGCAGCAGGATGGCCTGGCCCGGGACCTAGCGGCACCATGTTTCAACTTTCGACGCACTAAGCTTCGCTTTATTCGTCACCCGACACAGTCACAAATACACACAGAACAAGAATGTAAACTGAAGTTTATAACTGGTAGAACACGAAACTTGTCACACACTCGCGATTTTCCATAAAATTCAACGTAGATTTTCAAAGAACATTCCGAATCGAGGCGTCCCAATGCGTGCATTTCGCGAAGAGTTGACAGTGCTACCAACATTCCAACTAATCCAAGGGAAAATCCCACCCGCGCGATTGTCTCTTTCCCTCACTGCTTTCTTGTCTATGATTTGTACAGTCGGCCTCGGTCGGCAGCATAAACATGGATGGATAAACATGATGGATGGATGGATCTAAACATTTTATTCGTATACAAACTATGTATGAAGGCTGTTCTTATAAAAATTAAAAAAGCTGACAAACAAAGCAACTGATTTTTTTGCCATAAGTACTTAGTAGCTTTTTTTACCCACTATTTCACCATCATAGAGAATAACTTGCTGCTTTAAAGACAAAAATGGATGTGAGCATAGATTATAGAGGTAGTACGTTTGTTTGATTGAATTGACCTCTTTGACATAACCAAGGTTAAATCAAAATTGACAACTTTGATCTTGCCTGCCCGCCCGGTGCTGTAAAAAGGACATAAATTTGAAAATAATTACTGAAACTTTTCAAAATGGCTTTAAATAAACTGGCCATTGATGCTCTTAACTTGTCTGGAAAACGTGTGTTGATAAGGTTAGTAATTAATATAGTTGATGGCCATAAACCTGCTATAACTCCGCTACGAGTCTAAACTTTTACACGGTTTTACTTACGTTTTAGAGTGGATTTCAACGTACCACTGAAAGAAGGAGTAATCACAAACAACCAGCGTATCGTAGCTGCTTTGGATACTGTGAAATATGCTCTTGATAAAGGTGCTAAGTCCGTCGTCCTAATGTCCCATTTGGGCAGGCCTGACGGTCAGGCCAACCTGAAATACACACTGAAACCTGTCGCTGAAGAGCTGAAGAAACTTCTTAACAGGTAATATATTTATTTTTTAGCTCACATGAACATAATTATTTTTAATATATTTATTGAATCACATAAATTAAAGTGAAACCAGACTTACTTTCTTATTGTGTATTTTGTATTATATATTTTCAGATGTTAGTGAAAACAGGGTTAATTTCAATAATAGTTTCAAAAGTTATACTAAATCCCATGCACTGATACCTTCTGATTTTTTTTTAGAGAAATTACATTCCTTGCTGATTGTGTTGGTGCTGAAGTAGAAGCAGCTTGTGCTGACCCCCCAGTAGGTTCTGTGATCCTCTTGGAGAACCTCCGCTTCCATGTTGAAGAGGAAGGCAAGGGACTTGATGCTAGCGGAGCCAAGGTCAAGGCTGATCCTGAGAAAGTCAAAGCATTTCGTGCTAGCCTGAGGAAACTTGGAGACCTTTACATCAATGATGCTTTTGGTAAAAATCTTTATAAGATAATAATAATAATTATTATAATTTACAACCAAGCAGAATAAACTGGAAAAGTCAAATAACAAAGTCACATAGTTCTGTGTGAAATGTCCAATATGACTGTTTATAAATAAATAAATATAAATATTGCTGGACATTTCACACAGCGCTATCTAGCCCCAAACTAAGCAGAGCTTGTACTATGGGAACCAGATAACTGATAGAATACTTATATACTTTATTTTGTAAATATATACTTATAGTATATAGAGAAACAACCAGACCCGGAATAAATATCTGCAAATCATGCAAACATTTGTTTCGCGGCGGGAATCGAACCCGCCACCTCCTGCGTCTCAGCCGGCTATTCACCTACTGCACCACGGAGGTCGTCAAAATTGTTTATGAATTGATCATCCATACTAATATTATAAATTCGTAAGTAACTTTGTCTGTCTGTTTGTTACATTTTCTCAGCTAAACGGCTGGAGGAAAGACAAGGCTCAAGGAAATTTGGTATATAAATAGATTGTGACCAGGATTGAGACATAGGCTACTTTTTACCTGACTGCACCGAAAAAGGGTAATGTTTTTACTGACAAACTACGAGTGCAAAGTCACGGGTGTGTTACCTAGTTTGTAAGATATGATCCTAGATCTTGTTCAAAACTATTATTCTGAAGCAAAAGCCCTAACTTTTAAAACAAAAATAGAAAACTGCTAACTCTTACTTTCCTAATTTAGGCACTGCACACAGAGCACACAGCTCCATGATGGGAGAAGGCTTCGAGCAAAGAGCCAGTGGATTCCTGCTGAAGAAGGAGCTTCAATACTTTGCCAAGGCTCTTCATGAGCCTGAGAGGTAATTAAAATTCCAGGGAGGGGGCACTGACACCGCATAGGGGTGTCCCTATACAGTGCCAGTGCCCCCAGTAACTTTGAAGTTGCAGTCGCGTCTTCAGTCTGGTTTCATGTGTTGTTGTAAGGTGCGGCAGCACATGCTCCACTGTCTCTTCATCTTGTAGGTATCCCCAACATAACCAACAACGAAGGTTTACCAAAGCCAAATTGAGATAACATATTTTGGAGCCAAAATCATTTGTGCCAAAGATGACTGTGGTAATTTTGGCATACAAAACACCCATTTTGGCATGTTATCATGAATTTATGCTTTCTTTTTCAACAGGACTCTTAAGGACAATCTTGTTCCAGATTAGTAAGGTTTTTGAATGAAATAATAAAATTCAAACCTATTTTGTTTTGCAGACCATTCCTGGCTATTCTTGGAGGAGCTAAAGTGGCAGACAAGATCTTGTTGATTGAGAACTTATTGGACAAAGTCAATGAGATGATCATTGGTGGTGGGATGGCCTACACATTCCTGAAGGAAACTAGGGGTATGGCGGTATGTATCTAAATGTATTAATTTCAAGTTAATTCAACTATTGGGTAGACAAAACAAATAAAAACACTAAAATAAAACATATAAACTATTAAGGATTAAGAGATTAAAATGTCTCTTTGTTTATGATGTTTGAACTGATTTCAATGAAATTTGGTATATTATTTTATTATGACCTGGATGACATAGGCTACTTTTTATTGAGAATCTTGGTTTAAATTCCTGGCTTATGTGTTCGAAAATCGTTGAATGTAGTTACTCCTATGTTTTACTTCCTATTTTAAAACATAATCCCATTTTATTTTGTGTCAGACAGGCCCTGTTTCCAATAAAGTGGAGAAGAGAGCTAAAATCAGACAATAGGAACACGGCAAAATCGTATTACGTCATCATCGTGCGTTACTATTGGTTGCTTAACTTTGGTGGATACCGGCCCATAACCTAATTTTTTTTATATTTTATAGATCGGAACTTCCTTGTATGATGCTGAGGGCGCAAAAATTGTAACCAAACTCATGGAAAAGGCCGCGAAGAACAATGTTAAGGTCCACCTTCCAGTAGACTTTACCACTGCTGACAAGTTTGATGAGAATGCGCAGGTATACTTAAATTGAATAATAATAATATAGCTCATGACTATATCAATCCCCATGACAGACATACTCAGTACGCAGATCTGTAAAGATATCCCATAAGGAAGTAGTCAGAGGCAAATCACATTATGTTTGATACATTCGACGACCTCCATGGCGCAGTGGGCGAATAGTCGGCTGAGACGCAGGAGGTTCAATTCCCGCCACGAAACAAATGTTTTTCTATTCTATATTCTATGTAATTACAAAAAAAAATCTGTTATCTGGTTCCCATAGTACAAGCTCTGCTTAGTTTGGGGCTAGATAGCGCTGTGTGAAATTTCCAGCAATATTTATTTGGTTCCACATTTTTCAAGCATTAATGTGACAGGTTGCAAGCCCATCACTGCTTATTAGAATAGCAACCTGAACTTTTAATATTTGGTTTCCTCACGATTTTTTCCTTCACCGTTTTGCTCACGTGTAATACGCACATACATTTTTCAAGTAGAAAAATCGATTGGTGCACGGCCGGGATTCGAACCCACAACCTCTTCGAAAGTCGGGGTACATCCCACTACACCACCAATAACTATACAGTTAATATTCCTTTCATCATCATCATCTCAGCCCACATCCACCCATTGCTGGGTATAGGCCTCGTTATCACGCCGCTCTCCCTGGTCCTGTATCAAGGGCATCCATTGCCTTTCCGCAACTCTCGCAATGTCGTTTGACCATCTACCTGGTGGTCTAGTTCTGCGTCGTATTTCGATGTTGGGTATATATATGGTCCAACAGCGAAATGCCTAACATGGCACGCTCCATTGCTCTCTCTCATATTCCTTTACTCAATCTGAATTTATAAATTCCGGTTTTTCTTACAAGTAATTTGATGTTTATTAAGTAAGGTCAATTATGACAAGCAACGTTTTATTTTAGGCTGGTGTTGCCACAGTTGAATCCGGTATACCCGAGGGATGGATGGGTCTTGATGTTGGACCTAAATCTAGGGAACTTTTCGCTGAGCCCATTGCTAGGGCTAAAGTTATTGTATGGAATGGGTATGTAGCTTTGCCAATTACACTAAAGTATACCCGAGGGTTTGGTATAAAGTTTGGTTTTTCATAAGAAATATTTGCAAATACTGAAACCGCACGTGCTACCGCCATTGAAGTTCACTGGCGACTGACGAGTAGGCATGGAAATGATTGCTGCTTATAATTTATTTTCATTTCGTCTTAAAATGATTTATTTCACAGCTATTTCACATGTGAAATTTCACAGGCAATTCATTTTAGTAGCATATTGTCACACTTACTATTTAGCACTTGCTTCGCGATTAAACAGGTTCAAAAAGATGATTTACCCTATGAAAAACGAAGTTTCTGCTATTTCACAGACCGAACTGTTACGAAAAGCGATTTCATTGGAATCATTTTTAGCAGGTTTCCAGATTGAAAGTAGCAGGTGCGACGTATGATTTTTGACATGCTACTTGTGTAATGTTGCAATCCTACTGACGAGCTGCCACGAGCCGCGAGGCGGCCGGACATTGGTTGCATAATCTAATTCGGAAACAGGAACGTTACCGAGGTGTCACATTGTTTTAAATTAGCGACTGTTTGTATAATGAGTTTGGGTGTATTATTGCTTGCAGACCTGCTGGTGTGTTTGAATTTGAGAAGTTTGCTGGTGGTACCAGAGCTTTAATGGACGGTGTAGTGAAGGCGACAGCTAATGGAACTATAACTATTATTGGTAAGTATTTTTTTATTCATTAAGCTCATCAAATAGCCATAGATTTGATAAAGAAACTATATATTCTTTGAATAGTGAATAGAATAATCTTTATCGTAAACTGTTTTAACAAAAGGTGGTAAGATTTTTTCAAAAATATGTACGTCATCATATAGTTTGCCATTTTCGGACATTCAGACATACAACAGGTAGGTACTTAGTAACTAATATTGGGTGTCATTTCTCTGTCGTCTGAGGAAGGGGCTCACGGAGGTATAGCCAAAATCATTGATCGAGCAAGCGGAAAAAAATTCTGTACCGAAATGAAATATGGGTTAAATAACGGTATCATACAAAGGTTTTGAATTCTGTTAATTTGAGGTGGTTATACTACGTGTTTTGTTATGTACGATATTAAATGAAAACACGCGTAGGGCTGATGGCTAGTATTGTTGTAAAATAGGGGTTTTTTAAAAATATTACCAAAAAAAAAACCAAACAACTTTAATATCAGGTTCTAAAATATCAATGCAACAGCCTGTATAAAATAGGTAATAGGTAACTGTTAAACTGACTAAGCGGCATCGTGGCAAAGGCGCTTCCAATTTACGTTAAAAATTGTTTATTGTAAATGTATCGATTACTGGATAATTATTTATACAACCCGTATTAAACCTACCTCTAAAATTAGTTAATACGATTCCGGATGTGTGTTTTAAATTAATGTCGTATATAACAAAATAGGTTGTATAACGAAATTTAATAATCGTTTTCAGTCCCTGGTTTATAGCGATGGTAACCACTTAACATCGGGAGGCCCGTCAGCTTGTGGGCATACAAGTTTCAATTTTTTTTTTAAATAGTAATTAATGATTGTATTAAGTTGCTCACTTGGACTGTGAAACTAACAACATGCCATTTTATAGGTGGCGGTGATACCGCTACTTGCTGCGCGAAGTGGGGCACTGAAGACAAGGTCTCACACGTGTCGACCGGAGGCGGCGCCTCTCTTGAGCTGCTTGAGGGTAAGTTCACATTTAGGTTTGGGGATAAAATAAGAGAAAATATAAAAAAATTGCATTTTAGCCCAGTCAAATAAGCAAAAAAAGGAGTCAACCTCGAAATGAGAGATAAAATAAGCTGAAAACTCGTATACACCTTCATTTTGGCGTTCTAAAGTTGTCTCAAAGTCTCATAAAATCTCGTGTCTGCTTCTTAAATTATTCAAGGTCAAAGTTCACAAAAATCGGGATTTCGCGATTTTCTAGGTTTCTATAGCTCCAATGATGTTAACATCTATTACAAAATTGTAGAGCATACAATTTGCAACAAATTTTGTACCAAACATTTTTTCATGCGCTTAACCGTTTCTGGGATAGAGGGCAGAGAACCTTAAATAACTTACAACAGACACGAGATTTTATGAGACTTTTGAGACAACTTTTAGAACGCCAGAAAGCAAGATGAGATGTGTATACGAGTTCCCAGTTCTCATCTCTCATTCCGAGGTAAAACCCCTAATTTGACTGGACTATGATGAAAATGTAGGTTTGGGGATAGATGAGAATACAGGAGTAGGCAAACTATCTTTGAATACGAGTACTTTTCCGGAAATTCCGGAAAACTTTTCTAAGTAGACTATCCACTTCCATTTGCAGTATTATTTAATAACGCAAGCACATGCTTGCGTATCATTGTTTCCATTTTTGGAATTTTTCTTTAAGGTTATTGTCACAAAAAGATTATTATTTTTTGTGACTCGTTTTTTATATACTTATTTTTTATGACTTCGTTCACGTGGACTTAAAATATTATCTTAGTTATAACAGCGCACTTTCGGGTAAGCATAGTCATTGTTAAACCTTTTATCGCGACTTTATATCTAAACCTTTTTACTTATAGCTTAGTGGACGCGACGATGTGTCAACAACTATTTTCAAATCTATGGCGTAGTCCAAGTGTAGTTGATGAAATTTAAATATTTAATAATAATCTTTAAAAATCTAACATTATGTCCTTTCTCATGGTACACAGTATTTCTTTGTTAAGTTTTATCCAGATCGGTCCAGCCGTTTAGACGTGAAAACGTAACAAACCGACAGAGACACGAGTTACTTTCGAATTTATAAATTAGTATGGAGTATGGAAGTATGGATGATAATTTTAAAAACTATTAATGACATACCTATTGAGTTTTTGAAGATTTTGAGGAGATAAAAGTAATTGGAAGCATTTTTCATTTGTGGAAGATTTTTGGTTGTAACATAAGTATTTTTTCTTTACTATTTCTATTTACATGTTTAATTTTGGATGTAGTTAGATTTTGTAGATTTTTTGAGTTAGATCTGTATAGCAACTAGGAAAAAAACTTCATAGATCATTATGTTCAGAAATGTAGTAATTAGAAGATGGTAGTTTTGTTCCTACTGTACCTTGTACTGGCTAGAAACTCGGGGGGGTAAAAACGTCAATAACGTCTCACGTAATTAATGGACACACCCTTAGATACAGAAGTTAAGTTTAGTACGAGTGCGAGGATCTCGGTCGAAGTTCGACCGATTTGATCCGAGATCCTCGTAAGCTCGCGTAGGAGGCACGCACAGCACACACAGTGCGGCTGCTTTCGCTCGTTGTACTGAACTTAACTTCTTTACCTTTATATATTTGGAAGTAGGTACTTCAGAATATTCATTAATTACTTCAGAATCATAATCATTAATTACTTTAACAGTTGTGTACAAATGGAATCATAGTCAAAATTACCTATTTTTATACCCCTACGCAAAATGAGGGGTACAATAAGTTCATCTATGTGTGTCTTTGTTCGCAAACGGATGGACCGGTTCGGACACCCTTTTTTTTAATAAAGTCAGTTTTTCTGGTTTGGTTCTTAGCTAAGTCAGTTTTACCTGTTTTTTTATTTATCTTGTTACGTAGGTTCCATTTCTAAAATATTCCATTTGTACAGCAGTTATTATAATCTACTGATTAAAACGGGTATTTATCGCGTATGTACCTTTTTATTTCTTATCCCGAAGTTACGACTTTGTTGTCGGGATAACAAATAAAAAAGGTACTTACGCGATAAATACCCGTTTAAATCAGTAATTATAAAGTTTGGAAAAAACAGTTATTATATTGTGCTTTTTTATTCTAATTTTTATTAGAACTACCTTTATGAATGATACATGTCGGTCCGTATGTATATCGTATGTATAAATAAGTTAAATCAAAGATACAAGTTAAAACAGTTTATCTATTACGGATCTAGGAACATACTTCGAAATCAAGGCCATTTCCATCTCGGTTAGAATATTGATTTTCGCTATGCTCATGATTGCCGCAATTCACTTTGCTCCCTAGGGCAGGGTTTCTTAACCTGGGGTCCATGGACCCCTTAGGGGTCTAGAGTCAAAGTTAAAGTCGTTCTTGATGCGTACAGCTAAGGTTTGCCGACTTTGCCGTCGTCTGTTTTTCCTTCATCTTAGACCACATCATCACTTACCATCAGGTGAGATTGTGGCCAAACGAAGTTCTATCCAATTAAAAAAAAAAAGTCAAAGTCAAATATTTTTATTCATTAAAATCACAAGGATCACTTTGAAACGTCAATTTTACTGCCTGTTTCTTCGCGACCAAACCGGGAAATGTCGACTCGAGTCTTGAAATAAATGACTATTTAATTAAATAGCCATCGACCCTCCATGACTATTCAATTAAATGGTAATTTATTTAAGATGTCCAAGATCCATATCAATGTTAATAAATAAATAACTGAAGAATAACTGCTATAACTGAACAATTGAATGAATGAAACACAATGAATCAAAGAAGAATTTTTTTTTGGCCTGGTCATGTCGTCGTGTGTCAAAATAATTAACTTCATCACAGCTTCCTTTGTTTTTTCCTACAATTCCATTCAAAATAATAATTTAATAATAAATTTATAATATGAGATTTTATAACTTTTCAAAGTGGTTCGCGACGGCAAAAAGGTTAAGAAACTCTGCCCTAAGGCAATAATATACTCGTACTATTTATAAATGTATACATATTTGTTCACAGGTAAAGTTCTCCCTGGAGTTGCAGCTCTAACTGACGCATAAACTGTTAAGTATTCATTAGGACAAATAAGTGTTCCTGTAAAATCCTGTAAGTGAAATGAGAAGATCAAGAATTAAAAGTGAGAATTATGTAGCTTTTTAGAAAAATGTGTCATAATGTGTATCGAATATCTAATTTATTAATGTCAATATAACACTGTTTTTGAATACTGTTTTATTTTATGTGTCATAAAACCTAAATCTGTTAAGAGGCTGGTGCAAACCGAACCGACTTGAGCCTGCACGCAGCGGTTGTAATTGGCCGAGCAAGCGAAGCGTCTCAGTCTCGAGATTGGCCAAAAAATGCTTTTGACCGTCTGTCTGTCTGTTCTCGCCTAAAGGTCGCATTTTTCAACCGATTTTAACGAAAATTAGCACACAAGTTTATAAGTATAAGATTTATTAAAAAATTTTAGTCGATCGCGATTTTTGATTGGGGAGAAGTTTGCTGTAGTGTTCATTATCGACGGATTTCCATAAAATTTGAGAAGCGCACTTCATTCTACACAAGATGTAGCGAAAAACATCTTGTGGTATCCGTCCATATATAATTTCAAATTGATTACAATTCTTGTAATTTTGCGGAAAATGTATACCTACCTATACCAATCAGACTACACAGTCCTCTCTGCCTTCACGGGACGTACCCGTAGACACCAGATTCGACCTATGACCAAGGAAACACGAGTAATCGCTAAAACTTATAACAACATTTTTCTCAAAAGTAAGCCTATTGGAAAATTCAAGCACCTGAAATTCGATTTAAAATTGGACTTCGTTAATTTTGTTGCGCAAATTACTTTTTTGACGAAAGTGTCGGTTATTGCATGGTTATTAGGGCTCACGAGGTCTACTGTTCTCACAGAACCACTAGTGTGAGAATATAACCACTATTTGACTGCCTCCGTGGCGCAGTGGGCGTATAGCCGGCTGAGACGCAGGAGGTAGCGGGTTCGATTCCCGCCGCGGAACAAATGTTTGCATGATCTACAGATATTTGTTCCGTGTCTGGGTGTTTTTCTATATATTATAAGTATGTATTTACAAAAAAAAAAAAAGTATATAAGTATTCTATCAGTTATCTGGTTCCCATAGTACAAGCTCTGCTTAGTTTGGGGCTAGATAGCGCTGTGTGAAATGTCCAGCAATATTTATTTAGTGTATGAAATTCTTAGGAAGATGTCAGACCCTGCGTGTGCATGCATTCTTACGTCACACACACGCATTTGGTCTGAACCGGCCTTTATCAAGCAATGCGGTAGTTACACCCTCGTGAAACTGTGTATTCCTAAAAATACATAAAAATTTTACGCAGAACGAAAGGTCAAGAGTACCCTAAACTGATGATGAGCATATGTTGGTTCTCATACCGGTTGATTGCCGACTGCCGACTGTACTTCGCTTAACATTCGTTTTTTGAAGTGAAAACTTCTTTATACGTGTTGGGCATTTTTTGAGATGGGAAAAAACCATTGAACTCACGATACTGTTACCGTTACCGACACCTCTGTATATAAGTATCTCGTAATTGTTCAAGTTTTCACTTCTGTCTGCACTCCCGGAGTGCCACTTTTTTAGTTATATAGTTTTGTCTAGTATATTCCTATGCGTCCTATAAATCTAGAGTAAATTTTTTTGATCATACAAATAGACAGATGTTGCCTGTGAATCCTATGATACATATACCTCATTGTAGCGGGTTATTTAATAAGCGTAGACTTATAACAGTTTTCAAAGAAATGGCTGTCGGTCAGTAAAAACTGCTTGAGTTTCGATTTATTTTAAATTTGCTTCTGGTATACAAGCCTTAGCCTGCGTTTACAAAAGAGCTGTGCGAGGAAGCTAATAACCGGCGGAAAAAAATAAACCAATAGTATCACTTCATTTTCTACCCTCGCGCAGTGCAGCATACAAAAAATCAAGAGATGTATGCGAGAGCCGCGAGCAAGGAATGTGTGCGATGGATGCGAGCGATGGATGTGTGCGAGGCGGTGCAGCGAACTAGAGCTACTGGACTACCAGTTAAAGATAGCTGAAAAGAGTCCGCTACGCATCTTCACACTTATCCTGTGGAAAAGCAGCCGTAGTTTAGATTGTTAGGTTTCTTGGCCCAGGATGGTCAACAAATTAATGATTACGACTGTACATAGGTATGTGTAGCTCATCTGTGGTATACCCACTGACCCGTAAAACAAGAGGAAGGGTTAGGGGGCAATTTTCTACACCCCATTACCCAAATGGTAAAACCAATCTGAACTTTATTGGCATTTATTTACGATCTTGTGAACCATTTGTTTGCTTCCTCAATTAACCTTATCCCATTGTTTGTGAAGCCATTACTAAATAATTTTCAGCCTAAAGTTATTTGTTTAGGGTAGATTTTACAACAAAGACGTTACCTGTGGAAACCAAGGTATGTTATTGATCGTTTTTACGCGCAAGCGTAACAAACCACTTACGTGTCAAACCTCATTTCGTTCTTTATGAACTCATGAAATAAATAAAGACAAATTGACTCGACGACAAGGATAATGCGCCTCTATACCTTATTCGTCGTGATTTAGAGACCTTATGAACAACTCAATATTGTGCCTACCAATTCAGGTGTCTGAACTTTGGTCCAATTGGCGAGAACCCGCGCATGCTCCGTGGACCTCTAGCTATAGCAGACTGTAATTTCTATAGTACGAGTGATGTAAAGGACAAAGCTGCCGGTGACCCGGCACGGAGACCTGAAAAATGTATAGAAAAATAGTCTTAATTAATCACATATATGATTAAGAGTTCCCGATTTAAAGTCAATGTATAGTGCTTAGTTGTCATCGAACTTTCGTGTTTAGAGGAAATATAGGTGAGTCCTTTTATTCATGATTTGTTGTGTTGCCTATTTGTTTTTAAAGTGATTCAGATCCCGTTTACATTGAATTGTTGACGAGTGTGAGGTTTTAATTGTATGATTATCTGCTTGCTTTGTTTATGTTTCAAGGCTTTTGCATGCACTTTTGCTGCAAACTTTCATTGATGGAAGCTTGTGAATCTTATCACATGCGTTTGCCACTTATCGATGATCAAATCAATAGTAGGATGTCCCTGTTATAGAATCTACTCTCTCGTGAAATGGTAGTTTAACCTAAGTATTATATTTTTGGTCATCTTGGCATTATGATGGTAGAATCAAGGTGTTTAAAACGAAAAAGACAACTTTAAAAGTAGCCATAAAATACCCCAAAATCTTTAAATTCTATCAGACCCTGCCTGATATTATGTCACCAAACTCAACTCTGCTTTGGAAAATTCAATTTGGGTTAGAAATGCTCTTTTTTACGTACCTACCTATGTGATCAACAGGACGTTGGTCGTGAAGTCGTTTGGCTATTCTAAGAAAAGGGCTTACGAGTTAAAAGTCGAATGGTTTCGTTTCGATATGTTTGCATTTTAAATCCTTATATTTACCACCTCTTGTAGCTGAATGTTTTTCATATTTATTATGTTGTCTAGTGGTTCGCCCTGAACTATGATCTCGCGAGTCTCCGATTAAAACAAAAAAATTTATATAAAATCTTTGACTATCAAAATAGTGCCCCGAAATATAAAACCAACTTACTTGACCTACAGTTTCATTCAAATTACAGGTAACGGGAGTTCATGTTGTGGTTATATTTTATTGGAGTACAATTTGCAGTTAATCTGGATTTCAGACTTTTGTCTATATTTGTGTTACTTAAGCTACACGCATACCAAATTACAGCACTGTGGGGTCACTGGTGTACCCTGTGAACTTTATCAAAGTTCAATTGTTATTATGGCTAATAACTCAAAAACTATAAGGATTTTCCTAAAAATAAAAACGGAGTCTAAATATACTAAAGAAGACCTTTCATTTGACGTCCCATTTAACCTAATAGTCTCATTTAAATATGTTTTTACCCCTCTTGAATGCCAATATCTCAACAACCCCCCAACATTTTTAGCTTATTAAGTCACACCAAAATTGTGCCACCACTTCCTACCTTTGTACCAAATTTCACGATGATCGAATCAACGCTTCGAAAGTTATCCTCTGACAAACAAACATTCATACATACATACAACGTCGATTTGCCCAAGTTGATTTAGAGATCTCCTTCGCTCGCTCAATAATCCTATTTACTCTAGGTATGCTCGTGTGCCAATAAAAAGCTATTTATATCTATGGCTATGCTTACGTAGTTCAACGAGAAGCAGTAACCAATTTGGAAATCCGGTTCAAAAATGTTAGTTCTTCGAAGCGAACCGGCGCAAAGCTACAATAGTTTTTAATTAACCTGTCAATTCCAATTCCAGTTACGGTTCCTGAAGTTTTGTTAAAGAAAGCTTATCTGATTATCCGCAGACTTGTGTAAGATTCGATTGAGATATTTTTAGTACTCGTTAATAGAGGAGAATAGGAACAATTATTTACCAACAAAAACACAGTATTGATCGAGCGAAGCGAGATCTCTAAGTTCACTTGGGCAAATCGGCATTGTATGTATGTATGTGTGTTTGTCCGAGGATAACTTTCGAATCGTTTATCCGATCACCGTGAAATTTGGTATATAGGTAGGTAGTGATGGCACAATATTGGTGTGACTCAATGAGCTAAAAATATTGGGGGGTGGTTGAGATACTGGGGTTCAAGAGGGGTAAAAAAAATTAAAATGAGACTATTAGGTCAAATGGGACATCAAATGAAAGGTCTTCATTAGTACATTTCGACCCCGTTTTTACTTATAGTTAAGTTTTTGTAGTTTTTGAGTTATAATAAAAACAAAACTTTGACATAATTCACAGGGTACACCAGTGACCCCACAATGCTGAAATTTGGTATTCATGTAGCTTTAGTGACACAAATATAGGCAAAAGTCTGAAATCCAGAATAGCTGCCATTTGTACCCCAAAAGAATATAACCAATTAACAAGAACACCCGTTACATCTAATTTGAATAAAACTGTTGGTCAAGTAGGTTGGTTATGCATTTCGTGGCACCAATTTATTAGTCAAAGATTAAAGCCGGCATGCACAAAGATTTAGCGAGACGTATTTAGAAGACGTATTTAGCGACTAAACATGTTTAAATTTGAAGTATTTGTATGATTTAGCCACTAAATACGTTTAGGCATCGTTGTGCAAGTCGCCCTAAGAATAATATAAAATAATATTTATTTTGGAAGATTTGCGAGATCTCAGTTCGGGGCGAACCACTAGTCATACTAGATTCTAAATCGACCATATCATTCGACCATCGTGCTGGTGGACATCGCTTATCTCTTTCTTGACCATGGCATTGCTTTGCTTACTCTAGCAAGTCTAAGAGAATATGCATGTAGTTAGCGTAATAACCAATCTCATCGATAGCTGACGTAACGTAAAGCAAATCACTCCGAAAATACCAATATATTGCTACCCAATTTGAAAAAAGACTGCAAATTCTGCAATACGTAAGACTAGAGCAGCCTAACAAATGTAGCGCTATTACAGCTGCACATAAAAAAGATTCTTCTATTATTCGGAACTAGGAAAACTCGTTAGCCTCGCAAAGGCAGCAATTTTCACCGACAATAGCGACCTAGTATACCTACGTAATTTTATGGAGGTTACGTGCATTGTGCATTTCGTGTCGAAAATTGAGGCACGGAAATTGTGCAGGTCACGGGCAAAGGGGGTTAACCCACCCTCATGCATAAGCTCTCGTGTAGATTTATGCCTCGGTCGGACGCTGTGAACGCTTATTTGATTTGTTACTCTAATTTTGAATTGTTAAGCGGTTGTGGCTTATATTCGTTGCTTTTGGTTTGCGGCTTACGTTTATCTTGATAACTTATTTACCGGTTTTATGTCATCGTCCATCATTGTTTACTATCTCATTACTCTGTATGATTAATTACTGTATAGCTTAGGTTTCCGGAATCCTTTCACGGAATAACAATAACTTTCTTATCATCCCTCTTGGGTTTCCATGAAAATGAGTAGGTACTTTTTAAAGAATAAAGTCGAATTTGAACTTATAAACCGGCCAAGTGCGAGCCGGACTCGCGCACGAAGGGTGCCTTACCATTATCTATAAAAACGAGCAAATACCTCCTTAAATATTTGTTTTATTTTAATATAGTTATTTATTTTTAAAGTGAATATATAACTTAATAATAAGTGAATATTTCAAGCGTTTACCTATTGCCGTTATCAATATCGAGCAAAAACGAGCACGTTTGTTGTACGGGAGCCCCCTTAAATATTTATTTTATTCTGTTTTTAGTATTTGTTGTTATAGCGGCAACAGAAATACACCATCTATGAAAATTTCAACTGTCTAACTATCACGGTTCATGAGATACAGCCTGGTGGCAGACGGACAGACAGACAGCGAAGTCTTAGTAATAAGGTCCCGTGTTACCCTTTGGGTACGGAACCCTAAAAAAGGAGAAATATACCTATATAACTAAATCAGCTGTTTTTTGGACTTTGTGTCTGTCTAAAGAGCTATCTTAACCGTGGAAGATGTTTTATTTCGGACTGTGCACCTTAAACAAATAAACTGAATATTTACTTCAAACTTATTTTTAACCATAAAAACATCGAGTGATAACACTATCACTCGACGTTTTTATGGTCCATACGGATTATGTTAGTGAGGGCAGTAACATCCTTTCGATCTACCTGTATTTTCCACCACAACTTTTGCACCCTGTATTCTACCACCTGGAAATAAACACACTAACCTTACCTTTCACATCAGGGCCCGTAGCCAAATTACATTCGCCACGAATCTATTCGATTTCTACATACATTTGTTGTCGCTGAATCACGTGGTATTTCTATAGCATGTGTCAAATCCCATACATTTTCGGACGTATCGACTAGCGTCATCGCTAATCGACTGTAACTTGGCTAAGCCCTCAGCTCAAAACTAACCATATATTTTTTTCAACTAGGAAACTTCACTAGTAGCAACCATGCCGGACTGGCCGTGGCTCCTGCTGGCTGCGATGTTTGGAGCGCTCTCAGCACTGGCAGTGCCATTGGCGCTCTTCCTTTACTACCTAAGAGTATTCGACAAAAATCCCAAGTTCGAGAATGAGTTCAGTTTGCCGGTCACTTTACCGCCGGTAAGTTTATAGAACTTTCTAGGTGTCTCTAGAACTATAAAAGTATTTGCGATGTTTGATATTGCCACATTTTCTGGGCGACTTATTCGAAGAAGCTCAAGTTTGTATTCAGTCGCCTTATAGCCAGTAAGTTTAAACTACAAAACTTTCTAGAACTCACGCGAATACGGACTGGCCATTTCGCTGGAAATACTCAACCAAGTTTAAGCTCCTATTTGGCAAGACTTTAAGATTGAGAGCGAGGATGGTTATGCAGAAAGTTACCTACGCTTTCAAGTTAATGCATGCATATTCAAACTGTATAAACCGACTTCCGTTAATTTTGTAGCAAGCAGTACACAGTAACATTGGGCATAGATTTTATACTACTCTCGCGTAGATGTATTTCAGTCGGGGCAATTTCTGCAATCGCATTGGAGCTAATATATTACCTACAGTACGGAGTGCGGTCGATATCACAGTTAAACTTCTGCATCGTTTTTGTGGCTATACGATCGTCGAATTATAGATGGTTAGTTCGTGCACTCGAACCTAAATAAAAGAGTTACACTTGCACGCTTACAAAGTCAAACAGTTGATACTCAAGTAAGATTTATGAGCGTTATTCCCTAAACTTTAACAGAGTAGTTGAACTATTGTGTACCAAGTTAACTTATAGGTAACATCGACACAGTATTTTACTAATGCAGTTTCCAGTGTTCACTTTGTTTTAGTCACATGTAGAAAGTTCACAATAAATAAATAAATAAAATAAATAAATAAATCGACCTTTTCCCTCTTCTATGTTCCCATTTTACGTAGATGTAACAAGGTAGTAACAAACGATATGCCATCAGTTTTACGACTAGAAAAATTGCAACTTTATGCAAAATGTGCGCCATAAAAAGATATGACTTGCATACATCAACTGTAGATACGTACCACCTAGACATAAATGATAGGTCGTACTTTGAGCTGCTTTAAGTTATTGAAGATCGTTAAAAATGATAATTTTGAGATTCTTATCACGTGAAAGTATCTTTGCTCATGATAATCTTCACAGTAAAATGAGGTTATATTGCTTGCTGCACGGCCATAGAATAATGTTTGATATTACGCCGTCCTTACTGTCGTAAAAACATAACTTTAAAAGTTGACTATATCGCAGCCTAAACTCGAATTTCACCCCCGCTTCTCCACGCGCCGCTGCACGTCCTATCTCGCCGTGGTTCATATGTTTGCAGGTTTTTTTTATCATTCAGTCCCTTCATTTTCTTGTTGTGCTTATTTCTCCTAACTGCGAATTTACAAAAAACAACTTAATATAAATTCTACCTAAGAATTACGTGATCGTTTGGAGCGACAAGCGTCACCCCCGTCTGAAAGCCGAGGCCAGACTGAATCGCGGACCGGGCGTCCGAAGCGAATGGTTTCATTAGTGAAAAGGTTAGGTATTTTCATTTTATGGTAAAATTAAAAGGTTTTTTGAAAATTTAAAACACAGGTGCACTTATTTATGTTGTGTAGAATTACTGTATAAAGTTTCAAGATCTAAATTGAAGTATTCATCGCATAAGAACGGTTTTAGGATAAATCTTTTTTTTTTCTATAAAAATTTAAAGGAAACGTGTTTTCACAACACAGGCGTTCTAGCACGTATACTTAACTATAACATATAAAAATTACAAATTGAAAGCACCATATTTGTTGAATAAAACATTGTTTCTCAGTAAGCGATTTATCGTCTCCCCCGGTATAATGCGCCCATGATATGTTCACTATTAATGATACTTGCATTCTTGTAGCCATTCAATCTTTATTGCGTGCTACGATCGAGCAAAGATAAATATTTGTTGAAAAAACAATCATTACCCTGGGAGACTTGGTTACACCAACGTTCATCATTAAGTGCGGACAGCCTGCCCTAAATTGAGCCCTTTAATCACTTCGTTTGCCCCAATTCCGTCACTAATATAATCAAATAGAACGCAGTTAAATGTCCTTGAGCGTGTTCAATTACTCAATTCCGTTGGGCAATGTTTCTTCAATAAAATGTGGAAGAAATAACGCGTTCCATAAAATGACAGTATTCGAACACGTTATGAGTTTGTCTGTACTAAATCTCTTTGACTAGGTTTTTTTTACGCGAGTTCGGATGGGGAATCTGTTATACGTATTTTATTGCCAACGCGATTTTGTGCTTTGGATACTAAATATGGAGGCTAAAGCCACAAGCAAAGCTATTCGTTTTTACTTTTCATGATGAGTTTCGGGGGTAGAACGCACTCAATACTGCGTAGGCGAATAGATATTTCCCATGAGGCATAGAAGGCAATCTTCTCGACATATGTTGCAATTGGTAATAAATTTCGTTCTCCTACATTGAAACTGTAATACTGTAGAGATGTTTCAACAATTTGAACAGGAAATACTGAACGAACTTACAAGAGGAGCAGGCAGTACTCCAGAAGGAGCCCTCAATGCAATGCTACAGTTTATTTTCCAACAAAGTACGGCGGACACACGATGGCTGCGTCGGCGTATGGCTACAGAACTGGCAGAGCTACTGGCGAAAACGTCTTCTGGAAAGATATTTGAGTCTTTAACGGCAAGTATTATTCATCAGCATTAGGCGTTGGCATGAATTTATTTGATTGTAACCAGCCCCTGTTGGGCGCCAAACCTGATGTTGTGGATATTGTTTTGCAGGTCCTTTGTTCGTACATAGTGCTAATGACTAAATAACCTGGCAGGCTAGCCCTAGAAAAGTTTCTTCTATGGAAAAATCGAGTAAAGGGGCATTTCAGTGTAAACATTTACGCAAGACCGATTAAATGATTCTACTTTCTATGCAAAAATTTAATGTTTTCTAGGGGTTAGAGCGGTCAATGCTTGCCCGAAAACCGAATGGCAGATAATATAAATTATGGCGCCCAACATGGGGCTCCATTTTTAATAAGTAAACCTGCAACGGTTCATGTTTTATATACAAGTCGGATGTTGTAAAAACAACTGCAATAAAACAACCATCAGCTGTTATAAATCTATATACGAGTATATAAAAGTTAATACCTGTTTCATACCATAACTTGAGAACGACTTTAACGATTTCATTCATCTTTTTTTTAGGTTTCTAATACTTTGTAGAAGGTTCTTACAGAAAGAAAAGTTAAGAAAATTGCGCAGAAAATTGAAATCCTTTATAACTGACATAGCGAAGAACCACTCCAGTTAAACTAGCTTTCTATAAAAAACCGCATCCAAATCTGTCCGTCTCCGTTTGGTAACTACGATTCCACAGTCAAACAGACACAAACACACATAGGTATCAAACAAACCACATCGACATTACTTGTCTGCTCATCGATTCCACGTGATCATTTAATCATCTGTTCATTGGTGCAGAAAAACTCCCAGTACGAACTCACGGCCCTCGATGAAACCTAACAAATATGGCGTATATTATTTTATAGGGTGAGACCCTCTGAACATATTCCCTTGGGGCACCGCGTTAGAAATAGAATTTACAACATTGTTAAGCTATTGCTCGTATCTTAGGAACATTTAAACCTTGTTCAAGTACAATGCCAACCTAATTAGTAAACTAAGCGTTATTCATAACTTTACTTGTTTAAAAGTTTAGAAACGCAGAGTTAATTATAAGTTTACAATCAGAATATTACTTTAACATCAAACGATATGAAATTCGTAAAGTAACTACGTTTAGGTACTTTTTTTGAAATATTAAATACCTTCAGAGTTTCCACTATTTTCAAAACATCATTACAGTGTTTATCCTCTATATTTATAAAAAAATATTTTAGTTAGTCCACCTAATTAGAAAGAAAACAGAAAACCTAATTGCTGGTTTGGTTTCGATGTTATTGGGCGCGTCAATTTTAGATTTCCTGTGTCAAGTCTCGGAAGCTATTTTTTATTTGAACAAGTCTTCGAGCGTAATTAAAATCTATTTAGAACTCACTTTTTTATTTTAATAAATCTTTACGCTTTATGAAAATCGATTTAGCATAATAACTTCAGAGAAAACTTAATTTATATCAAAGATAGCAATGAGCTTAATTTAATATATACTTATTATCGGCTTATAATAAAATAATAGAAAATCAATATTCGAAGTCACGCCTGTCTTAGATTTTTTTACCTCCTTAATTTTAAACTATCACGCTATATGAGCCTACTAATCTACCTTATGTTGTAACAGCTTCGCTCCTTAGAAGTAGGCACGGAATTCCCCAGCATCACGAACCTTCGTCTCCTGAGCGGGGAGCTGGAAGATGACGGAGCAAGACTGAGGTCTCTAGACCTCAACTTCGACCTGGCGTATGATGGCAACTTCAGGATCGATGTCGACGCTGTGATGCTGCTGGGAAAGATAGCCAATATTTCTATTACAGGTATGAGTTATCTACAAGAGATTAGTTTCTCTACGAGATTGATTCAGAAATGAGAAAATCCGTAGATAAATCACAGACATGGTCACAGACATAGAGGATTAGCAAGCTGAAATTAGTCAGCAGTGGAAATTTAGCAGTAGGTGGGGCACATAGCACTAAGAACTGACGGCTCTTGGGGCAGATAGATTCTAGAGTGGAGACCATGCACTGGAAAGCGCATCGGAGGATGGCACTAGATGGAAAGACGACCTGATTAAGGTTGCTGGGAGCTGTTGGGTGCAGGCCGAACAAGATTTATCACTCTGGAAATCTATTGGGCTATGTTCAGCAGTGGATGTCCTGTGGCTAATATGATGTCATCTTGCTTTTTACCCTTCTAGTTAGGATTAATTGTATCTATAGTAGGAGTTCCTTGAAGACTGCGCTGAACTTTAACTTCAACCTCCTCAATTATGTCTATTACGATTTCTAAAAATATTTTGATTGTGGAAGTATTGAACGTTCAAGTTTCCTACACACATACATAAACATTTTGTTAAGTTAATTTTATTGAATTATTTCGTGACACGACGCTAAGTGAAAGTAGGTACTTCACGTCGACATTTTAATGGAATTATTTTCCGCTTGGGTAAATATCTTCTACATTATTTGATGCGGACGCTTGATAACTTTATCGTAGAAGAAAATCTTAACCGTTTTATTCTAAAACCTGTTTTAACTTAACAATCGGTTATACGTTATCTCTTTTTCTTCCTTAAATGTTGGACAAAGAAATAAAAAGAAGGTAAACCATAGGTATACCGGAAAATTTGTTTAAACAGATTATTTATAACGTGGTTGGATTATTGTACTGTACTTTTTGGTGCTGTATGATTAACTGATTATTGGTACTTGCAGTTGAAAGCCTAAGCGGAAACGTACGTGTGATGTTCCGGCGGAATCCATACACGCACTGGGCTCTAGCCTTCGAGACCCTACCCAAGCTAGAACTCAGAGTACTAGGCAGGTTTCAAGGGAGGCAGCTCAAACCTAGGCTAGCTTCACTAGTCGCAGCGCACATTAGGAGGGCAGTCGCACAAAGGCATACTTTGCCAAACTATAAAATACGGTAAGCAACTAGAAATAGAGTTGAAATTGCTCAAGATGCTTTCTCTATCAATCGTTCTGATATTATCAATTCAATTCAAACCTTATCTCATTCCAGTTACAAGCCATTCTTCCCCAAATCAGAGCCTGGTAGTACAGATGGAGAAGATGGACCAACGCCACAAGGGAAACTCACCGTAAGACTGATGGAAATAACGCGACTGCAGTGTTCCGGCGCCAATGGAACTGTGCGGGCTGCTATGGCTGTGGATTCACATGGATGGGTAAGAGAAAAATCAACCTTACTCCAATACAACTTTCTTAAACTTCTCAATTTCTTGAACGCCAGAAATATGTGATTTCAGAAATCAAGAGTTTACCAACAAAATATATCTAGCATGTTTTTTCATAATACTAAAAATAAGGAAGCATATAAATTATAACCAAAGTCAAAGTCAATATTTCATTTGACTCACAAGGATAATTTTGAAAAGCTTGATCCTCCGCGACTAAGTCGAGAGAGAATCAGGCAAGAAACAAAGCTGGTAACTTTTTTATCATCTTTTTACCTACTTAAATAACAATAAAAAATCAAAGTAATATTAATAAATTAGACATCATATTAGCTGTCAATGTAATGCCTTTTTCTTTATCTGTGCCCATAACCTGTCAGCTTTATTAATCAACTTGCTAGACATAATGGTTGTTGTCAACGAAATGCCTTTTGAAGAGAATCTGGGCCCATAACCCGTCTTTTTACCAGGTATCATTACGCCGAGGAGTATTAGTACTGGACGTAGTATTACCAGCAGTCAGCGGACCGCTAGGACTAGTTTGCTGTCAGGGAGTTGGCGCAGTACTAGTTGATACTGTGGTGCCGATGTCGCCAGCGTACAGAGCGGACTTACGACGAGATGATGTGGTACTCGCTATCGATAACAAACCCATCAATAATGTGGCTCAGGTGAGATACAAATAGGTACGAAAAATTTAAAACCATCATACAAATTTGTATGATACGGTTTCACGTCGTCACGGCTGAACCGATTTCGATGAAATTTGGTATATAGATAGATTATGACCTGGAGACATAGGTTTTTTATTGACAATCTACGCGTGCAAAGCCGCTGGTGGAAACTAGTAGAAAATATAGGTCACTTGGGAACGGCTACAATAACCAAATTTTAATTACTGATTAAAACGAGTATTTATAGCGCATGCACCTTTTTTAATTGTTATCCCGATGTTTCGAGTGTGTTGCTGTTGCCGTGGTCGCGGGTAGACTAGAGTACTTGGGGCTGCCGTCGAGAAGTGATGAAAGCTGCAGCCACTACCCTCACGTGTTCTTCAGAATTAGAAATGACCTCGTTCATATTACGACACACTGCACTTACCGTATCTACGCAGTACCCGAAAGTTTGAGACCAAATTTTAGTCCAGGCTTCCTTAATTATAAAAATTATCGTAATCATTGAAATAGAAGTCACTTAGAATCCGACTCGGAGCCTATAATTATTTTTTTTAACCTGATTATTTTCCTAAACCACTTAAACGCGTTAAAGACGCGCGTGTACGAGGATCTCGGATCAATTTCTTCGAAGCTTCTACCGACTTAACTTCTGTTCCTATCTATTTTGTGGTAATTGGTTTCAAATATAATGGAAAAAAATGCTATAACCTAAAATTCTTGTTTCTCTTCATCAGGTGGGCAAACTCCTCCGTCTAGTAGAACGGCGTTCCGTCACAGTGCGCCTGCGCCGCGGGGGCGTCAATGTAACTCGTAAAGAAGAATTACCCACTGAACCTAAGAAACTAAAGACTAATTTCTCATTTAGACGAGTTTCTGAAGTTATGGAGGGGGTTCGATTGCAGAGTATGCGGGCCACCGTTACTAAATCTAATCATCAGGTAACCTAAATCATATATTGTGTCAAGCAACGAGTTATTTATGCCGATAACTGATGCCATAGCCAAACTAAAAATAGCTTTACTCCTAACATAGTAATTTACGGGTTTTGGTACCCATTTCATGACTTCCGAGCAACTTTAATTGACGGATAAAAATCATTCTCTCATTATCTGCTTACCTGTGAAAACAAAAGACATATATTTTTCAACCGTTGGATAGCGATACCCAGAGGTGGTGAAATAGACACTTAAAATCAGTAACCGCATACTAAATATGTACCTCTTATGAAAGACGAACTAAAACTTTTTATTCGTTGTGTATGTACCCATACTAATATTATGAATTCGAAAGTAACTCTGTTTATTACGTTTTCACGACTAAGCGGCTGGACTGATTGCAATGAAATTTGGTATATGCATACGTGTGACGCCGCGTGCGGAAACTAGTTATTAATTATGTATTCGCCACACTCACTAAGTACATGGTATTGTGGTTTCCCCATTTTAGAAATACAGGATTTATCACATACCGTTTAATCGGTGTTACTTCCAACAATGTTTCGGTTCAATTCGTGAACCTTCCGTTTAAACGGTACGTGATAAATCCCGTATTTATAATAATGATAAAAAATTGTAATGTTAACATTTCAGTCATCAGATACGGACTCACCATCGAAAACAGTAGAACCATCACCCGAGCCTTCCGTCGACTCACCGCCCAAGCCCAAACCCGAGCCTCGACAGCCCAAAACCAGCGAATCCTCTCCATCCAACTTCGGCCTCCGTAAACGCCGCTGTTCAGTAGAAAACAAGTCTTCCGATAGTTCCGCCGGAAGTACACCCCCCGCTTCCGGCGCCAGCACGCCTTTACGTCAAGCAAACGTCAGCAAAGCTGTCAAACATGACATACCCGTCATACGGACCGACTCGTCAGAATGTAAGGAAAAATTCGAATGTATACTCGATGACGAAGAACAGATTTTCGAAACCGGCGGCCCGAGACAGACTGAACACGTAGAGATATGCCAAATGTATTGGACTAAGAGTACCCAGCTGAAGCCTATTATTTCCTTTGACGAGGAAACAGAGTTCAAATTGAACGAGAATCATAAGTATTTGAATATAAATGTGTGGGCAACGGTCCCGGGGGAGAAGGAGGAGGTTTTACTAGGCTATTTGAATATACCGTTGGCGGCGTTGTTGGTAGAATGTCAGGACTCAACGGTGCCGCATCATATGAAAAGATATCAGTTTCTGCCGCCCGATGTTGATATCAAATTTAGGTAAGCTTTAACTTTTTTGTTTGTATTGATATTGCACAGTAGTCAAAATTCAAGTTTTTGAAGTGAAAACTTGTCTAAACGCGTTGGGCATTTTTTGAGCTGGGAAAATACTATTGAACTCGTGACACTGTTACCGTTACCGACACCTCTGTATATAAGTATCTCGTAACTGTTCAAGTTTTCACTTCTGTTGGCACTCCTAAACTGCTACTTTTTAGGATTCCGTACCTCAAAAGGTAAAAAAAGGAAGCCTTATAAAATCACCTTCTTGTCCGTCTGTCTGTCCATGTGTCACCACCGATTTTCTGTTTTTAACCAAAATTTGAAGTAATGGAGCAAAACTTTGGATTGATGGGTGCAGCTTTCCAGGGTCCCCGTGGATGTTGTTGTGGTGTTAGCGGATGAGGTCCTGCAGACTCGTCTTCAGTCTGACATCGCTTGTGGAAGAGCTTAGAAAATATACAGAGTGGGGTTAAAATTTTACCTCATTGAGAGCAGCTACTTTTTCTTTTGTAGTTAGAATGTTTTGTTCTTAGAAATCTTAGAAAGGTTTGTTTATTTTTGAAAAAAGATGCAGTCAGCCCAGGAAATAACATTTGTCAAAAAAAACAAGTTGGTCTCAATCGACTCTATTTCCCATCAGGAACACTTTGCCCTCAGGAATCTTATATTATCAATAAAATCATTATTGTTTAATTCTATGTGATTTATATTTGTATCTTTTTCAGCAAAAGCCACAACCTATCCTCCCACGCCGGCTTCGAACCCTGCCTATGTTTCGGCGACGCGCTAGTTTGGTGGGAGTGGGAAGGAGTAGGGGGGAATCGCTCCGTCCCTCGCGCAACGAACATTGGGGACAAAGTACCGCCTAGACCTCCGAAACCCACCCGAGCGAGCCACGACTTCGTGCGCACGCACTTCCATAGATCGACGCAGTGTGATTTTTGTAATAAGAAGGTTTGGAAATATAGTTCTAATTTGGTGGGAGCGGAAGGAAGAGGGAATCGATCTGTTCCTCACGCTAATTATAGTGGAACTTCCTGCCAAAACGGTTTCGGTAATCACTTGTCCTTCGAACTAAACGGTTCATATCCGACTCGAAGGACCAGTCTAACATTCAAAATGGCGTTGAAACACTAGCTATCTTTAAATACGTGTTTTCTGTGCTCCCGTACCTTATTGAGTAAAAGGAACATAATAAAAACATAAATCCTATAATTCATAATAATTTATTTTGCGTAACATACAAAAATATAAAAAAACGCATTTGAAATCCTAGCACCAACATATACTGCAAATTGATTAGCTTCTCGCTACTCCATTTTGTTCCGACATCTATCACACATGGCATAGCATAATATCTACAAAAAAACTTTTGTTTGTAGATATTATGCTATGCCATGTGGCTATCTCCTATGCAATCCTCTGGGCTATGTCAGTGAAGTCACTGACATAGCCCAGAGGATTAGCAAGCTGAAGTGGCTGTGGGCAGGGCACATAGCTCCAAATATTTACGGCCGTTGGGACAGAACGGTTCTCGAGTGGACACCACGCAATGGAAAGCGCAGCGTAGGATGGCCCTCGCTAGATGGAAATACGACCTGATAAGGGTTGCTGGGAGCCGTTGGGCACAAGATCGGTCGCTAAGGAGATCTATGGGGGAGGCCTATGTCTAGCAGTGTACGTCGTGTAATATTAGATTAGATAATTCTTTATTGCACACCATAAAACAATACAAATAAAAAATAGTATCTATCGATACAATTGGCGGTATTATCGCTAAATAACGATCTCTACCAGGCAACCTTTGGATGGAATGGACTGTATGATATTATAATGATATTAAATAATATTATTTATTGCTTTAGATATGGTTGAAAGACGCAATGCAGTGTCGGAACTGTGGACTCTGCTGTCACAAGAAGTGCGTCACCAAGTGCCAAGAATCCTCACCGTGCGTTCCAAAGGATCGAGGTAAGATTATCTTGACTTTAAAAAAAGGAGGTCGTCAATTCGCCACTTATTTTTATTAAGTGTTTTTTACGAAATAATATTTTGAAGTATTAAATTAGCCAAAGTCATTATCAGAGCGAATCCGTTTCAAAAACGCTGCCACTTGAGACTTCAAACAAATACCTCCAAAAATAATTTCCAAAATCATATCTGGATTTGTGCCAGAATCACGTTAGTATGGATCATAAATTCACAAAGCATTAATTAGTTATTTTAACAAAATCATGCTTAGGGTTAGGTACCTACACAAAAGGAAATCGGATAGGTTCGATTTGACGTCTTTATTTTTGAATGCCGTGATAACTTTGTACGAACGTCGACACAAGAAATCGATAAATTAACCACTTAATGCCAAATATGAAAAAAGTGGTTCGCCCCGAACTGAGATCTCACGAGTCTCCCATAAAAACAAAAAAAATATATTTGGAATGTTTGACAATCAAACAAAATAGTGCTATGAAACGCATAACCAACTAACTTTTAGCTTATTTAGTCACACCAAAATTGTGCCATCACTACTGCCTATATAGCAAAGTTCACGATGATCGGATAAACGCCTCAAAAGTTATCCTCGGACAAACAAACATACATACATACATACAACGCCAATTTGCTCAAGTTGATTTAGAGATCTCGCTTCGTTCGATCAATTATTATGTTATCCATACACTATAACAATGAGTATAATTAATAAGCACCAACCCAGTTAGTGCTTAGAAAATCCTACAAATGATAGATAGATAGATAGATAATTCCTTTATTGCACACCATTTAAATACAAACATTTATAAGAAAATACACTCTTAAATAATAGGTACAATGGGCGGCCTTATCGCTAAAAGCGATCTCTTCCAGGCGACCTTTGGATGGACAGGATCTATGTGAACAAAATAAGGATGGCGGCGTAAATCCGATATAGTACACGTATATTTATAAAAAATATAGATAATATAAAATTTAAAAAAATGCATAATTATAATGTACCTAGTCAGGTCATAAATTCTGTCACATGTTTAATATAAAATAATTAAAACAAGTTTATTCATTATGTAACCATTTATATACCAAATTGAACTTAACAAAACATAGATTCTTATGACACTAAAGTTTATTGAAAATGACCTCCGTGATTTTGAATACAGGCCTTCAATCTGCGCGGCCAGTCGTCTATCGCAGCACGAACGAGGTCCATGTCAATATCGGCGGCTGCCTTAATCAAGGATGTCTTGAGTGACTCCAAATTGGGATGAGGCTTTGAGCACGCCTTTTCCTCCAAGTGTTGCCATATCTTGTAATCTAACGGATTCAAATCTGGACTGGAGGAGGGCCAGTCTTCGTGCCGGATGAAGTCGATTTCACGCGCCGCCAGCCAGTCTTGTGTGCTCTTCGCTCTATGAACTGGCGCCGAATCTTGTTGGAATACCCAGTGCCTGTTATTGAACATGGTATGAGAAACAGGTTCCACAAGGTTCGTCAGGACTGTATTTTGATACACAACTGCATTCGTTTTTACACCTTTCTCACAAAAATGTACCTCTGTTAAGCCCCAATAAGAAACTCCCAACCATACCATGAGCGAGGATGGAAAATGACCTCGTTGGACACGCGGAATACGGTTGCTCGCTTCTTCACTACTGTGTGCGTACACCTTATCATTTTGTTTGTTGTAGCTCTCTTCTACGGTAAAAATTTTTTCATCCGAAAAAAGAATTTCCCGATATTTTTTTCCCGCGTACCGCTTCAACAAAGCGCGGCATTTCTTCAGTCTCAGGTCCATTAGACGAGCATTCAAACGATGTCCTGTTTTTCTTCGATATGCCCGAAGCCCTAAGTCTTCATTTAACACCCTTTTCATCGTGGTTCTGCTTAACCCCATCTGAAGGGCCAACAGTTTCTGCTTACGTTTGGGATTTCTTTGAATTCGCGCCTTCACAGCTTTTATCACTGCTGGAGTCCTAACAGACCGAGGGCGACCACTTCTTGACCTGTCATCTACACTAGAGTCTTCATTGTATCGTTTGATGGTGCGATAAACGAATCTTTTGGTTATATTCAAATTTTTCAGTATGTCAAAAATTTGAATTGGCGCGTAACCGCAACGATGCAACGCAATAACTGCAACACGGTCTTCTTTAAGCGTCCACTCCATATTTTAAAATGAGTAAAATTCTAAAAAGTATACATTTTTATTTTCATGAACAATTCGAAATTCGAATTCTATAAACTTTTTTGTGGCCAGCATTCTAAAAAAAAAGTTTCTACTGTGTGACAATACTTATGACCTGACTAGGTATAATATAATGATAAAATTTCATAAATATTAATATTATAATAATAATATTATAATATGATACACTTTTACAAAGAACTATCGTTTTTTGAAATATGACGACCTTGTGGCGCAGTGGGCGAATAGCCGGCTGAGAAGCAGGAGGTTGCGGTTTCGATTCCCGCTGCGGAACAAATGTTTGCATTATCTACAGATATTTGTTCCGAGTCTGGTTGTTTCTCTATGTATTCAAAAAATATTTATTTGTAACTGAACACGATATATGTATACAAGCTAGTTAAAAAACGTTGGCAACTGAAAATTTACAATTATTATTATAAATACGGGATTTATCACGTACCGTTTTATCGGTGTTTCGACCGACATTAATGTATATACAAAATAAAAAGTATATAAGTAATTATAGCAGTTACCTGGTTCCCATAGTACAAGTTTTGCTTAGCTTGGGGCTAGATGGCGCTGTGTGAAATGTCCAGCAATATTTATTTGTTTATTTTTTTATATAAAGAAGGAAAATGAGTATCAGTTATCCAAAATAGTCATGGAACATCTGGTATTCATGCACTGCCACGTGCCAAAATTACGCACGTGAATGATGTTGCGTTTCCTCAAACAGTTGTGAATCGGGTGACCTCAGCGAAGGACGAGGAGCATTGTGTAGACAAAAGCTTTGTTATATTGCAATTATAGAACGCTAAGAGTAAAACTCCTGCTTTAATTCGTAGGTACTTATTGTTCTAAATCAAGGCAGGCTAACTTTTTTCATGTGGGCCATATTTTTACTAGTGATACGCCCCGGACTGAGACCTCGCGAGTCTCCCATAAAAACAAAAATTTATAATTCATAATCTTTAACTACCAAAATAGTGCCACGAAATAAACAACCACCGTACTTGACCTACAATTTCATTCAAAATACAGGTAACGGGAGTTTATGTTAATTGGTTATTCTTTTTTGGGGTACAAAATGCAGTTAATCTAGATTTCAGACTTTTGCCTATGTTTGTGTCGCTACACGAATATTAAATTTCAGCAGTGGGGTTACTGGTGTACCCTGTGAATTTTGTCAAAGTTTTGTTTTTATTATGGCTAATAACTCAAAAACTACAAGGATTACACTAAAAATAAAAACAGCGTTGAATGTACCAATGAAGACGTTTCATTTGACGTCCCATTTGACCCCTAATAGTATCATTTCAATTTTTTTTTACCCCTTTTAAACCCCAATATCTCAACAAAGCCCCCTCCCCCACACACACATTTTAAGCTCATTTAGTCACACCAAAGTTGTGCCATCACTCAAATTGTGACAAACAAACATACATACATACAACGCCGATTTGCCCAAGTTGATTTGGAGATATCGCTTCGCTCCATCAATTAAATACTGGCTGAGGGAACAACAACTTAAAAAATAACCAATCAACCTCATTACGTATTTGTATGGTTGTAGTGCCGCTCTAAATTTCTGAAAAAAAACCTACTAATGTAGAAAATCAGTAGGTACTGGAACAGTATATTATGACATAACTAACTTCGCACGCTTGAAATTTCCCGTTCACGTGGGAACTTCAGGATAAAAACCATATAAAAACCTTCATGTAAATGACTTCACGTCAATAAATGACGGTTAAACTGTATGGATATTGTTCATACAAAAATACTAAAATCGGAAGAAGGGTGAAAATACTTCACGACCAATTCTCATACCTACCAAATATACAAAAATATAATTAAAATCGGTCGACCCGTTTCGGAGGAGTGCGACCACAAACACCGTGACACGAGATTATTATAAATTAAATGAACAGCAAATTCGGAATATGTTTAATCAAAATTTTTTTCTTGTTGTCGTTTCATGGATTTCGTACTGTTTATGGTTTGCATCATCACAGGCCTTTAGAATCTATAAAAGATGGTTCCGTTTGTGAGGTTCGGCACTTCATAGTTTGCATAAGCAACTTGCAAACGTTGGCGTTTGAGTGCATGAGCCACAGGAAACATAAAAAAACCGGCCAAGTTCTAGTCGGACCCGCGCACGAAGTGTTCCGTACCATTATCTATAAAAACGGTAAAAAAATCATATCTGTTGTATGAGAACCCCATTAAAATATTGATTTTATTCTGTTTTTAGTATTTGTTGTTATAGCGGCAACAAAAATACATCATCTGTGAAAATTTCAACTGTCTAACTATCACGGTTCATGAGATACAGCCTGGTGGCAGACGGACAGACAGACAGCGGAGTCTTAGTAATAGGGTCCCGTTTTACCTTTTGGGTACGGAACCCTAAAAACCATAAAGTAAATGTAGCGGACAACTTTGCCAAGTAATTTACTGCAGGCGCCATCTTTACATTGAATATTCTGAATATCTATCAATCAAGTGTCTAATAATACAGTGCCACCTGCATAGAAACAGACTGCTAAACATTATATCTATTTCTCATAGTTATTGTATCGTTAACAGTCAGTGCCAAATGTTGTGTAACAGATAACAATGCTTTACGTACATATACTAACAAATAAATAGATTTTGGCTACGGTTTCACTCGCTTGGTGTCCGAAAATCCAGATAAAAGTAGCCTACACGTTACTTCTACTTAAATCTACGTACATTTATTTCATCGAAAATTTCCGTGCTCGCTTAGAAGAATTCCAAAGTCGGACGGTGGTCATTAAAATGATATTATTTTTAAAAGTGAATTGCCAGAAATTGGTTAACTTGTAAATAATTAATTTTTAAAATAGGTAAGCCAAGTAGGTTTTGTATGTTTTTTTTTTAATGTTTACGAATTCAAGGTCTGTATCTAATCAGAACAGATCCACTTGCACACCATTCTTTCTTTTTCGTAATATCATCTATATCCAAAGCAAACATCTATCCAAAGTTTATTCAAATCGGTACCGCCTTTACAGCGTGGTTGCGCAACAAACAGCAAACCTATATTCAAATATACTTATCTAATACGTAGGTATAGATATTAGGTATATAGGTACATATAAGTCAAATTAAAATTAATATAATTTTTGTTTAAGCACATGACAACTAATCGGATACTTACCTAGTACCAATGGTCCAAGAAAGAAGCGATATATTTGCCTACTAGCTAACCTGGCTCCTGATTCACAAAGATTTTCATCAAAAAAAATATAAGACTCTCAGGGATAGTCTAGTTTTCTATCAATAAAATAATTTTAAGAATCGGTTCAGTAAGTAATTTCTGAAATAACCCCCTACAAATATACAAACTTTACCTTATTATAATATTAATCACACAAATATTGTAAATGCGAAAGTTTAGATGTTTGTTTATTTATTGAAGCAAAACTTCTTTACGCACGCTTGACTTGGGGAGTAAGCTGGTGAGTGTGTGAAAAGTGAGAGGGAGATACAAGATAATGAAGATAGAAAGAGAGAGTTACGTTTCGTATATTACTGTAGCGGCAAGAGAGAGAGGTGCTAAAGAAGTTTTACTTCAGTCGTGTGTCACACTCGTTTTTTTGTTTGTTATTCAATCACGTGGTAACGGCTGAACCGATTTCGATGAAACTTGATATATACGTAGATTATAACCTGGATCACATATAGACTACCTTTTATCCCATAAATCAGTTCCATTGGGATAAAAATGGAGTGTCAAGTCAAGTTGCAACAGTGAGTTTAGCTTTATTTTTAGCTACCTACTCTACACATTTAGTAGTGTAACGCGTACGAAGTCGCGGACAACAGCTAGTTTGCTTATAAGCAAGTACTCTAAAGTACACGAAAATGCACCGGGCAATGTATTCCTGAATTCTATGAAGATTGAAGGTGAAAAAAATATATATTTATTTTATTAACCTTGGTTCCGCGCTTCTCGGAAATTGAAAGAATTTATTGGCATTTAGAATAACGTCGCAAAAATCGCTGAAAAACAAACCAAATAATTCGTCGGCAGTCGGCACAGGGATCCTCAAAGTCGTATATTTTTAAATCGTTCCAAATTCTTTCATGTGATATACGACTTTTATACTGTTTTTATACTGAAAAAGGACTAAATATATTCCTATATAAGTTCTCTTGACGAGTGTTTGAAATCGCGCCAAAATATCATGACGGCGAAATGTGCTAACGACCAAATCGGTCGGTGACCTTCGCCGTAATTATATTTTCTTGCTAATTATTTTAAAATTATTATTTATAGCATGAAATGTTTAGCTGTATATTTATAGCTAGACATGTGTATATGTTTGTTAACTCTTTGTGCGTATGCAGTGCCGAGTGATGAATTGACGACATCCAAAATGCTATGACGTTTGTACTCATTATAATGTAGATACTTTGTTTTCTACAACTTAACTTAACTTTTGTGTTTGTTGTGTTGTAGATTCTTTGTTTGTTTGTGACGAACCTCCGTGGTGCAGTGGGCGAATAGCCGGCTGAGACGCAGGAGGTAGCGGGTTCGATTCCCGCCGCGGAAAAAATGTTTGCACGATCTACAGATATTTGTTCCGGGTCTGGTTGTTTCTCTATATATTATAAGGATGTATTTACAAAAAGAAATGTATATAAGTATTCTATCAGTTATCTGGTTCCCATAGTACAAGCTCTGCTTAGTTTGAGGCTAGATGGCACTGTGTTAAATGTACGGCAATATGTATTTATTTATATTTATCATTAAAACAACAAGCACTGGATCACTTGTACGTAAACATTTTAGTTTCCTTAAATATATTAAAAGTATTAAAAGAGATAAATCAAGTAATATGTAGTTCGAATCAAAAACTCATAAAATGCACAGATGCAACTTAAATTAAATTACATTTTCACATCACCTGCTCGACAATGTCAAATTATATGTCATGTAAACCTCACCGAAAGCAGGTGATTATTATTGAAATCCCTACGGCTGAACCGGGAGTAAAATTGTACTGAATTTCAGTCACAAAAATTTGATTTTAACACAATTTGGAACCTCATCTGTATTAAAATTTGAATCAAAGAGACCCACACCATAAGAACTTATTCGTAAATGGAACTAACCTCTGCACAGAATGCACCAAACTAGATTTGGTTTTTATTGTCTCGCAGAAAGTGTGAAAAGTAGAGTATTCTTCTCGTTGATAAAGCTGTCTGCATCTTGGGCGTGCTTATATCCCTCTCTGCACTCAGGATACAATATAGCGCCCGTGACGCAAGACTCTGCTTTATCCCCTCGTTTAATAATCTACTATATACTATATACTTATCGTCATCATAAATAAAACAAAACTGATTATACTCGTGGAAATATAAAACTGCTAAAATTTCAAAATCACAATATCAAAATTTGTCTATAACAATCTCACTTCGTCAGATAAACAAACACAAATGTGTAGAAACAAACACCACGAATGTTGTAACACAGCCGAAACATCGGAATAACAAATACCTACGCGATAAATACCCGTTGTAATATTCGGCCAAGGGCTATCCACCAGACTTCAGGATCACCACGAAATTAGGTACAATGGATCAGAACCCCATCACTCACCTCAGTCGCTTCGCCGCTCCAGATGAAAGGAAGTGGCCGGAGCCGCCAACTGAGATTGTTGTAACCTCTCTAGATTTTTGTAGTCACAGTATATAGGTTCTCCAAACAACTTCGTTAAATATTGAAGTTATACATACTTCTTTTGGCGCGATGGAGAAAAATGATGAAAGTGAATTTTTACGATGCGCGCGCACACCGACACCTAAATTTAACAGCATGAAGTTAGTTCTAGGTGGTATGAAAATTGATAACTATGTTCAAGTTGTATATTCTAGTATTTTTATATGTAGAACACGTGTTTCGTAAGGGTACAATTAAACAGTGTGAATAAATATATATTATTTTGGTGTTTTTATTAAATCAATTTCATATACGACGGTGATACTAATAATTAGTTATTTATTTTTCCATACGCCAAAGAAGTATAACTTCTAACGCGTGTACATAAGTACACACACTCTTTTTTTTTAAATATCCATAATCCAACCATTCGCAAAAACTCTCCGCACCTACAGTGATCGCGAAAGTTTAAAGTACAAACACAACCTCGGAAAATAATGAATGATAGATAACACGGCAATTGACAATAATAATTCACTTTCTTTGTTAATCAGCGTATGACAGAGCAACGCTATCTCTTAGCAGTTAAAAAAACATGACCGTGAAAACTCCTTATCATTTTTCTTATGTTGTGTACAAAAAAATGTATTCCTTTATATTGTATCAGGCTATAAAGTCTACAAATCATTGCACGAAAAAGAAATATCATTCAACTGTTAAGTGGCAAGTAAGCGACGCCGGGCAAACGCTAGTTTATCATACAACCAGACAATAATATTAATAGATGTATTGCGTGAAGTTACGAATGTGAACGCGGAACAACATCGCTCTACATTTCACCAGAACATACTCGAAACTCGTAATTTAGTTTAAATACGATTGTGCTATTACGTTTGCAATAGGGTATATTATGGCAGCTTTATTATATTGGTTTAGCTAATTGGTGAGGAAATGGAAATGGATAGTGAAGACGGAAAGATTATTATTTATTGCAATATAAATAACCGGTTTTGATTTAATATAATAATAATGGTCTGGTTTTATGAGCCGTGGTACAATTACTATGTTTTTTCAAGACTGAATGGTGATACCGTTTGTAAGAGGTATTTGAACTTGATTAGGTATAATAGATAGAAAATACTATACAGGGTGTTTGGTATTATACTGACGATATTCAAGTGACGGTTTCTCAAAACACAAAAAAAGACTTCGCTAAAAAAACTACTAGTTATATTATCAAATTTTAAAGAAAATTGACTAAGTTTAGGTGATTAATTTGATATAAAACTTACTGCCTACTCTTGCAATCGATATTCAAAAATAAAGGCCGATTTGATAACTCTTTCGGAAATGCCTGCGGGTTTTGGGTTAGAAATAGACAACAAGAGATATCTCGATACGTTACCAATACATTATCTGTGGTTAGATGGCAAGCATTAAGCAATAGCACAACATAAGTTTAATAAAGTGTTGGTTTATACATGCCAAAATAAATTTCATATTTCTGTGGTAAAGATTTCACAAATGTATTTATTATGCTCATCAAAATATGCATAGCCGGCGGAGACGCAGGAGGTAGCGGGTTCGATTCCCGCTGCGGAACAAATGTTTGCATGATCTACAGATATTTGTTCTGGGTCTGGTTGTTTCTCTATATATTTTAAGTATGTATTTACAAAAAAAATGTATATAAGTTTAAGTATTCTATCAGTTATCTGGTTCCCATAGTACAAGCTCTGCTTAGTTTGGGGCTTGATAGCGCTGTGTGAAATGTCCAGCAATATTGATTTATTTTATTTTAATAACCCCTTTTATTTTTGTGCGTATATTACCAAACACCCTATATTGCAATGGACGTCCAATGGTTGATAATGATCATAATGATACTTACTACATTGTCTATACTTAATACTATACATTCGAAAGTAACCTTGTCTCTGTCTGTTTGTAAAGTTTTCATGACTTAACGGCTGGACCGACTTCAATTAAATTTAGTATAATGATAGATTATGACGTAGTTTGAGACACAGAATACTTTTTATCTCAGACCACGCGTCTGAAGCCGCGAGCGGATGCGTATACATTATAAAAACATAGCCGGCCTTATCGCTAAGTAGCGATGTCTTTTAATCTTTGTATTGGTTGGACTAAGTTTTAACTGAGGTATCAATGGTATATAACATACATTTTAATTTATTTGAGAAACAAACATATATTGTAATCAAAGCAATCATTAATGCTGACCTATTTCTTTAGGTTCCGCATATATATATTCATATAAATTATATATGTCTTCTGAAAAATTTCCGCTAGTAATTTATTGCAATGATTTTATATCCTCTTTAAATATTTTGTAAAATTTTCATTTTTAAAATAGCACGTAAAGATACCTACTTATTATGCCATTACAAATGCTGCGTAAATGAGTTTTCCAATACGCACATGATAATCTTGCCAAAAACATGTTTTTTTATCTTAGTCCTAAAATTATCAACATTAGGAAAAACTTGTGAAAGGGCTCCCAGTAAAACTACTACCATGGTACCTATTTCTGCCGCCAGCAACTGTGTTTCGGTATGAAGGGTTTCCAGTGAAATTACAGACACATGAGGCTTACACCTATATGCCTCAAGTTGATGGACGCAAGGCACTGCATCGTAGCGCACGTTTCTAACGTGCGTGACCTACGAGGCAATACTTTGCTATAGGAAATGGTTACCACTTAACATCAGGTGGCCCATACGCCCGTTCCATCTCTATGTAGTATAAAAAAGTCTTGCCAGATCTTCTAATTTAGTAACGTTTCGCACGGTCACAACTTGTATGAGTGACCGCTAGTGGCATTTCCGTGCTTCGGTAGCGACGTAAAAATGTTAAACCCAATTATAAAAACCGTTAAGTAATGTGAGAGTCCTTAGACCTTCGACTTTCGACCTAAAAATTTCAATTTTAACTAGCTCATTACTTATTATGTAATAAAATAATGTTGTTTCCTTAGATCAATCATTGAACTGCCCGCCTCCGGAGCTGATAATGACTGAACCCGATTCCATAGTGGACCCTGACTCCGATGAGGAACTGACTGAGAGAAAAGACTCACTTGATGTCCATGAAGAAGGTAATCGTAGACATTTAAAAGCCTGTCTTTACTATTATTTAACTTCTGATTATTGGTTTATTTAGTAAGAATCTTAGACATGACATTTTTAATTTTTACACAGAATTATGTTAAGGGTTTTAGTAAATACCTAGATTTAGTACCTAACAATTGCCCTGACTGAGTAAAGTTAAAGATAAAAGTTCTAACATAAAATTACTTAAATTCTCGACAATAAAAAACATCTATCTACTACGTCAGGGATTCCCAAACTATTTTAGGCAAGAGATCCCTTTTCCAAAATGAACTGATACCTTTGACCCCTGTAGCCAAATTACTTTAAAAATCTTATCTCTAGTTTTTTCCTATTGATCCAAAATACTTACCAATTTAAAAACTTTGCGGTTGGTTAAGTCAGTAACCTTGACATCATTTTCCCATCAGAATTTGACAAAAGAAATAGACATAAAATTCAGTAAATATCAAATGTAATAATTATTTATACAAAATTATTTTAAAATAAGTAGGTAATTATTTTTTTAAAAACTACCATTAAAACACAACTTATACAGTATCTTGAAAGTTTCAAATAAGATCTTTTGTTTATTAATAGAGGTCGATTTTTTTTTTACCCTTGTGAAACCGATTTTTAACCCCCAAGGGGTCGATATCGACCACATTGGGAATCCCTGTACTACGCCAATACACTCAGTCTTGAGCAAATCTGACCCATGTTTAATATGATAAACATAGTTAATGGAAATTCTATTTGACTATTCCATACATTCTTATTCTTAAGATAACAGAATAAAATCTCCCCACAGTCAGTTTGATCACACACTGTCCCGTTCCAAAGAAATATTTCACGCCATTTGCTATTGTCACCTTTATTTATACAAACAGATTCACTCACGTTTGCGAATTTTCTTTGTGCAGACGATTTATACGAATGCTGACAAAAGGGACGCTTATAACTCAACCGGAATTTCCCGATACACAACACAGGTTTTTCAGTTTCAGTATATCTATGTTCTTGTTATAATTGTCCGGGTCAACCTCTGTTGTCTTGCATTCCACTGTCCTAGTCACTGTGTTTCCTGTTGAGCATAGTTTACGAGCTAGGTGCTTCTACTCTACCATTGTAGATGCTTGTTCTACCATAATACTCGCATTTCTTATTGCAATTCGACTAACTGCTGGACTATTCTATCTCTGTTTTTGCCTTAGAAGCAGTTAGAAGTTAATTATCGCTGGTAAGGCAAAAGCAGAGAAAGATCGGATATAGGGATTAGGCAGTTAGCGCAAAACTATGTATCCGGAACAAAATATATGAGTCACCCGAAATGACGACAGTGGTGGAAATGAGGAAGGAAATTCATGAAGCGAATGGCTAAAATGTATGCAACAACTTTCATTATTGCGTGATGTTAATTTTTGTACAATGTCGGCAGTTTGGCATTAATGGCATAGCCTACATTTTAGATTGATGGACAAAATATCGACATGAAAAGTTCACATTTTCTTTCCTAATTGAGTGCCATATTAAAAAGCAAAGTGTTAATGGTACAGGCAGCGTCGCTAACTGGTAGGTAACCCATGTTTAAAGGTTAAAATAAAAACTTGTAGAAAGATGATTTCCAAAAAGTTTTTATTTCACGTGGTGTGTTCAAATAAAATCCATATTTTAATAAACAAACATTTTGGAAATCCTTCTACAAGTTTATATTTTAGTCTTTAAACATGGTTACCAGCAGGTTTGCTAGTTAGCGACGCTGCCTGTACAGTTCGCATTGGAAAATATCGATGATTTCAAGAGTAATCATGTCTAATTTCTGATTTTTATATAGTTTTGGTAAGATCGTCAATAAATGAATATTAATTGGTACCAAACTTCAACTATGTATACATTTGTGCAATTTCTGAAATGGAACCTCCAGTTTTGCGTCGACTTTATTTTAACAATGGCCTTCTTGCATACATTTAAAGTTTTAACTACAGAACCCATCTCCATTCCTTCCACGTTTAGCAACTGTCCTTTAACGCTCTGGTTCCCTCAAGGATTGCCTAGATGGCTCTTTCGAAAACTGCGCAATGTCTCTGAACTATTAATTAATTAATGTAGCTCGCTAATTAGTTATCTTCGTAATGTTTAGTAAATTGAATGCCACGCAGAAATATTGATGCAATATGGAAAGGCGTTGCCGGGGTTTGAAATGATTTAATGTAAATGCGAAATGTTTAACAAATCGTCATTAGAGACCTCCTAGTCTAAAATTGTGCGCCCATTTATCGCGTCTACTTGTAGCTTGTATATTATATGACGTTTCAAATAATCCTTATGATTGCAATGAATACAGATTATTTGGGTTTGACGTAATGAAGTAGTAGGGCGCGCAATTTCTAAGAATCTGTTTAGATCTTTAGAATGAATATGATCTCTGATAATTTGTGTTAAAAATCCTGTTGTCTGTTGAGATGTTTTTCTGTTTTTCCAAAACCTTTCTGTGATGTCTTTTCTTACTGAGAAAAACAAAAAACCTTCAGTGTCTTCCCGATGTTCCTATGTCTTATAGTTTTGATTGTGGCGTATTTTTATTATTAAACACCATATCCACACAATACCTAGAGTCTGACCTTAGAAATGGTTCATAAACACGCAGAAGTTAACTAGGCACCTCGCTGTAATAACGTCATATTGATGTACTAACTGCATAAAAAATTAAAGTACCCCTCGACACTCGTGATTATGACTTTCTGGCCTGGCAACTTCTGTAGTAGCCTCGTTTTTTATTCACATCAATTGATTTCTGCGGGTTGTACTTTAAATCATAACTTTAATAGACTTCACTATGGCATTCCTATCCCATCCGCCGTCGAGCTGTAATGATGTCATTGCTTTACTCCATGACTATCGGAGCTATAGTTATGATGGCAATAATTTACTAAAATACGAAAAATTACAAATACCTATACGGCTACCCTATCTCCTCTTAAATTCAACCTTTGAAACTATCAGGGTTTCGAACACTATTTTTATGAAAAACGACATATTTTCCATGATTTGTGAGTTTATGCGTGATCATGGCGCATGCTACTGTGAACGGAAATATCGGAAAACTCATATCTAGTGCCTGTTTCACCACTTCTGAGTATAGCTTTCAAAAATAAATGTGTAGGTAAGGTACGTCTTTGATTTAACATGAAACCAGATAAAGAGATAATGATTTTTATCCATCAACTAGCTGACCCGCCGAACTTCGTACCGCCTTGACATGCATATGACGCGGGTTGCCAATGTACGTCACCCCGGTAAAATTGTCAATCGGCCATCATTCGCTGCATCTGTGTATGAGAAAATAATTTTGCGTGAATTTACCGCTATTTTAATAGTTATTCTGCTATTCGGGGCGGAGAAAAATCCAACAAACCTTCTTCTTGAGTTATAAAAGTTGTAACTAACCTGACTTTGTGTTTTATATATAGATTGTCTTCGACGCAAGCCATATCTGGCACCAAACTAGAATTATATAAAACATAACTTACTCATAAAACCTACAAATTATTCATAATTTACAAAGAATTAATTATTACTTTTAATACCGTGAAATAAGCACACAATCTTACAAATCATGGTAAATATCAACTTTATCATACCATCATAAGTTTTTAATATAGAGTATTTACTAGGTGGTGGGCCCATGAGTGCTCTCGTGGCTGGTCTCCGTCGCGCCGGTTCTGCCCATTCCCTCTCCGCTCCCAGAAGCTGTGCATCTTCGAGGTCCTTACCACCTTCGCCGAGCCACACGCCCAGGTATGTACAAACTGTTCTCCATAGCATCGCCTAGTCAAAGGGTGCGATCGTTACCCGTGTTACTACCAGTCTTACTAGCAATAGTAACATGTACACATATCCTCTATTTTTAATCGACTTCAAAAAAAAAGGAGGAGGTTGTCAATTCGGTAGTATTTTTGAAGTGAAAACTTCTTTAGGCGCGTTGGGCATTTCTGAGATGGGAAAAACCATTGAACTAGCGACACTGTTACCATTACCGACACCGTTCCTGACAATTCAAAAATACACACGTAATTGTTCAAATTTTCACTTCTGTCGGCACTCCCAGAGTGCCACTTTTTTATGTTTGTTACTTCAGAACTCCGTCATTTATCATCCGATTTAGAAAATTATTTTTTTATTTGAATTATTTTAGTTTGGTCAAGCAGGTTTTTTTTTTTTTGTTAAAAAGATTGTGTAAGTTAAGTACATTAGTGAAATAAGTACCTAATTACCTGACATAGTCGCGAATTCGCGATGCGACTCAGAATTCCCAAATTATAATATGTAAGTATTTATAATATAGGGTGTTTGATAATATACGCACAAAAATGAAAGGGGTTATTTTGATGAGCATAATAAATAAATTTGTAAAATATTTACCATTGAAATGTGAAAATTATTTTGGCATGTAAAAACAAACACTTTATTAAACTTCTGTTGTGCTATTGCATAATGCTTGCCATCTAACAACAGATACTGAATTGGTAACGTCTCGAGATATCTCTTGTTGTCCCTTTCTAACCCAAAACCCGCAGCCATTTCCGAAAGAGATATCAAATTGACCTTTATTTTTCGATGTCAATTGCAAGATAAGTTTTATATCACCTAAACTTATTAGATTTTCTTTCAAATTTGATAATATAACTAGTAGTTTTTTTTTGAGAAGTCATTTTTTATGTTTTGAGAAATCGTCACTTGAATATCGTCAGTATTTTACCAAACACCCTGTATACTAGCTTCCGCCCGTGGTTTCGCACGCGTGGTTGAACAATAAAAAGTAACCTGTCTCAATCCACCAAATTTCATCGATAACGGTTTAGCCGCTACGACGAGAAAGCGTTACAAATAAGAAACTCACTTTCGCAAGTGTAGTATGATTGATAGAGAAACACTCAGACCCGGAACAAATATTAGTTAATGTTTTATATGCGTGTGTGGATATTTGTGGTCTCATTATTTCAGAAACAGCGAAAAAAAAACTTGCCTTGTACATACACTGTTCTATCACTAAAAAAATAAACAAATGTTTAACGCGAGGATATTTTTAAACACGCACTAAACTCTGTTTAATCTAATGGAGTAAAGCTCTTGGTATTTACGTTCTATAGACTGCGGAAATAGATTCAGGTTTAGACACTTATGCTATTTTATCCCTAAGTTCTAAAGAACAGGGCAGACGACTTAGTTTATTAATACCATTGATAGCCAAGGCTCTCTGACGCTCGTACAATTATTTGACCAATTATGGAATAAATCAAAGGTCACCGGGCATTCAATAGCTTCTTAATACTTCCTATGCTCCGACCCCGAGCCGGTCATTTATAGCAATACAGCTCTCTAACCCTTGCGCCTTTGATATAAGTGACGAACACTTCTAGGCCACAAGAAACATGTGTTCGATGATAATGTCAATATGTCTAACGTCTCAGCTCCAGACGATCTAGCTAGAAGAATAGCGTAAAATGTCAGTTCAGCGTAGGATGTAGAAACATTTTTAAATGCGTAGACATGTTTCTTGATGCTACGATAAATTGTCATTAACCCCTGACACAAATAAGAGGGGTGTTATAACTTTGACGCCAATGTCTCTGTGTGAATGTACATCCATAGTACAAGCTCTGCTTAATTTGGGGCTAGATAGCGCTGTGTGAAATATCCAGCAATATTTATTTATTTTATTTTATTTAATGTGGCATCGTTGTTCCCAAATAGATAGATAGAAAGCAATACAGTTTGAAAACTCAATCCGTTATTATTCAAAAAGGTTGAACTCACTTAAAAACATAAGCAAATACTCTTTAAAATTGGAATGTCTCGAAAGTCACCGTACTATATTAGTACCTCATTTGAAGGTTTCTAAGCTTATAGAGGTTATGCACTTTTAGGACTCTGCCTCATAGGGACGTAGAGTTCGAAATTTGAAATGGTAAGGATGTTTGTTTATTTATTTGTTTGATTGTTACTCAATCACGTCGTAACGGCGGAACCGATTTAAATGAAATTTAGTATGTATATAGATTTTAACCTGGATTAACACATATGCTACTTTTTATATCATAATTCAGGTCCCATTTGATAAAAATGGGGTGTCAAGTTGCAACAGCGAGTTCAGCTTTATTTCTAGATTACCTACCTACACATTTAGTAGTGTAACGCGTACGAAGTCGTGGGTGTTCAGCTAGTCTAGCAATAAAAGGAAAGTTTCTGACTACACAGCTGACATTTTGAAAGTTTTCTAATAAAGATAAGACCCTTGTATGCTTCGCCAATATAGGTCAAAGTGGATGCTAAAGTTGAACTGACAACATAAAGACAACAACGGAAAAAGTAGGGCACGTATATGCAACAAGCTGATGTATGGTATGAGTCAGAGCAGACTACACTAGTTATGCGAACTCTAGTAGTGTTAGCAGAGATGGTTCTAACAAGATTATGTTTACTTTGTTCCTTTTTTAAACTGATCAATGTATAATTGCTCTAGAAAAGCACAATTAACACTTAGGTACGCTATTTTAGCTGATGCTGTTTTGGAGTTGGTAAAATTTGCCCGGGTTTTTATTAAAAGTAAATATTACTTTACATTATAGGAACAAGTGTTTAGAGAGTGTCTTTTAGAATGTATTAGAAAAGTGGTGTAAAGGGTAGTTCTAGTAATGTTTAGGCATTGAGATAAAATTTAACATCATTATGTATCATATATAGGGTATAGGTATCATAATCTGATTCTAGGGTGGAGGGAATAATCCCGCATTGGGGTGTATTGTGCATTCCCCCCCCCCCCTCCCCCCTCCCCCCGTGTGGTACAGGCATGTCTCGATGCCTGAAATTGACTTGACTAGATTTCTTTGGAAAAATTCGTCAGAACCACATCTGTAACTTATTGCTCTACTCTGAGAATCATAACACGTTTCACGAATAGTTTGTATACGATAAAGGAAGCAGTCGCTAGAGCCGGTGGGGAATCCGTTCGCGGGATGCGGCGCGGCGTGGCTGGCGCGCGGCGGCGTCGACGCGGCGCTGCAGCCGGCGCTAAACAGCGCTCTGCCGCCGGACGCGCTGCTCGCCGCCGCCAGGGACTCCGCGCCTGACCTCGCCGCGCGCCTCTCGCTACCACAGATACATGACATGGTAAGTAGACCACGAGATCCTAGATAACCAGATACAGATATAGTAAGTACATAGATCTAAAGGTATAGACCCATATATAGACATGGCTTATAGATCTTGAGGTATATACCCAGATACATGACATGGTAAGTGGATAAATAAGTAACGATCCGATCTTCGTAAACATAGTTAATCAGAAACAATTTATACTCACTCTTTGATTAAAAAAGGTTATAAGTCCAAGACCCTAGATTTAAGAGCCCCACCGGTTGCGCTAGTGGTCTGTAAAAGACCCCGCACCCGACCTTGTCGCGAGCCTCTCGCTACCCCAGCCAAATAGGTACATGACATGCACCAACTTATTAAGATGGTTAAACTTGCGACGTTATAACAAGCCCGATTTGACGTCTGTCATTTTTCTCGCCGTGATAACTTTGACGAACGTCGACACAAGAAGTCGAAAAATCAACCATATGCTATGCCAAAATTGTTATGATATCTGACGCTATTCCAATTTTGTATCACTGGGTTCAATTTCGTAGAGTTGCGTTCGTTTTAACCACTTGGGAACCAAACAAAACCGATTATTACAAAAACCTAAGCATTTATTAAACTTTAGATTTATAAAAACAGAAACGTATATTTTTCTAAATGCTTTTTTGTTTTATACATATGAATCGATTATAGATGTTGATGCACCCACAAACAAGGGTTTTCATCATTATTCTATCAGTGCATTAAAGCATTTTCTAATATAATATACTTATCATTATCGTCAATATTTTCTTGAATGAAAAACGATACAAATAATGTATATATAGCCAAGCTAGTTTGATATTCATTAGTCTAAGTTAAACTAAACGATAACAAACTCTTAGTGCAATTAATCAAAATGTCATAAGAATCTGGTTTTCTCTACTCTCTGTATTTTGACAACGTCAAATCGGGCTTCTTAGAACGTCAGAGTTTAGATTGGGGCTATTCTCCGTGCTCTACAAGAAAGCTAGGAAAATCCGCGAAAATTATTGCTCCATTTTCCGACGCAAGAGCTGGATTTTTCCTCTACCTATAATCTCACGTTCAGCAATGGTAGACAAGATGACAGTATCACAATCTGATAGCATACCTTCGTCGTATCACTTTTTGCTCCCCGTCTCCATGTGGTAGGTTAATTACCAGGTTCAGGCATGGTGGAAGAGAGAACGATTCTGTTAATACGTGAAAGTAAGTCTCAAAAAGCAGGATACAATCAGGAAATTTAGCTCTGGTTACGCAAGAAAGGAGTCTACAGTTTAAAACGGCAGACCATCTGGCATCTATTCTCCTTGTGATTTATAGGAGTTAATTTGAATCTACAAACACATGTACTTATATAAATAAATAAGTAATTGATTGGCAAGCGTCCAGCAAACGGCATGCACACATGACCCGGCTAGACGCATGTTGATGTCACTGCGAGCTTCACGTGCCTCTTTCACTTCCGTCAGTCAAGTGGGTAAACAGCAAAACAAACTGTTTCTACTCTATCCTAGAGAAATTCAGATCTAGAATTGCTCTTAAAGTTGACGTTATCTACCCTCTACCATAGGAAAGGTATCTGTTTCCTATGCCTCTACTATAAATTACGTAATAAGTCCTGTACTGATTTGCAGATGTAGAATGAAATGTACACTTCCCCCATAAATGTAGGATGAGCCAGAGAAGTTTATTGATTTAAAAGAGCAGAACTTAGGCAACTTTTTAGAGCATTATATTTTCCTTCATTTATCCTTGGAAACCAACTATATTTAACTTAGTTTTGAACCCAAATATGAAGAGACTAGAATACTACCGCCGCCTATTTCTGATCTAGCATCTAAATGCTAGATCAGAAATAGGCGGTCAACTTTTTTTCGCTCTCTAATCAGTTTACGATCTTGATAAAAATATTATCCCAAATTCTTAAAGCATGCAAGACTACACGCGTTTAGAAGAGGGGGTCCTGGGAAACCGTTGCATATCTGTCTATCGAAATCTGACACTCCAGAGAGTTCAGCAGAATTCCCTGCTGTTTAGGCCTCCTAGGTACTCTTTAGGGACTCGATATCGTGCCGTAACAATTGAAAAACTGTTGTGCTTGAATCCTGGGTTTTAACAGGTTAATTAGTGTGACGTCATTATAAGTCTCTTTCTTCCAGCTGCAAGCAGTCCGTGAGGAATTATCAGCTGACGACGCGACGAACGGTGAAGGTGGCGAGGGCCGGGCATGCGCACTCACCGCACTCATGCTGCATTGCTGCGCCGCAGCTCAGCTGGCGCAGCAGAAAGCAGACGCTACTGCGGCCCCAACTTGATGATAATATACCTCCTGCTATTCATTGGAAACTGCCTTTTATTCTCTTTTATCCCTTCGCTCTACCATTGTGTATTTGAGGCCTTACATCCTTAAAGCACCTTGAGGAACGCAGCTGTTGTGGCAGGTGCCTGAGACTGGTTTAGGTACAGATGAAGTAGGCTTGCCCAGCATGTGTCCTAGGTGTTAGTGATGGTGTAAGACATCACCCATGTTATGGGTGTTCTACATCATCACCCATAACATGGATGATGGAAATATGAATTCCTCGCGATCCTGTAAAAAAACCAGCGTCAAAGTTAGCTGTAGTCTGTGTATAGCACATAGTATGCCATTTGCATTTTATGTATCCGTACGAGCATAAAGAAGTACTTATTACTTACTTTTACTTTCTACGTTCTAATTAACCTTTATTGTTATTGATAAAACTATAAAGAACCAACAACACAGAACAGACTTTATGATTGTACGCAGAAATCATTTCAATAAAAACGGCAGGTGTTGGTTTTAGCAGTGGCAATATTCCCATCTAGATTTTGTCTATAAACAAAGAAAATGCGTCTTCAGGAATTGAAACAGCAACAACATGGAGAATGCAAACTTCAATTTAAACCTTACTAATAATATGATTAGGTGGAATTTGGAGCAGCAAGTTCTCAAGATCAAACAACCTTACGCGTGTTGAACTGCGACGAAGTTCGCCTGGCTTGAGTCCAGGTTTTCCTGAAATAGCACAAAGGATCGACCTCAGCTTTCGGTGAAAAAACTTCTGCGAAATGTCAGCGGACGGAGCGGAAAATTTGGTGCGTCATGTCATGCGTGTGCGTCCGTGTGTCAAGACTCTGTTTGCCAACAAATTGATGTTTTGAATTCTTTACTTGGATTTGATGTTTTCCAGAAAACTTTTTCTTTGGAAAACCGAACTTTCCTTTTAGAGATTTATGTTAAGGTATGTTTACATCTTCTGTAGGACACGGTGTGGTGAGAGTTTAATTTAATTTTATTGTATTGCTATTAAAGTCAAGCCTTTGGATATGCTCTCCGCGCCCAAATACAGATCACTGACCCGATTGCGCAACATTTCTGCGAATTGAATTTAAAAGTTAATACAAGCCAGTGATTTCAAAGCTCCTAAAAGCTGTTGTCATCACAATGAATCAGGACTGACTGAATCAGAACATAACAACTACACTGTCCCATTTTGCTTCAAGGATGATCTCACATTGGAAATTTGGTATAAAAGTAGGTGAACAAGAAATTTTCCGACACTAATAGTAAATGCAATAAATCTCACAAGAAATAAACTCGATGCTTTAAAAACGGGGTCAAACGAGAAGGAAATGTAGAATCGAGTCGAGGTCGCGGCGATAAAATTTAGAATATTGATAGACTAGTTTTGGATAGAACTTTATCTTTCAAACCCTAAAGCTTGCATAAACCCACAGCAAGACTATCTCAGGGCCAACGATGAAGTTACATTTGCATCCTTGTACCTATATATACCTATGTAGGTGGATGTGGAACTCATAACTTATCTGATAATGATTAATTATTATCAACAATTGTAATTTATGCGTCACCTAAATCTGTTTTCAATTGTCTTTATTTTGTAGGAAAGTTTCAACTTTCACTCGATCATAGAAAACACAGGCTACGATAGTTGCGAGCTAATAAATAATTAAGCCCATCACTTACGTAGCTATAATATATAGCAATATACCGTGATATGCTATGCAATAATATAAATTACGGTATAGCTTGGTGACGTCATAGAAATATAAATTATAGCTGCGTGTGTGGTCACTCGAAAATTTGTACAGGAGATATATAATTTGCCTTGCTATGATTCATATTGCTATATATTATAGCTACGTCTGTGATGGGCTTTAGGTCCTACTAGGTAACTTTGCTATAAGCCCACAACTTCAAAACAAAACACGATCTATTTATCAATCGAAAGGAAAAGGATTAGTTGTGAGTTTCATTTCCGTGTTTATTTCTTAAAATAAATAGATTGGGTAAATATTAATCGGAGCACGAAGTCAGGAATACAGTTGGCAGCTGTTCAAGGCTGTCTTGGCTGATGAAAATCCACGTCTCTCTTTGGCTAAGATTTTACCTACCGATAAGTTATTGTGGTCCGTTTATCGCAATTATGATCTTCTACTAAACTAATGATTGTAGTATCCCTTCTAGTAGGTAGATAAGGGCCTAAAAAATATTTTTTTGTTAACCTATATTATCCCACGCAAAGGTATCCCCCAAGTAGGTAACTATCACTAAAAAAATTAATTAAGAAAAATTTCAAGGATTCCTTCCTACTTACGAAAGATTTTTCTAATATCCTTGATGCTAATAAATCCCACTATTATGACACTTTCTGTCTCTAGAACAGGTTTTAAGCACGATTTGTATAAAGCGGCTCTAATCTTGATCAAGGCCGTTCGTTGGCACGATTAGGTAGTAATCTCGTTAACCAGAAACCATTGTGTTTTGAAAGCAAATTGGTATCCCATGGAAGTTCAGCAGACCATGGACCAGGTTCGTCGAATAAAACATGTTTTAAATCACAGTTAGGTATCAAGACTGCACATCAAACACCCGCAATAATTTGCAACACATGCTCTTGATGGATTAGGCTGATTGATGGGTTGTGAATTGGGCTGGAAAGCGATTCCAGCCCAGCCTTTCACATTGATCAACGAGCTTGCATTCAACCGATTATTAAAACAAACAAAGGCGATCTCCGATCTGATAACGGGATTCTGAGGAGATAAAATGCACATTGAATACGTGACAATGCATCCTGAAACGAAAATCAACCGTGCTTATTCAAGCGGAAAGAAAACAGACCCTTTGTAATTTGTGGGAGAGATTTATCCGATTCTTGATCCCCATGTATTTTCTGCGTGCTTCCTGAACTGCGCAGCAGACGGTGCGAGCGAGAGCACGTTTGTTATTGTTGTCGTCTCGCTCACGCACCACGCTTCTTTGTTTTGGCAACGATATAAAGGCAGGGTGCAGACGCGGAGCACGAATTTTTGCAGAGTCCTGCCGTGGACCCAGGCGCATTGCGTTTCGGAGCGGCTGGTAGATGACACGGGAACTCAGCTGGTGAAAGACATTAAGAATTTAAAAAGTTGAAGCTTAGTGAAGTTCGGAAGGATTGATCAAGTGCAGTGACAGTTGAAGTGCAGTGATGCGTCCCCCAGCGGATTGTGATGGAGGAGCGAGGTTGCCCGCGGAGGCCGAGGAGGGAGACCCTCGGGCGGCGCCGATGATGATCTGTGCGAGGCTCGCGGGGAGAGCCATCATCAGGGTGGTCGGACGGTGCGAGGATGCTCAGGAAAACAGCCAATTAGGTAAGCTAAACATTTCCTGCTATTATAAATAAATAAATATTGCTGGACATTTCTCACTATGGGAGCTAGATAACTGTTATATTACTTATATACTTTTTTTTGTAAATACATACATTTAATATATAGAAAAACATCCAGACCCGGAACAAATAGGTATCTGTAGATCATACAAACATTTGTTCCGTGGCGGGAATCGAACCCGCTACCTTTTGCGTCTCAGTCGGCTATTCGCCCACTGCGCCACGGATGTCGTCGGTGCTATTAAAACTATACCTCGTGCCAAAATCATTCAAACAAATCTTTCCAAGGTACCGTTGTAGTTCCGTTGTTATAATTGTTAGTTTTAGGATAATTATTTACGATTAGGAATAGCTTGTTATACCTATCAGGTAGGTTGGAGCAATTTAAATATATTGCCTAATTAATTACAATAATTATCAGTCAAAATTACACCAATTACTTACAAAGGATAAGGTAATTAAAAGCAACAGTCGTATCCTAAAAACCTAGATTTATGTATCCAATCGCGTTTACCTTCTAATCTAACGCCTAGAAAATTAGCACTCGTATGTAAATAAAACAGAAGTTAAAGAACTTTGTTTTGTTTATTTGTAGGTACTGAGGTACCTAGTGCACTTATCTTATCAATATCAACTGCGTTGTTTCGCAAATTGGTCACTAGATCATTGGTAACAATTTTCAACTTTGTTAAGCATTGGAAATACTCACCTACTTTACTTAAAATCCTGATAGTAGGTAAGGTGGTACCTACCTAGGTTCTTTTCTTACTGACACTCACAGAGCAGTTGTAAATTCCCCTTGTATAAAAAAATCCACTTAGGTATTTATTTTTGTTAATTTCTGTGTGCTATCCTTTATAATCAATCCTCTCTGTATACACGCGTCTATTCCTTTCTGTAGAGTGTAGATCTACGAAGGTTTAATAATACGAATAAATAATTATCCCACTTCTGATAAAAAGAGAGAATTAAAAGAAAATAGACATAAATAAAGAGAATTTTAGAACATTGTATTTACGCGGTGTTGTTAGCTAGATTATTATAAAATAAGTAAGACAAATGAGAGGTACCCACCAGTGCATTCACTGCTTAGTTTGTCCATCGCAGAATCTAAACAAATCGCCCACACATGTAGGCTGTGAACTGAATGGAAGGACCATGAACTTTTTATAGAATTACGCACTTATAATTTGGGTCAAATGAATAAGAATATACCACCGGAGTATTTATAATTATTCTATGGTATTACTAAAGATAATACTAATATTTTTAAACCCAGAACCCAACGTCCCTAATTACGGGCACGTGGGTATAGAGTAAGGCTCGGACTATATGGCATCCGGGCTTGTCAGGGACCGGTTTTTAACAGCCCCTGACCAATCCGTCGCACAACCATACATTTGAATTTTTCTTGCATCGACTACACACGATCCGAGGCCATCCGACTCCGATTTTTACCTGGAAGCAACCTGGACAAGGTTCGGATTCGCAGGATCGGGGAGACCCGAATGCTATATAGTCCGAGCCTTAGAGTAACCGGAGATTTCCATAACTGATCGTACCTAATTACTATTTATCTCGACCTAGCATAGATATACTACACCAAGCAGACATAGTAGAGTATACTTAGGTAGTTAACAAATTAATTACCTACCTACGACACAATCTTTATGCATTACCTATTAAGTAGGTACAGGTAAGGAGTCGATGTGAAAACCATCCCTTTAGCTAAATGGTGTTGGTAAGCCCAGACGACTTTTTGTATAGGTATTACAAAACCTAGGTAGATAATATTCGTATCATAAAACTGTGACAAACATAATCATTAAACTCGATTCCATTAGTCCCATTTTCCGGTTTCCGCATAACACTTTTCCACGTAACTAACTCGTTTTTTATGCGCGTTTATTAACGGTTGCTCAACTCTAATGTTACTTTCTGTCACCAAACATCGTAATGATGTTTTGTGTTTTTAATTCAATGTGACTTGTGAAGGTAAAATTATTCTACCGTAAGCGCATAGTTCGAGAATATACTAGTGGTTCGCCCCGAACTGAGATCTCGCGAGTCTACCATAATAACAAAAAAAAAAAATATTCGTAATCTTTGACTATCAAAATAGTGCCACGAAATATAAACCAACTAACTTGACCTACAGTTTCATTCAAATTACATGTAACGGGAGTTCATGTTAATTGGTTACTCTTTTTTGGGTTACAAATTGCAGTTATTCTAGATTTCAGACTTTTCCCTATATTTGTGATACCTAAGCTAAACGCATACCAAATTACAGCACTGTGAGGTCACTGGTGTACCCTGTGAATTTTGTCAAAGTTTAGTTTTTATTATGGCTAATAACTCAAAAAGTACAAAAATTAAACTAAAAATAAAAACGGGGTTCAAATGTACTAATTCCTAAATATATAATATAATGTAATAATGTACCTTTCATTTGACGTCCCATTTGACCTAATAGCCTCATTTTCATTTTTTTTTACCCCTCTTGAACCCCAATATCTCAATAACCCCCCAAAATTTTTAGCTCATTGAATCACACCAAAATTGTGTCATCATTGCCTACCTATATACCAAATTTCACGATGATCGGATAAACGCTTCGAAAGTTATCCTCTGACAAACAAACATACATACATACATACAACGCCGATTTGCCCAAGTTGATTTGGAGATCTCAAATCTCTCGATCAAAAATTGATTCACTGACTCGATCATTACAATAGTATGTTTATATACTCGTAAATTAGACTTTAATTTTAATGTCTTAGCGCCGAAAATTGGCGTCATCTTTGTTGAATAAGTAATCACGAAAACTAAGCCTCGTTTCGCAACGCTAACTAGGTAGAGTAGCTTGAATGAGCGATTGTTACATTCTACTTTCGTAAACGAAGATATCGTGTAAAAATTGTGAAACTGGGCTCGAGGCCACTGTCTACGGTCTTTGGCCGCATTTATATTTGAAGCAGGTTGCCAAAGAAACAAAGCACCGTCGGTAGATAATTACTAGTCGAAATGAAATTATTTACAATCAATGAACGCATACGAGTATTAGTATCTCTACTTTCCTTCTTAATAGAGTCAAGGATACTCTTCGTTCTCTGTGATGGGCAGATTTGATGAAACTTATTATTGGCGTTGATTGTAGACAGGATGATATAGACGATACTGTTAAGCACAGGTAGGTGCCTGTAATCTGTTTTTTACATAAATGCGGCCTTTGTTGCGATTTAATTTCACGTGCTCAAATTATTATCTGATGCAGTCAGTAGCTTTGCAAAACAATGGACGTAATACGTACTAGTAAATTTATGATGTGTGTTAAAACTTTGAATTCTTTGCCGCTTGTAATATTGTAATAAATTTAAGCAAGGTCAATCACTTACTTCGTTCAAGAAGACAGCTTAATTATACAAAATATTTTTTTTCTTCTAATTACCTTAGCTCTGTCAAGTGAAGGAAATATAAATAAAGCTTGTATCCAGCTCATCAACGTATATACGTAACATAACGTAGACCACCATAGACTTCCAGATAGACCGAACTTGTGCGGCCTGACTCAACGGCGTCCACGTCTCTCCACCTGGTTGGAGTTACTAGTGCATGGTCTCCGGTCAAAAACCATTCTGCACCAACCGCTGTTAGTATTTTGAGCTATATGCCCGGAATGAGAAGAACCGTAGACTGCCATATCCCAGAAGATGAAATGGCAGTAGACACAATAAAAAATTGAAGTATAAAGATACAACAGATAATCAAAAATGTTGGTGGCACGCATGCTAGAGTACACTTAGTTGCTAAATACAGAGTTATTATGAAGAAAACGCAAACACAGTTTTACCAACTAATAAAATTACTTTAGTAACATTTCAATCAATGTTAGTAGGTAATACACCGTCTAATCTGAAACTGAACGCCCCTCTACCGCGTTTACTTGAAGTTGACGGACAGCAAATCATTTCAAAATGAACCTTGATGAAAAGTCTATAAAGATCATTTCGCTTTGACGTAATGAAGTAGAGGGGCGTTCAGTTTTGGCTTAAACGGTGTTTACCTACCTAATAAATCTTAATTCAATTATTTATCACCTACTACCTGTTGCCCGCGACTTCGTACGCGTTACACTACTAAATGTGTAGGTAACCTAGAAATAAATCTAAACTCGCTGTTGCAACTTGACGTGACCACATTTTTATTCCATGGGAACTGATTTATTGGATAAAAGGTAGCCTATGTGGTAATCCAGGTTATAATCTACATATATACCAAATTTCATCAAAATCGGTTCAGCCGTTACGACGTGATTGAGTAACAAACATCCAAACTTTCACATTTCTAATATTAGTGTGTTTAAATTATTCTACTGGATGCGAGCTTTTAACCACTATCTCACCTGATCGTAGTTAAATGATGACAAGAGTTCGTTGAAGGTGGAGCACGCTTACATAGAAAGCACCTGTTAACCCTAGACTTGAAGACCCCGAGATTATAATGTGCAATGCTTGTCATACTCTTATCAAACTTTACTCATACATTTTAGTTGTTGAATTCAAAACTCCAACCTCATTCAATAATTAATCCATATCGGTTCACGGAAGGCACACATTGTGCGCTAACATGCGGAAGACGATTATAACAAGTACACACTGTGCACATGGTTCCATTCGCACAAAGTAACTACCTAAACAATATTCTATTCGTGTCGACGAGCAAGCTATTTATTACCTACTAGCTTAGACTCACGGCTTCACTCGTTCTATACCTTCCTGAATAAAACATAGCAGTGTCATTCTTGGTCACGAATATCACACTAACATTATAAATGTGAAAGAGTGGATGTTCGTTGGTTTGTTATTCAATCACGTCATATCGGCTGAACCGATTTCGATGAAATATGCTAAATTGATATGCTTTAATGATCAAATTGATATATGCGTAGATTATAACCTGGATTAACACAGGCTAGTTTTTGTTGACAACCCACCTGTGCGAAGCCGCTGGCGGAAGCTAGTTATTTCATAATGTACCTAGAGACGTGATTGCAAGAATATCAAAACATATAAACTTATCAAAATAACACATACCTATTTTTTTAAATTTTCAAAACTTTTCATTTATGTTAAAGGATAGATATTGACGAAGATAAATCAAAGTTACCATACGAACACACACTCTAAACAAAAGGTTAAGGTAGGTATTGAATAATAATAATAATAAATCATTTAATAAATGAATAAAATAGTTACAGGATAGTAATTAACTTAATCTACGGCCCATAAAGGTATCTACAGCTATCAGATAGGTACGCTATACCTAAAAGTATTCATAGGGACCCATAAAGTAAATAGGAATAAGTAGGTTCTACTAGGTAGGTAAAGTGCCTTCGTCTCTAATTCTAGTAAGTACGGATGAATCAAATTAATATCATGACTCTACCTTAAGCAAGTAACCATAATCATTTATTCTTTGTGAAGTAGATAATACTAGTTGACCTTAAACAGCCAATTTTATTAAGTAAGTAAGTAAGTATAGAGGAACGCTGTACCAAACACACTTCCTTGTAGTCGCTGAATTGCACACAAAGAAGTCGCTGAATTGTTTGGAGGAAACTTTTATAACGTTACCTACGTTATCCTACAATCCACGTGGGATAAGTTATTACAAACTAGTTGGTAAGTTGGCACCTATTGAAATAAAACGCTGAAGTTAGGCAGTACTTAGTACCTACTATGTAATGTACACATAACATTGTGGGATAGGCGCAGCAACAGCGATCGATGATCTGTAATTCCTTATTATTTCCTGTTCCGGTCATCCGGAAAACTACTTCAGTTCCACAAATAGTATTATTATTTTTCTGTGCTTTGCTTACTTACATGCATGTCATGTTCAATAGGCAGATCTATGATCTACTATGATATGCCGGCGCTGTGGCGGGCGCGGTTTCACATTATGTGCGCAAAGTTTGAACAAACATTGGAACTTTGCCTTGCCATCCATATTGGTTTTCAATATAGACAAAGTTCAAAGTTTTTTTAATTCTACCAACAAACAATCGTGTGGCGCCATAAACAGGGGAAAAAAGATTTGACAATGACAGCGGTAAAACCAATGATACAGCCAAGCTATAATAATAAAGTCAACTACAGTTTGGCAAAAATGAGTAGAAACGGAACTAATTTTTTTGTTTGCTGGCAACATTTAAAAAATTATGACGTTTGAATTGTTTGAAGTAAACAAAGTTCGGAAGTTTATACAATTTATAATTTGTGCCATAAAAGCGTGATAAAACTAACTTAAAAATGAATAAAACCATCCGAAGTGCTGGCAGACAAATTATTTATAAGGTTTATAGGCGATGTTTGGCAGAAAAAGAGGCCAAAACCATTCTTACCGATCTCAACGATGTTTACCAAAGAACCGCTGATATGACAGGTATGTAACTGTTTGTATTGTTGTTTTTAGATGAATTAAGTGTAAATTGATGAATGCTATTCTGTTTTGAATAGCTTGCATACGAAATAAGTGGAATTTTGAACAATAATCATCGAGCACATAGGTTATGTTTACATTTTGCCTAACATTACTTTGGTATAGTGCGACAGATCAGTGTTGATACTTGAGTGGCGTACTTTGCAATATGTACCTAAATTTAAATTCGATTTCTACAAAACTTTATTGTTGAATGAAAATCATTACAATTAGAAATTTACCAAAAATGTATTTTTATTAATATTTTGTTTGTATATTTATTTATTCACCTCAGGTAAATCAGTAAGCACTGTAAGAAGAGTCGTGCTGGAAGGAGATCGAAACAAAGGCGTATTTTCTACACCCGGAAAAAATAGAAAAGGTCGTCCTAAAAAACAGTTGGATAACTTTGACTTATGTGCCATCAGACAAAAAGTTCAATTTTTTTACACTGTGAGAAAACAGGTACATTTATCATTATTATTATTGGTATTAAAATTTAACTGAATAAATAATACGTACTAGCAGTGTTCATTCGTTTGACACGTCACTGCAACTTTCAAATTTAAAATTTTTACATATTTATTTTATTTTCAGGTACCAACCTTACGAAACTTACTGCCAGTAGTAAGAGAAGATTTGGGATATGACGGAAGCCGTGAGCATTTACGGAAAATACTTATCGCCCTAGGATTCAAATATAAAAGATGTCAGTCAGAAAGAAGTGCATTAATTGAACGGCCGAATATAGCAGCGAAACGGGCAGCGTATTTAAATAAAATTATCAGCAATAGAAATTTGCCCGAAGAGCTTAGAAAGCCCATAGTTTACCTCGATGAAAGCTACGTTCACCAATCGTATAAATTAAAAAAGTGCTGGCAGTCGATTGATGTAAGTGGAGTAAAGCAGAATGTTTCGAAGGGTAAACGCTATATTATTGTTCATGCTGGCAGTGAAAAAGGGTTTATTCCTAATGCTTTGCTCATATTTACTGGAACAAATAAAAATGCCGACTACCATTCGGAAATGAATAAAACCAATTTTCAAAAATGGGTTGAAGATAGGTTGATTCCAAATTTACCACCTGCATCTATTGTGGTAATGGATAATGCGCCGTATCATTCCGTGGTATTGAACAAAGCGCCTACCTCTGCTACTAAAGTAGCCGATATAAAGGAATGGTTATTCAAAAATGGAATTCCATTTGATGTGTCGTTGAAAAAGCCACAGCTGTTGATGCTGGTCAAACGGCACAAGCCCGAGCCGAAATTTGAAATAGACGAGCTGTTAGGAGAACATGGACATACAGTGGTAAGACTTCCACCTTACCACTGTGATCTGAATCCTATTGAGCTGATTTGGGGAATAGCGAAACATAAAATTGCAGCCCAAAATGTAGGCTCGATCGACATAAAGGTACAGTTTGGCTTATTAAAGTATGATATTGAGAGAGATTATATTGATGTTTTACTTTTAATGTTAATAAAGGTTTAATTAAAATGTTTCGTCTTTATAGGAAGCAGCTGAGCGCGCATTCCAATCAATTACGGAGGAAGATTGGAAGAATTCATGCCAGCATGTAATCAAAATAGAAAAAGATTATTACGAGCGGGAACTAACTATGTACGAAGAACTATGTGCGAATTATAATAAACCTCGAAGACGATAGTAGTTCCTCTGAATCGGAGAACGATTTAGACGAATATGCGGCTAACTCTAGCCAAGACTCGGATGAAATGGAGGGGGTGGAATATTTGGAGGAAAATATATTAGATTAATTACAATAACATTGTATCTGCGTCTTATTTTTATCCTAGAAAAAAATAGAGAGAAAATTTTAAAAACACAGTATTACCTACTAGCATAATATATTTATTTTTAGGTAATAAATTATTGTTTAATTAAATGATATTTACTGATTTTAATAAATAAACTATATGTACAAAAAAATAGTAACAAAAGTATCAAGACTATAGGTTGGTACGCGTACGCTATACGGTCACAGCGGGTTGCCATAAGAGCAGCACAGTGGCGGCCTCCGGATTTTCTACTCTTTTTTGCCAAGCTGTAGATTTGACAACGTCCGTCGATCTTCCTCGCCCGGCAGTGATGACAACTTAGAAACTTTATAGCTAGATCTAGCAGTTTTGGGATAGCCGTCAGCTACAATTAAAAACAACGTAGCTAAACTTTGCAGAGCAACCTAACATATAAAGAGGGGTACATAATAAAAACAAAATGAAACTATCCGATCAAGTGATGCCTACGTCTAATAAAAGGTCTTCAGTACATTTCGACCTCGTTTTTATTTTTAGTTTAAACCTTGTAAGTTAATAGCCATCATAAAAACTGAACGTTGACGAAATTCATAGGGTTTGAAATTCACCAGTGACCCCACAGTGCTGAAATTCTGAAATCCAGAAAAACTACAATTTCTACCCTAAAAAAATATAACCAAATTACATGAACTCCCGTCACCCGTAATTAGAATAAAACTGTGGGTCAAGTAAGTTGGTTGTCATTTCATGGCACTATTTTGATGGTCGAAGATAACAACATTTTAATCGTCTTTATGGGAGACTCGCGAGATCTCATTTCAGGGTGAACCACTAGTACCTTATTCTATTCTACAGTAAGTACGTACAGCAAATACAATATTTATTTATTTGCTTAAATTATTATGAAAAACCAACGCCGGTACAATTTGTTAAATAAATAGTTTAGTACTAAACGTAAGGCTAATAACAGGTTTCTACGTTTGAACATTGTAAAGAAAGATGTCTGTCGGCCTATTTTACACTGAGACTTATTATTGTTATTATTATATTTTACTTTAGAATTGCAATTAAATAGTTATTAGTAGGTTGTATGAACACTGCTTATAATAAATACTACAGTACGTTCAGCGTTATTTTGCCTCTGGCTGTCATGTTGGCTAATCTGAGCTCTGTGTTGCCGCTTAAGGCTTTGAAGATACCCAGTATGAAACTGCGAAATATTTTCGTAGTTAAATTTCTCAATTAAAGTAAGTTTGGATGTTAGAATGTAAGTTTGTAATCTTTAGAACTACTAAACCAATTTTGATGTGATTTGGTATGTGGGTTTCTTTTTATCCCATCATTCACAAGTACGGGATCAGCGGGTAAAACTGCAGGGCGCCGGCCCCGATAGTTAGGTAAAATAATTAGGATAGGTATTTGAATTAGTATTGTGTACCTCAAGTTTGCATTTATCTATAAACATAGGTAATAAACGACTAAATTAAAACAACATTTTTATAGGTTTTATTTATTTTGAATAAGAGTGATCTAAGCGGGTCGCTAGTGGTAGTGGTTCGTCACTGTCTGCTAATGAACGTGAATCGTCGGAACTGCTGCTGTCCGATTCTGTATCAGACTCGTCGTTTAATTCTATAATAAATTTATCGATTTCGGAGTCTATAATTCCATCTGTTTTAATAAACTGTTGTTCAATATGGCACACATGTTGACACTGCTTCTGCCAGTCTTCTGCACTGATTGATTGGAAAGCTTCTTCTGTTAATTGTAGTATCTTGTCTGCTTCCTGTCCAACATTTTTAGCAGCTACTCGCCTTTTCAACAGGCTCCACATAAATTCTATGGGATTAAGTTCGCAGTGGTATGGTGGTAGCCTAGCCACTTTGTGTCCATGCTCTTCAAGTAGTTGATCAGCTTCATATATTGGAGCTTCTTTATGCTCTTTTATTATTTCATATAATTGGGATTTCACCATAGTGGGAAGATAAGATAACCCCTTATTTGTGATCCAATTTTGCATATCAGTTTTGGTAGAGCTCATTGTTGGTGCCTTGTTCACCTTTACAGTGTGATAGGGCGCATTATCCATAACAATTAAACTGTTAGGCGGTAAATTGGGGATGAGTTTGTCTTTTAGCCATTTCATGAAATTCGTCCTGTTCATGTCATCATGGTAATCTCCTGATTTCGACTGCGATTTAAATATTAACTGTGCATTTGGTATAAACCCCATTTCGCCACCTGCATGAACGATGATCCAGCGTGCACCAACTGAATCGCTTTTTAAAACGCCTTGTTCATTTTCCATCTGCCAACATTTGTTGACAGAATATGAAGCGTGTATATAAGTTTCATCAAGATATACAATAGGTCGGCCTTCATTTCGATTTTGTCTTAAAATATTTAAGTATCTGTACCTCCAGGCTACAATGTCATATCGTTCCATTAAAAGTTTTCTTTTAGAGCCACGTTTTTTAAATCTAAATCCAATTTGCCGAATTATTTTCCATAGTGTGGTACGACCTCCATTGAAGTTAATTTCATTTTTTAATTCAGCCAAAAGCTTGCCCAAAGTAGGCACCTCCTTTCTGACTACGTACATTTGATGAATTTTAGTTCTGATTGCACATAGGTCAAAATCATCTAACTGAATTTTATTCGATTGGCAGCGTTTTTTCCTGGGAGTAGATATTTTCTTAGACGTGGATGCAGCAACCTCACACTCTTTGGTAATAGTGGTGACGGTTCTCTCAGAAACGCCTGAAATACACAACAACGTTACATTACTTACATGCATATGTAGGTACATTTTTTAAATTTATCTTTTTATTAAAAAATACATAATGTAACAAAGGTTTGTATTAAAGAAAAAAAATCGATCGGAACTTGCTTAGGTGAAACCGCAGGGCGCAGCTAGTATATACAATAACAATCAAATACTATGTTTTTATAACAAATATCTAATATCTGAATAATACATATGTATACATATGTATGTACGGAATGTATTATACAATTAAAACATCGTGCCTACATACAAACAATAATCTATTAGCAAAACAAATAACTTTCGATCCTTAAATAACGGGAAACTATGAATAGCAGGTAACACTAATTTACTTACCAGTCATGGCGGCTACACGTTGACGAACATGTTCAAATGGTATTATTGGTCCTCCATTAGCTTTTTCCCGTTCACAAAAATTACGAACTGAGGATACAATTTTTCTGCCACTACTTTGAATCTTTTTTGGCATGATTAACACGTTTAAAATTATTATTTTTTAAAGAAAAACGCATGGAACTTCACACTACGATAGTTGACTTCCTAGCAAAAATGGCGGGTAATGCCAACCTAACAGAAACAGCTGTCAGAGGCAAAATAACGCTGAACGCACTGTACGTAGACGTGTGGGAGTTTTGCGACGTCCCAAGTCGAAGAATTGAAACGACGGTGTTAATGTGAACCACACTATATTACCAATGACTTAAACTAGGTAAGTACATGGGTCATGAGGGAACCAGCGCTAGGGAAGATAATTAATGGATAACCATGTGAAACACAATCTTTTCCAAAAGTCCCAAGTTCCAACCGCGTGTCAACTGACAGTGGCAGATCTACTATCGTAGGGATGCCCCTGCGTACTAGTGATGTAGATATGTAGAACGCCACAGACGTACTACAACTACTACAGTACAGTTGGCAACACTGTCACCTTTCTGCCGGCCGTCCGAAATAACTAACAGCATAAGTTATGTACTAATTTTAACTAATAAAACGCGAATTACATGAAATAAATCATGGAGAATTTAAAGACATTCATAAATCTATACAACACAGCATGAGATTCATAACTCGTTTAGCATTGCATACTTCTAAAATATTCCTACAATTAAGTTTCGTGTTCTATTTGTGATTAGCGAATGGCAGATCCTCTGATTTATAAATAGTTAGCCTAGCCGCGAGCAGTCGAGCACATGTGACTGTAGACAGTTCAAAGCAGGGCAGGGTTCTGCGTAATACGTGTGAAGTATTGTGAAACAATGGCTCGAGCTGTAACACAAGTTATTTTGCGGTGTGAAGAAGCTCAGGAAACCAAGGCTTTAGGTAGGATGAGCTTCCAGAACTTACTTATACCGTAGCATCGAAAAGACTATCTTCTAGAAATTACTCGTACAGTAGTAAAGTAATTCCATAATCATCTTTCATACACACGTCTTTCATACACTTTCAGGAATGTTTCTGCTCTATTAAGTCTGCCACTGATTCAGAATGGTAGAACACTTGGTGCTCGAAAACTGTTGATGTAATAAGAATTGCAGTTTCTAAGAATACAAAGCTTATCCTGTATTATCCTTATCTTTATTTATTCCTATCTCACCTACCATTCAGAGGATCTTAGTAATCATCTGAGTGGAAGGTAGGTTCTAGAAAGTTGTTGCTTAACATTTTCTACAATGGGTTTTTTTTTTCATTTCAGACCTGTCAGAATGTCAGCTAATGCAAGTACCTGATGCAGTATACCACCTGATGCGACACACCGAGCTCAAGAGTTGTGACCTCAGCGGGAATGTCATCACTAAAATACCTCCTAAGTTTGCTGTCAAGTTTAGTTTAATTACAGGTATTATTTCAGTCAAAATTTATGCACAATCCTCCAGAAAGATATACTATTATCTTACAAAGTTATAGATAGTAGTTTGTAACATTACAAATAGCTAAACTCAGCTTCATAAAATTTTAGCTTGTAATCGGAATTACTCATTTTAAGGCTCCATTTTGCGAGTTAAGATTGGATAAAGCAGAAACTGGTTTCATTAAATTATAACAATACAAAACAAAATTAATTAAATCAGTTGCTTTGCTGAAATATGTATAAGGTAGGCTGGACCCCACATGTACAGATTAGAATAAAGTGGAGGGAGGCATTTGCCCTGCAAATAGAAGACAGTGCTGTGGGACAGCATGGGTTCTAAATAAAAAACCCTTTAAAAGATACTAATATTATAAATTGAAAAGTAACTCTTGTCTCTGTCGGTCAGTTTGTTAAGTCATGGCTAAACAGCTGGACTGAATTAAATTATATTTGGTATTTAAATAGATTTTGACCAGGCTTGGCCTGAAGGAGAGATGATGTCAGAATGAGAATGTTTTTATGGACAAAACATGTGTGTGAAGTTGGGGGGGGGGGGGGTTGCTTGTTTACTATTATTATGAGCTACTTCTGTCCCACGCTGGGCAAAGGCCTCCCCCCATTCCTTTTACATTATTTTTGGTTTACTATAACACCTACATCTGTTTAAGAATTTGTAATCTCTTTCTTCCAGATTTAAACCTATCAAATAACCAAATAGCAAAGCTACCTGATGAGCTGTGCACATTGGCTTGCCTGGAGCGGCTGGACATCTCCCACAACTCGTTTGTGGCCCTCCCTCACATTGCGTTCCAGTGCCCTGTCCTACACACACTGATTGCACACCACAATCAGATTATTGGTACTTGACTTTCATTTATATTGTAAGGTAATTCAACAAGGATTTCTTGTTGTTAAGATTGCCAAAAGATCTAGACTTTGTTTTGTTTGTTTCTGATTATTTGTTTGATAATCACTCTGCTTCTGTTCATTGACTGATTTGAGAGATAGTGAAAAAAAAACATAGTACTAATAATTTTCAGATCATCATCAGGCTCTTTTCATGACCTCTAGACAAGTGATAGCAGAAAATGACATTGATCTCTTCCAGACAACCTTTGGATGGAGAGGTTCATTAACATTTTTTTATTCATAAAAGTGAGAGTTATAATAGACTATTGTAAATTTTTGTTTTATTTTTTAATCATAGTTTTGCAATTCTAAAACAGTGTTTTTTTTAATTTCCAGAAGTGGACGTAGACCGAATGGCGCGATCCCGCGCGCTCGAGTATGTTGACCTTAGCGACAACCCCATCCCCCCGCGGACACACGAAGAACTCAAACAGATCACACGACCATCCGTCACCATCTCAGAGAGACAGAAAGAAGACTGGGAAGAGGATATCTTAAATATGTAGACTAGAAACCCTGTTACTATAACATCCTGTATTTTGTATAGGCGACTAAGAAAAAAACAAAAGTCCAAAACAATATGGCGGTTTATTGCATAATCAGAAACTTTGGATCTGGTGGCGCCCCATTCGAATGAATGTTATTCATCAAAATAAAAATGTCGGTATATTTTTTATAGTGACAATAATAATTCTCATTGTTTCTTGTCGCCTATTTAAGAAATGGGGTAAGTCATTTATTATACACCAATTTACTATAAGGCTGGTTTAAGGACATTATATAGAGGTTTGATTCACTTTGACCAATATTTGAAAAGAAAATAAAGGAGTATGACATATTCGTGAAAGCAATCGTGTGCAGCTTGGCTGAAAAGTGTTAAACACTAACTTATGGAAATTTTGTCTATAAAATACTGTCAAAAATATCAATTTCCCTGAACCCTGGCCGCCCATAACTTTTTTTGATAATTTGTCAATTTTATTGTGTGTCTGCAATGTTTATATTTGTATAAAAAATAGGAACTGTTCATTTCATAGTGACGTCACAATGACGGGTTTTCACGGCCATGTTTGTTTAACTGCTAACAGATGGCGTTGCTCTGTTATGCTCTGATTAACAAAGGAAAGTCAATAGTCAATGTCAATTCCGGCAGTTGACAATCAACATTATTTTTCGAGGAACTTGGAATAAAAAAAACAAACATCTGTGTTTGTTTATCTGACGAAGTGAGATTGTTTTAAACAACTTTTGATTATGTGTCTTTGAGATTTTAGCATATATTTTTTGGCGATGCATCTCCAGACAGCGCCATCTAGTAAGTTAGTTGGAACTAGTTTTTTTATTTTTAAATAGAAAATGAAAAGCCCTAATTCGTATTGCGATCTTTAGATTGCAGGAAAATTAATGCAAATTTATGTAGAACCTCTTGGTTTTTTTTAGGCGAGTTTTTTTTTCTTTGGTCAAAGATTTGAAGGGTTTGTGCAATACTCATTGCTGGGTCCTAGCTAAGCTGTGATCTATTTTTGTGGTTATGATGGACATTAGCTGAATGTGATGTGAAAGGTGGTATCTAAGCTTTTAGATTTTGTATTTTCACCTTTTGATGTGCTCAAAATTGTTGGGTTTTTTAATTATGGTACCTATTGTATAATTGTGAAAATTCTACATGAAATTTAATTTTAGGTGGACTTTAAAACTAGTTACCTAATTGTAGTTTTCGTATGTTTTAAGACTTGTACGTACAGTGTGTACTGTTGTATTTAAATACTAGTCCTTCATATTTTTTTAAAAATAATTGAAATTTATACCCGAAAAGAAGAAAGAAGACGCCTTTTATTTAAAAGTAGAAGCACCCAAAGAGTGCCGGCCGCTTATTCTTCCGTGTACTTAGGTAGGTGCCTAGTTTCGTAAAGTATGTGTACAGAAGCCAAAAACTTCTATCACTTTAAAATTAACTTAATTATTACGATGATTTTTCTCGTTTATATTAATTAATAGTAAAAATAACCAATTTAAATCGGTTACTCATGTCCCAAAGGCTTTAAATGGGTAAAGATACCAAGAATGAACTTATATTAACTTTACTAAGTACCTAACATAATAATTAATTAGATCAACAGATTTGTATTTTTAGTGCGTAAGTAATTGTGATGTTTATAAGTTTATATTAAGTAAAATTAATCCTCACAAGGTTTTGGTTTTATTTTTAACGAAATTAATGAATTCTTTATTTTACCTTACAAACTAGACACAACAATAGTAAAAAGATATAAAAAACAAATAAATGTTGGTAACCATAATGGGCGGTCTTATCGCCAACAAAGCGAAATGGTGATAGGTGACGGTTATTTTCTTACGTTTAATATCGTGTAACCTAAGTAGGTAGATATTTTAATGCACTTCTATCAATAGTCATTGACCGTAATAGCAGTAAGCTTGGTAAAGACTTGGACGGTTCAAACATTTTTAGCTCATTTAGGCTGAGCGCAGACTTGAGTCACGATAGTTTTAAGACAGGCTATTGCTTTACAAAAATTATGAATACCTACGTGCAAACTTCAAACAAAACGACTCATACACAAAATTGTCTAATACCTACAAGAACTGCACAGCGACAAGACTGACTAACGGCGACAAGTATGCGGGCACGCACATCAAACACAAAACAGTTTAGTGACGTGTATAAAATTTTCCTTTTATCAGTCTTTCACTATACATGGGACGCACCCAATAATTACGTCTGCGTCGTTTCGCAAGTGAACGCGTAACTAGGACGCTTAATACAACAGTATCGATGAAGTCCATTTTGATACTGAAAAAGAATTGACGCAGACGGCGCGTGTCGTCGTAGTAGACAAAACAGTTTCGTGTTAGTTAAAACTGTCGTGACTCCAATATGCGCTCAGCCTTAGTACACCAAAATTGTGCCATCACTACCTACCATTAAACTAAATTTCACGATGATCAGATAAACGCTTCGAAAGTTATCCTCGGACAAACCGATTTGCCCAAGTTGATTTGCAGATCACGCTTCGCTCAATCAATAAATAAAATTAAATTGTAGCGTGTTACAAAGCTTAGGGCGGGTAGGTTACAGTGATAACATACAGAGATTCTATCTAGTGTAGATAATGGTAAGGGCATTTTTGTGTGGTATATCCGGTATAATCCACACCCCCGCCGCCATTCGAGTAGGTACCTATATGCATTTTGCGATACCTATATTTTGAAACTGAAACTCTTTTGTACCGACATAAAGGGGTTTCTTATTGATATTTGTTTTATTTGACGTCTACGGATATTTGTGTTCTGTGATGTCCATAAAAAATTAAATTAAATTGCTTGTCATGTTTTAGATAAGTACATATTATTTTCTCCAAATTGTTATTTATTTACCTATTGCAATGGCAGGTCACGGCGTGGAAGATGATCCAAATCTAAAAGGGTGGAGTCGTGTTTTTAACAGCCAAACAAATAGAGGTCGGGCAAATGTAAGTTTTTTATCAGATTCAGATAGGTACTTGAAAATTATGGCGTACTTAGAGTACCTACGCAATTACGTAGTGAATCTTGGTGTACCTATTCGTCGTCATTTCTTTGGGTGCTTGTAGTTCTATGACGTAGATAGTATTCTTGCTCAAAGCCGGGCTAGCTTATAACCGCCCTAAATGAGGGAGATTAGAGAAAAAAAAATTAAGCGTTGAATATAAACACGACCGTACAAAATGTTTCTACTATCTACGCTAAAATTACATTTTACTGTACTCTTTCGTGGGTAGGTACATATGTACAGATCAACTTTATTACGGCGCTCATACTAGCCCGGCTGGAAAATCACACGCATATAGTAAGAGATTACTAGTATGGGTGCCAGATATTAGGTAATTATTGATCGATCGAAGCGAGATCTCCAAATCAACTTGAGCAAATCGGCGTTGTATGTATGTATGTATGTTTGTTTGTCCGAGGATAACTTTCGAAGCGTTGATCCGATCATCTTGAAATTTGATAGGTACATAGGTAGGTAGTGATGGCACAATTCTGGTGTGACTAAATGAACTAAAAATGTGAGGGTTTTGTTGAGATATTAGGGTTCAAGGGGGGGGACGGGGTAAAGTAAAATAAAAATGAGACTATTAGGTCAAATAGGACGTCTAATGAAAAGTCTTCAGTAGTACATTTCGATCTCGTTTTTATTTTTAGTTTAATCTTTGTAGTTTTTGAGTTAATAACAATAATAAAAACTGAACTTTGACGAAATTTACAGGGTAGGTACGCCAGTGACCCCACAGTCTTGAAATTTGGTATGCGTGTAGCTTTAGTGACACAAATACAGGCAAAAGTCTGAAATCCAGAATAACTGCAATTTGTACCCCAAAAAAGGATATCCAATTAATATGAACCCCCGTTACCTGTAATTTGAATGAAACTGTGAAACTGTAGGTCAAGCAAGTTAATTATTATTTCATGGCACTATTTTGATAGTCAAAGATTACGAATAATATTTTTTTTGTTTTTTTTAATAAATTATAGGTTAGCGTTTGACCACTATCTCGCCTGATGGTAAGCGGTGATGCAGTCTACGATGGTACACGCTTGCCTAGAAGAAACCTATTCACTCGTGACTTGAAGATCCCTAGGTTATATGTATTTAGTTATCAGGAAACACAGAGTCAGGCAAGGCGTTCCACTCCTTGGCGGTGCGCATGATAAAGGTGGAAGAATACCGCTTTGTGCGTACGAGGTACGAGGAGGTACGAGGGGTGATCCAAAAGTAATGATAATCAATAATAAACACAATGAATAAAATAAAAAAATAAATTTATTTCACAACATAGTCTCCTAGCAAGTCTATACATTTAGTCCATCTCTTTTCTAAACCTAAAATTCCCTTAGAAAAAAAATCTTTATCTTGACTCTCAAAAAAGTCCTCAACCGCGGCCATCACGTCGCTATCATCGTCAAATTTCTTGCCTCGGAGGTGTTCCTTGAGTCGTGGAAAGAGATAGAAGTCACTGGGGGCTAGATCTTGTGAATAGGGGGGGGGGTCTTCCACCAGCTCGAAGCCCGCTTCCTGAATGGCAGCCATGGCAATTGCAGCTTTGTGAACCGGTGCGTTGTCTTGATGGAACAGCACTCCAGCCCGCAGTTTGCCTCGCCTTTTCTCCTTAATAGCCTCCCGCAATCTTCTTATTTGTTCTGCATAGTAGGAGCCTGTAATAGTGGCCCCCTTTCCCAAGTAGTCCACCATGATTATTCCTTTAGCGTCCCAAAAAACAGACGCCATAACCTTCCCTGCTGAGATTGACACTTTGAATTTCTTCGGCGCCGGTTCATCGGATCGTTTCCATGTCATAGATTGCTGTTTTGTTTCAGGATCAAAATGGTGGATCCAGGTCTCGTCCATGGTCACAAAACGTGACAAAAAATTATCTTTGTCTGCCTGAAACTTTTCGAGATTTGCTCTTGACATGTCGACTCGTTTCTTCTTTTGCTCGTCGTTTAACATTTTCGGTACCCAACGCGCGGAGACCTTTCTCATATGCAATTCGTTCGCAAGGATTCTTTGAATGCTGCCATATGAGATCCCTGTCACCTCAGCTACATGCCTGATAGTTACTCTTTGATCTTCCAATACAACTTCTTCAACTTTTTTCACATTTTCTTCAGTGAGGGACGTCGATGGGCGTCCTTCGCGGTGTTCGTCTTCTGTCGATGTTCTTCCCAGCTTAAACTCCTTAACCCAGCGTGCAACTGTGGAATATGGAGGAGAAGAGTCCCTTAATGTTTCCACCAAGTCGCTGTGTATGTCTTTGGTACACATTTTTTTCAAGCAGAGGTATTTAATGACAGCTCTGATTTCGTGTTTTTCCATTTTTATTTTCACTCCTTGACAGTCCGTATTCAAATGAATGTAGCTCCCGGGAATCGTGGCCTATTTATATGATTTTTTTTTCCTGAACTAGTGGGTAACTGAGCAAGTGACTGATATTTTTTTGTATTTTTGTGTGCACTAGAAATAACTGATTATCACTACTTTTGGATCACCCCTAGTATGTCTACGATGTAGCGGTGGCGCATCGCGGAGCGTCTGGTTGTCCGATCATAGAATGGAGATGGTGGGATCAGGTTGAAAAGCTCCGCAGCACACTCTCCGAAATGTACTCGATAAAAAACGGAGAGGCTTGCAACCTTTCGACGATGCTCGAGGCTGGGGAGCCTTGCATTTGCTAACTCGTCATTGCAATTGAGCTTCTTGGTTCTTATCTCAATTGAATCTAGAGCCTCTAGCTGGTATTTCGCTGATCCGTCCCAGAGGTGAGAACAGTACTCCAGACATGATCGGACTTGTGCTTGGTATAAGTTGAGCAACTGTCCCGGTGTGAAGTATTGCCTCACCTTTGCAAGTATTCCAAGCTTCTTAGCGGCCAGCTGGGCTTTCGACTCAATGTAATAGCCAAAATTGAGAGTGGGTGTTAATGAGATACCAAGAAGCTCGAGGTGGTCAGAAATCGGCACGGGTAGGTACATTACGGAAAGTAGGAGGCAGATGAAATGGGCTCCGTTTTGCGGAAAACAGACACGCCTGGGTTTTATTTGCTTTTACCTTTTAACTTAACCAAGTTGGCATTGCCCCAGTCGGAGATTTTTAGGGAGACTCGCGAAATCTCAGTTCGGGGCAAACCCCTAGATAGGTACCTAAACAGCAGTGGGTAGGTAGGTACTTAGGTACCTATTGCCTACAATGACAGTAGGTAGGTCTTACCTTCCTACAAAAAATCTATTACTATCTATCTATTTGTTGTTATTTGGGTATATATTAGTCTATCTTTAGGTATTTATTTATGTATTAGGATTATAAGTAAGTACCTACAGTTTTTATTTGATATAATTTTTATATAGATTATTTCATTCATTTGTAAATATACTCTGTGCACCGCTGCCCATTACTGCTCCGTTATTTACTTTCCATCCAAAGGTTGCCTGGAAGAAATCGCTTTCAGCGATAAGGCCGCCCATTGTACTTTATTTAGCTTAAATTAATTTTTTTAAGTATTCCTGGTGTACAATAAAGGATTATTCTATTCTATTCTATTACAATAGTCACATTTATTTTATTACAGACATCAAAAGTAACAATGGGATTGTGTGCTGTTTACTACCTTTATCACAAGTTTGTTAAATCTAAGGCACCACCAAAACCAAAAAAAAAATGATGCCGTCAAAAAAAAAAATGGTAAGAAAATGTTATATTGGGTAAAGAAAATGTTAAGGGGTTTCAAATTCATATTTGTTTCAATTTTCTTAGAGAATTTATTCTTCTACCGTTAATTTGAGACCTTTTTGACTTTTTAAAAGCCAAATTCACACCGAAATGACAGCGAAGCGGCGCGGCGGCAAGCAGTATCAGTGTTAAAGATTTCGACTTTATTCAATTTAAGCCGATCGATGCTCGGTGTGAATTGAGCAATGACAATCGATGGAATTGACCCTAGTTCGAATTACAAGTCAGCCTGTATTAGTTGCGGGTTCAATTCCCGCCACGGAACAAGTGTTTGCACTATCTAAAAACACTTGTTCTGGGTCTGCGCGTTTTTGTTAAAATTTTAATTATGTCTATGTAGCTATTATAAAAAATAACAAAGAAGCGCTGTGTAAAATGTCCAGCATTACATAATTTATTTAAACTACATGCATACAAAGAAAGACTCATACAAAACAATTAAATTTTCTGAATCACGCATTTTTTTAAGGTTTTAATACTATAAAATGTTTACCTACATACTTTAAGTATACATATATAATAGTATAAGTATACCTACATACTTTACTTTTACTACATATTTTAAGCATAAAATATGTTTTTTCTAGTTACTCTACAAGCACTAGTGTCGTTCTATCTTGCTGTCACAAAACCACACTAATTCCATCATATCACATGTCTGTCATTGTCAAATATGAGAAGCGAATCAGCCGCAACCGCAAGAAATTGACAGAAATTCTACTTGCTTGCTTTGCCTTTACGTAACTTCTTCGTACAAATTCAGGTAAATTACTTTTTTATTATTTTCTTTATGATCTACATTGTGTCCACAACCCAGTTAACTGATTACGAATCGCTTTAATTAAATAAACGGTATCTCTTCAGAATGGCCGGAGACTCGAGTGTTGATGAATCCCAGCTGAAGGGGCTGGCCAAGTACTTCAACAGCCAGACTAACAGAGGCAGAGCTAACGTAAGCACCATCAACTATTATTAACTTGCGTTTCGAATATTTATAGCAGTCTATAACAACATCATCAACAACGCAGTAAATCACAGGTTATAACTTCTCTAGGTTATGTAGATCTTGTTTTTCAATGACCTGCGTTTGGCCTTTGGAGTTATAGCGGCATTTTCCCATGAACTAAGAATAAAACTACCCTAAAAATTACCTTTTATTGTTAAGGACTCAGGTACATAATAGGTTAAAACCTTTATCAAATCTCATGAAGTTGGCTCTACATACACATATCAAAACATTCTTATTTAGTATTTAGTGGGCTAGGGTGGACTATACAAACATTGAAAAATTTATGTTTGTAAGGCCTGAGCAATTTAACTTATTTTATACTTTTTATTTCAGACAGCCAAGGCAACCTATGCAGTTATGGGAGTATTCATTTTATATCTGACATTGAAGCCTAAAGCGAAGAAGTAAACCATTTTGTGATTATAATTTATGTTACAATAGTCATGGTAAACTCTTTTCATAAGTGCAATGTTTAAGTTATTTAGTAAATACAACATCATGTGAATACAATGTATTGTTTAATTTGGAAATGTCAGTCAGGCATTATAACCAGTGAAGTCCTACAAAATTTTCATCAGTAGTGGACCATAGACAAGTGCCGTTATGCATAATCTCATAAAAAACCTAATGCTTTGTTGGAAAATGTAGAACAAAATGAATTTAGAAAATTCTAACACAAACCAGGTTACATAGTTGGCAATCAAGCCTACGTTAGGTTGGACAAGACTAGGTTCTCAAAGAATTAATGTATGAAGTAAGTATATTTTCAGTTGGACTGAGTACCAAAATTATGTAATAAATTGTATAATAAGTATCTAGTAGGTAGGAGTGAATAAAACAAAACCTTGAAATAAATATTTTATAGATGTTATTACACTTTTAAGCATGTTAAAAATAAATAATGCTGCACAGTACAGATCATAATAAAATAGCATTTCAATTTCAGATCTTAGAAGGTACCAAAGACTTACATCTTATAATATTCTTTGGTGTTTAAAATATTATGTGGATATTATCAGTATAGATAGGTATATTGAGATGAAGAAGGTTAATTACAAGCCTAAAAATACTAATCATATAATTCTGGTACATTCCTCATTCACAATCATTTAACAGGCACATAACATAACCCAACAAACTCATTCAACAGTACAAAATTAACAAGACTTGATTGTGTTTGGAAATCCTGATTATTCAAAATATACGTGTTAAAATTAGGTAACCTACTAATTGGTATTTTCTTTCACAATAAATGTTACCTTAATTATTTTGAACTATGAATTTGATAATTATAACATTTCGTTATTTTTATTATTAATAAGGCTACAGCCTTTTTTTTTGGGTGCAATGTGCCTTCAGATAACAATCTTCCATCGTTTTGTGCACACTAGTTTACGGTATAAAATTTTATACTAATTGTGAAGCACTAGCACCATATGGCAATATTCTAGTAATACTAGCTAGCAAGCAATGATTAAATATACATTATATATTGCATAAAACCATTAAGACGATATACAAATTTAATTTCGGTGACGATTGGGCGGAGCATATAGAGCTGTGCCCGCGCGCAAAAAGTGACAGTGCTATTTACTTGCTCAGGTTAAGAACGAGACAAACATATCATATCCGCGCCGCATTGTCGCAGGAGTAAATGACGTAAGCGACAAAAGATAAAATCTCGAATTGCATGAGAACCAACCAATGAAAAAAAATGCTTTTCCATTGATTTAAGTACCATAATTACCTACATAACTGTGTAAAAAAATACTTTTAATCTTTTCTAGAGTCTGAGAATATTAGTGTTTTAGAAGAGCCGATTTTGACAAATAATTGTATCGAGAAAAGTTTCACCAATTGCGTTTCTGACTTTCATTTAGTTTAAATCCTCAAGTAAATATTGCCTAAATATGAACTCAGTACCATTTTTCGTTATTGAATACAACAGTTACTTAGCGGCTCAAATTTGTTTACATATCGTCTTAACATACAGTGTGGCTCAGTTCCTTAAATTACATGATATTTCTATTTATAAAACTTTATGGGCATACTTAATTTACTTACTTATTCTGTGCAGCATTAGTAAGTTAAAATGCGCTAAAATTAACGACTAAATTGTAAGGATGCCATTAATTTTTAGCTGTATTTAGGCCTAAGAATGCTGAACAGGATCAACAGTTCAACGCCTTACAAATAGTACTCATATAACCCTTTGCTTCCATCCCTTATCTCTACTGCAATCAATGACTAGTTACATTGCTCTGTAATTATCTAATTTTGTAATATTTACTCACCTGATTTATTTCCTAAACATACACCCGGAAATGTATAGACACTGTCCTAACATCAAAGGACCTAGCACCTTAGATTAAAACAAAAAAGGAAGATACGGCACAAGCGTCTCGCAAGTGAGCAGCTCAAATTAGGTTCATGCACACAATTTCGCTTCAGCTTCGTACTACGGCGACTCGGCGCCACAACTGACACTTTATTCTCTCTCGCTTGCACTAAACATAGGCTCTTCGCTGTCTCGCTCACCGTATTGACACTCCACGTAATAACGTGATGTAACGTGATGTAAGCGCGTACCGTATCTTCCCTTTTTGTTTTAATCTAAGCCTAGCACGCATATGATACTAATACCGCGGCCACATTATCGGTATTCGGCGAAGGGTCGCGTTGTATGTCTATCCATCTCTGTCTATCTGTATCATTCGTCACAGGAAAGACAGAGACGCAGTACATCCCGTCAATGTGGCCGCGGTATTAGAGGGCAGCGTCCATGATATTGACATCAAACGCTAATGACATTGACTATAGCGTCTATAGTAATTAATCGGGACTAATAAACCATACAAAGTTAAATCTCGTGACTTCGTACTTACTAATAAACAAACATTATATTTAGGAGTGTGTATGTAGTTACACTGTTATTTGTCCTTTTGATCGGATTTGAAACTCAATGCAAAAATAAAACAGTGTAGAGACCGTCTACACCAAAAATGAACGCCCCCAGCATTTCATACTACGTCAAAGCGAAATGTTCTTTATTCACCGTATTCACAAAGCTTATTTTAAAGTGTCTAGTTGTGGTGTTCACGCACAGTAATGAAGTGGAGTGCATCACTATGTACTCCAGATATTATTTATTTGTTACGCGGTGAAAGGTCCGGTCGGTCTAATATCCGTCGGTTTCACTTGATATCGTAAATTACAATGTAATCCATACCAATATTAAATTACATGGCAGTGATCCCTTTCGTTGCATTCATTATGTACACTAATCATATTATCTAAGTCAACGTATTCTAAACGTGTTATGTCCCAAAATCTCCAGTAAAAGGATATTTTCCGAACATCTGTATGTATCATTAAATGTTTTAGCATGAAGCACTGTGGATGGAATGCTGTGGAATTGGTGCTGGTAAATCCTAGTGAAAATCGAGTATTTGAGAACATTTAAGTAGTAGCAATAACATCTCAAAAAAGAAGAGATCTAACTTTTGCAAAACTCTAGTGGGTCACAGCGTCTGCCAGATTGTATTTTATTGCAATAAAATAGGGTCTGTTTTGAGCTGAATAGCGCTAGGACCACTGAGTACACTTATTTCGAATAGCAACCGTATCTTAAATCTTAAACTATTTTAGAATGTAGGTGTAAGAATTTCGGACAAATCGTGAAAACGCGAGCTATCTATTGCGAGTACAACCTTTATAATGGCTACTAAAATATACATTGTAAAATGTTGACTGCACCTGATTCTAAAGTTATAAGAGGACAGAACATTAATAATACTTACTTATTTCTGATAATACATCAATAATGCGCTTTGCCTGTAGTATGTAATTATTCATGATACAAAGCAAAGCTACAGTCATTCACATACAATGCATTCAAAAATATCTTTGAAGATCTGTTTTCCATACTCATTTCTCCAGATTTATATAAATTGAACGATTCATACACTACTTATAGTACTTATTCAATTTCTTTCAGTTTGACGTGAAACTAGCATTCAATAATTATCTAAGTGTTACCATTACTACGACTGTTTGTGTGTTAGTATGTGTATCAATTAGTTTAATCATTTCTAATCGAGTTTTATTTATAATTGTCTTAGCCATCAATGGCGGCGTCAGATACTTATCGGGCTATAGCCCCTTTGAAAGGATATACAAGTTATTTAATAATATACCCTTGCAGAATCTTTGATCCTTGACCAGTGTATGTTCTATTTAGGGGGTTAAACATATCTATGGTATGCCTTTTTGAGGGATCCCTAGCATGAAGAAACACAAGCTATGTTTTCGCGGAAATTCCTCTGAAACCCATTTGAAAGACCCCATACTGTAGCGATTTGGGGAAAGAGGCAAGGAGACGATTCCACAACCTATGTTTTCGAGGAAATTCCTCTGGAACGTCACCAGCCGACATCATCTCCATGGATGGATTCCCACACCTTGGAAAAGATGTGGTCACAATTAAACGATGTAGACACATTAGTTAAACATGTTTAGTTGGTAGTTTTGACAGTCAAAGCCACGTGGGTTGTCCTGCGGAGAAGGGGGTCGCGGGCGCGGCTTCGGCGTCCGAGTCGGACTCCTCGGAGGACACGCGCTCCGCCGCGCTCAGCGCCACGCGAGCGTACTCATCTGTGTCTATGCTCTTGCAGAAATGGATAGCATATCTGGAACAAATTATAAGATAGTTAGAGCAGCCATACATACAGGGTGTTTGGTAAAATACTGACGATATTCAAGTGACGGTTTCTCAAAACTTAAAAAATGACTTCTCGAAAAAAAACTACTAGTTATATGTATTATCAAATTTCAAAGAAAATTGATAAGTTAGGTGATTCATTCGATATAAAACTTACTATGTACTCTTGCAATCGACATCCAAAAATAAAGGCCGATTTGATATCTCTTTCGGAAATGGTTGCAGGTTTTGGGTTAGAAAAGGACAATAAGAGATATCTCGAGACGTCACCAATACAGTATCTGTGGTTAGATGGCAAGCATTATGCAATAGCATAACATAAGTTTAATAAAGTGTTTGTTTTTACATGCCAAAATAAATTTCACATTTCTATGGTAAAAATTTAACAAATTTATTTAATATGCTCATCAAAATAACTCCTTTCATTTTTGTGCGTATATTATCGAACACCCTATATTTAAGCTAGCGGCTAAATATAGGGTGTTTGATAATACGAGGCATGCCTTTTAAGTTCTGTCGTTTCCATATTTTCCGGCAATTTTGAATTTGGAACTGTTCTATATTCGAATGTGTTTACATTTTGAATCTCAAAACAGTTGAAAGTATTAGGATTAATGCTATTGTTTAGTCACAGTTTCGATTTGAATCTGTCAGGTCACGTACGAAAATGAATCTTTCTAAGGAAAATGTTCGTGCAATAATTTTCTACAACTTTAGAAGAGGCCTGACACGGCTTCAGTGTTTAGAAGAGCTAACATCTGTGTTCAGTGATGTAGCCCCATGTCTGCGGACTGTCGAACGCTGGTATTTAGAATTCCAGCGTGGACATACTAGTGTTAGTGACAGATTTCGCGAAGGACGCCCAAAATCCGCCTTCACTGAAGATAACATCATTGCTGTGAGACAACTAATTCTCGAAGATCGTCATGTGACGTATCGAGAGATAGAGGCTCTATTAGGCATCTCAGGGACAACCATTCAGAAGATCTTGCATGAAGCGCTTGGTGTGAGAAAGCTAGTTTGCCGTTGGATACCGCATCTGCTTTCCGACGATCACAAGGCGGCCCGCGTCAGATGGTGTAAGAAAACTCTGCAAAGGTTCAACCGAGGGGAGTCAAATCACGTCTACGACATCATAAGTGGTGACGAATCTTGGATCTATGCCTACGATCCTGATACCAAACAACAATCTACAATCTGGGTCTTTCAAGACGAGCCAAAGCCGACTAAAGTTGTTCGTTCTCGAAGCACTTCAAAGAAGATGGTGGCCACGTTCGTTGGAAAAACCGGCCATGTTGCGACTATTGCACTTGAAGATCGTAGAACGGTTAACGCAGAGTGGTATACTACAGTTTGTTTACCACAAGTCATCGCCGAACTTCGAAAATCTAACTCAAAGCGACGCATCATCCTGCACCACGACAACGCAAGCTCACACAGCGCTCGTCAAACGATTGAGTATTTGAAGCAGGAAAAAGTAGAAATTCTTGACCATCCTCCATACAGTCCTGACCTAAGCCCTAACGATTTCTTTACATTTCCTAAAATTAAGAAAAGTCTTCGTGGTCAAAGGTTCCAGTCCGGTGAAGAAGCAGTCGACGCTTTCAAGACAGCCATTTTGAACACCCCACTTTAGAGTGGAATAAATGTTATAATAACTGGTTTGAGCGAATGGAAAAGTGTTTTAAGCTACGTGGTGAATACTTTGAAAAACAATAAAAAGTACTATAAGGTTCTAGATGTGTTTTTTTCTTCAAACGACAAAACTTAAAAGGCATGCCTCGTATAGCAGTCTTAATAGTCATTAGTAATTTATTGATAGTCTGGGTGTTTTTCTATATACATACAGTGCTCTCACTAATCCAGACTATTAAATAAAACCAGCCAAGTGCGAGTCGAACTCGCGCACGAAGGGTTCCGTAATTTCTATAAAAACGGCAAAAAATAATGTCTGTTGTATGGGAACCCCCCTTCAATATTTATTTTATTCTGTTTTTAGTATTTGTTGTTATAGCGGCAACAGAAACACATCGTCTGTGACAATTTAAACTGTCTAACTATCACAGTTCATGAGATACAGCCTGGTAACAGACAGACGGACAGACAGACAAATTCATAATATGTAAATAACATATGTGCGCAAGCACGGAACGGTGCCGGATTATTGGGCGTATCGAAATACTGCAGTGCCGGATTACTGAGACTCTACTGTATTATAAGATTTATAAGTAAGTATTAACAAAAAAAAGAATATAAGTATGGATTGTATCAGTTATCTGATTTCTATAATACAAGCTTGACTTAGTTTGGGGTTAGATAGCGCTGTGTGAAATGTCCAGCTTTATTTATTTTTTATTTGACACTATTCTATTTTACGTTGATTACACATCACCTCTTATCGTCTTCACTTCGGTGAAGGGCATCTTTGATAATCTCAGGTGGTTAAGACTACACTCACCTCAATTTCTCTCGTAACACAGTTTTGCATGAATATCTTGGCATTTTGAGCAGGAAGAAACATGTGTAGCTCTCTGGTAAAAAGTGATCTGGTGGCTGGTACTTGTCCAAAACCTGAAATAATATCAAAACAAACATACACGCTATAGTGCAGGGAAAGTAAAATATTATAGCGGTCCACCGCTAACAATAGTTTAAGTAAAAGGCCAAAAACATCAAAGAAATAACAATAGGTAGGTAATAATAATAATAATTTATTTTGTATCCCAGTGCTGGCTTTCACGGGCTAACTATAATGCCTCAGCGGTCGAAGTCTTGGCCACCCCTGCTATAGTATATAGCAGAGTGTCAAACTAAGCAACCAAAATTACGTTTTATATCTATAGCCTCAGGTACAAAGTTTCTATAAATGAATCATCTAGAAGAGGATTAAAATTTTCAATCGAAATTAGGTGTTATATCTTCACGATAAGGTGCAAATTACCTGTAAAACAAAGTCTCTCTGTCTTGGATCTTGCGGGGCGCGAGGCAGACGCGTCCGTCCCCAAACGAAGCGAAGGAATAATGCTCGTTCGCTTCCAGAAAGTTCTTCCATCACCTGCCAGAACCATTGGACTAGAGGAGCGTTAGGCTCTACACCTGTTGAAATAATACAATTAGTTTTTAACTGGGGATTCAAAAGTACTGTTTTGGGTCTTTAGGAACCTAATAGTTGACCAGAAATGAAGAGATCCGTAGATAAACCAAGGTAACTGATATAGCCAAGAGGATTAGCAAGCTGAAGTGTCAGTGGGCTGGGCACATGGCTCGAAGAACTGACGGCCGATGGGGCAGAAAGGTTCAGCGGCAGTGAACAAAGCGAGCCTCATACCCACTACTAATATGAAACACTTCCTTATAAGACGGTGAACAAAACGAGCATCGAATCAAACACTAGAACAAAAGTGATACACTTACCTTTATAAGTAGCAGACGCTTTTAACGCTTGAATAGGAATATCAGGCGAGCCACAGACTAAAGTCTCCAGTTCTGCAGCGGTGAACAAAGCGAGCATCGGCGCGGGGACCACACGGGAAATGCCGTCGCGGACTGCACGGATTTGTTCGTTGAATTCGTGCAATCTGTTTTGTAAAATTGTGTTGTTATGTATTTATAGGCACGGAAATAACTTTCAAAATAACTTTATTTTGGAACAAAAACATGGCACAACAATACTGGAACACGATAGTATTCGCAGAAGTTATAAACTGTGTCGCGAACACTAAAGTAACTGGAGTACACTTTCGCACGCTATACCGTCCCCTTTTATGTTTACATCATCAAGTCTTTGTATGCGTATTTGAACGAGAATATAACGGTTGGATATAGAGGCCAAGTCTCGCTATTAAATTCTAGTAAGTTTCGATAATCATGTATAACAAATCACAATGCTTGTCTGTCAGAACAAAACTAAAATTAGATGCTGCCTATATCATATATGTACTATGACGAATTTTAGTTACGGTGAGGTTCAAATGAAAACCATCAACCAAGGGACCATGGGCTACTCGAATCACCTCCATGTATGTTTTCTTCCTGATTTCGATAAATTCCCACTCTTTTTCCTTTTACCCTAATTTTTACCATTAAGTTCGTAATAATTAAGCGCAGTGAAAAAAACTAAAAAAATGAATAAAAAATTTCGATAATTTTTTTTTGAACTATTATAAAAATCGTAAAACATAGAGGTGATTCGGGTAGCCCATGGGTCCCTTTATCGATGGTTTTAGTTTAGACCACATGACACCTGACACCGTGTATAACATAATGCGACTGAAAATAACAAGAACGAAGTCTACGACCCGACTAACGGTTATGTCGACATCCGTGGCGCAATGGGTGAATAGCCAGCTAAGACTCAGGAGGTTGCGGGTTCGATTCCCACCGCGGAACAAATGTTTGCATGAACTATAGATATTTGTTCCGGGTTTGGTTGTTTCTATTTATTATATTATAAGCATGTATTTAAAAAAAAAATAATTTAAGTATTCTAACAGTCTGGTTCACTACATAACAAGCTTTGCTTAGTTTGGGGCTAAATAGTACTGCGTGAAGTGTTCAGCATTATTATTATAATGTTTGTGTATACCTGTAATGTAAAGCTAGTTGCACGTATTCGTCTTTGTTGTCAGGAGTGACTCGCTTGTGCCGTGTAGAGAGCGGCACTTCGTGACCCGCCGCCGACGGTATTGAAAATGGAAGCTCTAAATTTTGCAATTCCTAAAAGAAAACATACATATTTATTTCTGAAAATAATTACTGAATTTCATAAAAAAAAAACCGTCACCTTAACGCTTCCAACAAAGCGGAGCGGACGGATTAGTGAAATCAACTAATAGTAACGCCGCGTAGAGGTAATACGATTTTGACGCGATACTCTTGAATAATGTAAGTATAATCTCTGAGTCTTCAAGTCCAGAGTGAATAAGTTCTTTCTAGGCAAGCGTGCTCTATCTTCGATCTCACCATCACTTACCATTAGATGAGGTAGTGGTCAAGCGCTTGACTATTATCAATAATAAAAAAAATTACATATCTCCTATCCGCTTTGGTTGAAACCGGGCCTAAAGCGGATTCAAGTCCCGTCCGGCTCGTAATTTTTGTTATGATTTTAAAAATCTTTGGATATTTCACGTTCGAGTGCGTTTCTACTAGAGTTGTGCGAGGTATCTAGGCGGTCGCGGAAGAATGCACCGGGGTCGCGGAAGAATGTTCTCTGTTCCCGTGTCCCCGGCATACAGCGAGCGGAGAAACGGAGGGAAACGGAGGGGATTTCTAAGTCATCTGCATTGGACAGAGCAAACACTTCACTGATACACCGACCTCGCCGGCGAGGTCGAAGAGTCCCTTCAATCGCCGCCTACACAAGGTACAAACATGTACCTGGGAGTTTCTCTCTTACCCCCATCCTGGCAACGGCCCAAGCCGAGATTCGTACCTAAGTGGTCCCCTTGCGCTAGTTGCCTCATCAAAACTTACAGGGATGAGCATCATCTGCGCTCGCCAAAAGTTCGGTTAAGCTGCAACAGCCTCAGAGACCAACAGCGAGATAGCCCATTCGAAAAAAAATATATATACATATCAGTCTGCCCGCGACCACGGCTGTTGCCAGTCAAAACGTCGGGGTAACAAATAAAATGACTAAGCGACTGACTAAACGTTACAAAGGCGCCGCCGATTTACGTTAAAAACTGTTTATTGGAACTGGATAAATATTCAAGCTACAGGTATTAAACCAATCTCTAAAATCAGTTAATACGATTCTGGATGAGAGTTTTAAATTAATGTCGTACATAACAAAACAGGTTGTATACTCGTTTCTCTTAGATGAATCAGTAGATCCCATCCCAGTGCATGTATAACAGGAAAATGACAGATGTACATTTGGGGAAAGGGCGTCACGGACATGAGAATTGCACTATGTAGGAGCAGTCAAAAATTAGATACAAATCATATCTGAAGCATCTCTAAGTCTTAAGGGTGTGTTTCGCTTATCGGTATTCGGTATTAAACTAATCTCTAAAATCAGTTAATACGATTCTGCATATGTGTTTCAAATTAATTTATTGTCGTGAATGCGGTGACAGACTGTATATTATCAGTAAAAATAACAATGTATGTACCTTATTATGTGGCGTCATGTCTCGTATACATAGAAGAGCAGGCAAGAAGTCCTTGTCTACTTCAGCTAAGTCCTGAGGCCTTAGCGGTTGGCCCGCTAGTTGCCGCCACACGCCTTCAGCTAGCGATAGGGAGAGCGGAGAGCCCGTCCGGATAGCGATACCCATCAGCACACCTATATCAAGTTAAACTAATTTGAAGTATGTAACAAAAATCTCAGAATCTTTTTTTTATGTATGTGCCTCGATTACTCGAAGACGCCTAGACTAATTCGAGAAATGCTTTTTTGTTTAAGTTTCCCATGTACCCCATTGGCACCAAGTCAGGATCTGATGATGGGATCCCAAAAAAATCGAGGGCAACCCTCAAATTTTATAGGGACGGAATTCAGTTTTATGTTTTTATCACAGAACTCCGTCATCTATGAACCGATTTGGAAAATTATTTTTTTATTTGATACATATACTTTCATATTGGTATCAGAGAAATTTCATCAAAATCAGTTCGGTAGTTTGGTTAAATCGGTTATATTTTATTGAAGTGAAAACTATTTTAAACGCGTTGGGCATTTTTTGAGATGGGAAAAAACCATAGATCTAGCGCCACCTCTGTACATAAGTATCTGTAGTGAAGTCTGTTCAAGTTTTCATTTCTGTCGGCACTCCCGGAGTGCCACTATTTTTTTCAAGTTACTTGTTACTAGATGTAGATGTTAAGTGGTAATCATCGCCTATAACAGAGAATTACCTCGCCACGCACGTTGGTAACGTGCCCTTCGATGCCCTGCCCTGCGTCCATCAACTTGAGGCATACATGTGTAAAGGCTCATGTGCCTGTAATTCACCGGCAACCATACCCTTCGAACCGATATACAAGCAACATGTTTTAGCACCATGCTGAGCTGGGATCCAATTCATCCTACATAGAGCTTTTGAGCTTATAAAAGTTTGTTAGTGCTTAAGTGAGATGTTGTTGCGTTTTTACTTTTTTTTATTGTGTACTATTATATTAGTATGGATGGATTGGAAATTACCCAGGAATCGGAAACAGTTGAGATGCAGCGGTGTAGCTGCGATGGGGTTCAGTAGGAAGGCGTCACGTGACGCGCCGGCATCGCCGCGTCCGTTCGGTGTCGCCATCAACAGAGGTAGAGACCCGTTCTGTAGCTCTTCGCACATTTCCGCTATGCTCTCACTGTAGCCTCCGCCGCAGTCGTCTACGCTTTCCCCTAGAAAGAGAGACCACTATTTGAAAAACTATTGGAAATTTTCAATTAACAACATTTTAGCGAATGCTAAATGCACGCGTAGTTTACTTTATCAATAAAAACACTACCCTCCTTTTACACAGTCGGGTGAGAAGTAGCCTTTGTCCTAATCTATCTGTATAGCAAACTTTATCGAAATCGGTCCAGCCGTTTAGACATGAAAACGTAACAAACAGACAGACAGTTACTTTCGAACTTATAATATTATTATGAGTAAGTGCAAAAGTATCACAGAATTTAAAAAAATCTGATTGTCTTTATAATACGAATAACTTACCAACAAACTTGACTTTCCAAACTCTATGGGGAAGCGCTAAAGCATCTTGAGTCAGTACTGGCAATCTCGCTACCATCTGCCCGAACACAGATCTCATGCCTGCCGGCCCGGCCAATCCTGACCCGCCTTTCCTAGCCCGTCTCGCACCCACTCGAGACAATTCCACGACCGGCCCGTGCTGTCTCTCTCGCACCATTGTCGCCATTATTGCCTGGAAAATGTTTATTATTTAGTCTTACATTTCTTTATACTGTTATCTATGTTATCTGTTTGCTAATCTATTTTCTGGGAAGCACTACCACTTAATCTACACTACAGAAAGGTCAGCTGGAAGAAAATACTAATTAGCATTAAGTTCGCCTATGTATTATTTTATTAGAGCAATAAAGAAATTTCTAAATAACTTTAAAATACAGTCGAGTAGGGGTTTTATTAACTAATAACTTTACGAAGTAGATTAAACCGTAAAATAGCTAAACAATAACTTAAAAAGTAGATTCCCCGATCTGTAATTGAAAATTAAAAATACTTGCATTCTAATAAAAAATATCACTACTAATTCCATCCAATACAATATACAGCTACAACATAAATCAAATATACACAATCTATGAAACAAAATTAAAATACATATATTTAAGACTCGAACTAATTACGGAAAGAAAACTATTTTGTTTGAGGGAGCATAGCTGTACAACAAATTACCTAACAACATTAAAGTGTGTTAATATAAATATTTAAACTAAAAATATGTACAAAGCGCAATATAGCACTCCTTAAATAATAATTATAGTTAAAAGGCCCCAGAGGGTAAGATCATCACTATAAAATCTCTATGTATCTCATTTTAAGTGAACCATGTAGTTCTTATGAGAAATAAAGTTCTTTAAACCTAAAATAACAGAAATGGGAAACTCGTGTGGTTTAATGATCAATAAATCAATCTTTATATAGCCTGTAAAGTTAGGAGAATAGTAAAATTCAAAATAAACACTATTTAAAAGCAAGATACCCAAGAACAACTTCGAGTTTAAGAGTATGCCTTTCGGTTTTACAATTTACCTTTCTGAAAGCTGCTTCTTTTACACTGTAAAACAGCAACGTTCTCAACTGATCTAACGGTCCGTCCAAGACTAGTAAAGGTAAGTTCGGACAGACCAGCTCAGAGAATTGATGTAATAACACCTGAAAAGAAAACAGTGTTAAAACAAATAGAGATTTTTTAAGATAGCTTGTTGAATAAGTATATATTGCTGACTTTTTCACACTGCGCTATCCAGCTCCATACTAAGCAGGGCTTGTACTACGGAAACCAGATAACTGATAAAATTCTTATATACTTAGGTATTTTTTTTTGTAAATATATACTTATATAGAAAAACATCCACCGGAACAAATATCTGTAGATAATGCAAACATTTGTTCCGCGGCGAGACCTGCGTCTCAGCCAGCTTTTTGCCCACTGCAATACGGAGGTTGTAAAGCTTGATGTTCGAGTCTCATTAATAAATTAGTTAAAAAATGATTTTTTTTCTGCTTCGCAATCCGCCATTATTGACATAATTTCCAATCGTTTCCAAGAGTAATTGCAACAAGGTTGACATTTTAAAGACATGGTACGCATTGCACGTTAAAATAACTCTTGTCAATCTGTATTGTATGAATGTATTTAGACGAGACTGGCTCATGATTGTAGGGAAAGGTACAAATATACAATCGGACGCGACTATACTGTATCTGGCCAAGAACATTACGTAGACATGTGCAAACAGTCAGCAATAAGTCGCAGGCGTGACTATGAGCGCTCAGACCTCCGACGAGAATCTGGCTCCTCGGATGTTTTTATAAGTCGCGGACGCATCCGACGGGTGTGCACGGTGTACACAGAGCGACACGACGTCCGACACGGGGTGTGTAGATTAGTAAGTCGCGTCCGATAGTATCTGTATTTTATCTGTGTTAAGTTAGGTTAGGTTGTATTAATGTGTTTTGTTCAAAATTGTAATTTAGATTTTAAGCTAAGTTTAAGTATTCTGGTTTAAGGGAGAACTTTTCCCAGCAGTGGGTGGAGTAAGGCTGCGGATCATGACGATGTTTGCTTACCAGTCTATTACAAATCAGTTGTGTCGTTAAATCCCTCAATAAATGACACTCAAGCGGTGGTGGCGGGGGCGGCCTCGGAGCCCTGGGGGCTTCCACACACAATGCTACGGTGTGAGCGCTGCCGCAAGCCACTTTCGTGACGCGTTTACCCTGGCACAGATAGTTACAATCAACATTGCATCCTTTATCATCGGTTACAGGGTCAGATCTGAACTTTATTATAACTAGAGACATCTTTGAGATAAACGCTGGCTTTTTAGTTCTGTAAACGTTCTAAACTTTTCTAACCAGATTATGAAATAAAATTGTGGCAATACAATCCATGTCAACATGTACAACATTATAGGAGAAACGAAATAAAAAACTCAAAACATTGCACTAATATTATAAATGCGAAAGTTTGTTTGTTTGTTACTCAATCACGTCGTAACGGCTGAACCGATTTTGATGAAATTTGGTATGTACGTAGATTATAACCTGGATTAACACACACGCTACTTTGAATTAGCAAACCACGCGTGCGAAGCTGCTGGCGGAAGCTCGTACTTCATAAAAGCAAATAACTTATTGACAAAAGATGATGAATGAGAAGATAACCGACTTCAGATAACCAATTTTGATGAAATTTCTATGTGACCCATCTGAAAGTATATCCTTTAAAATAATAAAATCTAAATCGGTTGATAAATGACAAGGATTGCAGAGGTAATAACCATAAAAAATACAACCGAATTGAGAACCTCCTCTTTTTTTTAGGAAGTCGGTTAAATAAGGATGAGACCCTTTATTTGGTAACGCTAAAAAGCACTACGGTGGGAAACATGTATGCCCATGGTCAAACCAATATAGGAGAATTACCTGTAAAGCCATTAATAGCCTCGGCCGTTGCGCGGCGAGAGTTGTCCCGTCACCAAGTTGTCCTTCGTCGTTGTCCCCCCACGTGTAAACTTCGCCCGTGTCCGTACACGCTACGCAGTGTAAACTCCCTGTAAGCAATGGACAAAGTGCAGCAAAACTGTCAAAAGATGGCGTTGTTCTTAAATAGTGCACAAATGCCTCATCATTATTAAATAATCCACAGTCCGCTGCTGAACATAGATTTCCAGAACGAGCGATCTTGTGCGGCCTGCACCCAACGGCTCCCAGCAATCCTTATCAGGTCGTCTTTTCATCTAGCGGAGGGCCGTCCTACGCTGCGCCTTCCAATACGTACAAGGGCCTCACATTATTCAAATGAAAATACAAGTAAAAAGACTGACGGCTGGTAATCCCAACGGCGAATAAATTTACATCTTTTAAAATTGAAACCCGAAACAGATTCGTAAAAATCTAATAAACTCACTATTAGCATCCAGGTATATTCGTCAAGATACATTTTATGAAAATGACTCGCGTTCCAAAACCCTCCTGCCATCAACCTAAAGTCTATCGTCCATAGGTGCATTCCGAAACACAAAATAATCGCTGCTAGTGTTCACGTAACTATTTTGCATACCGATTCAATTATTGCGCTGATGACAGTTGAGTATTGTCAAGGATTCGGAACGCTCATGAACGCGCTCGCAGTCAGTGTTGCTATAATTTCATAACAATAATAAAACCAACCAACCACAGAACACTATTACTATTACTAACGCACAGGCAACCAACCAACAGGCTGTCACGTCACTTTTGACAGGGAGGCTCATGGTGATTTCGGATTAGAGCATGGACGTTGTTAGCGCAAAATGGCGAATGTAATGACGTCATCTATGATGATTTACGGGCCATCGTTGTCGCGCCCACGGTGACTCGGAACGCTTGTTAGCGCGGAATGCAGCCCATATATGGTGGGCTTACGAAAAAAATAGATTAGGCACTATATACCCCAAATGCAGATCTTCTGTTACCTTAAAATTAGAGTTCTAAACTAAAATCTACACAGTAATTCTTGTAATTAAATACAAAAACCATAGACACTTGCGTTTGTTCCTAGTTTACCTGTAGCAATAGAAACGATGAGTTTCCCCTGCATTCCCGTAACACGCATCGGCCTTCTAACGTGTTCGTAACTTCCGTGGCCTAGCCTGTGGTAATCTCCTTTGCCCCTGAAATGTTCAAACTCAATTATTTCTTTTTTACAATTTGTAGGTATATTTTATAAAAAAAAAGTTGTCTGTCTGTACGTGCACTTCTATATTCGGATTCCAGCAAGCGGATGGTCGATACTTATTATGATGCTATGATACTTGCAGTAAGCGAATAAATTGATTTACCAATTTCTACTACACAGCTAAAAATCATATAAAACATTTTTGAAATCAGTAAATCCGTTGGGAAGATGCCGTGATGCCGTGTTTATCCTCGGCATCGTATAACCGGATTTACCGTTTACAGACAAAGGTACAAACTTACCAAGTATAAACACTTCCACATTGACACAGCGCTACGGAGAACTGGGATCCGCATTCAACTTTGACCACACGGAGTCCTTTCAAACAGTCTATCCTCATTGGCAGTTTACAGCCTTCAGAGCCACCTCGCCCTGTGAACAAACATTTGGCTAATAGCAACATGTAACGGTTAATTTACAATACTAATGTGGTCTAATATGATTGGTATTCTCTGCCAACTATGTTTAAATTAGGAGTTAATCCGTACTAATATTTGAAAGTAACTCTGTCTTTATGTATGTCACTTTGTTATGTTTTCCCGACTACACGGCTGAACCAATTCTGATGAAATTTGGGATATACTCGTAGTTAGATTATGACCGGGATTAAGACATATGCTACTTTTTATCCGACTGCGCAAAGGGCAATGTTTTTATTGATAAACCACACGTGCGAAGCCGAAGGCGGCAGCTTGTTCTTTATAATATCAGCTCTAGAACTTCCACCGCTGGACACCAAAAGACATAACTTCAATTTTGTTATAGGCGTAAGTATTTACCTAGTTTTCCATAGTCGCCGTCTCCCCAAGACCATACATTATCATCGTCAGTGATACAAAGAGTTTGTGCGTCACCCGAACCGCACGCTACATCGACCACGCGATACATTTGCAGGGCTTCCACCTAAAAGAAAGAGAAAATCAGTAACGGTTGTTTCAGGGTCTGTATTCGTAGCTTTATCCTGGGTAGCGTCGGTAGCTAGAATGAAAAACATTGTTGCGAATGAGCACTTGACATTTTAGGCGTGTGAAGTGGCGTGCCGATGCTCGGAAATGTTTTGTTTCAACACTATAAATAGCGGTTATGGAACATCATCATGTGATCTTCTTCTTATAATACGTATACTTCTCATCATGTCTATGAGTTCTACGCCACATGTAGATGCGTCCGCGTGACGTCATATACGCAGAATGTGCTTCTCCGCACGTATTAGAAGCCACTTCTAGTTCTGACCGTTATGATATTAGCTTTGGGCGATCGTTGCTTCTGTAAGACAACTCACCAACTTCAGCACCAGTTGGTCTTCTGAGTCGCCATGTTCTAGCCGGCCGTATCTGCCTTTACCCCACGTGAAGGCGTCCTCGTGACGTCAGACACGCAGAATGCCCACCTCCGCATGCTATTTCAGTCACTTCTAGTCCAGATAGAGATGATATTAGCTACGGGTGATCAAAGCACGTATAGGATAACTTACCAACTTCGGCACTAGTTGGTCTTCTGAGTCGCCGTGCCCTAGCCGGCCATATCTGCCTTTACCCCACGTGTAGATACGTCCGCGTGTCGTCAGACACGCAGAATGTGCCCCTCCGCACGCTATTGCAGTCACTTCTAGTCCTGATAACGATGATATTAGCTTTGGCCGGTCGTAGCTCCTGTACCGAGCAAAAACAAAAAAGATTTTAAGTGGAACTTGTATTGCTAAAACCTGTAAAAAACATCATCAATCAAGAAGAAAGTATTTATATTGGAAATCGTAATATTGGGCCTATTACGTTCCGTTATTCGATCATTCTTCATTAATTCTTTATAAACCAAGTGTAAAAAAAAGCTAAGCCAAATGCTATAAAATTTCTCTATATCAAATCTATTGTATTTTAGTTTAACTATATGTACTTTGGAAAAGTCTGGGCCTATGCTGAAAAGCAAAAAAATAGAGTCAATACCGATGCCATACAATAAATAATAATTTTGTAGTATTAAGATTGTTAAATAAAGGCTTTTGAAATAGAAATATCTACTTACACTCTATTCCCATGACCCAGTTTCCCATCTTCGCCTTCGCCCCAACTATAAACATCGCCCTCAGCTGATAGCGCCAAACAATGTTTTCCACCAGAATTGCACGCCACCTGATAAAAATTCATACATGAACTAACACATATTTCCTGAAGGAATAGACGGTTACATTTAGAGAAAACAAGTGCCCGGTCTGACATAGAATTTTTTTAGTTGAAGAAGTGGAAAAATTACTGAGGTCATCATCTTGGCATTGTTGGACAACACAAATCTTGTTTTTTATTTAATCTACCTTTGTAATGAATATGTGCTGCAATGACGCAAGCAGTGTAGGCTGTGATACGGAATCGATGCCGCCGATCCCAAGCCTTCCTCCCGCGCCGTAACCTGTAACGTCATTTGTTATTTGAGAAAACAACCGTAACTAATTTGCACGCAGGTAAAAAAAACTAGTATATTCAGTTTGATTTTTGTTAAACGTACATAAATCGAATTGAATAAACTAGTTTTTTTGTCCTGTGCATATTTTTAGATATTTCTTATGCAAATGTACTGTAGCGAAATAACCGGCTGGCTCGACCCTGGATTCCAGATTCACTGCATAGATAAAGTACTATTTTTATGATTTCAAGTGACTTAATACACTTTCGGGTGTCATCAGCTCTCCGGCTATTATATGCGAATAGCGCACGGCACTGGAACGCGTACGACGCTTTACAATAATTTGTATGTTATATAGCGGGGATAAGGTTTATAATCGCCCTACCAGTAGCATAGACCTTGCCGTCAGGCGTGACAGCGAACAGCGTCTGTTCTCCGCCGACCAACTGCACAGGGTTAAGTGCGGCTAGCGCAAGGCAGGGCGTTGGGGTCCGTACTTTAGCCCCGTCCACGCCTCCTAGCTGGCCGCGGTGGTTGTGGCCCCAGCCGTAGACTACGCAGCCGCGTGAACCACCGCCCCACCAACCTGTCCAGTCTTCTGGACGCCTGGTAATCAAATTAAACTCAGAATTGGTAAGGTAGTAAGATTGAAACCACTTCGTTATTTAAAAAAAACCTGCACCTCATTCCGTTAAATAGAAGAGTCTAGTTAAAGTGGTGTACTAGGAGGCCTATATATCTACTATAAATCACAGTCCTTTTCTATCGGGTAGGGAAACGAGGAATTTGCCACTGTTTGTGTCCGAGAGGATTAGAATAATTATAACAGTATTTTTCAAACTTTCGAGATCACTGTACATAATTATTGATTAAAACGGGTTTTATCGCGTATGTACTTTTTTAATTTGTTATCCCGACGTTTCGGCTGTGTTGCAAAGGTACATACGCGATAAATACTCGTTTTAATCAATAATTAAATAATTATAATGTATGAGAGAGTGAGAGACAGACAGACGCAGTACAACTGAGATCGGGAACTGTCTGTCAGCAAAAGATATTTCAAATGTTTGTGTATTATTCGCTCGCCTCGACGTATCTCCTCTGCTGGAGTAAAAGAGACAGCAATGACGTGATTTTATTGATGAGCAATATTGGTCTTATTTAACATAATTAAGATATGACCAGTGATATTCAATCGAAACAAAAAATCTTGCGACAAATTACTTACTTCTGCACCCAATGCAGTAACTGCTCATCGTGTTGCTTAGTAAACTTGGCATTATCCTCCCACGAGTACTGGTTATCACTGCCGCTCGCCTCCTCTGTATTGTACACTCCGAGGTCAGCCAGTCTCTTCCTGACTTCAGCTAAGAACGGAGTGGGGAGTATTTGTCGTCGGATGAGAGCGTCCGCGGTGCGGATAGTGAGGCAGTAGCGCTTGAACCAGAACCAACGTGCGGAGTCCGGCCCGGTGCATACTTTGGAGTCAACTCGTAGCCCGCAAGCGAGCCAGGCTAGTTCCTGTACAGAGAACGTTATACGTTTCTTTATATACTACCTAACATGGAACACATTGCCGTTTTGGTTTAAAGGGTATGGTTGCCGGTGAAATTACATGCACATGTAGCTTTATGCTTGTATGCATCGTATGACACGTTTCTAAGGCGTGACCTACGAGGTAATACTTTGTTATAGGCAATAGTTACCACTTAACATCAGTGGAGCCATATTCTTGTTCCATGTCAAGGAATTATAAAAAAATCTAAGCTTTTCTTTCAATTACCTTCATATAATGTGTATGCAACAGATGCGTGCCAGTTCTCAGCGCCGGTTCTTCATGTTCGTACTGCGCTTGTAGTAACTTTGGCAAGTGTTGTAACGCCGGCGGAGTGCCAACTCGTTCGCCGTAGCGTACAACGCCACGCAAGCGACGCACACACCAAACGCGAGCTTTCCATGCTGAGGAGGAGAAACTTGCGGTCGTGACTATATTTTAACTATAAGCTTATTTTAAGGATCATGAAAAGTGTAGCCATATATACCTACAGACATTCTCACAATTTAAAATGTTGCTAAATAAAAAAAATAGATGGAGTCACTTTTAGTAGCACACAATATTAGAAAACCATTTTATAATCTGAATAAGGAGTTTGTAGGTTAAAAACTAGATGGCGTCACTAGTTGAATTCGAATTAGTCAGTATATAAAGAAACGCAGGTAAATACTATGAATTAATTATTTTAATTCACGGAATAGTTATAAAATTGAATAAACAATTTGAACCAAAATAGTAATACTTACACAAGGTAGGCATTTGCGCACATATCGCCAACGCTTGGGCCAGCCTTGGCGCAAGTTGGTGATCGTTGGATATCGATGCCAGTAATGGACCGTCGAGTAATCGCCAAGCGAGCTCTACGGACGGACAAGCTAGCACATAGCGGTCCGAACCACTATCCTAAAAACAAACAACAGTGTTATGAAACAAAATTTTAAAATAGTGTTATGAAGATGTTTAAATCAATATTAGGAGTCGAAAAGACAGAACATCAATAGCATACAAACGTAATAATGGAAATAGATTTGGAGTTCCTAAATTTTGGAGCTGTGGTGGCCTAATGGGATTTGCCTCTGACTACCCCACTGTTTTAATAAAGTCGTTAATATTATTATTATTATTATTTATTTATGTCGGTTTCTACACGATAATTTTCTGTTCAAAGTCTATATTATTATTACATTCAAATTTAATTGCGCAAGTGACATGAGCATAAAATAGATCGGTCAGGCGTGTCCGAAAAAGCCAGCGACACGAACCTTAAGATGTAACAGTGAAAAACAGACATGGCATCTACTTACGACAATAGATTCAGATGGCAGTATTGGATGGACAGTAAACCTCCATCCCCAGCCGTTCACAGATCCATCACTCGTGAACCTCCATCGTATTTCATCACCTGTAAATATGCATTAACTTATTGCCAGTAACCATTAATTTATCACGTACTAAGGCACTACGAAAAAAGAGTGACGACGCATGTACCAACGCGTTTTTGGAGAGTTTTAGGTAAGCCACGACCGGGCAGTTGGTGCGAAATCCATAGTTATATTAAATAAATAAATAAATAAATATTGCTGAACATTTCACACAGCGCTATCTAGCCCCAAACTAAGCAGAGCTTGTACTATGTGAACCAGATAACTGATAGAATACTTATATACTTTGAATCAATGCCAGTAACAAGTAGATGAAAATGGCAACATTGGTTTTTACAACATAAAAATGTAACTGAATCAAATATTTAACAAGTTAATTTACCGAGAAGGGTACTTATTAGTATTTTTCAAACTTTTGCGATTACTGTAAATAATTACTGATTAAGGTTATACGCGATTAATACCCGTTTTAATCAGTAATTAGGTTACTTAATGTTTCTAACACACCCCAACGAGTTACATGGGTCAAATAGACCAAAGCTGATGAGTTTTGGGACTCGAAAGCTTTGATATTGTCACGTTAATACTTTAGAATGGACTCGCTAGCGACTGAATAAATTTAAAAATAGGGTGTGGCTGTGTCATGGACACGGTCGTGAGTTGTACATGAATACGTGTACGTAACACATATTTTCTATACAAAATCCGCTATTTTATGTATGTTATAGTGATGTTTTAACACTAAGAAGTCCTTCAGGGCATACTAAATGGAAATCTCGAAAAATGGCTTTGCTATCCCTTCCACCTCACGCGATGCGAGGATCAAAGAATTCGTTACGCTAAGTGAGGTCTATCTCACTTAGCGTAACGAATTCTTTGATCCTTTAGCTATACAGTGATGTTACTAAATTTTTGATGGAGATGATAGATATGTAGCTGCAACACTAAACCGTATCCCCCGATTTTGTTATCATTAGTTTTTGAATTGCCTCCCACTATGGAAGCAATTTTAAAATCTTATTCACGTCAAAAAAACAAGATGCTAGCCCACACTGATTAGAAAATCATATAAAGCCAGTGACAATGCTTACAATTAGCCACGATTTCCTGTGCCCAATCAGCGGGTTCTCGTCCCGACCGCGTAGCTAGAACCCGTCCGGTGCCGTCCAGTACCGTGAGCGGGTCGTTCCGCCGTTCTGTTGAGCATCCCTGCTCGAATACTACTCGGAGAGATGTCGCACCGGGAATTTTTACAACTCCTGTAACACGAAAGCAATATAACAAGTATTATTACATTTATTTAACTTTTCACAATTAGTTTTATCATAAAATATGGTATTGATGAAGGTGAAGTTTGCGAAGAAATGAGGGTAGTCAGAAAATAAATTTGAATAATATTGCATTAACATATATGTATCTAGTTTTGTACAAGTGAGTTATTCATGTAACGCCTGCACCACGACGCCGCCTCGACTCCTGAGCGTGTGAGCAATACCTCTTAGTTTTTAAGTTACAGTGCCTGATAGACGGTTTGTCTTTGCACTGAATGCATCTAAACAGATTTCAAACTGCAATTTGACAGGTATTTCGCAGTATATTTGCCAGAGCTCTTTCGTAGAGTTTTGGTGTTTAAATATTAACAAATAAATAATGCTGGACCTTTCACACAGCGCCATCTAGCCCCAAACTAAGCAACGCTTGTACTATGAGAACCAGATAACTGATAGAATACTTCGTATATAGGTACGTTTTTTTCTCGTAAATTAATACTTATAGTATATAGAAATACAACCAGACCCGGAACAAATATCTGTACATCATGCAAACATATGCTCCGCGGCGGGAATCGAACCTGCAACCTCCTGCGTCTCAGCCGGCTATTCGCCCACGCACCATGGAGGTCTGTCGTCACATGATCACAAAATTTAGTACTCAAAGGAAAATGATTAAAATAAACAAGTAAACTCACCAGAAATATCAGTATCATCAGCGTAGGGATGTGGACTGTCGACAGTGATTGGTTGCGGCGGCGCCCTCCCCCCTCCCGCCGCCGCCTCTTCTAATTCACACACGCACACTTCGACGATCATATCGGCTACGCCGGGTTTACTGGCGCAGAGTGCTGCGAGAAAAACATTTTAGTGGAACATCAGTTTAAATAATCTTTATTTATCACTAGCTACCCGCCTACTGCTTCGCACGGATGGTTTTTCAATAAAATATTACCCTCATTTTGCGCAGTGGCTGAAAAGTAGTCTATGTCCTTTCCCAGGATATAATCTATCTCCTTGCAAAATATCATTACGATCTGTTCAGCCGTTTAGTGGTGTAAAGGTAACAAACAAACTAACAAGCAAACAGAGTATTATACACATAAACCTTCCTCTTGAATCACTCTATCTATTGCTGAAAATTGCATTTAAATCCGTTGAGTAGTTTAAAAGATCTAAGCGAACAGATAGCGGAAGCGACTTCATTTTATACTATGTAAAGATTTTAAAACATTGTCACTTACAATGAGAAAGAATTATAAACATAGTAACATTGTATGTCATCTCCAATTAACATTACATAAGTAGGAAGTAACATAAACAAATTAGTTTAGCATTTAAGTAGGTGGTAGGTAGTTAAACTGGTAAGGTAAATACATATAGTGTCCAAGTAATTTATCTGCAGGAATAATTTAAAGAATTTTAGGTAAATGTATATCTTTATCTAAAGCTGCAGTACATCCTAGGGTTGTCTGGAAGAAATCAGTATTAGCGATAAAACCGCACATTTCTACCGTTTTAAGTAATTTGTGTTCTGTGAATTTTGGTATGTAGAATAAAGTGTCCATTTATCTATAGTAAGTATTACTAGTATCGTATGTGATTAGGAACTGCACACATATTTTATTTGTGTACACGTATCTACCCATTTTGTTTTGCAATTTTATTATACGTAGGATATCAACTTATTTACTTGGACACTTTACCTATCTACCTACCTTCCTAACTTTACGTTTAACTTTCTACCCTATCCTTCTATAACCTAACGGTGACTATACGAAATGTTACCTAGCTTATAATTTCTCATTGCAAGTGACGAAATTTTTTATAAATGAGAAATAAAGATTCTTTAAACCAAAGTAATTTGTTTAACTAAAACTCAATTAAAAAGTATAACCCCATAAAAGTATTCAAAAAGTAATGGTAAGGTAAAATATAAGGACGAAACCAAATTAAAACTAACATTATAAATAAATCCTTAAAGTATCTTGTAACTAGTGGTTCGCCCCGAACTGAGATCTCGCGAGTCAACCATAAAAACAAAAAAAAAATATTCGTAATCTTTGACTATCTAAATAATACCACGAAATAAATAACCACCTTACTTGACCTACAGTTTCAAACAAATTACAGGTAAAGGGAGTTCATGTAAATTGGTTAAACTTTTTTGGGGTACAAATTGCAGTTATTCAACATTTCAGACTTTTGCCTATATAATATGTGACATTTAAGCTGCACGCATACCAAATTACAGCACTGTGGGGTCACTAATGTACCCTGTGAATTTTGTCAAAGTTTAGTTTGTTTTATGGCTAATAACTTAAAAACTACAAAAACTTTACTAAAAATAAAAACGGGGTCGAAATATACTAATGAAGACCTTTCATTTGATGTCTTACTTGACCTAATAGTCTCATTTTCATTTTTTTTCACCACTCTTGAACCCCAATATCTCAACAAAACCCCAACATTTTTCACTCATTTAGTCACACCAAAATTGTGCCATCACTACCTACCTATGTATCAAATTTCACGATGATCGAATCAACGCTTCGAAAGTTATCCTCGGACAAACAAACATACATATATACAACGCCGATTTGCCCAAGTTGATTTAAAGATCTCGCTTCGATCGATCAACTAGCGTCTGCCAAAGGCTTTGTTAACGTGGTACCCGGATTAAAAGTGAATAGTCGAGGCCATCATACCACCAACCTAAACTGGATAGCCGAAAAGTTCAGAGGAATCATTAATAAAAACTTACCCATTAGAACATCAGTGATAATTTTAACAGCATTATTAGAATCTGGTATCCTTCCGGCCGCAGCTAACTTGAGGAGATCCACCAACGCTCTCGCATCCGACTCACCAAGTTGCGAAGTAAAATCATCAAGCGCCATCTATTCAATTAATCACGAGAAAAAGAAAAACTTATGAATTGAAAAAGTTTGGGTGCATCATTGAGCACAACGACGGATTTTGGGTTATAAAGTTTATCTCTATTAGTTAGTTTTAACTTGATCACTGTTATTAGCCTATAAGCTATTAAAGCAATTCTTTAGGGCATCCCGTCTAGAGGGGCACCAGAGTCGACCAAGGAAAAAAAACGAGCACACGAAAGTTAAAGCAATTTCAAAATCCGCGCGTTTTAAACTGTCGTTCACGTTCGGTTCGGTCGCAGTCATGACCTCACTTCCGCTCGCTCACTCATAGGTGGTTATCCCCCCCCCACCCCCTCTCCCACCGCCGGCACGCAAGTCTGTCTGTCTTCTTACTGTTGATGAGAAGTATAATCGAACATCGGTTTTAACGTTTTGCGAGCATTTCGGTTTAACTTAGAACATTTATCTACTTGTATAACTTAGAAAGTTACTTGTATAACTACTCTATAAAACTACTTGTATAACTACTCTTCATAACTTAGAAGTTTTATTGGTGTATACGCTCGGTTGGACGCAAAAAGTCGAACATGTGCACACATGGGGAGGGACTAATCATAAAAGTCATATCGTCTGCTCGATCAGACCAGAGATGGCCACTAAGGCCGTGTCCCCATCAGAACGAAATGAGCGGCTGAGTGTTCGCTGGCTGACGTATCGGTCGCTAATTCAATGTCGAGTTAGCAGCGAACTGTAGCGTATTAGCCGCAAAGCGCTTGCGAACTCTTGGGAGGGAAGGTAAACGGTTAGTATATATGAGTGTTCTGAGAGGAGTGACAAGCAAAACACCGCACTACAAAACACTGAGTACATTACGCGCTGTATGGACAATCCATTTAAAAATTATAGGGAGGCAAACTGGAAGCGAACAGTTACCCGCTCACTGTTCGTCTAATAGGGACACGGCCTAACAGGTTACCTTTGGCGCTTCAGCTTGTTGAACAGTCATTGTAGCAGCCGCGACTGAAACTGCACTTGATGACATTACCGCTGAATGCCTCGACGATATCGATCCACTAAGCGGGCTGCTTGTGCCACTCTGTAAGGGATAAATAGTAGTATGTACATATGAGGAATACATTTTATTAAACACAATAACAATGCAGTATGAAAAGCTAATGATTCTGGCAAGTTACTTTAAGGCCGTGTTCAAAACAAACGTACAGTCTTCCGCCGACTGTGAGCAGGCTCACTACGAACGTTAAATCAGACTACATTTCGTCGATCTAATTATCAGAATTCGTAAGTCCATATGAGGAAATTTTACAAGAGCAACAAGAAACTCATTTTCTCACAAGGTTTGAACGGTTTTTATTGAGTTATTCTTACTTTAGGTATAAAATGAGGGTATTTTTTATACATAAAGTAAGAGTCACTCCATAAAAATGAGTTTGTGTCAACTTATTGTCTTGAGTTCTTACGGGTAAAGTGGGTCTGTCTGCGGGGGCTTCCCCGCCGCCAGTCCTCGCATCGCCCTCCGCGTCCGAGTCCTCAGTATCTATGTTCAGAGGCGCTACAACTGCGGCTGAACAAGCCTCGTGAGCTTTTAAAGCCTCCACAAGCAGACTTCGGGCCTGGTAAAAAAATATCAATGTTAAATAACGTTCTCAACAATATAATTTACTAACTTATAGTGACTCACCTTTATAAAATTAAAGGTTAAATGAAATCGCATGCTATTAAAAAATTATCTGAATTTTGTCGTCCAATTTTATCGAGTGAGTTCTGTCTATCATCAAATCAGCTCATTGTAGCCATAGCTTAGACACAAAAAAAACTTATAATGAAGGAAAATATCTTAGTAAGAAGGTACAGACAAGCTATTTCCGGAATCGATCAAAGAATTAACCTGTCAAAGCCCATGGTTAAACAACGTAATGAGTACGCGGAGGTCAGTCTTAATGACAGGGATATAAAGGGCTTAATGGTTGGTATTTGAAAATGATTTATGAGATTTTCAATTGTTATGGCTTGATATTGATTGAGCTCCTGGGAGTCCTGGGAGTCCTAAGGTAAAACCAAACCAAGTAAGTTTTTAACAGAAAGAATATACAATTATTTACAAGACTAGAATACAGAAGAAACAGTTGAATCATCAAAAGACCGTTGCAAACGATCAATAGATAGCTCAATTGCTCCAGATCACAACAAGGTGGAAGTGTCTCCAAGACAATGGCTTCATCGCCCCGCTGAATTGCAACTCTCACCAGATAAGCGCCAACTCTCGGATCACACGTGGGCTCCGGTACCCCTTAGACTCAGTCTCGACCCCAAATGGCTCAAATACGTAACGTCTCTCGAGACTTCCATATTTGCGCTGTATGAGATCTTCGGCAGAATTTGCCACCGCGCCGGCCCCAACTGCTGTACCAGACAGATGAGATGACGCAAGGGTATCGACGCACGTGGCGTCCCACACCAAAGGCCTACCGTTCTCCCAAGGTACAAGAGTACCGTTAAGTCGCTCACCATCATCACGTATCAGACCGTTTGGTTCGAGAACGGCTGGAACGTTGACGCTGCAGTAAGTTCTTACCTGAGTGATGTGTAATGCAAGTAAAACCAATGATAGTGCATGTTGGACGGCTGCAGGCGGCTCCAAAGATAGGGCTGCAGCGGCTATGGACGGGCGCGGCCCTTGGGGCTCCTCTACCGTTGCTTCCTCAGAGTAGAGACCTTTATAAACATGGTGCTATTAGAGTTAAAATCAAAATGTTTTGCATTCATGTGAGAACTGGCGAGGGTAAAAATCTCCCTTTAATTTAATATAAATGAGTGGGGTGAATGAATGAATAAACATTCTTTATTATACCTTACAAGCAAGACCCAACAACAGAAAACAGATATAGAAACAAATAAATATAAGAATAATGGGCATAGTGAACCACTCAATAGGCTGTGGAAAATTACAACGGATACTACGCACATATTATTTTATTAAGAGCTTATAAAATGTAGTAGTTAAGCTAAGTCTAGTAGGCAGGCCTTCTAGAATCTTTGCTCACATCATCATTAACCCCAAGTGACACTGTAGTCAAACAAGTTCTCCAGTGTCGGTACTCTGTGTCTTCTCCAATATGACAAATGGACCATTTTTTTGCAAGTGTGTACGCACCTAGACTGTTTGCACCAAGCGGGTCCTTCAGTGCAGGGAACGGTAGGGGCGATAAATGCGGTTCAAAGGGCAGAGGTCCGCTCGCGGGCAGCGCCCACGCGGCGGAGTGCGAGGAACCGGCCGCTACTCTATGCACGCCTTCTACGCCAGCCACTATGGCGGGCCGGCGGTTTACGTACACTGTACCGTTGCCTTGCTGACCATGATCGTTGTCACCCCATGCCCAAACCTGTGAAAGCGAAATTATAAATAAATAATGCTAGACATTTACCACAGCGCTATCTAAACTAAGCAGAGCTTATACAATGAGAACTAGATAAATGATAGAATGCTTATAAACTTTTTTTGTACATGTGTAGTTATAATATATATATAGAAACTCATCCAGACCCGGGACAAATATCTGTAGATCATGCGAGCATTTGTTCCGTGGCGGGAATTGAACCCCTACCTTCTGCGTGTCAGTCGGCTATTCGACCACTTCGTCTCGGAGGTTGCCAAAATTACAATTAGATAACTATACCCCGAAAATAATTGAGTTCCGTTTTTGACGTTTAGGAAATATCAAAATGCCTATTCATGTTTCTACACCCCAACCGCTAGTGCTGGTACAGCACAGATTTATTAAAAGAGTGATTCAATTCAGCTCAATTACAGTTAAAATTTCTTTAAATTAATGTTCAAGTCTCAGCGCTTTAACTCTCATCAATACAATGAGCTAATAAGTCATATCAACTGGTAATTTTTTCACCTCACTATTAATTTTTCTCAAATTATAACCATTTTTTACTGTCTTGTTAAGACAAACTTAAACTCATAACAATTGTCGTGCGAGTGCATGTCGATGCACATTAATTATGACTAGACTGATGATTACCGAGGGTAGCGTACAACATCTATAGTAGACGCCAACGCCCTTCGCAGTTTCTTCGTAAAACGAACAAGCGACGATGATATTGCTATTTCGCTCGCTCTTGCAGCCCGATACGAGCGCATCACTAATGCGCCCAGTACCTATCGATAACATAATTACTCCGCCTGCCACGAGTTTCGGCTTATACTATCGATCTGATTCCCCGAACATACCTGATGTTCTGCAGTAACAGCTATACAATGCAACGCTCCAACTGCTACGTGAATAACCCGTGTGCCTCGTAATGCTTCAACCAAGGTCGGCCGTCGAACGTGCGAGTCGCATCCATGTCCTAAGCGGAAGTAATCGCCTTTGCCCCATGTCCACACCTTAAAAAAATATGCTATTAGTTCCTCGTGGTAGAATAATCTATATGATCCTATGCAGCATATAGATTGCCTATTGCCGGTGAAATTACAGGCACATGAGGCTTTAAACCTGTACGCTTCAAGTTAATGGACGCAAGGTAGCACATCACAGAGCACATTTCTAAGGTGCGTGACCTACGAGACAATACTTTTTTATAGGCGATGGTTACCACTTAACATCAGGTGGGCCATAGGATTGTTCCATCCTGGTGGTGAATAAAATATACAAAAAAATGTGATGCAAACCGATAGTAAGAAAATAGTTATCATTGTCACAGGCCGTCTTATCACACTAATGTGTAAAAGGCACTCTTCGCTTCTGTTTCTATTCAAATCTACCCAATGTATTACTAGTGGTTTTCATTTGTCGTCAAGTATGCTTAGGAAACCTTAATGAAGGGCTTCTGCATCACAAGAGCCCAAATTTTTTTGATTGTGCAATCGTCGTTATAGCAGGCTCCTGTTACTCCAAACAAACGAACTTATTTAATTAACTGTTACGTTTACAGGCGCAGCGGTCTATCTGCACGCGGTTTGTATGAGTGGGGTTTTACTGCTAAGTCAATCGAGTGGGACAGGGACATCACTATACATAAGCAACTGTTTTTTTTTAATTGCTTAAAACCAGATTGAGTGAAAGTTATATGTGATTCTAATATTACTAATAAAACAATATGTCGCAATGTACAGACAAAATACACAAATGATCATTGATACTCACCTCACCATCTCTGGAAAGCGCCAAACTGAACTGAGCTCCGCATTCCACTTGAATGACTCCCAGCGTGTTCAAACGCTCAATGTTCATGGGGATAGCACAGCCGTCGGAACCACCACGACCTGAACAACAAAATATCTATATTATTTTCGAATACTTGCCATTGTGGTAATGTGAGTGGCTTGAAGCAATACAGATATTTCAAGATGACGACCTTAATAGAAATTACAACTAAGCACTTCCGTGATATGCAGGGTACTTTAAAAAGTCGGTCCTAACATTAAAAGTCGTTAAGATACGTCATAAGCCTTTAACCAACCTTCAACTTGGGACTACCAAAACAGTAGTAAGGCGAAACGTAGTTCGGAGCGTATCGCACTCACTCTGATGAAGGTTCACGAATTGAACCGAAACATTGTCGGTCGGAACACCGATAATACGGTACGTGATAAATCCCGTATTTATAATAATGATTAAAACAATCACGAAAGTTTTCTAAGTAAAACTAAAACAGTAGTAAGTGTTATACATACCAAGTTTTCCAAAATCGCCATCTCCCCATGAGAATACTTTGCCGCAAGCTGTGAGGGCCAGAGTTTGGGCATCACGTGATCCACACGCTACTTGTACCACTCTGTAACTTGCTAGGGCCTCCACCTAAAGAAAGATATAGTAAGTATTTAAATGAGTTCCTATAAATTAATGTCAAGTTGTAGGAGAGCATAAAGTAGACGTTTTAAGCTTGCAAAGTGTGGTGCATCGCCAACTGGATATGTCAACAGCGAGCCTAACAAAAAAAAAAAAACAGGTTAAGGTAAGAACTGCGAAGTTGCTCTAACATACAAAAATTACGGAGTAAACGAAACACACCCCTGAGACTTCGAGATGCTTCAGAGATGATTTAAAGTACCTAATTTTTAACTGCTCCTGCACAGTGCAATCCCCACGTCCGTGACGCCCTTTCTTGCCCGAACCCCAAATATACATCTGTTATTTTGCGGTTATACATGCACTGGGGTGGGATCTACTGATTCATCTAACAGAAACGAGTATACAACCTGTTTTGTTATGTACGACATTAATTTAAAACACTCACCCAGAATAGTATTACCTGATTTTTGAGGTGGGTTTAATACCGGTAGCTTGAATATTTATTCAGTGATCTCTACACTTCTAATAATAAAAAATAACGTAAATCGGCAGCGCCTTTTCGACGACGCCGCTTAGTCAGTTTAAAAAGTACCTACGTACATGATGAATTAATATGATTTTTTTACCTATTTCATACAGGTTTCATTGATATTAAGGTTGAAAATTTAAAATCCATTAATTTGAAAAAAAAAACCTATTTTGTAACTATACTAGCCATTAGCCCTACCCGTGTTTTCATCTAATGTCGTACGTTACAAAACATGTAGTATGTTACAAAGACGTTTTCACTTACCATCTTAGGCTGCAACTGCATAGTACAATCTCCGTGTCCCAGTCGGCCATACTCGCCCGAACCCCAAGTGTATAACTGCCCTTTTGCTGTTATACAAGCACTGTGCGCTGACCCACAAGCAATGAACACGACGCGCTCGCCTGAGAGCGTTTCTATGAGACGCGGTGATTCTAAGGTCGTTTTGTTGCCCTGTCCAAGTTTTCCATCTTCACCTTCGCCCCAGGAATACACCTGTCAATAAAAAAAAACAAATCAGTACTTACAGTTTAAGTTTTCAGTAATAGTCAAGAGCCCGTGAGAGATCGACCTTCACCGATCTGATAACTCGATGAAGCTTATTTTTAATCAAATATAATTTATAAACAAATATCCCTACAATAACTTGCCTATCGAAAAGTGTTCAGAGCTATTTTTAATTTACTTTATTTTATTCAATTTTCTTTTATCATCTTCACTCTTATAATAAACGAATGAGTTTTATCTCAATTTTTAGTTTTCAACACAAAGAATATGCGTAGGTAGGCTTGCCTACTTAGTTCTTTGCATAGCTACCTGGCAAGTAGATGTGAACAGGTAAGTTAATATAGGAAACTACATCGATCTGTTAACCAATCAAAATTACTATATCATAGGTAAGATATTTTAATTACAAAACCAATCATATAGGTGCCTGCAAAAAACCTTGCATTAAATAGTATTGCCAAGCTATAATAAAGTTTTAGAATTTTAGCTATTTGATAGGTGCGAGAGAGAAAGTAGAGCGTCCGAGATCCGTGTGGTAGAACAAGACACAACATAACAGCTGCACGCTACCTGACCGTTGAGTGTTCCGAGTGCGCATGCTCATGTATAATTAAAAATAATTCATTATTGACAACACATGCTAAATATGCCTACCTACGCATATTTTTTGTGTTGAAAACTAAAAATTTAGATAAAACTCATTCGTTTATTACAAGAGTGAAGATGATGAAAGAAAATTGAATAAAATAAAGTAAATTAAAAATAGCTCTGAACACTTTTCGACAGGCAAGTTATCGTAGGGATATTTGTTTATAAATTATATTTGATTAAAAATAAGCTTCATCGAGTTATCAGATCGGTGAAGGTCGATCTCTCACGGTCTCATCTACTATAATTTATAGTTCTGGTCTTTACATGTTTACATCCTAGAATGAGAGGAGACGGCTACACCGAACTATTGAATAACTAACATTATCAAAAGTAGCAAGTAGCATTAGCAGTAAAGTAATAGCTAAGTCTATATTTCTAAACTGAATCTTTTTTTGCGATCGGCTGGCCCACCAGATGTTAAGTAGTAACCATCGCCTATAACAAAGCACTGCCCTGCGTCCATCAACTTGAGGCCATACAGGTGTAAAGCCTCATGTGCCTGTTCACCCGTTAATGCATTCTCGAAACAACAAATGTCTAAACTTTTGTGTTCGTAACACATACAACCTGTTTTATTATGTACAACAATAATATAAAACACACATCCAGGATCGTAATAACTGATTTATTATTAAACCCACCCTTGGATTAATACCAATAGTAATTCCAATATTTATCCAGTAATCGATACATTTCCAATAAACAATTTATAACGTAAATCGGCGGCGTCTTTGCGATGATGCCGCTTGGTCAGTTCACAGATATTTTATACAGACTGTTTCATTTATTTTTTAAGATTTAATTTTAAGGATGTGTGATAATTTATAATTTTGGATGGTTATGAATCTGAAAACACCTATTTTACACCAATACCAGCCATTCGCCCGTGTTTTCAATTAATGTCATACATAACAAAACACGTGGTATAACATACCTTTCCGTCAGCAGTAAGTGCCATTGCGTGTTTACCACCCGAATGTACAGCGACTCTTCGCACGAGTACGTGCGACAGGTAGGGGTTAGCTCGCGGTGTCGATATGTTGTTACTGTGGCCCAGACCTAGCCGGCCATTCGTTCCTTCGCCACATACATACAGCTGAAAGATACAAATTCTAAATTATATACAGTACCACCCATCTCAGCTTCGCACGAATTATTTTGATCTCATAAGGCCAGCGCCAGCGATAGCAATGAGCGCACAACTTTTTTTAAATGTAACGATTTTTTTTTATGTTATTTGTGGGGAAACAGGCTTACGGCCCACCTGATGGTAAGCGGTCACCGTCGCCTATTGACACCGGCAACACCCGGGGTATTGTCGATACGTTCCCTACCCTGTAGAAACCTTTTACATTTCTGATTTATTTCATTTTATTTGATAGAAGTATGGTACATAAGTTGTTACAGATAGGTAGGATTCACATACTTCCCCGAACAACGGCGTACGAATTATTGTTATGTGAATTAATACACTAACTTTATGAGTTACGAGTATATAGAAAATAGTTATACATCAAATATCATAGCGATATAATCAAAAATAATAAAACGATGCAATTCATAATTTAGATAAGCATATAAATTACACGTCAAAAAAATTTAAGACCTGATTACTAACTAAATGCTAGAGAAAACCATATCAAAATTCGTTGCGTAGTTTAGAAAAACTTAGCGCACAAACACACAGACGCGGATAGCGACCTTGTTTTATACTATTTAAAGATAAATATTTTTTCTGTAATTATGTTTTGGTTTGATTAATTGGGTACAACCGAGTGAACTTTTGGGTCGAAATAAATATCGGCACTTAGACTGTACTGGCCATCACCTTGTTCCTCTCTTTCATTCGTATATTGACATTCGTGAAACCGTAAAGCAATACTTACGTTTTACTTAGAAAACTTTTAATTATTTATTTCAATTATTATTATAAATCAATATATCGGTTGAAACACCGATAAAACGGCACGTGATAAATCCCGTATTTATAATAACAACACCTACATATTGCTATGCAGTATTGCGTGCCACAATATTTTAGTATTGAGAATTTATTTATGTAAACATAAATAAATATAAATATTGCTGGACATTTCACACAGCGCTATCTAGCCCCAAACTAAGCAGAGCTTGTACTATGGGAACCAGATAACTGATAGAATACTTATGTATATAATTTTTAGATACGCGTCAAACAGTTCTTTAACTTTTTTGTGATAATTAGGTCACTGTTTATATACACACCTTTCCATCATGAGATACAATAAACAGAGTCTTCGAGCCGCCCGCTATATGGACCGGCCGTAACGCACTCAGTACAGGCGAGAACACAGGCACTTTCACTTTAGATCCCTTTACGCCGCACAGCTGATCTTTATCATTCAACCCCCATACGTACACCTGCAAAGAAATATATACTTTATTTCATGATCTTACGGTACAAATTCTATTAATTTTAGTAGGACTTACTCGAGGATAGTCGTTTGGTAAAGTCGGTGGATTGTTATCAACAGATACCGAGTTGTTAGGCGTATCCTTTTCCATCCAATCTTCAGCTATGAAATTCATACTCTGAAACAGATTAGTCAATCAAAATCTGACCTTATTACAATATCACGTAAGTTTGAAAGTGTACTTACCATCAGAACGTCCGAGTATAGTGGGTTAGGCCTGAAGCCAGTGATGTAGAGACCGTGTACGCGACAATCAGCGTTGACGTTACGATTCTGTTTGATGCCAATTTCTATGCACGGGTAATACTGGAACCAAAATCATAATCAATGTTTATAATTGTTTTAGATGTGCTCATCATAAATACAGACATTCGTGTAAGCCAAAACGACGTCATAATCGAATACTACAATCCTAGCAAAGCAGTGTTATAAAATAGATTTGTTGTTTTTTTGTAAATTCATCATCATCAAAATCAAAGTCAAAGTCAAATATTTTTATTCATTAAAATCACAAGGATCACTTTGAAACGTCAATTTTACTGCCTGTTCCTTCGCGACCAAGCCTTTCTTTCCTGAAAGGCAAGAAACAAGGCTGGTTGTTTTTTTTATAATCCTTTTAGAATACATAACAATACAGAAAATAAATTTCGTCTAAATTGTAATTTTTGTAAATTGCATTTTGATCGAGTTGGAGCAATTTCAATCGCAAACTTCTCTATCATCTAAATAATCCGATATTTTATAGTAGGCTTTTTTAAAAAGATTTTGTTTAATTACGTTTTTAAATTTGTTAATTGTAAATTTTTGTGCATCCCTTGGAAGTTTGTTATAAAAGCGTACACCTTGCCCTTTAAACGATTTACTAACTTTATGGACTCTACAAGTGGCAACAGCGAGTTTATCTTTATTTCTAGTATCAAAATTATGATTATCGCTACTTTTCTTAAACAAATTAATATTTTTGTGAATATATCATCATATCAGTCACAGGACGTCCACTGCTGAACATAGCCCTCTCCCAGAGATTTCCAGAGCTACCGAACTTGTGCGACCTGCACCCAACGGCTTCCAGCATTTACCAAATCGTCTTTCCATTGGCGGGCCATCCTACGCTCCACTTTTCAGAGCGCGTTTTGTTTTATTTTTTATTCATTATACATGCTCTGAAGGTTGGTCATTGTTAACTCGATACCTTTAAGTAACATTGAAATGAAATAAAAAATGTATTTTAATTAGAGAACATTCACAGATCTACACTACAAAAGGTCGTTTTTACAAGCTTTTTATTAATTTGCAATGTATGTATGTTTGTCCGGGTGGAACCTTGCAACTGAATTTTAAACCCGTTCCCCTCAACCGATTGAGCTGAAACTTGGAATACATATGTGACTTCGGTGACAATGCAATAATATGGTACGATGGAAGTGGTCTCATGATGGAGACGGATGCTAGACAACGAAACTTCTGAATGGATTATAGTAGGCTACTAGTGTTTGGGCTCATTTTGAATCTGCTTGCGGTTCTGATTATGAATTTTATAAAAGCTTGTTTTGAAAAAGCAATTTTTCAACAAAAAACCTATTTAGTTTGTAAATTACCTGTTTGCAATCAGCCAGTAGTTGTATCTGCGCTAGATGCGAGAGCGGTCGTTCTTTAGTGGTGGGTGCGGGCGCGCACGGCACCGCTGCGATCGACGCTAAGGCCGCCTCTTCGAAGCTCGTTCCTCCGCGCACTGTGAGAGTGGCTGGACCGTGGATACTGTTTGGAACGCCTAGTCCAAGGCGACGGATCCGTACGCCGCATCGCATTTCAACGCGGATCCAGTGCTGAATAATAATTATTTTTATTCATTTAAAAAAAAGTATACTACGTGTTTTGTTATGTACGACATTAAATGAAAACACGGGTAGGGCTAATGGCTAGTGTTGTTGTAAAATAGGTTTTATTCAAATTCAATTTTTAATTTTCAGACAACCTTATTATCAAGTTCTAAAATATCAATGAAACAGCCTGTATAATATAGGTAAAAAAATCATATTCATTCATCATGTAAGTAGGTACGCAAAGGCGCCGTCGATTTACGTTATAAATTGTTTATTGGAAATACATATATTCATTACTGGGTAAATATTCAAGCTACGGGTATTAAGCCCATCTCTAAAATCAGATAATACGATTCCGGATGTTCTTTTAAATTAATGGTCGTACATAACAAAACAGGTTTTAGTATTCTCTGATTCCCATAGTACAAGCTTTGCTTAGTTTGGGACTTGGCGTTGTGTAAAATGTCCAGCATTATTATTATTATTGTATTGTGTCAAATTCAGGAAAGTCTTCAAGCGAGTTAACCAGAAAAATACTTAAACCGTGCTCAGTCTTAACATTTCACACCAATATCACTATGCGTTAGTTGCTAAAGTGTGGCAAGGACACTGGCTTAGCTGAGCACACATAAAACAAGTAATTTACCGAGACACGGATGAACTACTGATTATATATTGACGACTTTTTGGTATTTTATTTATTTACTTGCGTTATCATTATCATATCAGCCATAAGACATCCACTTCTGAACAAAGGCCTCCCCCATTGGATTCAAGAGCGATCGAACTTTTGCGACCCGCAATCAACGGAAAATCTGCGGCATACGTAGACAAAAAGGTCCGTATTTTTACAGACGTTCATTTTAATACTAGAAATAAAGATGAACTCGCTGTTGACACTTGTGGACTCCATAAAGTTAGTGAATTGTTTAAAGGGCAAAGTGTACGCTTTTATATGTAACAAACTCCCAAGGGATGTATAAAAATAGTCAATTAACAAATTTAAAACGTAATTAAACAAAATCTTTATAAAAAAGCCTACTATAAAATATCGGATTATTTAGATGATAGAGAAGCTTGGGATTGAAATTGCTCCAACTCGTTTAAAATGTTACAATTTAGACCTAATTTATTTTCTGTATTGTTATGTATTCTTAAAGGATCATTAAAAAAAGCAACCAGCCTTGATTCTTGATTTTCTTTCCTGGCTTAGTCGCGAAGGAACAAGCAGTAAAATTGACGTTTCAAAGTGATCCTTGTGATTTTAATGAATAAAAGATTTCTGACTTTAACTTTGACTCAGCTACCTTTCTCAGGTTGTCTTTCCATCTAGTCTAGGCCATCCTACGCCGCGCTTTCTTGTGTGTGGTCTCCACTCGAGAACCGTTCTGACCTGGACAATGTCCGTCATTTCTTCGAGCTATGTGCCAAGCCTACTGTTATTTCAGCTTGCTTATCCTTTTATTTGCTTTATTTTGCACAATCAAATTTATTTTTTGGTCAAACATGTAAACTTTTTGATACATAATAAAACAGGAATTCGATTGGTTTACCTGTCCGGTGCCACTCGCACTCTGCCAATATGTATGAGGCTGGCAGTCGATCAAACGCCGCGCTCCGGCGCCGGGTCGACAAGAAGAAACCCTCACTGCTCTTATAGAACCACGCCAGCCAACAGTCGCGCCGCCAGCGCCTTCGCCCCATTCAGCTAGACAAACAAACATTTAAAGAAATCAGGGAAATAAACTAATTTATTTATTTTAACTATAAATATATATACAGAATGGTGGGCAAGGGATGCTCGTAGACCACCCGCCTTATGTTCGAATGACGTTGTAAGCGTAGCTTGGGTTCAATGGATGACACTCGCGAGGGACCGGAAAGAATGGCGTAATTAAGAGGACTATACTCAACAGTCGGTGCAGACGGGCTGAGATGATCATGATGATAAATATAATCACTTGACCAATATAGACTACACTCAACATTACTTATCATTAGAATAAAATTAAAAACGATCTATGGTTAATAATGACAGACCATATCAAAATGGCCGTCTCGTAACTTCGTAAGTAATATATCATGTAAAGTGGTGATTCTGAATGCAACCGCAGACTGTTGCCACTTTTACACACATTATTTTAATGCAACTTACGACTTTTTGGGGTTGCGACTGCGGTCAGTCGTTTACACTGAAATCGAAATCGCACTTTAAAAATCGATATATGCATTATTACTCACATGAGTCAGTGACCAGTTCCATTTCGCTTACTTGACCCGTCCATCCGGGTTGTGTTGGATAGTCAACCGTCAAATCGCGGCTATTACTTGAAATCGCTAAAAAACAAGAACATCGAATTATTCTTAGAATACTTAAGGGAAGAATAGAATACGAAAGGGACAAAATACGATGGAGAATTTTATAACCTGGTTAATTAAAGACACGAATAATAAATAAACGGCATCGATAAATCCTCTCACACTATAGACAGCAATAAAGTGCGAGTGAGAGGAAATGATTATCGCCGCCCTTTTTATTTCGTTTCTTTAATAAACTAGGTTACATGAACACGCAGTGGTGAATGCCACACAGCAATTTAGTTTAGAGAAGCTTTCAATCAATTCTAATAATCACAAACAGTACCAATATTACTAGATCACTAGATCCCCACTCTCATCGTGAATGAATGAATGAAAACACTTTATTGTACACCACAAAAGAAACAAACAATAATAAAAATTCACAAGGCAACAAGTACAATGGGCGGTCTTATCGCTTAGAAACCACTCTCATCGTAGTTGTATGGCAAAATACATGCACAGAAGAGTACTACACTTTCACACCTTTGACAGTGCCAACACTGCTATGATCAATACAGCCCCACTTGTATCTTGGTTGCGTAACAGCAGCTCGCACCCTCACTTTATCGCCTACACAGAACGGCGGCGCGCCTGATACCACTTCAGCGTGGACAGCTCTTACGCCGGAGATACGACCTAGACCTCGCCATTCCACCTGTAAGGAAAATGTATATTTATATTTGTATGGATATAAACCTTTCATCTCGAACCAACGACAGGAAACGTGGAACCTTGTTTTCTATCTGCAGAAACAATTCACTGCAGATGTCTATGTATTAATACGTGAAGAGAAAACTTTGTATCCATTTTTAAGCTTAGTGCGCGTACGCAGTGTGAGATTTGGCATAGTTAAAGTTTATATGGAGAAAAAAGGAGAGACGTAAGGTGAAATAAGCCAAAAATTACTAACGGTCGAATTTCGACCACTGTGCACTGGCAACTATGTAGTTTGGATGTATATACCCAATTATAAATAAAATATTACATAAAAATGCAACACAAGTAACTTTTTAACGAAAATGTATGTGACTTCACAAAACAGACACGCCTTTTCAAATTGAAGAGATTGATGATTTTCTCAAGAATCCCATCATCAGTTCTTGACAAAATTTATATAGGACCACCCCTAAGGTAACCCTTTCCAAAAAAACATAATTGAAATCGGAAAAGTGGACAAGAATTATCGCTAAAAAAACATAAAAAAAATGAGATAAGTACTTACGTGTAAAAATACATTCTGCTTTATATCCCGTTCTACTTTCTGCACTTGTCCAACGTCGCCCAAAGCCACCTGAAAATAAAACCACTCATAATACAAAGGCAACTGATAGTATTTTATTTTTATAGTGTTATATTATCCGACACTTACGGAAAATTCTATAATTTCGATTTTTAAAACCACCTCAAAAACTTTTAACCTTTTTACTGTTAGAAATAAACATTGCGACATCTCTTGTCAACGTACTGAACTGCAACGTTTGGCATTGAGCAGTTCAAAAACTGTAAAAAGTTTTCCTGTAGATGGAGCTAACGGCGCTTTGAGTCGTAAACTAAATCATCTCACTAATTTTGACCCTAACGTGAAAAGAGCCTGAAGGACAATTGGCAGTGCATCCTCGTATCAAGAGGAAGGACGCGGGTTCTAGCCCCGTCCGACTGGAAAGTTATTGAGATGATTTTAAAAATCTTAGAAAAGCAACTGGTTCGAATAAGCAATTTAAAATGAACAGATTTATGTCACTATTCAATATGGAGAAAATTTAATCCCATAAGTTACCATCTTTGAACTTTTACTTACACTTTCGAAAGCTTTACAGCACCGCACAGTCATCCCCGGAGTGATAACATCTGACAAGTACTGAGCGTACTCATCTTCAGACGCGAAACAACTGCGCCAACGGTACGGCGTCTGTTTCTTCTCCTGTTTTGGAGGTTTCACTTCGATAACCGAATCGTCCATGCCTTGTTGTGGTAACTCTAGTAAATGTGCTACTAGGGATTCAACAGACGGCATACTGTTTCCACCTAGAGGAAAATAAGTTGTATTACTATCAAATTACGGATTAAATTGTTTTGTTTTAGATTGGTTCATAAAAATTATGGCGTTATATTAACATATTTACAACGTTTTGTCAATAACACTGACAAACAGTTTCAAACTCGATCAAAATAAACAAAACATAGTGTTTTTATTCCACGGTGTTATTACTAACAGAGTACTACATAATAGAATATTCTGTTTAGCAATAAGTCCTCCTTTTGCACATATTTTTCTGTGCAATATTGAATTAAATAAATAAATACATGTTTTGTGTAAATAAGTTAGTCATAAATGAGTTGATAAAGTTGATAACTTAAAATTGTTTAGAACACGAACCTATAGTTTGTATTGCACCGCACACAGCAATTCTCGAGAACCCCATTTCGATAACTTGCTGAACTTGTGACGAGTTAGTCCATGTGTTGAGGTCTTTACGCGCTAGAAGAAAATAGATTTTTATAAGCATTACGCAAATAAAAATTACATTTGGTGGCAGGTATAACTCGGATACTTACATAATGATGAGCTGTTATTTGTTATCGTTTCGGCAGATACTTGCAATATATTGCTTTTATCTATCAATGGCATTTCTGGAGGTATTTCATGCTCCTTTTCATCTCCTGAGAAAATAATTAAACTTCATCATGCATTGACATAGAAATTTGCATTCTATTACATTGTAAATAGGATAGATTTATTAATTTAATGACCAAAAAATGGATAGCGTTCATTTTCTCATCTGCATGAGAGAGTATTATATACTGTAAACAATTTTTATTCCCAATGTTCTGCTTAGTTGTAATTAGTTTTTTTAATTTATTATTATTGTCAACTGGCATTTGTAATACATATTTTTTACCGACTTCAAAAAATGAGGAGGTTCTCAATTTATCTGATTTTTTTTATGTATGTTCTCCGATTTCTCGAATACGCTGCGAAAGATTCGAAAAATTCTTTTTTTGTTTATAAGTGTATATTTCCCAGGTGGTCCCATTGGCGCCAAATCAGGGTCTGATGATGGGATCCCAAAAAAATCGCGGGCAACCCTCAAATTTTATGTGGACGCAATTCGGTTTTAAATTTGTTATTACCTCAAAACTCCGTCATTTATCAACCGATTTGGGAAATTCTGTTTTTATTTGAAAGGATATACTTTCATATTAGTCTCATAGAAGTTCCATCAAAATCAGTTCAGTAGTTTGGTTAAATCAATTATATTTTTGTTAAAAAGTTGTGACGTACCAATATTATGCCAATGTAATAAAATGGTGAAAAAGGAATACTGAAAGCGTAGCGTAGGAATACTCTGGAGGCCGACCGTCGAGTTTGGTACAGGCCGCATAAGATTGGTCACTCTGGAAATCTATGTGAGCTTAACTAGGCTAATCTGAGGATTATGTTCAGCAGTAGACGTCCTATATTCAGATATATCATGTCAGTATGATAATGGGATTGTCTAAGTTAAATTAGCACTTTATGCTAGTGGGTATAAAGGTGATTTACCATTGAGATGAGCGGCTAGTCGGTGTAAAAGAGCCACGGAGGCGGTCGCTAGGTCTTTCGCATTGTGCGATGCAGCTAACGGGCTCGGTCGCGTTGCTACGCCTAACAGTCGACGCATTAATGTACCCTCTGTGCCTAGTTTTGTTGTTGCTCTGTCAATAGTATCTAAAATACACAAAATTACAGTTTGAGTTGAACCTAAATGCAGAAATGCCTAAATAATTGTGAATATTTAACACAATGTGTGTTGAGATAACAGAGAATAAATTTATGACAGGTTTGATTTGAACATAATATCTAGTTGCATAGACGCAATATTTCATTATTTATCTTGGGGACAATAAAGTGAAAAATGAGGAAAACGACATCAAATCCAGACCAAAATAAATAATTATTTAAGGAGAAATTAAAAATATAAATAAATAAATATTGCTGGACATTTCACACAGCGCTATCTAGCCCCGAACTAAGCGGAGCTTGTACTATTGGAACCAGATAACTGATATAATACTTATATACTTTTTATTTGTAAATACATTCTTATAACATATAGAAAACATCCAGACCCGGAACAAATATCTGTAGATCATGCAAACATTTGTTCCGCGGCGGGAATCGAACCCGCTAATACCTCCTACGTCTCAGTCGGCTATTCGCCCACTGCGCCACGGAGGTTGTCGATCATGATTCTGTTTGGGAGAGATCTTATATAAAATGTAATTTACATTAAATTTGTTTCGAAAAATTAATTGTATCTTACTTGAGTTGTCAGGTGGCTGCATAAGAACTTTCCTAAGCCGAGTTCTCGTTGTCAAAAGCCCTCTTACAGCACACAACGTTAGTAATTCAATTTGCTGTTTTCTTAGACCGTATACATCTAAATCAGCTAAAACAAATTAAAACAACTCCCTTAAATAACTTCTAAAGAAAATAAAATAAAAAAAGACAATTAGTTTCTTATGGGAACCTGATTTAAGTGGAAATTAGCTTTCAGCCAATATGAAACACTAACAACGCCAATCAGTGCCCTATTGTTTGCAGAGTATGATTGAAAATAGTTTAAGTATGACCAACTAGTTATACCTGCAAATCAAATGAAATTGTATTTATTGCGTAATATGGGTAATAACAAGTGTGTTTTTGTGTAGGTACAGCCATATTCAGCGTTTAACGCGTGCAATGTTAAATGTTTACACATTTATTGAAGTTATACTTCTTTTGGCGCGATGGAGAAAAATGATGAGAGTGAATTTTTACGATGCGCGCGCACACCGACACCTAAATTTAACAGCATGAAGTTAGTTCTAGGTGGTATGAAAATTGATAACTATGTTCAAGTTGAATATTCTAGTATTTTTATATGTAGAACACGTGTTTCGTAAGGGTACAATTAAACAGTGTGAATAAATAAATATTATTTTGGTGTTTTTATTAAATCAATTTCATATACGACGGTGATACTAATAATTTATTTAAATAAAATCTTTTTGATTAATTTTAATATTTATCGTTAATCACTACTGCATTTTAGTTATTTTTTTTCCATACGCCAAAGAAGTATAACTTCTAACGCGTGTACATAAGTACACACACTCTTTTTTATAATAGTATTCAGTGCAATAGTAACATACAAACAATGCTGACTAGTGTATATTGTTTTTAAAGTAAGATTGCAAATATTTTACCCGGTAAATGGTGAGGGTGCATAGGCGAAGCTTGCGGGCCCGCCCCGAGCAACGCCGCGCAAACTCGTAGGGCACTTTCACCGCCACCTAGCGGTTGCGTAAGGCGATCGCTTTCAGCACTTTGTATTCCGCTTAGTTCACTCTGAAATACATATTCAATTCAATTAATGGATTGGAAATTAAGATTATTATAACACACAACATAATATTGTAGATCACATCGTCGTACATACAAATTCAGGAAATTGAAGTATGAGGTCTGGATTATGTACATACTTCATTTTCCTGTATCTTGGGAAGTAAAAACTACAAGAACCATAGAAGCCACCTAGACCCGAAACAAAGTGTTGGGATCATGAAAACATTTGTCGAATCTGGGAATCCAGTCGCAGTCGGCTACCCGTTCCATCGCCCCACACTCGTCATTGAGGTTATTCCGTTCTTCTAATACAATACAGAATCTTGACATAGTCAAATCTTTAGACGTGGTCATCGCAAAATAGGCGACTGGCAAACGTCTAGTATGTCGCCCAAATCAGGACAAAATGTGTGTTTAACGAGCTTCATTGAGGCTTGATATTTAAGCGACGGTTACGTAAAGGAAATATTGTAAAACAATACTCACTTTTGTTTGTGTATTGTCATCGTATATCAGGGAGATCTTAGCCCTAGGGGTGAGTTGGGTGACAATTCCATTTTTCGGTGGAGATCCCGCTGATACTCTTTGACCGAGCCGTATACGCCATTCTACACCACCCACAACTCCTAGTGCACCCGCTGCAAGCAGAAATCACCAGTAAGTCCATCAAAACAAGGTTTAATTTCTTTCGACATTTTGTACTGAGGATTAAGAGATACTTACCAATAAGACAAGTGTCTAGACTGGGTGGGGCCGGTTTCATAGTTTGCGTCATTTCTTGGCTAGCCTGAGGCCACCAATGCCAGTCACTCGTTACCTAAAATTCAATTCAAACTTTTACACTAAATGAGAATCATTAAACATGTAATCATTCTAAAAATATTCGGCTTCCTCCTAGTGGTCAAATTGGATAGTCTAACTGGTTAGTCCAACAGGAATAATTTTCCTTGTCGTCAAACTACTTAGACAGATAAAAAAAACCTACTGCCATCAGTATCAGCAGCATCTTAGGTTTTTTTAAAAGCAAGGTGATTTGTTTTACCCAGTCATCGCTTGACTTATCTATCCCAGTGGATTGACCGCAAGGAAGATTATACCTGTTGAACAAATCAGTTAGACCAAAAAGCTTGACCACGGGAAACTCAAATATTTTTGGTGTTGCGTGGTCCGAACCAAGACATTGGCGAGGCACTTACGAACCACGAATGCAAATATAATACGTTATTTCCACCCCGGAACTCGTATTAAAAATTACTAGGATTCAAGATGTTTCCATGATTCATTTCAGTAGCATTTGTACAACAATTGAAAAGAAAATCAATCCAAAACTGTTAAAACTTGAAATTAATTAAGAATACTGTAGTTTTATATAAAATTGTTGCTATCTTAATCCAGTAGGTATGGTTCTGGCAGAACGTTAAAACTGCAACTTCATACATCTAACATTACGATGAATTTGTATTGACGATGATGAATTCATGCTGTATCTTGCTGTTTACGTGGCCCGGACACGGGTTTAGCATATGCCATCCTTAAGATCTATAGGTGTTTACAGTACCATTTGCGCGGCCAACTGCAGTTTCTCCAGCAGCAAGGTGGATATAGGTCCATGCCACTGAGGAGCAGAATGCAACTGTCGAACGAGTTGGACGAGCGCCGCGCAACTGGCGCCCGTATAGCCAGCTGTCGCTGGAGCGCGCCATCTATTGTCTGAAATGTACAACTAAATTAATCACGGATTTCGATAACAGGGCCCGTAGCCAAATTACATTCGCCACAAATCTATTCGACTTCTACATACATTTGTTGTCGCTGAATGACGTAATATTTCTATAGCATGTGTCGATTTGACACATACATTTTCGGACGTATCGACTAGCGTCATCGCTAATCGACTGTAACTTGGCTAAGCCCTCAGTTGAGATTGAATTTGAATCGACCATTTCGTGCGAAGTTGGCCGCCCGAATTGACAGTTGACGTGGATTGCTTACAATGAACTTTAAATCGGTCATGAAGTCACGTGCGTGCAACGCGTAAATGCAACCGCAGCTGCATTGTCAAATAGCGTACTCCATGGAACGTTGCACAGATTCATTTATAGTTACTACGACCTGCGGCTTGCAGCTGCAATCAGTTGTTTCCAATACCTTCAGAGTTGTACCTTGTGAATCCATAACTCTATTTATTGATCAATCAACACGTATCGTTATTCTATCGTACCTATTCGCCCTTTAACTTACCAATTTCTTCTTCCTCAGCGGTGATAGCGATCGTGTTATGGTTTAGTTTCAACGCCGGGTCTTGCGGATGGGTTTCAAGCCAGAGTCGACCAATCAGCGCTAGGAGTTGAGCGGAAACTGTATGCCTCCATTCGATTGGTCCTCTGTGTTCGACTAATACTCTACGAAGTAGCCATAGCGATTGGATCTGAAGAGAAGAAAGAGTTTTGAATCATCGGGAAGTTCTAGATGTTTCTGATAAAAACATCTGAGTCCATTTTGAACATTAATAATAATCTGTGCGAGGTGAGAGCCGGCTCGGAGCGGATCGCACTCACCTTGATGAAGGATTGAACCGAAACTTTGTCGGTCGTAACACCGATAAAACCGTACTTGATAAATCCCGGATTTATAATAGTGAGTAATAATCTTGCTTTCAGTTCAGTATAGAAAACAACAGGATTGGAATGACTCTGGAATGACTTGAACATGAATGACTTGGTGACCCTAATGCCTTGAAAAATAGTACGTTTAATTTATTACAGTATTTTGAACAACGTGTCAAGTAGTTATCTAACTTACTTGTAAATATATATAGTCTTGGGTAATTGACTTGTCCGTCGTAGAAATAATACTGTAGCAAAGTTCAAACCACGGGTCCGTGCATAAAGCTGCTCGCATTTCTGGAGTTTGTGCACTGACTGAAAATAAACACATGTTATAAAGTAGACTGTATTATTAATTTTGTCCAAAAAATACAGTAGATCCCTTTGTTTCTAGGAGGTTGAGGTTTTCTGTAACAAAAATCAACCAGCAGGTCTAGCTGGACCTATAAACAAGGCCTGCGTTTATTTAGTCACCCTAAAAAGGATCTTGTGACATATTGTAAAGGGATTCAGTGCACCTCGTAGACTCCTTTCTAGCGCAAATAAATATAAACATAATAAATAACAGATGGGCAGATAATACTAACCTCTCAACAAAGCTAGAGAGGTATGATAATGTCCAGCGAAGGCTGTTGGCGGCGGGGTGGCATGGGCGTGGGCTAACGCCAGCAATCTTCTCTGCAATGCAGCCACGTTCCTCCTAGCAACAGTGCCTGTATCGCTCTTGATCGCCCCAATGCCTGCGAGTAGAGCACGAATGGCGCCCGTACAAGAGGCGCGTACTTCACTCACTGGCCACCATTCCGTGTTGTGTTCAACTACTGAAAAAAAAAGGAATATGAATTTAATTTGGTCATAAATACAGACAATATTTTTTCACCTCAAGATCCCTGACTTTGCTCTGATACAACGCAAACAGGGCTCTTTAGATTAGATACTTGTTCTTAAGATTTTAGAACAGCTTGAGATCATATTGTGAAACACACATTTGTTAGGTATCTATTTTTTTTGTATGTATAAATATGCTATTTTTTGTGTGTACCATACTTGTGTGCTGTGTGTGTTTGTTCCACCATAAATAAATGTCTTCTTTCTTATATTTCCTTCAATATGGATTATTAATTGAAACCTATCTGAAACAGCCTTCGTTCCCTTAGTTTTCACCTCAGCGATCACGCTACTTTTAATCTAACAGGCAAGTCAATAAAATACAATTTGAGCTCACCTGCACTCACTCCATGCACAGTCTCGTCAACTGACGGCGGCGGCGATGGAGAACGCGCTAATTTCAGATCATATTTCCCTTCCTTCCCCATTCTATACGAATTGGTCCCTCCCGCGTCCCATGCGACTCTGACCCAGCCGTCTTCACCCAGCTCTCCGATCACGCGACCTTCGCCCCCTGGCAGACCATCCTAGAAGGAAATAAGGTTTATTTTTGCTTAATCAATAAGACACCATTTATTTTGTGTAGTGTTTGCTTACCTGATCACCCCACTTCCAATCTCTTCCTCGTACAACTCTAGTGCCGATTTTCATTAGAGAAGCGAGTTCAGGACCCGATAAGGATGTACCACGAGCTCTAGCTCCTAACCGTTCATCCTCGTAAATTACAAGGCAATCAGCTGAAATAACATTACAAATTAGAACTTAATTTTATGTAATATGGTCTAAATTGGATTGACGAATTGATACTCACATTTTGCTTTCAAATTATTGCAAATGAGAGACGAATATTGAGATGATTCTCCTCCAATTTGTTTCAATAAGCTCAAACACGAGCTAAGTGCTCCACCATTTATGAGCTGCTCTAATTCTGGACCTCTACTTCCTTCCATGAGAAGCGACAATAGCGCTATTAGAAACCTAAAATACCACAAAAAGCACGATGTAAGATAAGTCGAATTTCTAACGCAATATGATTGGTTTTGGGGTTTACATACCTCGCTCGGGAAGGTCGATTTAATAAAGCATGTGCGCCATAATTCGCACTCATCTTCAACGGCAAACTTTGAGTAGGTTCCCCTTCCAGGACTTTCGTCTTTAACTCTATCAGAATAAAGTCTATCAATTTAGATCTCTCTAGCAGTACCATATATTTAGTATGCGGTATCACAGATTCAATGCCATTTAGCGGCGGGGTTAGTGGAATGGTGGGTTTGAGAGGTACGTAAGGTACTGAGTCCGCCATTGACGCTCCGAGTAGGCCGGTCAATGCTGCGTATTTCACGCTATCGGACATCGTTTGGGACGAATGTAGAATATTGTTTATCATGCTATATCCAGTCTTTCTTATCTCTGCTCTTTGCACCTAAAATTAAAACCGTATTTTCATTGATTTGAGGGTTTGATTTCATAAGATAGACGCATAGATCTATTTGCACTAAAAACGGGATATTAACCATGATTTGTGCACTAGTAACGAAATATCTTACCTGGCAGTACAAAGCGCGCCGTAAAATATCAATATCACAGTGTTGTTCAGTTATCACAAAATCTATAATTGCAGTTGCTAACCTTTGCTGTTCTGGAGTAACTTCTTCTAGCAACCAATACAAATCTAAAATAAATCCAATGCCATTAAAAATCATACTGTATGATAATGTTACAATAAATACAATATAAAAAAATTTGGAGATCTTCATCTATACTTGGCGTTTGACCCAATATTTCTCACAAGAAATCTTATCATAATGATATAGTCTATTTTCAAACATACCTTTTTCATCACAGGCGAGCCTAGACACCCAGGCGTTGACAAACTTATTCCTCTCAGAAGCCTCGTCATCTTTTTCCTCATCAGCTGTTATGAGATCAGTCTTGAAGTCATCAGCGAGCATTCGGACTTGCTTTTCACTCTCCAATGATTCTCTTAGAACTAACGGCTCAGTCATGTCTGCTTGTTCGTTTGTAGGAGTCTTATCCATATCAGCCATTTGGGCCCGGGCACTGCGATTTTGTACCCTTAGTCGAATCTTCTCAGGGCGTCCTTCTTTACGAATTGCAACCTTGTTTGACGCATCGACTTTGTTAGATGCGTTTTTCATCTCTTTTTCTAGCGGTCTAGGTTTAATTTTCAATTGTTTTATACGTATTCTCGTTTGGGGGATTAGAATTCCTTTATCGTCGTCATCGTCTTCGCTGTAACGGTCTTGTTCGAAGGACGGTGATATTCTTGGAGGCTGCGCGATTCTCAAAGCTTGTGATACTCTTAGAGGTTGCGCGGCGGTAGTTATCGCGCCTTGTGAGATCTTCGTTTGAGAAACCACTGCATGTTGTGATTTCGAAAGTTGGGAGTGACCCATTTGTTGAACTATTTGAGGTTGGGAATGGATTGTTAGTTGTGGTACTTTCGGATGTTGTGGCAGTTTAGGTTGTGAAAGTACTCCAGTTTGAGGAAGTTTAGGGGACTGTGAAAGTACAACAGATTGTGCAACTTTTGGTTGTAAATATGGCGTTGATTGAGGATGTTTGGAAGGTTGTTGAATTGTAACCTTTGGAGCATGTGGAACCTTTGTTGGTTGTGAAACAACCGTAGATTGTGTAACATTGGACGGTTGTGATATTATCGTCGATTGTGAAACCTTAGGAGCGTTTGAAATTATCGTAGATTTTAAAACCTTCGGGTGTTGTGAGAGTGCAGATTGTGAAACCTTAGGAGGATGTGAAAGTACATTAGATTGTGAAACCTTAGGTGGTTGTAAAATTGCCGTAGATTGTGAAACTTTAGAAGGATGTGAGAGTACAGTAGACTGTAAAACCTTGGGCGGTTGTGAAATTGCCGTAAGTTGTGACACTTTAGGAGGATGTGAGAGTTCAGTAGATTGTGATACTTTTGGAGGTTGTTGTGAAATTGCTGTAGATTGAGAAACCTTAGGAGCCTGTGAAAGGACCGTATTTTGGGAACCATTAATAGATTGAAATTTGACCACTGGTTGCGGAAACTGGGAAGGATGTGGAAGTATCGGGAATTGTTGAATATTTGGAGGCTGCGAACTCATAATAGGTTGCTGCATTTTTGGCGAATGAAATATTTTTAAAGATTGCGACATTTTGGCTGCTTTCAATGCTTGAGACACTTTGGAAGAATGCGCTACTCTTAACGTTTGTGCAACTTTCGGAGGCTGCATCACCTTTATGTTTTGACAAACTTGGGGTTGCGATAGTTTGGGTTGTTGAAGAACATTATAAGGTTGTAACGCTTTTTGATGCTTTGTTACTTTTGAAGAACTTGTGTGCTGACTTTTTGTAGGAGTACTTTTTGCTTGCTGGCTCTTAGGAGTTAGTACTATCTTTGAAGGTTGAGAACCTTTAGGCTGCGCACCATTCAAAGGAACGATCACAATATTCGGAAGATCATCCGGGGTTTTATTAGATGCATTAGCGATAGTAGATTTGATGATCAACGCGTCGCCTTGTAAAAGACTCCCAGACACTTTGAATATACTTTTGCTCAAACTGTTCTGTCGATTTCTGAGTTCTTTTGTCGTTTCTGCTGTGAAACGTCGTTTGAAGCTTGGAGTTTTGACAGCTAGAGTAACCTTTTGAAATATTCTCTTTGCAGTTGGTTGGCGTATGTAAGGGGGACGTTTGTGAAGCGCGTTCACCGCTGGGGAAATTGCTGGTCTTATTTCGTGGAGAAGGAACCTCGCTCGGTCTAAAGGTGCTGCGCAAACCTAGAAAAAATACACATTTCTAACTAAATCTGCAAAGAATCTTTTTTTATATTGAAATAAACTATCACTGAAATCTTACTTCTTTATATCCACGGGAGAGCTGCTGTCTCGCTCTCATTAACGTCCACTTGCATTGTTGTACCATTTTGACGATTTCGGACATAGCCGGCGAAAGTTTGACTTCACCTTTATCCTTTTCTAAAACAAAAATATTCTTTAAAATCCAAATTAGGTGATCTAATAAATAACAAGTTACATTAGCAATTCTCATGGATTATAACAAAATCATCACTATTACTTTTTTAAGGCACTGCTTCTTTTAATAAATTAAAAAAAGGCATGGTCATTGGTATTAACTTATACTTGACTTGACTTTAACTCGACCTCTGTGGCGCAGTGGGCGAATAGCCAGCTGAGACGCAGAAGGTTGTGAGTTCGATTCCCGCTGCGAGACAAATATTTACATGGTCTACATATGTTAGTTCCGGGTTTAGTATTTTTCTATATATTACAAAAAATATTTATATATGTATTCTATCAGTTATCTAGTTCCCATAGTACAAGCTTTGCTAAGTTTGACGCTAGATAGCGCTGGGTAAAATGACCAACATTATTTATGCAAAATGACAATATTCCATTTCAGAGTTCAGTTACGATACCAACTTTGTCTTTGTTTTAACTATGGTCACTGTAATTGGATGAAATAGTGAGTGAGTGAAATATTGATCAGTAAGTGTCTGACATTTTGGACTGTACTCGTGGAAATCTAATAGGTCCGATTTGACGTCTATCATTTAGATGCCGGGATAACTTTGTACGACCGTCTACACAAGAAATCAAACATCAACGACAATTATATATTATCCCCCATAATTATTATGTAATAATATAATAATTATCATTCGTTCATCATGTAAGTAAGTACCTGTTAAGCTGAATAAGCGGCGTCGTCGCAAAGGAGTAACCGATTTACGTTAACAATTGTTTATCGGAAATGTATGGATTACTGGATAATTATTCAAGCTACCGCACCGGTATTAAAACCACCTCTAAAATCACTTAAAACGATTCCGGATGTGTGTTTTAAATTAATGTCTTACATAACAAAACAGGTTGTATTTCCAAGACTGTAGTGTTTATTTAACTAACCAGCTGTTGCCGTAGCTAACGCATGTTCCTTCAACCCTGTGTGATACAATAGAGCAGCCAATAGCGCGCGTCTCAGTTCTTCCAATGGATGTTCCGGCGGGAAGTGCGGAGCGCAGCCTTCACGCCGCTCGACCGCCCACCACAAGTGTAGGGCTAAGGGATCCTGTACAAAACACATCTTTTTAAACTCAAATAAACTGGTTTTTCACCCCGAGATTCTCGCGAGTGTGAATATAAATCCCACAGAACTCTACTTACGAGTAGCAGTCGACCAACTTGTCTATCGAATCAATCCTGTAGTTAGGGTTGTTAAAAGTTCATATAATGTTCACACAAAATGCAAAATTTACTTTGTATTTAAAATGACTTAGAAACAGCCGTATTGGCACTCTTCACTGTGCCTAGTCCTACACGCGCTTGTTCAATAATTTTTTCACCACCTTAGGTATAAGGTGGCAAAAAATGGCCCAAAAACGTTTGTTATGTGTGTTTTCCCTTTGGATGCTAAACTTAAAATCCTCTATTGTATAAAGGGAAGGGAGGCGTTTGCCCTGGAGACCAATTCCAGTTACTTAAAATAGTAAAATTCGAGTACCGATCTAGTCTCGTTATGTTAAATGTCCTAAACGATATTCATGTAACTGACAATACAATGGTATGAGTTGACTGGTATGCGATTAGACTTTATTTATATCAATCTAATATTGTAATATTAATGGAGCAGAATGCCAAAACATACACAATTCATAATCCAATCTCATTAGGGTCCACTTTCGTTACATTTTAAATTTTATTACGAGAATTGCCTCCCTGTAGATGGATCACACAGGCTAGTTAGATTAGACTATTGAAGGACCCATACTGTAGTCTCTGGATACAGTGGTAAGCTACACACGCTATAAGCTTCACATTCATCTTACGTGTAATTTGGGTTCAGCCAAAGCGTGCAACAACGCATCAGCTCGCGTCGGTGGTCTTGGCACGCGAGACTGTAAGGGTACTTCGGTAGCTGGACTGTTGCCTCCGGTTGACGATCCACTGCGAGCTTCTGCCTTCTCTTCTTCAAAGGGGTTTGGTAGTTGGGAAGACTGGAAGGAAATAGTATCTTTAGTTTTTATGAGAAATCTTGAACAAATAGGATTACAGCATTCATCGTACTACTTTTACGTAGGAGTTATCACCACAGTACTGTGATACATCTAAAAGGTAGCCAATTTAGACTAGCTTTCCTAAACTGGTACACCTCGGAGGACTGATTCCAGAGGAGAAGACAGCTTCAGGATCGCAAAGTGTTTTTTTTTTGTTGAGAATTGTCAAGCGGTTGTCATTCTTGGTAAATAATGCAGTAGTCGAAGATGCAGCACGTTTGCCTAGAAAAAAACTGTTTACTCTGGACTTGAAGACTCCAAGATTATAGGGGTTCGGAAAAACAAACGCCCTTTCTAGATTATAAGCGAGAACAGAATGATTGAACGTCAGATGACAAAAAGAGAGCTTTATTAGAAAAAATAACCCCAAATATACAGCAGAGGTAATTTTTAGGGACGCCATCAGCGCAAGAATCTGACTGGAACTAAGCCCGTCATTTACCTGGGCGTTAACAACAGACTAAAGTTTGGAACAATCAACATTTGCCAAAGCTTGGTGGTCAATAATATGAGTTCGTATAAGCTTTTGGATAACATAAGAATCAGTGATACGACCAACGTTTTTGTTTTTCAGAAGGTCCATTAACCGAACGGTCCTGGTCGTAACATCTCTGTTATTCGGGCTGAGCCAAAATTTTGAGCTATTGAGCGTGTTTGTACAAAGAAGCATCTTTATCGTATGTGACGCGCTTTAGAATACTAACACACGCATAATAAGAAATGATAACTATATTAACACAATTGTACCTATGATCCCTTTGGTGGACCTAATATTTAATAGTATCAAGGACATACCAGTAAACCACCTCTAAGAAAAACAGCGGAAGCGTTATGCGCGGCTTCCTTTTCCGCTTGTTGGACGGGTAAGGACCGCGCCAACTGAATCCCACTCTGTGATACACCCAGTGCGCATTGGAACGCACTTGATGATAGGATGTGGTACGCACGGAGGGTCGCTGTACTTTCCTGTAGAACATAAATAAGCTGAATATTTATAAATACTAGTTGCCAGTGCACAGTGGTCCAAATTCGACCATCATTCATATTTTTTTTAAATTTAATTGTAGTATTCGCATTAGCATTGCTAATCTCACACTACTACCGAGCGCATAATAAGCTTAAAAAGGGGAACAAAAGTTTCTGTTCATGTATTTATGTATTAATATTATAAGCCTGTTGTGTCCCACTGCAGGGCAAAAGCCTCCCTCCCCTCTTTCCACTCGTCTCTGTTGTTCGCGAGTAAGAGCCAATCCTTAAGGTAGGAGTTTAGCTCATCCCGCCACCTTCGCCTGGGCCTTCCACGCGGGCGTCGTCCGTTGTTTGGGACTATTTATATGAGTCAATAGCTTGAAATAAACAATATTTATTTTATTTTTATATTATTTTGACGACCTCCGTGGCGCAGTCGGCGAATAGCTGGCTGAGACGCAGGAGGTAGTGGGTTCGATCCCCACCGCGGAACAAATGTTTGTATGATCTACAGATATCTCTTCCGGGTCTGCTTGTTTTTCTATATATTATAAGTATGTATGTATTTACAAAAAAAAGTATGTAAGTATTATATCAGTTATCTGGTTCCCAAAGTACAAGCTCTGCTTAGTTTGGGGCTAGATAGCGCTGTGTGAAATGTCCAGCAATATTTATTTATATTATTACTATTACTTACTATTGACGAGTATTAATAGATAAAATAAATAAGTATGCGCGATAAAAAGCCGCATGCAGTAGCACGTTCAAAGCTGACGTCGGTCAGTTCCTTTCAAATTATCATACTAAATCATACCTTAATGACCTTAGATCTTGGATGAAAGTCAATGTGATGAAAGTGAATGTTCCATATCTAGGACGAATAAAATGTCAAGATGATACTCACATTACAACTATGACTATAAATCTGATCAGCAAACATCCCCACACACTTCTCCGTGATCCGCGATAAAAACGCCGCATGTGGCGGCACGCTCAAAGCGGACGTCGCATCAGTTCCTTTTAATTTCCGCACTAGTTCCACAGTACTGGCGTTTTCACACTCAAAGTTCTTCACGTCGTAAACGTAGCCAGATACCACTATCCAAGCGCCGCCTTCTCGCATTTTGTTTACTATGTCGCATCTGTCGAAATAACAGTTGTAAAGTCCATTTAACTCTGAAGTAGAGGCTGAAGGCCGTTGTGAAAGAAAGGTCTCGAGTGGAGATCACGCACTGGAAAGTGCAGCGTAGGACTGCCCCCCACTAGATGGAAAGACGACCAACGACGATATGGTTGCTGGGATTGTTCAGCCATATAAGATCGGTCGCTCAATAAATCTATGGGAGAGGCCTGTGTTTAGCAATGGACGTTTTGTGGCTGATATGATAATGATGAGAGTATCTTTCTCGCTCTGACGTATAACGTTTCTAAGTGATAGAAAAGGATGGAGTTACTTAAAAGGTTCGAATGGCATGTTCACTGTCGTGCTGTCTTATTTAATTACGCACTTACGTGTCTGAACCCCTACACTTTCTTTTTGGAGACACTACAAGAGTAACCTAGAACTAGGAATAGAAAAGTATGGTCTTGGTAATTTTGTCGAGGTGGGCTGGATGTTGTGGAGTAAAAGTTGCGCAGTTTAGCTGTGTGACGTTGTCTCATTAAGAATGAGAACATTAAACTCCACAAATCGTTTCGTGTTGTTTTTCAAATTGTTTTTCCACATCATTGGATCTTTATTCGCGACCCAGCTTAAATTCAAAAACTAGAGTCATATTTCTAACTGTGCCTAATCTTCTTTAAAGACATCTTAAGATTATTAGCTTTAATGATAATACCATCAATAATCTATTTATTTTAGTTGGTTAAGTAATTTATACTAATATTAAAAATTCTAAAGTAACTCTTGCCTCTCTGTTTCTTACGTTTTCACTAATAAACGGCTGGACTGATTTCGATGAAATTTGGTATATAAATCGATTATGACCGGGATCGGGACATAGGATACTTTTTTCCCGGCTGCGTAGGAGGGTAACTTTTTTACTGACAAAACACGCGTGCGAAGCCGCAGGCGGGTCAGGTGGTTTTTATTTAATGTAATGGAATTTGTACAATCTTTATCTATTTATCTATATTGAAAAATGTACGCACTTCCTCAAAATAGCGTTGCTAAGTTGATTTCGTTTCGTAACTAGACCAGGCCAACCGAGCAAGTCGGCATCCAACTTAGTCGTCGACGGCAGAACTTTCGCCGCATCGTCACAGGAGCGAGATATCTTCACTATAGAGTTTGTACAGTCAGCGAGGACGCTTGGTGATCGAGCTGCGCATGCGCATAGCCACGCGCTCAGCTCTGTAATAACACGACCTGTAAATAAATAGCAGTTTAAATGCTTGTTCTAGTCAACTATTAGGAGCTTATTCTAGAATAAGCAAGCATACAATTTATTTTTATTTTATTTTATTTTTATTTATTAATACTTAGATTCACAGTTACATTACCGTATATTATAAACTAATTAACACAGTGTTGAACTTAAATCAAATTGAATCTACATTATGTAATACTAAACTTTTATAAATTTGACTCGGCAAAGTAGCCCGCCTGTTAACTTTAGCATGCCTATTTTAAACTAAATTTTTACAAGAAAAAATAATCACATGAAATAGTTTACAAGAAAAAGTGAGTATTCCAAAAATTTTGGTACAATTCTGTTGGCACAAACTAAACTAAATTTAGTCAACACTAAAATGACAAATGTCACTGTCTGTCCGTATGAAAGAAAAGGGATGCCACTAATTTTAGTGCTGTCAAAACTATTATTTTTTAGTTTTTGCCAACATAATTGTCCATTTCGACAGCTAAATCATTCAAACCTAAAATAGCTTTACCGATAGCAAAGATGAAAAATAAAAACCGTAGGTACATTCATAATTAGATTTACTCCCAATTTGAATCCTCATCTCATCACTGCTGACCGTACCTAGGTCAGCAGTTGTATATTGTCTGTCCATGTCGCTGTTAGACGCCCCATGTTTCCGTTCACTATATTTGGATTTGGGTCAATTAACGCAATGATCCACAAGCGATCCAATAATTCAGTATTCTTACCAACAATATCAACCGCCAGAAGATCACAGAGCGCCGCTAACTGCGAACTATCTGCACGTCTCACGGCGCGTTTGAACGACATCAGTGTGGAGTGAACGTGCTCCGCTAGTAAGGATGTGTACTGGTTTAGAAGGACTCTGACGCCACCTCGCGAAGCTCTTCCGCCTCGAACCCACATAGCTTCGCAAAATAATAACCTGTGAAAATAGTAATTTAGCTTTACATCAGTTCACCTGATCCAGGTGGGTGCGCATAAATCGTCAGTCATTTCATATTATAAAAATGCGTGTAAAGCATCGCGGGAAAGATCAAGGGGGTGATATCTTGCAAAATCTCGTTCAAGAGATGACGTCAGAGCTTGGATCAAAATCCAAATTTTATATGAGCGTTGATGTGACATCATTATTTGGCGAAGTTTTTTCTGAATATACTGCCATGCATTGTTTGACAACCATTAGAGGTACAAAACATAAATATATTATACAATATAAAACGAACCTAGCCAATTTAATAGTCATTAGCTTACTGAGAAAACCTCATTACTAGCGTTGATGATCATCATTCCCATTCTATAATACCCAACCTCGCTCGTGCGTCTCTACAATCATCTGTAGTATTCTATCAACGTGCCGAAATTCTATACAAAAGGTTAAAACCCCCTTATTATGAGTTTTGAAGATACTACCGTGACTCAACATACCTTTGGAACCTTATAAGTAGGTCACAGCTAGGACTGACGGTATCGGGTCCCTTTGGAACGTCAGATTTGCTCTTATTGCCGTGTATTATTGCGTTTATTTGCATTCGTGTCTGACAACTTGTGTTCTTGATCAGATGTTTTACCTGCAAATGGACGTTTTAATTTTATGCGAATGCCGTTTGGTCTTTAAAATGCTCCTAATAGATATTACGGTAATTTACAAAAAAAAACTACTTACTAAATGCATGAGAGGTACCGAAGCAGCCTTTTCGGGTGTAGTGTTATTTAATTGATATTCCTCTGTACATCCTATAACATTATCTAAAATTTTAAACACAATATTAAACATTTAAATTGTTTTTGTTACATCGTCATATTAAGAATTATCAAGTATTTTTAACCCTCCACGCAAAAAAAGGAGTATTATATGATTGACGCTCATGTCCGACTGTGTATCTCAGTCTGTGGCATTGTAGCTCCCAAAGGATGGACCGATTCAGACGCAGTTTTTTTTTTAATAGAAAGCTAGTTTAACTGGGGTGGTTCTTAGCTATGTCAGATTATAATTCCCGACGTAAAAGGAGGGGGGTCGGAGGTTTTTAAAATATTGTAAATATTAACTTTTTAAACAGATCCGTATTTTCATACATACCAGTATCAACCTCTTCTCCAGTTGTTTTGGATTGCGTACCACGCTGCCCCGTTATTATATCGATTTGATCGTAACTCCTGAAACAAAACATGATCTTTAGTTACTATCACTAAACGAGATTCGCGTAGTATTCACATCCAAACCCACAGAAATTCAAATGAGCTTATCATTATCCATACTAATATTGTAAATTCGAATGTACCAAAATCGGTATTTCTCAGTTTGTTACGTTTTCACGACCAAACGGTTGGACCGATTTCGATGTAATTTGGTATATGACCGGGATTAGGACATAGGCTACTTTTTACCTGACTGCGCAGAAGGAAGGTCATGTTTTTATTGACAAACAACGCGGGCGAAGCTGTAGGCGAAATATTGTGTAGGCGGGTAAGCTAGTGTGAAATATTTCCTGTTACTCAAATAGATAGCTGTGTATTGTCTTCCTTCTGCAAATCCCCAATTGATTTCGTGATGTTCTCTGTACTCAAAGTCAAAAGTCAAAATCTTTAATTCATTAAAATCACAAGGATCACTTTCAAAAGTAAATTTTACTGCCTGTTCCTTCGCGACCAAGCCAGGAAAGAAAGGCAAGAAACAAGGCTGGTTGAGCGAGACTAGAGATGAAAAATTCAGATGGAAACCATAAGGTTTTGCAATAATTTCGTAAAATCTTAGAAATGGTTTATGTAACTCGATTAAATAATAGGCACATGGGGCTTAATACCTGTATGCCTCAAGTAAATGCACGTAGGGCAATGGATCGTAGGTTCGTAGGGCACGTTCCTAAAGTGCGTGACCTACGAGACAATGATTTGTTATAGCCAATGGCCTTGGAAAGTGCAGCGTAAGACGGCCCACCACTAGATGGAAAGACGACCTGATAAAGGTTGCTGGGAGCCGTTGGGTGCAGGCCGCACAAGATCGGTAGCTCTGGCAATCTATGGGGGAGGCTTATGTTTAGCAGTGGGCATCCTATGGCTATGACATATGATGATCTTCTTCTTTCGTGTCAATGGCTGTATGACTTCTAAATTTTATCAACCCAATTAAGAGCAACTTCAACACCCTCTGTTGTTCTGGTTCATGTCTGATGATGATGAGCATTGGTAACCACATAACACCAGGTGGGCCATTTGCTTGTTCCACTTCTAGGGGCGACTTGCGCAACAATGCCTTAATGTATTTAGTGGCTAAATATGATTAAGAGAGTTCTCAAATCATACAAATACGTCAAATTTAAACATGTTTAGTCACTAAATATATTTAGGGATCGTTGTGCAAGCCGGGCTTAGTTGTATACATATTGCTGTAGAACTAAACTCTATAACTTACGCATCCAATTGCAAATGATTGTAAGTATCAGCGGCGTGCGCTTGTAACGCTGTTCGTAACGCGTCCCGCAACCCGCCGCCGCCGAGTAGCGACCACACAAGAAGTTCTGTCATGAACCTCGCCCCTGTACTGGCTGGTGCTGACCCTGGTAAATTAATAAATTAAAAATATTGTTTCAAAGATCAAAATATAGATAACTTTTAAAAGCGTAGGTGCGTATTTTCTTTTTCAATGGGATTTGATACTACCTATCAATAGTTTTTTCTACCCGCAACCACGGCTGTGGCAACATAGTCGAAACGTCAGCATAATAAATAAAAAAGGTATGTACACACGATCAGTAATTAACTACCTGTCAGGACATAGAAGAAGAATAAGAATTTGACTCACGCACCGAGTGTTCCGTAAAAATATGTGAATAACTATAAATTAACGATTTTCTGACTTTTTCCTTTATTAGTGCTGTACCCAGTACCTTGCTTCTAGCCAAATTTCATGATTCTAGGTCAACAAGAAGTACCCTAGATTTTGATTTATTTACTAGTGTCAAAATATGCGACATGAATTGCCGTATTTTTTGATTGCGTTGACTTAGAAGCTTAATTTTTTTATATTTTAATGGGGCCGCAGACCTAAGTATTTGATATTAATTACAATTTCTGACCTCCACGCGTTCCTGAGAAAAAGGATCTTGACAGAAACACGGACAACAAAGATGGAATAAGGGTTCCTTTTTTCTTTTTGAGGTATGGAACCCTAAAAATAGCATCATATATAGCCAGCTGTGGTCTTTCTAATTAAACAATTCGACGAGACGAGTCTTCGACGACCACGATCCGTCGAAAACTAGTGTAGATAGATAATATTTTTTTTGCACACCATTAAACTATACCTAGTCAGGCCATAAGTATTGTCACACAGTAAAAACTTTTCTTTTAGAATGCTGGCCACAAAAAAGTTTATAGAATTCGAATTTCGAATTGTTCATGAAAATAAAAATGTATACTTTTTAGAATTTTACTCATTTTTAAATATGGATTGGACGCTTAAAGAAGACCGTGTTGCAGTTATTGCGTTGCATCGTTGCGGTTACGCGCCAATTCAAATTTTATACATACTGAAAAATTTGAATTTAACCAAAAGATTCGTTTATCGCACCATCAAACGATACAATGAAGACTCTAGTGTAGATGACAGGTCAAGAAGTGGTCGCCCTCGGTCTGTTAGGACTCCAGCAGTGATAAAAGCTGTGAAGGCGCGAATTCAAAGAAATCCCAAACGTAAGCAGAAACTGTTGGCCCTTCAGATGGGGTTAAGCAGAACCACGGTGAAAAGGGTGTTAAATGAAGACTTAGGGCTTCGGGCATATCGAAGAAAAACAGGACATCGTTTGAATGCTCATCTAATGGACTTGAGACTGAAGAGATGCCGCGCTTTGTTGAAGCGGTACGCGGGAAAAAAATATCGGGAAATTCTTTTTTCGGATGAAAAAATTTTTACCGTAGAAGAGAGCTACAACAAACAAAATGATAAGGTGTACGCACACAGTAATGAAGAAGCGAGCAACCGTATTCCGCGTGTCCAACAAGGTCATTTTCCATCCTCGCTCATGGTATGGTTGGGAGTTTCTTATTATGGCTTAACAGAGGTACATTTTTGTGAGAAAGGTGTAAAAACGAATGCAGTTGTGTATCAAAATACAGTCCTGACGAACCTTGTGGAACCTGTTTCTCATACCATGTTCAATAACAGGCACTGGGTATTCCAACAAGATTCGGCGCCAGCTCATACAGCGAAGAGCACACAAGACTGGCTGGCGGCGCGTGAAATCGACTTCATCCGGCACGAAGACTGGCCCTCCTCCAGTCCAGATTTGAATCCGTTAGATTACAAGATATGGCAACACTTGGAGGAAAAGGCGTGCTCAAAGCCTCATCCCAATTTGGAGTCACTCAAGACATCCTTGATTAAGGCAGCCGCCGATATTGACATGGACCTCGTTCGTGCTGCGATAGACGACTGGCGGCGCAGATTGAAGGCCTGTATTCAAAATCACGGAGGTCATTTTGAATAAACTTTAGTGTCATAAGATTCTATGTTTTGTTAAGTTCATTTTGGTATATAAATGGTTACATAATGAATAAACTTGTTTCAATTATTTTATATTAAACATGTGACAGAATTTATGACCTGACTAGGTACATCTAAAAACACAACTACAAAACTAAAAAAAAAACATGTTTAAATCATAGGTACATGGGCGACTTTATCTTTTCCAGGCAACCTTTGTTTATAACCAGGTTAATAAAATAACTCGTTAATCCTATCTGCCATTTGTTTTACTTGAACAGTTACTTACCCTGTGGTAGTAAGGCTATAAGATGATGCGCGCGCACTTGAGGCGTCGGCAACAGTAGTGGCCAAGCGGCTGCTAAAGCCCGCCTGGCAGCCACAGCCGCGGCCACGCCCGCTCGGCCTTCAACCAGCGCCACCAGTGCGCTGTGCACGCCGCCACTCCACGACCGACCTTCGCTTTCGCTCTCCTCCAGATCTAGGCCGCGAGCGCATTGCCAAGCGTGAACCTGACAAATCATTACATATTTTAGTCAATTCTCGTTTTAATAAATATATATGAATTAAAAATGTACAAAAACTCCGGACACTCCTACTGACCTCCTGTAAGAAAAGATAACTCTTTATTGTAACTACCACACAGAAGCAATATAAAACTAAAAAGGCTATATAATGGGCAACCTTAACGTTGAAAGCGATCTCATCCAGGCAACCTTTGGATGGAAAGAAATTAGTGAAGTTTTAACGGAGTGTGAGGTACTACAGCTTATAATTGTTGAATGAATGTCCTAATAATAAAGTTTAGGTAAATAATTTATAATTCAAATACATAGTACAAGCTTTGCTTAGTTCGGGGCTAGATAGCAGTAGTATGTGAAATAAATGTCCAGCATTATTGTTTTATTTATGTAAACCCGTTAATAAATATCTTATTTACAGCTGAGATCCCTTTACCTAAAAGGAAGTGGTGATTATCTTCGGATCAGCTGACTTTATCTTCATCACACATAGCTAAGACCCACCCCAGCTGAAACTAGCTTTCTATTTTTAAAAAAACCGCGTTCGAATCGGTCCATCCGTTTGGGAACTACGATGCCATAGACAGTCAGACATAGGCGTCAAACTTATACAAATAAAAATAAATATTGCTGGGCATTGCACACAGCAATATCTAGCCCCAAACTAAACAGAGCTTGTACTATACAAAACCACATAGGATAGAATACTTATACTCGTTTAAATCGTTTAAAGTACACCTAACGCTTTTTTAACAAACTCCCAAGTGATGCACAAAAATAGACAGTTAACAAATTTAATAACGTAATTAAACAAAATCTTTATATAAAGCCCACTATAACACATCGGATTATTTAGATGATAGAGAAGCTTGGCATTGAAATTGCTCCAACTCGTTCAAAAATGTTACAATTTAGTTTTTGTATCATGTATATGTAATTTTTGTTTTTTATTTTATGTATTTTAAAAGGATAATTAAAAAGAACAACCAGCCTTGTTTCTTGCCTTTCTTTCCTGGCTTGGTCGCGCAGGAACAGGCAGTAAAATTGACGTTTCACAGTGATCCTTGTGATTTTAATGAATAAAAAAAAATATTTCGATTTTTAACTTTTTTTTCTGTAAATACATACTTATAATATATAGTATAACATCCAGACCTGGAAACAATCTGTAAATTATGCAAACATTTGTTCCGCGGCGGGAATCGAACCCGCCGGGGATACAACCCCTCTTATTACGTCGGGAGTTTTAAAATCTATCCAATATTGATTTCACTATTTTTAATCACAATGACCCCAACGATGATCCTCTAAGTAAAGATGACCCTGTGTGAGCTGAACGTATAATTATAAAAATTCTAGCTGTGAAGTGACACTATTATCACCATACTTTATTGTTCTGTATTTGACCCACGAGTTGGTGTACGAGCTAATGTAACGACCGCAGGAAGTAGACTTGGCATTCTTTAGGGAGGCCAATATGTAGCGGAGAGCATCTTCCGGTAATGATGTTTGAAGCTTGACTTACTTGTAGTCGAAGAAGATTCAAACATGCGATAGCAATACACTCGTTCTCTTTCATTGGAGCTGTAGCACATTGTTCTACAACTAACTTTAGCAGCCTTTCTAGAAATCTGCAAAAAAAAAAACACAAGTTACCCAACTTTCTTCATGTTTAAAGCAAATGAGGGCTTTTCATTATCGATTTAAAGAAAATAGTTCCGACTAGCGTACTAGATGGCGCTGTCTGGAGATGCGCCCCCAATAAATATGGTTTATCTCCCAAAATATCAAAGACACAATATCAAAATTTGACTAAAACAATCTCACTTCGTTAGACAAACGAACACAAACGTTTGTTTTTTGAAGTGAAAACTTCTTTAGGCGCGGTAAGCGTTTTTTGAGATGGGATAAAACCATTGAACTCGCGACACTGTTACCGACACTGACTGTTGACACCCGTAACTGACACTGACACCTCTGTATATAAGTATATGTATTGTAGTCTGCTTTTATTCAAGTTTTCACTTCTATCAGCACTCACGGAGTGCCACATTTTTTTTTAATTTCAAACGCTTCGAAAATAATGTTCACACGGCAACTGAAGTCGACAATCCACTTTCCTTTGTTAATCAGAGCATGACAGAGCAACGCCATCTGTTAGCAGTTATACAAACATGACCGTGAAAACCCCTCATTAAGATACATTTTAAGCTAGATAAGGTACTCACTTGAAAGTACTATCAGAGAGATCGATAACGAATGGCATACAAGAGGGTAGATCTCTTGGGTTCTCCTCGCTCCAAACAAAGATATGAGAAGCTCCACTTGTTATACCTATAACAAACAATTCACGTTTTAACAAAATATAACAGACTTCAAAAACAGAAAATCTAAAAATGCGTAGACGCCTTTCCAAATTCAAAAGATACTCTCATGGATCTCGATAAATTTATTTTGGACCACCGCTGACCCCGTACATACCTCTTTCTAACAAAAAATAATCATTAAAATTTTTCATTGAAAGAATTATCGCTGAACTTCAGCTTGCTAATCCTTGATCCATCTTATGAGGCCCATAGCCACACCTAGGTAGATTAACGCGCGCAGGGGATTATCTCAGGGATTTCTAGCCTACTTTATGATTGACGATTTTATTGACGATAAAAAATCATGGAGGAATATTGGTTTGTAAGTAAATACAACAGACGACCTCCGTGGCGCAGTGGGCGTATAGCCGGCTGAGACGCAGGAGGTAGCAGATTCGATTCCCGCCACGGAACAAATGTTTGCATGATCTACAGATATTTGTTCCGTGTCTGGGTATTTTTCTATACATTATAAGTATGTATTTACAAAAAAAAAGTATATAAGTATTCTATCAGTTATCTGGTTCCCATAGTACAAGCTCAGCTTAGTTTGGGGCTAGTTAGCGCTGTGTGAAATGTCCAGCAATATTTATTTATTTTTATTTATTTAAATACAACAGTAAATAAGTATAATTGTTTTTACTAGGTGTAACTATTTATTTGTTTGTTGTGACATTCATAATTATTAGTGTTATTATTTTTTATGGTATTCTTTTATTTTGACATTGTACTTACTTTGATTGTAATTAGTTATTAAATTATGAATACCTACATTTTATTACGTTTTTAATAATAATTGTAAAAATTGTATAATGACGTTCATAAGTGTACCCAAGCATACAATTTACCTAAATGAATAAACATATTTTGAATTGAATTGAATTTGTGGAGTTCTTATCACAAGGTATTTTAACTGATGATAGTAGCCATCAGCGATACTTACCATTGGCTTTGAACGAGGGGCTAAGCACTTGCAGTAACTGAGGCACTGGTCTGGTAATTTGGGTTCTTTCATGAGTTCCCCACGCGTATAACGCGCCTTCCGACGTCAAAGCAATCCCGTGAGAAGCTCCCAAAGACAGATCTATGATCTTTATACCTGCCAAGTAAAAACCAGTTTTATTGTGCGTTCATACAGTTTAAATTCAACAGCAACATGGGTTTATGTGCGAGATAAATCAAACCTATGATTTTCATACCCGTCAAAATAAAATCAGTTTTACCAGCGTGTTTATACAGTTCACATTCTAATAAGAAAATGTTAGCTTTATATGGTAAAACTTTACCTTGTAATCCTTCAACTGTTTTTGGTATCTTGACGCTTTCTGTGCTCCCGTGTCCTAGTCGATATCCATCACCTTTGCCCCATGTGTACACATGGCCACTGCAAATAACCGTAATTCGTAAATCCACGTAATCACACTAATATTATAAATGCGAAAGGTTCGTTATTTGTTTATTTATTTGTTTGTTACTCAATCATGTCGTAACGACTGAACCGATTTCTATGAAATTTGTTATGTACGTAGATTATAACCTTGATTAACACATAGGCTTCTTTAAATTGGCAAACCACGCGTGCGAAGTCGCTGGCGGAAGCTAGTAAAGTATAAACTAGCTTAGCAATCATTTGCGTGTATGTCTCATTGAAAAGCCATCCATCAGTCTACGTAATATAGCTCAAACTCACGTGTCAGTAAGTGCGGCATGCCAATGTTCCCCAGTGTAAACTTTCGTTATCCTGACCACTGATAAGGATGTGATTGTTCGTGGCACGCCCGCTTCGCTGTCACCAAACACTTGAACAGCACCCTCCCAGGTACAGCAAAGGGTTTGGCTTTCACCCCAACCTAGCAAAAAACATCATCATAAAAGGATAATCTTTTATCAATGGTTTTGAGGCAGAATCAGAGGAGAATCATTAGAAGACAGATGGATAGAAAGAGATAGAGATACTGCATATGGCCCAGATTTATCTGTAAGAAGTCTTTTCACCACCTCCCACAAGTATGGCATTATCAGACTTCGATTTATGATCATACAGAAAACTGGTAAAAAAAATTATAGGGTGGTACAAATCGAATTGTAAAAAAAACTCCTTTGCCGCGGCATGGCGGCCATTTGGAACCGTTGAAAAAGTATGGCATGGTGATTTTCGTGAATGACTACTCGATGATGATTAGCTGTGCAAAAATTAGCCTAGTACAAATGGTTGAATTGTTTTTTTTATTTAAATAATGTGTTCTCGTCGGTATGGCGGGCTGTAAGTCACACCAGAGAAGTATGGCATTACGCTACCGCCTACTTCTTTTTTTATCGACTATCGGAAAATACAAGTTTTGTGAAACAAATCGTTCGACACTCGTAATTTATCCGAAACGTTCGATTAACGCCCACGCGATTGGGCCGCCGGTACCAGCCATATGACCATCATTTTCCTTTGTCATTACGTTATTAGACCCCTGAAGGGTCACCATACTGATACAAATGACCTGCCATTTTGTGTCACCATCTCCCGGTCTAATAGTGTCAAAAGAAAATGCGAAATAATTATAAATACAGTACGATAAAAAAAAGCTAGGGTAAGAATTAAATAATGTAGTAATGAGATTTTAAATAGCTTACCAAGTGCCACATCAATAATTCGTTCGATATTATGTGCGTTGAACGAGACAGGCTGTGGAGTTAGACAGCTCTCTATCGTGCCGTGTCCTAATCGCCCGTGTAAGCCTCGTCCCCAGGTGTAGAGTGCACCTCTTGCTGTTATCACCGCACTGAAAAAAACATTTGAAATTTATTGGCGCAGTCGGTAGGATAAGTGTTTTTTTTTACATAACCCGTTTTACAAAACATGAAATGACAAACTCTTGAATAAGATACGACATACATGTTTAGAATATGTATCTTTTAGCTTTAATAAGGTCATGACTTTAATTTCCATGTTTGAGGTCCTTGGTTCTCTAATATACGCAGACCAGAAATTATCTTATGTGAAAGAAGGAATAGTTACCAGTATTTATTATTAGACACAAGCCTATATATGTTAGTATTATTTACTGGACTGGTTGCTGACCCATAGCTTGTTGTAATTCTAACCAATAGCCGTGTGCAGACTGACTATGCCGCCTCGATCTGCCTGCGAGACTTGATAGATAGATAATTCTTTATTGTTACACCAAATTACAATAATTTAACCAAGAAAACTTAAAGACTCCAGACTCCTCTTCCAGGCAATCTTTGGATGGACTATATTGACAAAACGTGAGAGGAGGCGGTGTTACAATAAATACCTATTTAAGCAGGATAAAAAAAATACGTAAGACCTAAAATATACTCACATATACTTGCCACTGTTTAGACTGAGATAGAAGCGCGTACGCGGCTAATATTTAGCTCTATAATCTCTATTTCTGCTAATTCTTGAGATGCTTGAATTATACTTGAAATTTAATCTTTTAAAATTGTTATCCGAACATATACGGAAAATTCCAAGATTTTTAAAACCATCACAAAAATTTCAAGCCTAAACGAGACCGGTCCGAAATTTTTGTGATGGTTTTAAAAATCTAGAAAGATATTGTACTATACCTGCATGCAACTCCAGCGGACACTTTGATCACCTCATGATGATGCAAATGGTGTATCGAAGCAGGTGAGTCCCTGGGAGCCGTGTCTCCATGCCCCAGTCTCCCATCGTCCCCCACACCCCACGACCACACCCCGCCGCAAGACGACGCGCAGAGGAAGTGCCGACCGGCGGGGTGGCATGCCACTTGAATTATTATCCGGTTTTCCAGACCTTGAATGAATATGATACGGAAGTAAGAACATATCACTAGCGCTTGTTGTGTTGTTTGTCTGATGAATATGATTAACTTGCATAGCTGTTAGTTTATTTTTTAATAATAGGCTTGCGTTTGACTATGATTTCGCCTGATGGTAAGCGATGATACAGACTACGATGAAACACGCTTATCCAGAAGAAGCCTGTTCACTTGCAACTTCTTTTTGTGTTGTCACACACCATGATTTGAATTGTGTATGAGTTTTATAATGTTTAATTCAAAAGTTTAGTGCACGTCGTGTTCATCTTGAACTAAAATTACGTGTAATCTTGATTAAGAAATATAAACTGTAACCATTAAAGCATGTAATTTCTGTTGATATTCCTTAATTATTTCCTTAATTTTTTGACATTTTATTTTATTTTTTTATTTTATTAGTTGTAAATGTATCTTTTTTGTTTTTATTGATTGTATGTAAATTGTATGTAAGTAATTGATGTAAATTGAAATTATAATTAATTAATTAGTGTAATTGGCAATCGCCGTTCTAATTAACAAATAAATAAATAAATTAAATTATAACTTGATAAGGCTTTTTAATAAATAAAAATTAATTCTACACCTTATAAGTTAAAACCTATGATCAAGTGTTTCTATGCTTCGGAGAGCACAATCAGTCTTCTTACCTGGCACTAGATGTGGGGTCATGGTATCATAAGGCAGAGTGTAGATGGCACCATCGTGCGTTAACAATAACGCTACTTTCTCAGCGCAAGCCATCTGCTGTATCCTCAGCATTCCCAACGATATTGAGCCAACGCCAACTGATACTACTTCTTGGGCTGATTCTGTGCACTGTAAGAAAACATTATTTGTTATGTATTTAACCTAATACGAGGCATGCCTTTTAAGTTTTGTCGTTTGAAGAAAAAAACACATCTAGAACCTTATAGTACTTTTTATTGTTTTTCAAAGTATTCACAACGTAGCTTAAAACACTTTTCCATTCGCTCAAACCAGTTATTATAACATTTATTCCACTCTAAAGTGGGGTGTTCAAAATGGCTGTCTTGAAAGCGTCGACTGCTTCTTCACCGGACTGGAACCTTTGACCACGAAGACTTTTCTTAATTTTAGGAAATGTAAAGAAATCGTTAGGGCTTAGGTCAGGACTGTATGGAGGATGGTCAAGAATTTCTACTTTTTCCTGCTTCAAATACTCAATCGTTTGACGAGCGCTGTGTGAGCTTGCGTTGTCGTGGTGCAGGATGATGCGTCGCTTTGAGTTAGATTTTCGAAGTTCGGCGATGACTTGTGGTAAACAAACTGTAGTATACCACTCTGCGTTAACCGTTCTACGATCTTCAAGTGCAATAGTCGCAACATGGCCGGTTTTTCCAACGAACGTGGCCACCATCTTCTTTGAAGTGCTTCGAGAACGAACAACTTTAGTCGGCTTTGGCTCGTCTTGAAAGACCCAGATTGTAGATTGTTGTTTGGTATCAGGATCGTAGGCATAGATCCAAGATTCGTCACCACTTATGATGTCGTAGACGTGATTTGACTCCCCTCGGTTGAACCTTTGCAGAGTTTTCTTACACCATCTGACGCGGGCCGCCTTGTGATCGTCGGAAAGCAGATGCGGTATCCAACGGCAAACTAGCTTTCTCACACCAAGCGCTTCATGCAAGATCTTCTGAATGGTTGTCCCTGAGATGCCTAATAGAGCCTCTATCTCTCGATACGTCACATGACGATCTTCGAGAATTAGTTGTCTCACAGCAATGATGTTATCTTCAGTGAAGGCGGATTTTGGGCGTCCTTCGCGAAATCTGTCACTAACACTAGTATGTCCACGCTGGAATTCTAAATACCAGCGTTCGACAGTCCGCAGACATGGGGCTACATCACTGAACACAGATGTTAGCTCTTCTAAACACTGAAGCCGTGTCAGGCCTCTTCTAAAGTTGTAGAAAATTATTGCACGAACATTTTCCTTAGAAAGATTCATTTTCGTACGTGACCTGACAGATTCAAATCGAAACTGTGACTAAACAATAGCATTAATCCTAATACTTTCAACTGTTTTGAGATTCAAAATGTAAACACATTCGAATATAGAACAGTTCCAAATTCAAAATTGCCGGAAAATATGGAAACGACAGAACTTAAAAGGCATGCCTCGTATGTTGTGCGTGAAAAACAACTTTTGGTTGAATGTTGTTAAATAAATGATTGAAAATTATTCATGACATTACATTGAATAAAAAGACGCCGCTGTTGTTTCAGCTGCTTTTGGATCATCACCATCATCATATCAGCGACAGGACGTCCACTGCTAAAGATAGGCCTCCCCCATAAATTTCCAGAGCGAGCGATCTTGTGCGGGCTGCACCCAACGGCTCCCAACAACCTTTATCAGGTCGTCTTACGCTGTGCTTTCCAGTGCGTGGTCTCCACTCGAGAACATTTCTTCCACAAAGGCCGTCAGCTCTTCGAGCTATGTGCCCTGACCCCTGCCCCTTCAGCTTGCTTATCTTTTGTGTTAAGTCAGTGTCTTTGGTTAGTCTACGAATCTCCTCATTTCTGATTCGATCTCATAGAATAACACTAATAATTTAATGGATATTATTTACTTAATGAAAATCGAGTCGCCACAAGTGCGATACTTGAGATATCATGCGCCGTGAGAACCCAGCATAAATGTCATTAGCAAAATCACCATCAAAAAAAATTAGACACTATTATTAATTGATAGATGACCAAAAGAAATCACAGGACGGTCGCCCGAATAAACGCTGACGCGAGAGGAGTGGCAAGAATTGGGGGAGACCTTTACCCAGCATTGGGACAGTACAGGTTAGATAAAAAAAATAATTAAATATAATATATATTAAAACCTTACAGTGACAAATCCTTTCAATGGAGGTAGAAGTGGAGTCCCAAGACGGTCCAAATGGCATAGCAGAGCAATGCCCGCTTTTCGTACGCTCATTAGACCATCACCACTGGGGATGTTCAGCTCTCTGAAATACATTTTCAAAAGTTTAGTTAAGTACCACCAAGATGACTTCTGCATTATCTAAGTAAATAAAATCAAAATTAAATCGAGATTTATACCATTTATTAGTATTTTTATTGAAAGCATTTCAAAATCTAAGCTTCGAGTCAATTAATGCTTGAGCGTAGTTGATTGGTCGATTTCAATTCATGCTCATATACCAATAAGGATTTGTAGTTAAAATATATACCCCGGACTTACGCATTAGGTGGGACCGAGCGATAACCGTGTAAGTCGAATTAGCATAAGTCGGGATTCAACTTTGCATATATGCTGTTTTTGTTCTTTTGGATGACATAAATAGAGGTTATCAATAAAACGCACTGCGTACATAAAACAATTCCACGCGGAATACGTTGAACCTGTCGTAAACGGAACACTAACAGGGCGAAGTGGGAGAGCTGATGCGCGCGCCCATCAAAAAGAAAAACCGCGTATCTCCGAATTCGCGTAAAACGGGGTAGCGTCAGTCGGGATATTACTGTACAATAAAAAGATCAAGTACAAGCTTTGCTTAGTTTGGGGCTAGATAGCGCTACTTCGTGAACTTGCAATTGAACGGTACGTGATAAATCTCGTATTTATAATAACGATTGAAATAAATCACTAAAGTTTTTTTAAGCAAAACAGTGACATTATCTTTGGCGAGTAATTTCTATCTTTATAAAACTTAATATAAATGCGAAAGTTTGGATATTATTATGTATGTTACTCAATCACGTCGTCACGGCTGAACCGATTTCTATGAAATTCTATATAAGGATAGATTACGACCTGGATTGAGATATAGGCTATTTTTTTTATTGACGAATCACGAGTGTTTTGTTTGTTACCCATATTACGCAATAAATACAATTTGAATTTGAATTTGAGTGTGAAGCCGCGGGCGGAAGCTAGTTGAAAATAAAGGTAAAAATAAATAAAGACTGAACTCACTTTAGGTATGTAGAAGTAGGATTGGGATCTGTAAGTGGTTCATTGTTTATTATGGGGTTAGGTGTTGGTACTTTTGCCATTCGCCGTAGAAAGGGGCCTAGCGGTGCAGTGCAATCTTCTAAGGTTATTCTGTAAGAACAAAAATACATTAAATTTCGTTAAAAATAAAACAGTTTTAGGTGGTTAATGTCACTGACACAAACCACAAAGGGTTGGCATGCTGAAGTGGCAGTGCGAAGGGCACCTAGATCGAAGAACTGACGTCCGTTGGAGCAGAAAGGTTCTCAAGTGGAGACCACACACTGGTAGGCGCAGCGTAGCCGCCCACTAGATGGAAAGACGATCTGATAAAGGGAGCCGTGGCCGCACCAGATCGGTCGCTCTGGAAATCTATGGGGAGGCCTATGTTCAGCAGTGGACGTTCTGTGGCTGATATGATGACGATGATGATGGGGTGGTTAAAGATGACGCCACTCGTTATTTCTTGCCTTTAATATAGGTAAGTGCCGCGTCACTGCTATAAAGCTAGAAACATACTATCGAACGCGACTTACAGTAGCGGACGACGGACGCGACTTACTAATCAGCACCCACCGTGTAGGACATCGTGTCGCTCTGTCTCTCTCTCTAACGCCGTGCACACGCGTCGGATGCGTCCGCGACTTATAAAAACATCCGAGTAGTAGATTCTCGTCGGAGGTCTGAGCGCTTATTGTCACGTCTGCGACTTATTGCTGACTGTTTGCACATGTCTACGTAATATTATTGCCCAAAATAGAATAGAATAATTCTTTATTGTTCACCAGGAATACTTAACAAAACAAAAAAGAATTTTTGGATGTTCCAAAATGATCATGATGCATAATAATAATATTATTATTATTTACACATATTTATTTTAAAACTCGTTTATAAAAAATACATTTTTCACTACAAAGTATCTTACAAAAAACAAACATTATAGTAAAAAATATATTTATAAAAACGGTAAACCACCGACCGCGAAGCAAGGCCCAAGCGATCGGTGGCTAGGGCTGCAGAGAGAGGAACCTCCTGACTATGCGTGCCGAGTCCAGGAGTACCGCCTTCTGTATCTGACCCTTGATCCAATTTCCTAGCGAGAGCCTCTTAAGGTATTGGTCGAGGCTCTTCGCTATCAGTCCGTTGACCGACACAACTATCGGAACGATAATTGTTGATTCCACATCCCACATGGCGGTAATCTCATGAGCCAAGTCAAGGTACTTGCTTAGCTTGTCCTTCTCGGCCTTCACGAGATTAGCATCATGTGGGATAGTAATATCAACAAGTATCGCTCGACGCTCTGACCGGTCTACCAGCACGATATCTGGCTTATTGGCAACAATAGTCCTGTCCGTGATGATAGACCGGTCCCAATAGAGCGTGGCACGGCCATTTTCCAGAACTGGCTCTGGCACATATTTATAATATGGCACCTCAGGTCCAATATTATTATTATTATTTATTTTTAGCCCGTAGAGTCCCACTGCAGGGCAAAGGATTCCCTTCCCTCCTTCCACGAATCCCGGTTATTGACTAATTGGGGCCACTCTTTCTGGTATGCATCCAGTTTATCCCTCCATCTCCATCTCGTTGCATAATAAAAAAAATTGGATTAATGTATGCTAAATATAGTACAATGGGCGGCCTTATCGCTAAAAGCGATTTCTTCCAGGCAACCTTTGGATGGAAAGTAAGTTTGGCGAGATATAGTATAAGTTGCATCCGAAAGTATTAAGTTGCATGGCTCAAGTCAGTGCAGAAAGTTAGAACTCATAAATTATGGTCACTATAGAGAATTTCTTTTTTTCATTTAACTCTATGGCGATCCGTTCTAAATTGTTTAAAAACACCATAAGAACCCTGTATTTCACCCTTTAATCACACTAAGACTAGCTTGCACAACGATCCCTAAACGTATTTAGCGACTGTACGAAACATGTTTAAATTTGACGTAGGTATTTGTATGATTTGACGACTCCTTAAATCATATTTAGCCACTAAATACGTTTAGGGATGGTTGTGCAAGTTGGCCTAAATTGTTAAAAAAGGTCATAAGAACCTTTTGAATAACTTTTTCATGTTACCACATTAAATTATTAATAAATGTTATAAGAACCCGGGTTAGTGGTGGTGAGTTTGAATAACTCACCTATTATCAGGCTGACGTTTTTGTCTAGGAGGTAACGTGACTAGTACATCGGCAGCTTTCAAAAGCGCGGGTAGTTCCGCTCTCCGCGCGCACAGCTCCACCCACACACATATCGACGTCCGCCAATCGCCGAGCGGGACGTTGCAGCCTAATTCACTGTTTAAAAACAAACCATATTACAAAGAAATAGGATACAATATTCTTTACAGAGCAATAACTGTCAGATGTTGCAGCTTGTTCAAAATCAAACTTTATTTTAAAACATAAATTATTTGCTCTTGATAGAATCAATAACATACTGTATACATATATAAATTAACATACTGCAGACTGATGTCATGCTGAGTCCTTTGTAAGTTAAACTAGGTAAAAGGATTTATATATATGTAAGTGTTTGCAACGTAAACAAGGTACAACACATACAAATGCCTTTCTTGTAAGTCAGTCTTGCCATTGTAATGGCAAAACATATAAGTCTAGCGGCACCATATACGTGGTATACATAGACGCGGCGCGTCGCGCCGTCTACTCGAACATATGGTCATATATGAGAACTTTCCATGTAAAAGCGTTGCACGCGGCGGAGCACGCGACAAGCATCGCAGCGTTAGTCGCGGTGGCGCACGCTTCTTCGCGCTTCGCAAGGAAATGTGCGGAACTTTCAGCGGACACAGCACGTCGCAACAAACCACGCGAAGCGCACGCGCCGCACAACGCGCGCGTCGTCATAAACGTGCCCTAAATAATCTGCATTCTCTTATAACACTAGTTTAGCTATAAAATATAATATTTCTTAATTGAATGCATCTGCTGTTTTTATAATGCTACAATAACATACCCGGCTACAACTTGGTTCAGAAACTTAGCAGCACTATCAACCACTTCAGCCCAGATTCTTTGAGATTTGGGCGTGTTGGCTGCGCCCGCACCCGCGTACAACGCGGCATCAGGCAGCGCTCTGACGGCGTCTAGAGCGTCTTGAAGCAGGGCTGAGCATACGTCGGCGTCTTCGCCGCAGCGCCACGCGCGCCGGACTAGGGATAGGGCTAGACGGAGCGCCGCGCGGGCACCAACTCGCGCCAAACCGAGGGTGCTATAATATAAATAGATAGATAATGTGTAAATGTAAAACAATCTTGACCTATATGTGTTTATCTATGTTTCTTCTTGTTTTTGTAAAAATGTATCTAAATAAGTCTAGTATTTTAACATAATGAAACTCAGGAGGCTGAGGCGCCTCCTAATTTTTTGAATATACCTAATCACTATTAAGATTTTTATTCACTTTAAAATTTTAATAAGTATCAAAATCAATTTATAAAAAGCAGGCAAGAAACACGGTCCGGTCGTTCATGAGTTAAGATAGATAGATAACTCTTTATTGAATTACCACACAAACAGAAATAAGTATAAGGCTAGAATAAATAAGGCAATACAATGGGCGGCCTTATCGCTGAAAGCGATCTCTGCCAGGCAACCTTTGGATTGAGCGAAATTTAGAATACGGAGTGCGGTGTACTTTGTAGGATACATTTACACAAATATTCTTAGGTATACTAAAAAATATGATAAAGTTTTAATCCTAATACTTAAAATACTTATAAAATAAACTAATATATAGGTATATGCAAATAGCTAACTATACTAACAGATAACAGTTAAGTAGCAATCTGAGAAATACCTAAGGCCTAAAATAAACTTATTCGATTTCTGGTAATTGCAACAAGATAATAGTAAATATTGGAATAATATGCCGAAACAGGAGAAATAAGAGTCAGGCATAAACCTCCCTTAAAATTATCATAATTGCTAAAGAGAAATATGAATCAGGCAACCATCGACTTGTAATTTAGATACATGAAGATTCTTTAATTGGTGCCAAATAAGTAAGAACAAAAGCGAAAAGTTGTCTTTTAATAAGACGTCAAGAAACCCCACAGAAATTACAATGCAAGTGTATTAATCCTGTATGTGATGATGAGTCATCCAACCACAGCATTGCTAAACCATTGTAGATTTAACAAATTCACGTGGCTGCCTTTGTAAACAAAATTTCGGTTTGTTTCATGTAGTTATTTTACCTTGTTATTTTTCCCAACTTCTAGTCTAAGGCACTTGTCTCACCGCTGGCGATGAGCGAGAAACTAGAAACGAGTTGGCGAGCAGCGAGAAGTGAGTGTGTAGTTCCTATAGTTGTCTCGCTGGGCTATAACATAGCGCCTTGTTTCGCGTAGCGCTGAGCGAATGTTGTAGTCGCTGCGACAAAATAGTGGAGAGCGAGTTCTCGCTGGCAGAGTGAACGGCCAGCGATCAACTATTAATACACGTCTCTTTTACTGACACGGAATCTATATCTTTTGTTCGTTTTTTGAGCGAGAAAATAGTTGATAGCTAATCGCTTACTCGCCGGCGGTGAGACAAGTGCCTAAACCACTATTTGACCTATTTGGTCTGCATGTTTGGAAGCTACATGCTACAGACACACAGAGAAACCCTTCAAACTTAACACTTCTTTTGGGCTAAAATTCACTCTTACTAAATTAATTAATATTAAGGTAATTGTAAACACAGTTGCTGCCCAGCACACACGGCAATGGCACCACGGAAGACCAGCGCTATAGTAGTATAAATATGCTACTATAGCACAATGCTGAGTGGTGACCGTTTTTGATCACTTTACTCATTAATTTATACTCATTTGTCTAAGCTGTAATAATGTGTTTCCTTGTGATGTAATGTACACTTGTGATGCAAAATAAACATTTTTCTATTCTATTTTATTCTTAGGGTGTGTTTCCATCAGAGATGTGCGAGAAAGCTAAGCGGTGAGCAAGGACAAACTCAACCAATAGTATTTTCCTAGCCTTACTTAGAACGGCTCAGGCGGAAAAAAGCTAGCGGTGCGAGGTATTTTTACATACATGATATTAAATATACAAAAGAGCGAGAGATGTGTTCGAGGGTCGCGAGGGAGTAACGCGAACGAGGCGGTGTTCACTACACCACCTTTGCTAGAGCTGAGAAGTGTCCGCTACATATCCTTACACCACTCAGCTGCCTCCTACAACTCTGGTGGAAACAGTCACATCGGAAACACAACCTTAAACAAATTAATTTTCAATATTTACCTCTCCATATCATCAATACTCGGTTCCTCCCCATCTTCCTGACTGTCAGTGCTCCGGTCTATGGATTTATTTAAGGAGCTAACTACATTGCTCAATGCTCTGTTACTGACGGCATGTGGCGGTTTCTTTTCTACTTTTATTTTTCTAATCTCTTTAATATAATTTTGGTCTCTGAAAAAATTAAGGCAATTGTTTATTTTGTAAATTATAGGAATAATTCAGGCAGGTCGATAAGTAAAGGGGAATGTTTAAATAAAACATGTTATGCTGAACACACAGAGAAGAATAGTGAAATCATACTCAACACATTTGGCTATTTTGGAATATCTTTAAAAATAAATATGTCCCAGATCACCATTCTTATTAATTTCAACTTCTTAATGGATCTTCAATGGGCCAGCACAAATTAATTTCTTTAGTTTTTATTAATTTTAACTGATATACTGATAATATTTATTTTCTTGGCTTTTAAATTGATGAAAAACTACTAGACAAAAGCTGAACTTCTATAAATCATTTTCATGCTTTTATAAAGTAGCAGTAAGACTAAATTAACAATACCTAATAACAGCGACTAGATGTCTATTGCAGAGTACTATCAAGCGACGGATTTGTGATATGATTGGACAAGTGACAGCTGTATTGATGGCTCGCACACGCTGCTCCCACACCAGGGAATCCATGAGACTTTGCAGGCATTCTGGACCTATGGTTAAAGAAAACTACAGTAAAACTATGAACTATCTTTAAAAATATGTTTAAAAAAACACAAACAGTATAATTATGTAAAGTTTGAAAAAATATAACAACTGAAAAGTTACAACACTCTCATACATTTTGACTTTATTAGAAAGAAACTAAGGAATCTCCCAACATGAATCCTACCTATATATTATAAAATTTATAAACTACCTACTAAGTCTATAAAATCCAAATTACAGGCCACCATGAAATCAACTTGAGACTTGAAATATTTTATTTATTTAATAGTCTCAAGTTAAGTCAATGAGTTGCAGCCATTATTAAATTCTGAAAGAAACTGGAAAAAAGAGGAAAATAAATAAATAATTAGCTATTACATTTTGTCAACAAAACATTAACATACCAGGGTCTAATTTCCATTTGATATCATCTATAACTTGGGAAGAAGGTGGTGGTGCTATGAGTTGGTTTTGTAATGAGATACGGTGGTCCTCCTCGGCTGATAGGGCTGTGCACGGGGAGCAGGCACAGCCTGAGTGGGGACCACAGAGACCATCGCAGCATGTGCATGTTAAAATCTACAAAAATAATTGTTTATTAAATGTACAATTTATTTGTTTAAATAATTCAGTAGGTAAATTGTGTAAAATCTGATCTGCCAGATTTTTATTGAGCAGTTCCTTCTACCGTTTACCGAGGAGTATAAAATATTACTTACTCGAAGTCCACAGTAATATTTGCCACTGTCCCCAAGTTTTGCAGTAATCCCAGCAGCATTTACGAGACCATTTCCGACTTCGAAATATATTTCTCTATCCTGTAAGAGGCTGTTGAACAAGGTACACAGGGCTTCGGGACTATGCAGTGCGTCTTGTAAGTCAGGATTTAACCATTTTGCATCTAAATGATGTTGCGGGCGAAATATGAAATCGTCCTGATCGTCAGGGCCAGACATTTTCGCAACCGGCGCGCCTTCTTCACTTTCATTAGCTAATATTTCTTACACAATGAACTTAAAAAACTAACTCATTATAATCCATTTAAAAAATTAATTTCTTCATGATAGAGCATCCGTAAAACTGAATCAAAACGAAGAAGTCGCTGAAACAATTTTCGGAATTACAAGTTTACATAGAATCAATTGATTTGATTGAAGAAGTCTATTGTCAAATTCTTTACGTTCGGTTATCAATTTTTTTTTGGACATCGCGAAATCAATTTTACCGTAATTTAATACAATTGAGCCACAGTTAATTTTGCACAGTTAAGAATAATACCGTTTTGCAGTATGGGTAAACTGTGTGTATTTAATTTAGGTTCTTTATTTTAGATAATAATTAATATTAAAGCACTGCGTGTAATGAAACGAAGATTTGGTTGTTTGGGACCGTCAATTTGACAGTTTACATTGACATACCATGATAAAATAAATTCCACACAGAGTAAAAAACTTTATTGACTGATTGTTGTGTGGGTGGACGTGCTCATTTCGTGCAAGGAAATTATTTTATTTTATAAAAAACTGAGTATTTTATCGAGTACATGGATTCTGATCAGCTGTTCCAATGGATGTGGATCACGATCTAATTGACAACAAACCCGTCTTTGGTAAAACTAACTCAACTATCTCATAAAATTAAGCTCCGTCGGCCACCGCGGACACAACAACAATGTGTTTGCTAATTTGCTACACAAATGTTAATGACCCGCTATGCATTGTTTGCACGTGTCCTTGTGTATACTTTCGGTTTTAACTACGCAAATAATTACCTAACAACGCATCTAGAGCATGTGAATTAATTCACATTGTTATGATGCATCTATTCTCACAATAATAAAATGTTTATCTCCATGAAATAACCCTATTCCATTTACAGGTGAAGATTTCTTAGATCAACTGGCTAAGGACTACCAGTGGTCATCTCTGTTGGATGGGGCAGATGCATCTCCAAGTGAAATCTTAGCAGATGCAACACCACTGCTTATTCCTCCGATATCTCCTATCTTGAGTGTGAAATCTTCTCCAAGTAGCAGTCAATCAGACTCTGGAAGTGAAGATGATTCTAAAAAGTAAACTATTTCAATAATAACAGAACTATTTGTAAATACCTAAGCTCTTTTGCAACTTTTAATATGGCTATTTTATATATTGCAATATATGTAAAACTCTTGAGTGATTGTTGGAGTTTTGGAATTGGAATGCTCTCTAGATTTTCACTAGATCCATATTTGAGTTATTCAAATAAAAAAAAATCATATTCCTTTCTAAAGTACCTTCATTAAGCTGAATCTTTCATATTGATTGAATTTTGTAGCAGTAGCAGCAGTGCCTCAGCCAGGCAATCATCCCAGTCACCATTTGACTGGATGTGTGGCTTTGATGAACCCTCCTATGACCTGAAGCTCGAAGATGTGGAGCTGTTCTTACAAAAAACAGGTAAACATTGTATTTTCTTAACAAAATATCTTACAATCCATTACTGCTATATTAATGTCCACTCAAAGAAATATCTATTATAATAAGCTTATTACCCATCAAGGGTTGGGTATGGTTTTGGTGCCTAACCAATTATTCTAGATATTTCTTAAAGTAGTCCTGGTGTACATCATCATCATATCGACCAAAGGACATCTGCTGCTGAACATAGGTCTACCCATAGATTTCCAAAGCGACCAATCTTGTGCGGCCTGCATCCAACGGCTCCCAGCAACCTTTATCAGGTCACCTTTATTTCTAGTGGGGGGGGGCTGTCCTACGCTGCGCTTTCCGGCTATCTTAACATACTGCCAACCTTTTTGTCAGTAGGCAGAGACCACAAACAGAGTTGTTTTTTTCATTTTAGTAATAGTAATGTGTAAATGGCACACCTGATGCTAAGTGGTAACAATTGCCTATGATAAAGCATTGCCTTGTAGGTCAAACATCTTAGGAACATATCCTACGATGCACTGCCCTACGTCCATCAGCTTGAGGTATGCAGGTGTAAAGCCTTTCATTTGTAATATTTGATATGATCTTTCCTCTTGCTTTACACTCTCCTCTCTGTTTCACTCTCTTACATTTCCGTTAAATCATGTTCAATATAGATATCACAAGCTTAACCTGATGACCAAACAAGGGCAAAAAATGCAGCAAACATCAAACATCAACTGTATTAGGCTAGTTTAGAAGAAGAAATGGAATTAGTAGTAATGAAAGGTCTTATCTTTGAAATGGGTAAAGCAATTATTAGGTACATAATGAAGATAGGTTGGTTTCTTACTCCTTCGAGGCCATTGAAACTCCTTGTTAGAATCTAACTAGAATATATTTAATGAGAATCTATCCTATATGATTTTTTTACAGTTCCACCCACAGATATTCAACAGGAGCCAAAAATTAATAATATTGCAAGGAAGGGACCAGTAATGTCTATTGAAAATGGAGTTGTTGAAGTAAGTGTCTACTTAAGTTTTAATCACAATCTTATGATTTAACTAATTGACTGATGCACATATTATTTTATATCCCACTTAATATTATAAACGCGAAAGTTTATATTGATGTATGTGTGGATGTTTGTTACTCTTTCACGTTGTAACGGCTGAACCGATTTCGATGAAATTTGGTATGTACGTAGATTATAACCTGGATTAACCTATAGGCTACTTTTTGCTGACAGACAAATTTAATCGAAAACGGTTCAGCCGTTATGACGTGATTGAGCAACAAACAAATAAACAAACATCCAAACTTTCGCATTTATAATATTAGTGTGATTTATATTTATAAATATAAATAAATATTGCTGGACATTTCACACATCGATATCTAGCCCCAAACTAAGCAGAGCTTGTACTATGGGAACCCGATATCTGATAGAATACTTATTTATGTACTTTTTTTGTACATTCATACTTATAGTATATAGAAAAACAACCAGACCGGGAACAAATATCTTTAGATCATGCAAATATTTGTTCCGCGGCGGGAATCGAACGCACTACCTCCTGCGTCTCAGCCGGCTGTTCGCCCATTGCGCCACGGAGGTCTTCATCATCATGTCATTTATTCGTATTATCATCATTTAATAAAGTTATTATAATCATGTATTTTGTTTCAGGGCATTAAATTCAAAATCAAAAACTGTGATAGACCTCAGTCTCAAATACCTAAAGGTAAGTCCAAATTTAATTATTTCTAATCTTCTTCCAATAAAAAGAAAGACATAATTTTCTCACTAAGTGGGATTGGCACAACACTTGATTTCCACTCTCTATTAGCCATCATCTCAGCATTCGCTCCTTAGATTTAGGCCTGTGTAAAGCGTGGAGCACAGGCGGGCGTGTGACATAAAAACACTGTCTTCACTCAAGACACTTCTAAGCATTTGTTTGAGATAGATGACATGCCACGCCCATATCCGCCCCGCCTAAAGGTCGACTCGAGCCGACACTACAAGCCTTGCCCTTACACATATTATTATCCTCAGAGGCCAAGTCAGAGGCCTGCGGGAGGTCTAAAAACTGAACTGGCCAGTAGGCCAGAGTTAGCCAGTAACTCGTACACACCAACTTTTTATCCTATATTTCCATTATGAATTTATTTTAATAGTGTTATCCAAACACTTACAGACGTGACGTTACGGACCATGACGTAACCAGAGCCTGTAGCACAATTGGCAGTGCATCCTCGTATCAAGAGAAAGGTGCGGGTTAAAGCCCCGTCTGGCTTGAAAGTTTTTGAGAGGGTTTTAAAAATCTTATGAATTTATTTGTAATCTTGTTTCCAGCGAATGGTTATAATTCCTACTACAAAGTCGAAAATGAACACTCCGCATTAAACTCAAATGTCAAAGATGAAAAGCCAGTTCTAAGCCAAAACGTAAAACTTGTTGAACAAAAAACAATACCTAGCATACTGAAAAGGTCACCGAGTGCGACCAGCATACCTATTGTGGTACCAGATAGTACAAATGGAAGGAAAATTGTTTTAAGCCCGCTGCCTCACGTAAATGGTGTCATTGATTCAAATAGAGTAAGTATAAGTCAATAAAAAGTTTGCTGTAATTGATAACGACCTGTATGGTGCTTTATTTACCCACCATACAACACATGTTTTATTTTTTTTTATACTAGTTGGAGGCACATGGCCCACCTGATGTTAAGTGGATGGATCAAGCATATAGTTTAAACATATAAGTTTAAAGAAATAAATATTATGACATTCCCTTGTCAATACATCTATGGAAATCTAATGTATGTTCACAAAAATATTAATTTGTTTAAGGAAAATAGCGATAATCATAATTTTAATACTAGAAATAAAGATAAACTCGCTGTTGCCACTTGTAGACTCCATAAAATTAGTAAATCGTTTAAAGGGCAAGGTGTACGCTTTTATAACAAACTCCCAAGGGATGTACAAAAATTGACAATTAACAAATTTAAAAACGTAATTAAACAAAATCTTTATAAAAGAGCCCACTATAAAATATCGGATTATTTAGATGATAGAGAAGCTTGGGATTGAAATTGCTCCAACTCGTTCAAAATGTTACAATTTAGACGTAATTTATGTTCTGTATTATGTAGGTATTGTAAAAGGATCATTAAAAAAAACAACCAGCCTTGTTACTTGCCTTTCTTTCCTGGCTTGGTCGCGAAGGAACAGGCAGTAAAATTGACGTTTCAAAGTGATCCTTGTGATTTTAATGAATAAAAACATTTGAATTTTGAATTTTTTTGAATATGAGTTAAGTGGTAACCATCGCCTATAACAACAAAGTATTGCCTCGTAGGTCACGCACCTTAGAAACGTGCCCTTGGGTTCGTCAACTTTAGGCATACAGGTGTAAAGCTCTTTAAACAGAAACACAATGCAGCTTGGCGGCAGAAGTAGGTATGGTGGTAGTACTTCCCCGGGCGAGCCCTTTCACAAGGGACTACTACTCTTTCATCACATAAGTGATGTGTAAATAGCCTAACCGCATTATACATTTGTGTTTAAATAGTGTGAGGTACCCATGACTTCCGATTCAGGGGCTGCGGGTTCGAATCCCAGCGGAATTAATGGATTTTTCTACTCGAAAAATTTATATGCACATTTACAAGTGCTCAAAATGGTGCAGGAAAACATCGTGAGGAAACCGGCATGCCTTGAAATCAAAAATTTTAAATCATGTGCCACGTTAGTATTATATAGGCGTCGATGATCTAAAGTAGTAATCTAAAATAATCTTTGAAAGTTTGTCATTTTTAGCTCGATACCTGATGCATTAATGCGATTTACGCCCCTAGGGCCATAAGTAAATTTGAAAATGGAAAGGCTCATTGCATTCATCTTCTAATATATAAAATTCTCGTGTCGCGGTGTTTGTTGCCAAACTTCTCCGAAATGGCTCGACCGAGTTTCGTGAAATTATGTGTGCATATCGGGTAGGTTTGAAAATCGGTCAACATCTATTTTTCATATCCCTAAATGTTAAGGGTGGTCCACGCCTTAATTTATTTTTTTATTTTTAGACAATATTTAGTGTTTTTATTTTTTTATGATACAGCATTCAAAAATACATACAACCCTAAATTTTTACCCTTCTACGATCAACCCCTATTTTTAAAAGCGATTATTTTTAATAGGTTAACACAAAATTTATTCATTCTAAGGCGGTACGAAGTTCGCGGGGTCAGCTAGCTTTAATATATAAAACAAAGTCGGGTTTGTTCGATCACTTATAACTCGAGATCGGCTGGACCGATTTTCATTGTTTTTGATTTGTTCTATTTGTCTCAAGCAGAATGACTATTAAAATATCGGACAAATTCACGCAAAAAAATTAGGACGAAAATTCATTTTCTCATAAATAGATTTAGCTAATGATGGCCGATTGACAATTCTAACGTCATATGCATGTCAAGGCGATACGAAGTTCGGAGGGTCAGCTAGTAATATACTAAAATGAAATACAACCTCCATGACAAATCCTTATTTCTATCCCACTTCCCACTAATATTATAAACGCGAAAGTTTGTATGGATGTTTGTTACTTTCACGTCGTAACGGCTGAGCCGATTTCAATGTAATTTGGTTTGTACGTAGATTATAACATATATATTAACACATAGGCTACTTTTTATCGACCTCTATGACAAATTCTCATTTCTATTAAATAAAAGAGGTCATAGTTTAGTAGTGAAAAAACAATGTATATCGGGAAAGCAAATTTTCTTGATGGCAATAAATTGTAATGAAGACTTTTTAATTTCCTCGCATTGCGATGAAAAGTTATGTGTTATACTGGCGTGTAAACGATCAATAGCACCCTCGACTCATAGCGTCCTCGCTCGCTTTTTATTTCGGGTGCAATTGACTGCTTACGCCCCTTGTATTACAATGTTTTAATACATCATTACTGATGTTAACGGGTATTTATCAATCTTTTTTAAATTTATCGGGGATAACAAATAAAAAAGTCACATACACGATAAATACCCGTTTAAATCTGTAATATGTGATAGCGAAAGCTTAAAAAAATACTAATGTTATATTATCTATGGTTTAAGGTATCACCACCCAGGAGCAATATAGTCATAAACGCTGCGAACACGCCCCCGCATGTGCCCACAAGCCCAGTACAAAGTATACCCAAAGCAGAAATAATTGATGGTGTGGATGTATCAAATTGCAGTGATGCAGAAATCAGAGCCATAAAGAAACAACAGCGAATGATCAAAAACCGGTAAGCATTTGAATCACACTAATATTATAAATGCGAAAGGTTGTTTGTTTATTTGTTTGTTACTCAATTGCGATTGGGACATAGACTACTTTTTACCAGAATGCACAGGAGGGTAATGTTTTTATTGACAAACAACGCGTACGAAGCCGCGGGCGATAAATATAACTTCATGATTTCAGTGAATCTGCCTGTCAGTCACGACAAAAGAAAAAGGAATACGTATCAGCATTGGAGCAACAGTTACTGGAGGCGCAGCAAGAGATCGCGAGGCTTCGACTCGAGAATAAACTGCTGAGAGATCAACTCGATAATGGAAGAGGGCGGAAGGTAAACTTAACCTTGACCTATCTTTTAATCTTGGCACAGCGTACAACATCTATAGAAATTACTTCTAAATTACCCTCTGTATCACAAGGTCTTAAAAGTAAATATACCATAAATAAGATAACATTTTCTGGACATTTTCACAGAGCTATCTAGCACGAAACTAAGCAGAGCTTCTACTATGGGAACCAGATAACTGATAGAATACTTAAATACATTTTTTTTTGTAAATACGGACTTATAATATATAGGGTGTTTGATAATATACGCACAAAAAATAAAGGAGTTATTTTGATGAGCATAATAAATAAATTTGTGAAATATTTACATAGAAATGTGAAATTTATTTTGACATGTAAAAACAAACACTTTATTAAACTTATGTTGTGCTATTGGATATTGCTTGCCATTTAACCACAGATAATGTATCGTGTGTATACGTCTCGAGATATCTCTTGATGTTCCTTTCTAACCCAAAACCCGCAGCCATTTCCGAAAAGATATCAAATTGGTCTTTATTTTTGGATGTCGATTGCAACAGTAGGCAGTAAGTTTTATATCGAATTAATCACCTAAACTTAGTCGATTTTCTTTAAAATTTGATAATATAACTAGTAGTTTTTTTTCGAGACGTCTTTTTTATGTTTTGAGAAACTGTCACTTGAATATCGTCAGTATATTACCAAACACCCTGTATAGAAAAACACCCAGACACGGAACAAATATCTGTAGATCATGCAAACATTTAATCATAAGTAAGTAGTACAGATTCATAATTACAAATCATTTGATGTTCACTATTTTATTTTGTTTACAATTTCAATAAAAATGCATGTCTATAAGAAAAATAATTAACTAAATAAGTCCCTTATGGACAGTTTTAGAACTTGCCCCAAACAAAAACAAATAATTTATTCAAGATGAAACATGAGTAGAAAGAATAACACTTGTGTAGTGTATTTCATTAAACATTCATTTAGCATGCTATACTTTTAGCAAATATCCTAACGAATAAATAATCCATTATAAAAGTTCACTAGCTCCCACCCTAGGTAAAACCTGTGTTGTGGGATATCAAAGATACCTATTATTAAAGTCACCTGTGAGCAGTATTAGTGTCTATAATAGATCTACCTAGGTTATTACCTAGCCAAGCAAAGTTCCGTGCAGTCATCATTTGCATTAGTGATATTTGTAAGTGTGACCTCGCAGAATGTTGCCTAACTAAGCGCTTTAATCTATCTTTTATCTATATATGTAAAAAATCAATTGCTGCATATATGAGAGACTTGAGAACGGCTCGACCGATTTGGATGATTTTTTATTGGTTGTTTTTGTAATTTTTAGTACAATGTTTGTATAAAAAAAAAAGCAAAATAGTTGTACGTGAATTTTTAAAATTCTGGAAAAACTGAAAGCACTTTTTTATATGGGTTTTTTGTATAAACTCAATACCATATTAGGCTATATTTTATTTTAAAATCGGTGCGAAGCCGGGGTGGGCCAACTAGTCCATTATAAATAAATAAATAATGCTGGACATTTTACACAGCTCTATCTAGAACTAACTTACTCTTACTCTTCCACCTTTATTATGCGCACGGCCAAGGAGTGGAACGCCTTACTTGAGTCTGTGTTTCCTGATAACTACAACCTAGGGATCTTCAAGTCACGAGTAAACAGGTTTCTTCTAGGCAAGCGTGTTCCATTGTTGACTGCATCATCGCTTACCATCAGGCGAGATCGTGGTCAAACCCTAGCCTATGATTTATATAACTAGTGGTTCGCCACGAACTGAGATCTCGCAAATCTTCCAAAATAAATATTATTCTTAGGGCGACTTGCACAACGATGCCTAAACGTATTTAGTGGCTAAATCATACAAATACTTCAAATTTAAACATGTTTAGTCCCTAAATACGTTTAGTGATCTTTGTGCATGCCGGCTTTAATCTTTGACTAATAAATTGGTGCCACGAAATGCATAACCATCCTACTTGACCTACAGTTTCATTCAAATTAGTTGTAACGGGGGTTCTTGTTAATTGGTTTTTTTTAGGGTACAAATGGCAGTTATTCTGGATTTCGCACTTTTGCATATATTTGTGCCAATAAAGCTACACGAATACCAAATTTCAGCATTGTCGGGTCACTAGTGTACCCTGTGAATTTTGTCAAAGTTTTGTTTTAATTATGGCTAATAACTCAAAAACTACAAAAACTTTACTAAAAGTAAAAATCGGGTCGAAATGTACTCATTAAAACCTTTTATTTGACGCCCCACTTGACTTAATAGTCTCATTTTCATTTTTTTTTACCCTTGAACCCCAATATCTCAACAACCCCCCAATATTTTTAACTGATAGAATTAGATTTTTTTTTTTAATTTACATCTAACCGTAGTACTTCTATAGAAAAGTGTTAAATTGAATGTTTATGATTAAAATAGCTTATTAGCGTTTTATTTAAACAGCTTTTATGTGCATACCATGCGAGTTACTTTGTGGATAACATTGTTATTTAATCGAATTGTTAGTTGACCTCGTTTCATTACAATATGTTTGGTTAACTGTGTATTGTTTGTATTGTGACCTCTGATAATGAGGGTGAGACAGCTGAAGGTTACGATTCGATTCCCGTTACGGCACACTCTGGCCTAATAGCACAACGGCCTAGAAAAGTAATCTACGGAAGAAAAGAGTAAAATGTAATTTTAGCGTAGAGTAGACACACTTGGTTAGACATGGTGATGACAGGGCAGCGACTGAATGGTGGCCGAGGAGTATAGAAGGATGGGACGTCCGGCAGCGAGATGGGTGGGCGACATCGTAAAGGTCGCGGGCCGTCTGTGGGAGAAACTAGCGCAGGATCGTGATGGATGGCACAAACTTGGGGAGGTCTATACCCAACAATGGGTGAAGTCAGACTGTGGATGATGATGATGCTGATGAGTAGAAACACCTGTACTCTGTACGCTAAAATGTAACTTTTCCATTATTCTACATTTCTAGGCTGGTCATACTACTCGTCTCATACTACCGGCTGTGGTATGTTCTGGCTGTCTTGTGGTACAGTCATTGAGCGATAATATGTGAACAGATTAGGACAATAATAACCACTTTTTTACGACCTTCGTGGCGCAGTGGGCGAATAGCTGTCTGAAACGCAGGCGGTTGCGGGTTCGATTCCCACCGCAGAACAAATGTTTGCATGATGTACAGATACTTGTTCCGGGTCTGATTGTTTCTATATATATTACAAGTATGTATTTACAAAAAAATCCTACGCTGCTCTCTCCAATGCGTGGTCTCAACTATAAAACCTTTCTGCCCCAACGGCCGTCAGTTCTTCGAGCTATGTGCCCCGCCCACTGCCACTTCAGTTCAGCTAGCTAATCCTCTGACAAGCAAGATGATCAGATGATAATCTAATTATTATTAATTGTTTGCAGATTCCAAGACTGGATACATCACTTTTTATACCTAAAAAAAACATTGCCGTTCTTTTCGCAATGGTTTTTATGGTATCGCTAAATTTTAATGTTTTAGGGTAAGTAACTTTTTTTTCTCTAGAGAACTTTCCCACTGTTGGGCAAAGGCCTCCCCTCCTTACACTTGTCATCAATAATACTCTCGGCTCATTATCATTCTGGCTCGCATTCGCTCGCTCGTACGCCAAAATATCTCGGGTGTAATAATAATTGATCGCTTACGGCCATTGTAATTTTAATTTTTACCCCACCTGCTCGACAATGTCAAATTATATGTCCTGTAAATTTCACCGAAAGCAGGTGATTATACCCCTACGGCTGAGCCGGGAGTAAAGTTGTTGTGATTTGAATTTGGAACCTCCTCTGTATTAAAATTTGAACCAAAGAGACCCACACAATAAAAACTTATTCGTTAATCGAACTAACCTCTGCACAAAATGCACCAACCTAGATTTGGTTTTTATTGTCTCGCAGAAAGTGTGAAAAGTAGAGTATTCTCCTCGTGGATAAAGCTGTCTGCCTCTTGGGCGTGTTTATATCCCTCTCTGCACTCAGAATCAGTAACTCCCTCGCTTCGCTCGTGAGTTTACTCTAGAATCCTTTATCGCCTAGTTTAATAATCTACTATTATTTACAGGTGGAATTCAAAACCGTTTGTTGGACCTTCAATGCCGCATAGTAATACGAGACATTTACTCTGGGCAGAAGAAAATGCTGTCAGCATTGATTCAGGTTAGATATCCTATTAGTTTTTTTTGTTTGGAGGGGGGGACCAAGTGGCAGACTCTTGGTAACTTAGACATCAGAGAAACCAATAATTATATTTTAATTTTTAAATAGCGTGAATAATGTCGATAGACGTGCGTGTCAATTAGACGTAGATAAAATCATGATTATTGAATATCTAAACGACACATGCAATGTTTCCGAATCTGCCACTTGATGGTAGATGGCTAGGTACTCATGAAACAAAGATGAAAAACTGAGGCAAATTATAAAGTAGATAAAATATATAATTTTTGCTATACTTTCTTTCAGAATAGCATTTTGATTACTTTGTTATTAATCTGATTAATATACAACCTGTTTTGTTATGTATGACATTAATTTAAAACACACACCCGCAATCATATAATACAGAGGTGGGTTTATTGCCGGTAGTTTTAATATTTATCCAGTAATCGATACATTTCCAATGAACAATTTTTAACGTAAATCGGCGGCGCCTTTGCGACGACGCCGCTTATTCAGTTTAACAGGTACCTACTTACATGATGAATGAATATTTTTTTTTTACCTATTTTATACGGTACCTAGTGAATAAGGTAATTTTTTATGGCAATGAAGTTGAGAAAACCCTATTTTATAAATTTTCCAGACATAAATGATTTGATTTGAGTTATCTAGTTCCCATAGTACAGCTTTGCTTAGTTTGGGGTTAAATAACGCTGAGTGAAATTTCCTTGTCCAGCATTATTAATAAATAAATATAAAATGAATATTGCTGGACATTACACACAGTGCTATCTAGCCCCAAACTAAGCAGAACTTGTACCATGGGAACTAGATAACTGATAGAATACTTACATACTTTTTTGTAAATAATACTTATAATTTATAGAAAAACATCCAGACCCGGAACAAATATCTGTAGATCATGCAAACATTTGTTCCGCACCGGGAATCGAACCCACTACCTTCTGTGTTTCAGCCGGCTATTCTCCCACTGCGCCACGAAGGTCGTCGATATTATTTTTTTTTTTATTTTCCTCAGGGAGTGAAGAAATCACAAACGCTACATATGGAGGTGACTGCCAGAACGCGACGAGAGCGAACGAGGTTGGGGTCAACCAGACGGAGAGTATAAGAATCGCTGGAGATTTGAAGAGATGGATTGGAGGGGGGAACAACGTTAATTGGACGTACGACGCGCCGCGGAGAAGACAGGTTCATCTGAATGAAGATAAGATTAATAGTAAGTTTTATTAAGGACTTGTTTATGGAGATCCGGGGCATTGTATGAGAGCGTTCTACATTTTTGTTGTTCATTAAATTTTGTAAAATTAACTTGTATAGAGTGTTCATGTAAAACTCTACAACCTGTTTTGTTATGTACGACATTAATTTAAAAAACACCCGAAATCGTATTAATTGATTTTAGCGGTGGGTTTAATACCGGTAGCTTGAATGTTTATCCAGTAATCGAAACATTTCCAATAAACAATTTTTAACGTAAATCGGCGGCACCTTTGCGCCGATGCCGCTTAGTCAGTTTAACAGGTACCTACGATGAATGAATATGATTTGTCTAACCTATTTTATAAAAGCTGTTTTGAAAGAAATTAAAAATTAATAAATACAATTAAAATAATAATAGAAATTAAAAAAATCTATGGCAAGGAATTTGAAAAACAAACTATTTTACAACAATACTAGCCATGAGTCCTACCTGTGATTTAAATTAATGTCGTAAATGTGGTGACACGCAGTATAACTTTTACCTAAATACTAACTACCTTACCACCTACTTAAATGCTTTAACTAAACTAATTTGTTTATACCTACTAATGTAATGATGATTTGAGACGACATATACAGGTAATATACTGACGATATTCAAATAACGGTTTCTCAAAACATAAAAAAAGGTTTCTCGAAAAAAAAACTACTAGTTATATCATCAAATTTTAAAGAAAATCGACTAAGTTTAGGGGATTAATGATAAAGGCCGATTTGATATCTCTTTCGGAAATGGCTGCGGGTTTTGGGTCAGAAAGGGACAGCAAGAGATATCTCGAGACGTCACCAATACAGTATCTGTCGTTAGATGGCAAGCATTATGCAATAGCACAACAAAAGTTTAATAAAGTGTTTGTTTTTACATGCCGAAATAAATTTCACATTTCTATGGTAAACAATTCACAAATTTATTTATTATGCCCATCAAAATAACCCCTTTCATTGTTGTGCGTATATTATCAAACATCCTATAATGTTACTAAGTTTATAATTCTTTCTCATTGTAAGTGACGAATGTTTTTTTAAATGAGAAATAATGATTCATTAAACTAAATAAATCTAATACTTGTACATCATTTCTTTTCAGACGGGCTTCTAGAAACCTACCGTCTATTCCCGAACCTAGAAAACCTTGTAGAAATCCCCAGCACAAAGAATCAAATCCGCAACGTCCGAGACAAGACAAGACTCCGGCGATTACGGCGGAAAGATATAGAATTTCCCGAAAACGCAGTCATCGATTACGACACGTTGTACAGAAAGCCTTTGAGAAAACCTGCAGATTTTATGGATGATTTCGGTGAATGGAACGCGTTATTACAAGCGCTTCATCGGAGAGACGATACGTTTTATGTAGTTGGTGTGGGGAAAGGAGAACATTTGCTGCTGCCGGCTGTGTCGCATAACATAACTAGACCCCCGAAAATGGCGTTGATACTGCCGGCGAGGAGTGGAAATGGTATGATATCCTAGAATTGATCATTATTTAAGAAAGAAAATATTTTTATTTTTGATGTGAAAACTTCTTTACGCGCATTGAGCATTTTTTGAGATGGAATTTTTTCCATTAAACTCAAGACACTGTTACCGACAGCTGTCACTAACTACGGACACTGACTGTTACCGACACCTCTATATCTGTAGTGTAATCTGCTTTCATTCAAGTTTTCACTTCTGTCGACACTCCCACAGTGCCGCTTTTTTTTATTCATTACGACCTTTGTGGCTGAGATGTTTTATTTCTTATTAGATATACCTAACGAATGTTGTTTTCCGAATAAAATATTTTTTTATTACGTATACTTTTCCACTGCTGGGCAAAGGTCTCCCCCATGTTCCTCCATATCTCACGATCACTCGCCGCGTCACACCAGGCATCTTTAAATGCATCGAGATCGTCATGAAACGCTTCCTCGGCCTGCCCCGGCGTGACAAGACTGCCAGGCTGAAGTGGGAGTGGGCGGGTCATTTCAGTCGTATGGTTACAAACAAATGGGCAACAGTCGTCACACAATGGGTGCCTGCAGATGGGCGTCGAATAAAATGAAATAAAAATGTATTCAATTCATAATCCAAGGGGGCGTTGATGTGAGACGTTTTTGACGATTTTTTGACACAATTGGCTTCATATTTCAAGATCGCTTCTCTTGTAATCTAGATTTACAGTGACAAAATTGAAAACAGACTTAATATTAGCCGACCCCCCCCCCCCCCCCCCCCACCCCTCTCCCCCACGGGAGTTGGCCCCCTTGTTTTCTGTACGGCCTTAGTGCGTGTGAGTAACAGAAAATCTTGTGTGTTAGTATATGTAAATCAGAAATCAAATCACATATAATGTTCTGCGTTACTGCCTCTGCCACTATTTTAAACTATTATTATTGTATTTTATCTGTGTTGGTTTTAAATTGTATTTCTGTTTTGTTCAAATAAATAAATAAATTGATCAGGAAATGACCACTTATTTATAACAAAAGTCTTATTTCCAGATTCAACAATGAATGACCACGTGACACTGATGCAGATTGATTGCTCCGTCGTGAACACTACGATAGTCCAGTTGAAATCGGACGCCCTCCCCGAAAGCCTACGTAAAAAGAATGACGAAGTTAAATCTCCTGTGTTCGATAATCCCAAACCAAAACTTAACACAATCGATCCCAGTCTATCAAACAACACTAGAAATACTTCGGAATATTCTAAAAGTCAACCTAAAAATTTAGAAATCGGACAAGAGGATGTTTTTGCTAGCTATTTAATCTCTAAATACGAAGACACTAAAAACGGTGCAGTCAGATATAAGCGTAAACGAAATGAGAAACTTAGCCAAAAACACATAAATGGTACAAAGAGTCCATAAAGCTTAGAATATAATGTAGATTATTATGCTAGCTATTTTTGGGTAACACTATTTATCTTGCTTATTAAGATATGTATTTCTTTTAACCATTCCAAAACAAAACAAAATTATATTAGTAATGTTTCAAGTCATATTTTCAGATCATGCTATACTATATAACATTTGTTTATATTTTTAGATTCGTAGATTAATAAATATGTTTTGGTTAAAGCTAATGAATTATATTTTATAGAATATTTAAATTATGGCTTGAGTGAAGCCTTGTCTAAATTATTTAATGTTTTAAGGCACAACCTATTTTTATTATTATGACAAACTTTATATGCTATGTAAGATCTCATATATGTATGTTTTTTAAGCACCGAAAAAGATGATTCTTAATTTGGTAGGTAGAGATTCGCCATTTTTTAATTTCTCTTCTACTTCCGTCGTAGTTAAATATTCAATAATTAAAGACAAACTATTTAAATGCCCGCGACTTCGTCCGTCAATTTTCTGGATCTCAACAACAGCGCTACCTACCGGCTCCGATTATAGCTAATTATGAAGCATTCGGGTGACACCATAATTATAAAAAACATCAAAGTCCGTCAAGTTATTTAGGAGGAGAAGAATTACGAACAGATGCACACCGGAATCAATACTAATATTATAAATTCGAAAGTAACTGTGTTACGTTTTCACGACTAAACTGCTGAACCGGTTTTGATGAAATTTTGTATATAGGCAGATAGATTATGACCGGGATTGGGGACATTAATTATGGCTACTTTTTACCCTAATGCACAGAAGGAGGGTAATGTTTTTATTGACAAACAACGCGTGCGAAGCCGCGGGTGGGTTACCTAGTTTAAATAAAAGTATATTAAATAATCGATTTTAACACGTCACATTGTAAGTAAACTTGAAGTAGATGGAATCTCTACACTAACTTCTATTCTATTAGTTATTTGTTGTTTATTTCTAGAATAAAATCTTGTTTTAATTAATATTTACGTACGTACCTATTTGTTTTAATGTGAAATATAATTATACCTTTGCCGAATGGCTGTGTTATACTTTAAAAATAAGCCTAAGGGAAAGAATAACTATTTGTACAGAATAGCCACTGCCTACACCTTAAAATGCAGGCATGTATGTCATCAAGTTTAATCTAATTAAGATAGGAGTAAATGTTGACAAAGCAATATTAGGTAAGTAGATTTTGTATGACTATGACGAAAAAAAAAATGAGTTGTACTTCAAAGTAAAGCACCCCGTGTTAAATTCTACTTATGTATTACACATTCACGCACATTTTTAACATCTTTGCAGATTCCGTAGCCAATCGAGTATAATAATTATTGTCATTGGCTCCTGCAAATTAATTTACACTGGGGTGTTTCAGTCAGCTAGCAAGTGAGCGGAGCCCATATTTCTGATGAGTCCTCGAACTCTTAGATTTTTAAAGTTATACTTTTGGCGGGTTTGGAAAAAAATATTAGAGTAACAATTTTAGGATGCGCGCACACACCGACAGCCAAAAAGCGACATTATGAAGTTAGCTGACAACTCTCATGCGCGCGCACACCGACAGTCAAAAAGCGACATGAAGAAACAGACATAATGTACACACACACACACGTTTTTTATAGACGCCATGTAATATCACAAAAACTATTTTAGTGTTGATTATTTTAAATGTTTATTTCATACGAAATTGGGTGTTCTTTTATTTACTTAAGTAGGTACTTGTAACTTAATAAAAACATCCCATTATCTAAATGTTTAATTATTATTTCTGGACCGTCTTGATAAACCAATAAATACATAGTGGACCTCAGACAGAACATAGTGGTAGTGACAGTACTCAGCACGGAAGAAGGGCTGACACGCCACGCTCGACTCCACCTGCGAACTTCCTCCTCATGCCGCCTGCCAGCGCTGCAGCGCTCATTTTCCATGCCGAATACCATCCATACCGGATAAATATACGAGTACAAGCTTCCGTCATGGGCTTCGCACGCGTGATTTGTCTACTAACATAAAATTATCCAGGTCCAGGTAATTTATCTATACCTATACATGCCGGCCAAAAGTTTGAGACCACTGTAAAAATCTTTGTCACCAACAAAATATTTCAAAGTAAACATATGATAATGAGCTAATTTGAACACCTGCGTATTCTATTATTATTAAAGAATTTCTAAGAGTCATTATTTATGTTGTTGTTTAAGTTATCATCCTAAAAAGGTCTATTGTTTCAAAACATCAATGAGCGCCGCGCAAGGACCAGGTGGTAGAGTCATTGTAATATTTTATTTTTATATTTTATTTTATTTTTATTTTATTTTATTTCCGATATCAGGGATTATGTTAGCTTCCTAAAACATATTTAGTACCTAAGTTTTTATGGAGTAAATTATTTTCTACCTTATTAGTCTGAGCTCGTCGTTGTTACAGTGAAGACATCTTAAAATGGGAAAAGTTCGCGAAATTAGCAGTGAAACTCGCTCTGCCATAGTTGTTTTATACGGCGAAGGCAAATCTGAACGTGCGATTGCCTCTCAACTTAAGTTGTCGAAGACTTGTGTTCATAACACAATAACCCGATACAAGGAGACTGGCAGTAATCAAGATCGTTCGCGTTCGGGAAGGCCGAGAACTACCACTTCTCGCGAGGATCACTTCATCGTCACTACCAGCAAGCGGAATAGATGCCTAACAGCACCAGAAATCCGCGTAGAAGTGAACAAATCCCGATCAGAACCTGTATCATTGACTACAGTAAAAAGACGTTTGAGAGATGCTAAGTTATTTGGTCGCGTCGCCGTTCGAAAACCACTACTAAGGCCACAAAACAAAAAGAAACGGATGCAGTGGGCCCTTACCCATCGAGACTGGACTGAAGAAGACTTTAAACAAGTTCTTTGGTCAGATGAATCCAAATCCCTACTTCCCTACTAATATTATAAATGCGAAAGTAACTCTGTCTGTCTGTCTGTCTGTCTGTTACCTTTTCACGCCTAAACCGCTGAACCGATTTTGATGAATTTTGGTATAGAGATAGACGGAACCTTGGGAAAGGACATAGGGTACTTTTTATCCAGATCCCGATCCCGATCCCGGAATTATACGGGTGGAAACGCAGAGTGCAGTTGTGTATCGTATATCCCTACTAAATGAATTTTGGTATAGAGATAGATGGAACCTTGGAAAAGGACAAAGGCAACCTTTTATCCCGATCCCGATCCCGATCCCGTAATTATGCGAGTGATAGATAACGCAGGGTGCAGTTATGTATCGTATATGCCTACTAAATGAATTTTGGTATAGAGATAGATGGAACCTTGGGGAAAGACATAGACAGTCTGTCTGTTTCGTTTTCACGCCTAAACCGCTGAACCGATTTTGATGAATTTTGGTATAGAGATAGATGGAACCTTGGGAAAGGACATCTTTACTTTTTATCCCGATCCCGATCCCGGAATTATGCGGGTGAAAACGCGGGGTGCAGTTATGTATCGCATAATTCAAATACTCCTAGCCAGCTTTTAGAATACTTTCTGCCTGACATGTCCATCAGGCCCATCGGCCTATACACTATGAATGTGTGAGTGTGACGATGCATGGTGTGGTGTGGCGGGGCTGGCGGGCGCGGGCGCGCTGCGCGGCGCGGCGGCAAAGACGTGCGGGGGACGCGGATGGCTCGGTGGGAGGAGTGTAGATCACAAAGTATGCTTACCCGAACGGGCAGACACGTGAGGGCAGACGTCGTTGGCGGACGCATGCGATATCTACAATTTTGAGCTGCAACGTATTCGCTTTCTTTACGTTTTCATTGGTGTTTAGGGTTTCTTGGATAAGCATTTTGTGTTATTTACTTAGTTGTTTTGGTTGTTATTATTAGTTTAGCATAAGTTAGTAGTAGGTAGAATTATAGTTAATAGGTAAAATAAATACTTTAATTAATTTTTTAGGATAGGTATAAAATTGTAGTAGATTAGTAGGCAGGTTTTTTTAAGTTTTTTCACATTTAGTAAGTAGTTACGGTACCTAAGAAGGTCAGCATAGTTTTTATTGAGTATTAATAGGTAAGTAATGTTGTTTTGTGAATAAAATAGTTCCAGTAGTTTCGCATATAATTTTATCGATTCATTTTGTTTTTATTCCATGTGGATAAAATAGTTCCAGTAGTTTCGCATATAATTTTATCGATTCATTTTGTTTTTATTCCATGTGGATAGTATATTTTTTTTAACATTTAGTTTTAGTTTAGCAATTCGTTTTGTTTTTGTTTTATTTCATGCAATGTGTATAAGTACCTACCTTAAGTATAGTTTCGTACTCAGTACCTTTAACTAAATTTTTTTGTCAGCTAAAGAATTTTTTTTTGCATAAGTACTTACCTGTTTTTATTACTTTAGGTAGGTAACTGGTTAAGTAATATGCCTCGCAAGCGTAAATCTAATTTAGCGCGTAGCTCTAAAAGAGCTCGAACTGCGCAAGTAGCTAGATCCCAAGAATCTGAGGAGCAGACTCAGGCCCGGCAGATTTTAGATGCTGAGCGACACGCAACGCAAAGAGCTGCCGAGACCTATGAACAAACTCAGGCCCGGCAGATTTTAGATGCTGAGCGACACGCAACGCAAAGAGCTGCCGAGACCTATGAACAAACTCAGGCCCGGCAGATTTTAGATGCTGAGCGACACGCAACGCAAAGAGCTGCCGAGACCTATGAACAAACTCAGGCCCGGCAGATTTTAGATGCTGAGCGACACGCATCATTGATAGCTGCAGAGATGCCAGAAGAATCCCAAAGACGACGTGTGTTAAATGCTGAACGGCAGTCAGAAAGGAGAAATGCGTTTACAATGTATACATGGCGAGCATTCCACAATGCTGCTTTTGATTATGACCCATCGATTGAGTATAATAACCATCGATTACTTCTCATAGGTGGAATGGATAAAAAATGTATACATTGTGAAGCACTCAAGTGGAAAGAAGAAACTCCGGGTATGTGTTGTTCTGGTGGCAAGGTTTCAATTCCAATACTTGGAGAACCAGAGGAACCATTGAAGTCTTTACTTTTAGGTGATAACAACGAATCGCGGCGTTTTTTAATCAAAATAAGGAAATATAATTCATGCTTTCAAATGACGTCATTTGGTGTAGAAAATGAGGTGGTTATGCCTGGGTTTTCATCTACTTTTACAATCCAAGGTCAAATCTATCATAGGATTGGTTCTTTGCTTCCTACAAATAATGAGCAACCAAAATTTTTACAGATTTATTTTATGGGAAATGAAAACGACGAGGTTGACCGCAGGTGTCAAAACATTCAATTAGTAGAAAAGGATATTGTCTTAAAGATTCAGAGAATGTTGCATGAACATAACCGCCTAATAAACACTTTCACAACAGCCTTAGAAAGAATGCCGGGAGATGATTATAAGTTGGTGATTCACCCAGATCGTACACCAAGTGGGGAACACAAAAGACGATATAATGCACCTTTAATAAATGAAGTCGCAGCCATGGTTTGTGGTGAACAGTTTGCTTCCCGTGATATAGTTTTACATGCCCGTGATAACACACTAACTAGGGTGCCGGATACACATAAATTTTACGATGCGTTACAATATCCGCTAATATTTAGCAAAGGGCAAGAAGGGTATCACTTTCAAATTCCACAAGTCGATCCTGTAACTGGCCTGCCCTTGCCTAACAAAAAGGTATCATGTATGGACTTTTATGCCTTTCATATCATGATTAGAGAAAATGATTTTAATATTATATCACGATGCAGGCAACTGGCCAATCAGTTTTATGTTGATATGTACGTTAAGGTAGAAAGTGAACGATTACGATACATAACATTAAATCAAACTAAATTAAGAGCAGAAAATTATATCCACCTTCAAGACGCAGTAGCGAATGACGCTAATCTAAATCCAAATGATATTGGTAGAATGATAATTTTACCGTCTTCATTTGTAAATAGTCCGAGGTACTTACACGAATATACTCAGGATGCGTTTGCTTATGTACGTACATATGGTCGCCCTGACTTATTCGTTACGTTTACTTGCAACCCAGCATGGCCGGAAATAGTAAATGAATTAATGCCGGGTCAAAGCGCGATTGATAGGCATGATGTAGTCGCAAGAGTTTTTAGGTTGAAAGTTAAAAAACTTATGTCTGTTATTTCCAAAGGCAGAATATTTGGAGAAGTGATCTGCTTTATGTATTCCATAGAGTGGCAGAAGCGTGGCCTACCACATGTCCACATATTATTGTGGTTAAAAGACAAGTTGAGACCCGATCAAATTGATAATATTATCAGCGCAGAAATACCCGATCCAAGCACTGACAAGACACTTCATGATATTATAGTTAAAAACATGATTCATGGTCCATGTGGACCTGAAAATCCTCAGTGCCCTTGCATGAAAGATGGAAAATGCACAAAGAAATTTCCTCGCAAATTACACAAAGACACTGTCCACAGTGAAAACGGATACCCACTCTATCGTAGAAGAGCACCAGCAGACGGAGGTCGAACGGCATCTGTGAAACTACGAAATGGGAGTTACGTCACTATTGATAATAGTTGGGTGGTCCCTTATTCCGCTATTCTATTAAAAATATTTAACGCCCATATAAATGTTGAGGCTTGCAGTTCAGTGCGCGCTATCAAATATATCTGCAAATATATTAACAAAGGCAGTGACCAAGCTATTTTCAATTTTAGGAGCACAGAGCTTGCAAATCGCGTAAATGAAGTACATACATATCAATCTGGTCGTTATGTTAGCAGCAACGAAGCCGTGTGGCGGTTATTAGGGTTCCCGTTGCACGAAAGGCACCCCACCGTTACACATCTAAGTGTACACTTAGAGAACGGTGAACGAGTTTATTTTACAGAAGATAATTTCCACGAGCGACTATCTACTCGACCAAAAACCACCCTTACAGCTTTTTTTGAACTTTGCATAAGAGATGAGTTTGCAAGAACTCTTATGTATGCTGAGGTACCGAGATATTACACATGGGACGCAACCAGAAAAACTTGGAAACGCCGAATTCAAGGAACTTCGGTTCAGAACTGGCCTGGTGTCAAATCTGGAGATGCCTTAGGACGGGTTTACACAGTCCATGTTACTAACATGGAATGTTTTTGTTTAAGGATGCTTCTACACCATGTGCGTGGGCCAACCTCTTTCAATGATCTCAAAAAATACAACAATCAAGAATTTTCAACATTTCGAGAGGCATGTGAGGCAAGAGGATTATTGGAGGATGACAATCATTGGAATATAACACTGGAAGAGGCTGCACAATGTAGATCAGCGGCCAAGGTGAGAATGCTTTTTGCTATACTAATAGCGACATGTGGGCTTTCAAACCCTCAACAACTGTGGGAAAGGTACAAAATTCAAATGGCCGACGATATTTTACACAGAGTACAACATCATAATCCAAACGTTACATACAATGATTTAATTTTTAATGAAGCCCTAACAAAGATAGAAGACCAAGTCATAACTATAACTGGGAAAGATTTGTCAGATTTTGGGTTGAGCAGGCCGCAAAGAACTGGGGAAGTTTGCAGTGATATAATAAGAGAATTGAGTTACGATGCTGCTTCTTTACAACAACAAATAACTGAGTCTGTTCCGCGTCTAAACCCAGAACAAAGATTAGTTTTTGAGAATGTTGTGCAAAAAATCGAAAGTGGCGAAGGTGGTTTATTCTTTTTGGATGCGCCAGGAGGCACGGGTAAAACATTTCTTTTAAATTTACTTTTAGCCCAAATTCGTAAAGATAAAGGAGTTGCTGTTGCTGTAGCTTCTTCTGGAATAGCAGCTACGTTACTTAATGGTGGCCGAACGGCACATTCAGTACTTAAACTGCCATTGAACTTAGCTCATGAGGAAATGCCAGTTTGTAACATTACTAAAAATAGTGACCGTGGACGAATGTTACAGCAATGTAAGCTGTTGGTTTGAGATGAATGTACCATGTCCCACAAAAGAGCGATAGAAGCACTAGATCGGACCATAAAAGATATTAAGAGTAACCAAAGTATCATGGGTGGTATGGTGGTACTTTTAGCTGGCGATTTTAGACAGACTCTGCCGGTAATTACTAGAGGCACGCCGGCAGATGAAATAAATGCATGTTTAAAAGCGTCTCCATTATGGGTGCATGTAAAAATTTTTTGTCTGACTACAAATATGCGAGTACAACTGCACAGTGATACACAATTGGTGCAATATGCGGATGCTCTTCTGAAAATCGGAGAAGACCGTATGGAAACAAATAGTGACGGAATGATTACATTGAATCGTGAATTTTGTAATGTTGTCTGTAACATGGATGACTTAAAGAACAACGTCTATCCCGATCTTGCAACCAATATGAAGAACAGACAATGGCTGTGCGAAAGGGCAATTTTAGCACCGACAAACGAAGTAGTGGGGCAGATCAACGAACAAATCATGTCAGATGTGGAAGGTGATTTTGTTGAGTATCTGTCCGTAGACAATGTCATGGACACTGAGCAAGTGACATCGTTCCCTGTAGAATTTCTTAACTCCTTAGAATTATCGGGGGTGCCTTCCCATAAGTTGAGGCTAAAAGTAGGTGTCCCGGTCCTGTTGATGCGAAATCTTGACGCACCAAGAATGTGTAATGGCACACGTCTACAAATTACACACCTGGGACGCAATAATTATGACAGGAACAGCAAAGGGAGAAGAAGTGTTAATTCCCCGTATTCCAATAATCCCTACCGATTTGCCATTCCAATTCAAAAGAGTACAATTTCCCCTGAAAGCAGCATTCGCTATGACGATAAACAAAGCTCAAGGACAGACACTCAAAGTAGCTGGTGTTCATTTAGAAAAAAACTGTTTCTCCCATGGGCAACTGTATGTGGCGTGCTCACGAGTATCGAGTCCACAAAACCTACATGTTTTGACCAAAGAAGGAAAAACAAAAAATGTCGTATACAAAAACGTATTAAACTAAGTTAAGTCATGGATCAGGGTCAGGAAAAGTCTACCTATGTTAATCTCAATAATTCAATGTGCCGGCTTCATTAGAATCGTTTCATTATAGTTTCAGAGCCTATTCAGTCCAAACAAATTTACACGAAGTAGTAGTTCTACGCAGACGAAGTCGCGGGTAACAGCTAGTTTGAAATATTTGGTTCAAAACGACGAATTTTTGTTCGACGTAACGTCGAGGAAAAGATGATGCCAGACTGTGTGGTGCCAACAGTCAAGCATGGTGGTGGTTCCATTATGGTCTGGGGATGCTTCTCGGGCCATGGAACCGGAGATTTGGTACGAGTCGAAGGAATCATGAAAAAGGAGCAATATAAACGAATACTACAGCAAAATGCCATTCCGTCTGGTTCAAGAATAATTGGAGATGGATTTTTTTTCCAACAAGATAATGACCCAAAACATAGTTCAAAATTATGCAGGGGTTATTTAGAACACAAAGAAACAGAAGGGGTTTTAAAAAACATGGTGTGGCCCCCTCAGAGTCCGGATCTCAACCCGATTGAGCTTTTGTGGGAAGAGCTTGATAGAAATGTGCGCAGTTGTTGTCCCACTTCGCAAGAAGACATGTGGAAGGCTTTACAAGAAAGCTGGAACAATATATCACAAGATACAATCGACAAATTGATTGCTCGTATGCCAAGAATAGTGAAAGTAGTAATAAAATGCAAGGGAGGGTTTTTCGACGAAAAATCTGTATAAAATATGAGCGACATTTTTAAAGTAAATGGTTGATTTTTCTTGATTTTTTTGTTTTCTTCATAATGTATGTGTATTAGGAAATAAGTATTTTAATTCATAATTAAACCTCTTGCTTTGTATTTTGAGTTTTATTTCATTTTCCTACTTTGATGTAGGTGGTCTCAAACTTTTGGCCGGCAGTATATAACATTTCATGAAAATCGGTCCAGCCGTTTAGTAGTGAATAGGTACTTTACATTTTTTTTTCGAATGGACTAAACTCGCTGTTTTCCTCTAAGGCCGTGACAGCTTACCGAACTTTTGGCGAGCGCAGATGGCGCTCAGCCCAGTAAGTTATTTAGGCAACTAGCGCAAGGGCACCACTTAGGTACGAGCCTCGGCTTGGGCAGTTGCCGGGGTGGGTATAGGAGAGAAACGCCCGGGTACATGTCTGTACCTCGTATAGGCGGCGACTGAAGGGACTCGCCGGCGAGGTCGGTGTTTCTGTGAAGTGTTTGCTCTGTCTGATATAGATGACTCAGATATCGCTTCCGCGTTAGCGGAGGTGATTTCGTGATCCGGGTCTCCGAGAACGTGTCTCGGACGACGGAGGATTTTGTTGGCGGGCGGATCCAACGGGTAGACCGGAATGGTGTGTACCAAAGGGTTCGGATGATGGGAGACAAGTTCATAATACCGCTTGGAAGCGAGCTTTATGAACTTGGCTATTGAATCTAATTTCATATCGCGATGTAGATCGTTATTGCGAAAATACCAGGGCGAGCCTGAGGCTTTTCGTAAGAAGCGATTTTGGATGATCTGAATGGCACGGTACTTTACAAACACAAACGTGAATTGAATATATGGTGATTGACGAAAACGAACTTTTAAAATGTCGTTGTCAGTCCGACGGATCAGTCAAACTCAGCTGTTTGTTCTGTTTACTTTTTTAATCATAACCTCAAACGAACGCTATATGTATCGGAAGTTTTGCTTTTTTGTGATTTAATTTGGGAATGAACTAGTTAACTCAAATTAGTTTGAGACTTTATTAACTTTACATTCTAGACTTTTTCATAATGAATTGTATACGGTCACTTCGCTTAGCGGAAAGACAAACGCTCAACGTTTTCAGAACCACCGCAGTGAAGTTTATTTCTGGACATCATATAAAATACACTGAGATACAGGATAAATGGAGAGCTAGAGATGGTGTATCAAAAGACTGGCAGTTGATTTATAAAGCACCTATGGACGATGCCCTCAAATACGTGTCCGCATACATATCGTTTACTACAGCAACAGTGGCGCTTAGTAGTCTGTACTATGGACTTTTTGTGTATGATATTACTACCTGGAACAATCCAATAATCCTCGGCGAAGATGTCGTGATAGCCAACAACGGCACAGAAGGCCTCATATACGTTGGAACATTTATAGCTTTTCACATTGCTGTTAAAGTATTACTCTCAAAATATGTTATCCGGCTATATCAGAATGGCGATGAATACCTGGCTCTTTTTCGAGGTAGCATGTTTAACTCCATAGTTAAACATTCCTTCCATTTAAAGGAATTCAAGAAATTGAACCCAACATTTGTTGTTTCTTGGGGAGATGCAAGATATGGCTTAGGAAAAAAACATGGCATCTTACTTGAGCACTACTTCAAAACACCTGAATATTTAAATTATTTATTGCATGGCAATAAAAAAGCACTTGATGAAAATGATGAATAAGGCAATACCAAGTGTTGATACAATTTTTCTGTTAGGTAGTACATATTTATTCAATAAAAAGTAATAAAAATCATTATTTTTTTCTTATTCATATAGATTTTATGGATGTTGATCAGAAAAGCCAGCTATCAATCAGTCCCTGTAGTTGTACAAAAATTTAACTAAGTAGGCAGTGCTCACTGCACAAGTTGCACATACTATCCAGTTTAGCATAACCACCCTAAAGCTCCTCTGGTAACTAGTATATTTCTTGTTAGATTTTGTTAACAGTAGAAAATTCATTATTGTCTATGGAAAACTTTGCCTTCTCTTGTAAATAACACATAGAATCACTATGCCAAACCTGCAGTATCAGGGTGCGCCATTGAACCCGATCGTCAGCTCTTCTCATGCAATTCTTACCAGCCACAACGCGCAAAACGTCACTCCATCTTGCCGGAGGACATCCCACATTTCGCTTGCCTAGACGTGGTCTCCACTACAGAACCCTTGGCTGTGGGTAGTCCGAGACGCACTTGACCAAGTATTATGAATGGACCGTAAATCCATTGCTAAGGACCTAGACATCTTTTTGATGAGGAACTATCCTTTATAAATCAATAAAACTACATTGTGAGAAAAAGTTCCCAACTTCTAGGATTTTACTGTAACATGTGGATTGCCATGGTATTTATATGGACTGCTTACATTTAGCTGCTTTACTTAATCATGTTTGTTTAATCAAAGATAGTCCTACCCATCTAATCAGTATATGTATTCACCTACTGCTTGGTATAGCCGCATCTTAATATATAAAACAAAGTTGGGTTTGTTCGAACACTTATAACTCAAGAACGGGTAGTCCGATTTTCATGGTTTTTGATTTCTTGTATTTATCTCCATCCCGAATAGCAGATTATCTATTAAAAACATTGGAAAATTGCGAAAAATAAAAATTAACGAAAAAACATTTTCCCATACATAATGATGGCAGATATTCTACCGGGGTGACAAACATTGACAGCCTGCATCATATGCATGTCACGGCGGTACGAAGTTCGGCGGGTCAGCTAGTTTGTAATAAAAGATAAAATAACATACAATTTATAACTTACATCATGTTTATTCTACAACTATACATAATTACTACATAAAGCTACATTTAAAATATTCCAGTTGAGTTCCATTTAAGTCTAGAATCCCTCTTTATTGTGGTAGAATCCATTTTCTTAGCATCAGTATCGAATTTATCTAGAGCTTCAATTTGAGTCTCTTTTGGTTCTAACTTTTTAACAACCAAACACTCTCCATTTTCTCTCAGAACTGTGTATTTGATATCTTCCTTGGATGGTTGTCCATATGGAAATACAATTGGAGTAATTTTAATCAAGTGTTTTACTTTCCACAGTTTTCCATTCATCTCAGGAATATTTTTTACTATTGCCACACGATTCTGAAACAAGCAAAATTAAATTGATCCTTTATTTTATTGACAACCTCTGTGGTTATTTGAGAAACAAGATGTTGCTGGTTTAAATCCAGGTATGCTACTAATGTTTCTAAGTAAAATGGTACACATAGTTTCTTATACCTAGCCACAACATAACACAGGTTAAGGGGTCAAGACTATGTGTGTGACCGTTATTTATAGTTAGGTTTTATTTATTATTATAAGGATTGTGAAGCAATTTTATTGGTTATGTCAAGAACTCCTTACCTCTTCAAGAATATTAAGATCCTTTAGAATATGTTTTTGCCAAAAAGGAAAGTGTCTCGTAGATTTGATTCTCTCTACTCTAAACAGCTTTGCAGGTGTTACTTCAGGATCCTGTTCATCTGGAAATCTGACCATACATAAGGTTAGTACCTAACTAGTAGTAGTTACTGCGTAACAGGAGCAGAAATATCGTAAAAAATATATTTTTGTTACCTAGGATAGTACACTATGCCTCCTGGGTATCGAATGCCTCCAGGATGCTTATAACCTTTAGACCTAGCGACTGATAACAAGGGCTGAAAAACTTTGAGCAGTTGTCGATTCATTTTTTGTACCTACAATAGCCTGCCTGTTGTGCTAAATTTCATAGAAAAACACTTTTGTTTTTCTAACCTCAGATTGTAATTGAAATTGAAAAGAAAAGTTTGAAAACGACATGATGACAGTGGCAGATAGATAGGTACCAAAAGTTATTGTCAGCCAACTGTGGTACATTCTTTTTATTTGCTTTTTCTGGTCACATAATTAATAATTAATTATTCATATATTCAAATATTTATTATCAGACAACGAAATTCATAGTTACAATAAAGTTACAAACACAAGAAAATAAATTATAATAAAATATATAGGTAATAATTTGAACACAATGACATAGAATAGCGCAGTCATATTCGTCAGATATGACGTTAAACTCTTGCGCGTTTCGTTTACGACGTATTGCATGAACACACATCCTATTAATTATAAGGGATATTGGAATAATGGGGCAACATCGTGGAGGCGACGTAGCGTAAATTATTCCTCGGTTGGCTTTATTGTTTTCTTGCCATTGGTCAATGGGCTGCCAAGCAAGTGTCAGTCATAGTCAAGCAAAAGCAAATCAATCAATCAAATAATTCTACTTTGTTTTGATATCGTTTCGCGGGCTGTAATTTGCTTTTGCTATACTAATTTATTACTCTGGTATATTTAAATGCTAATGGATTATTCAGTAAAGAACTAGATCAATACTCGATCTTTGTCCAAGTTTTAAAGTTTCCAGTTAGGAGGAGTAGAAGTTATCGTTGAACTTAAATTGTGTTGTGTTTGAAAATAACGTACTTCATGAAAAAGGTTCGCTTCGAGACGCTGAAAACTGCAGATAATTTCGGTATGAGTGACTCTGAGTGCCATTCGCCTCGTCCATTTATTGAAAGGAAATTGCGGACAAGTGCTACAGAGCCCTGCTATGATTTCCCAAGAATTCTGCCATACAATAATGACCCTGTACAAAGGTACGAATGCAGTAACAGTAGTCCCTACCCAACTGTTACTAAAACACGAACTGATTTCCCGGAACAGGAGCCCAGTTGGAAACCCTCAGATGATCTGAACCTAAGCCTACTTGATTCTTCAAGCTTTGAACCGTGTCAGGGTCTTAATAAATCAGCCCTGAAGACATTTGAAAATAGAATGTGTGGCTTTATTGCAAGTAATGAATTGGAATCAAAAAATCCACAAGTATTGTCATCAATAGAAAAGAACACTGCTATGCCTCCAAATGTCCTGGTTAAAGACAGCAGTTTCTTCATAAGACGAGATAACTTGGACAAGTACCATTTAAATGTACCATTGCACAACCAATTCAATCATTTAGGTATGGGAAAGGAGAACAATCCATTTGTTCAAAAGGCTGAGATCATGAGGAAGGGTATATTCCAGCAAACAACTAATCCTTGTCACAAGGGACCTACAGTAAAACCTATTCTAAAAACGAATTGTCAAGTTGAACCGCCCAAGTTCATAAAACCTGTAGAAGAACATTGCCGATGTCACCACTGCATCAAGCCAGTTGAAAACCTACCAAGAAATTCTCCCTTGATTCATGATGCACATAGTCCTAACTTAGCCATGAACCAGGAACAAATGCCTCCTGGACACATTCATTGTCATTGCACTCAATATCCTAAAGTCTGTTCTCATTGTGTTGAGCCCCCACCTCAACAAAATTTCCACCAATGGTGTGCCTGGCAGAATTCACCTGTACCTATGAATGCGGTTGACAAAAAAACCTGGACCATCGAAAAGTTTGAGCAGAAAAAACAATCAGAATGCATGGAGGTGGAAAAACAAACCAACATTTCTAAGGAAAAAAGAGAGCCTACTGTAGCAGACTTGTTCAAAATCATTAAACTACAAAATGAGCAGTTACAATTACTCCAAGAAAAAGTTGATAAGTTTATTTCAGCCAGCCAGCAAAACACACCCACAATATCCTGTTCAACCGAACATGTATCTGTCTCTGAAAATGAACAGCTCAAAATGTCTGTCGGAGTAATGACTAGTTTTGAAATGGTCTGCACTTCAACTATAATAAACAAAGAGGTTGTGAAGCAGACCAATGAGAATGCTCAGATACAGTGTAACAGATCACAAATCAGTATCAAAGAAGTGGTTTCTAAACCTGACAATTTAAATTTTCTGGATGGTATAATACCTGTGAATAAACCACCAGAAGATATCAAACAGCTAGCAGAGAATGGACCTGATAAAACTATGAATGAGCTAAGCTTGTACAATGTACAGGTTGACAATGCTACCACTCCTAATATATCACCAGAGCAGACATTGTATTTGGATGTCAGAGATTATAGCGAGTAAGTTCTGTGACTTGACTTTTTTTAAGCTGGTTGAGCTTAGCATACCAACTTCACTAGATTAACATTTGACTGGCATTAATACCTGAACGCTGTGTCTGAAACTGTTTCTGTGGCTAGGTTTTTAAACCTAAGTCAGCTACTAAGCCATTAGTTGCTATAGTTGCTAAAACTAAACCAGAAGACATTAGCAGGCTTTCAATTTTTTTTTTTTATAAATTATAGGCTAGCGTTTGACCACGATCTCGCCTGATGGTAAGTGATGATGCAGTCTACGATGGTACACGCTTGCCTAGGTTGTAGTTATCAGGAAACACAGACTCAGGCAAGGCGTTTCACTCCCTGGCGGTGCGCATAATAAAGGTGGAAGAGTACCGCTTTGTGCGTATGGGAGGTATGTCTACCATGTAGCGGTGGCGCATCGCGGAGCGTCTGGTAGTCCGATGATAGAATGGGGATGGTGGGATCAGGTTGAAAATCTCCGCAGCACACTCCGAAATGTATCTGGTAAAAAACCTAGAGGATTGCAACCTTTCGACGATGCTCGAGGCTGTGGAGCCTTGCATTTGCTAACTCGTCATTGCAAATGAGCTTCTTGGCTCTTCTTTCAATGGAATCTAGAGCCTCTAGCTGGTACTTGGCTGATCCGTTCGAGAGGTGAGAACAGCACTCCAGACATGATCGGACTTATGCTGGGTATAAGTTTTTTTTTTTTTTTTTTTTTATAAATTATAGGCTAGCGTTTGACCACTATCTCGCCTGATGGTAAGCGATGATGCAGTCTACGATGGTACACGCTTGCCTAGAAGAAACCTATACACTCGTGACTTGAAGATCCCTAGGTTGTAGTTATCAGGAAACACAGACTCAGGCAAGGCGTTCCACTCCTTGGCGGTGCGCATAATAAAGGTGGAAGAGTACCGCTTACAAGTTATAAGTTGCTTATAAGTTGAGCAACTGTCCCGGTGTGAAGTATTGCCTCACCAAAATCGCTCAAAATTTCAGTCTTTCAATTAACTCTGACTTCAGGGTCTGTTTGTTCATTAGCTTGTGTTTATATTATGATGACTATTGTTTTTCAGATCAGATGTTAGCAATGACCAGTCCAATGTTGGATGGACTTACTACAATAAAGTTATGGTGAGTATCACACTCACTACCTTTACCTACATCTGGAAGCAAGTTATTGTACATTAGATAACATGCAGGCAATAAAAATATAGACCACCAGCCACACATTCCTTTAAAATAGTTATTGTGGCATGATCAGAGACACAGACTTGTCTTCACAAAGTCTTCGACTTTTACCCGTGATTATGGAGCATGCAATTGTGGTGAAATATCGGAACACTCAAAAACTCATGGTAAATTACCCGTTTCAAGTGAACATTTTAGTTTTGTAAAGAAACACAATTTTGTAACGACCGTAATATTATTTGTATCTGCTTACAATTAGTAAACTAATATCCAGTTCCGGATTAAGCAAGCGCGGTGCCCGTAGCAAATTCTATCAAGGGACCCTTGATCTGATATGGGTTGTTAAGTATAAAGTGGCGGAGGTGGGTAGGTTTAGATAAGCGGCGGCCCCCTTTTTGTGCGGGGCCCGTAGCAATTGCTACTCTTGCTATGTGGTTAATCCGGCACTGCTAATATCGTATATTTCAGACCCACGTGAATGGAATGCTCCAGGACTCTGAGATGCCGTCGTCAGCGAGCGCAATGTTCCGCAACATGCGCCAGCAGTGCGTGCAGATGCAGATTGACAAGTCCAATATTAGTGTCACTAAAAGGTGCCTACCTAGACCGTTTCTATATTATGCTTTTCTTATATAAATTAATAGTTTCCGCCAGCAGCTTCGCACGCGTTGTTTGTCAACAAAAAGTAGCCTATGTTTTTAGTTAGTAGTGTTAGTAGTTTTTTTATCAAATGTACTACTGTATTTAAATAAAATCTACATTTTGGTTACGCAAACTTTTTTAAAAAACGATTCCTCTACATCTACACGTTGTTATTTTAATATTAAAATATACAGGGAGGGTTCCATATTTGCTTCTGTATCGAAACTTAGCAATGTGGCGGCAGCTTTTACACAAAACACATTCTGTCATTTGCAATGATTCCTTTACATAGAGTTAAAAACATTATGTGTCATTCCAGAGTGAAATTCGGCGACGATCCCCTCGGTATCCATCAGCCCCACCTCTATGGGTCAACCGATACGAGTTTGAAGATGAACCAGCTCGCAGCGAAATATTTGAAGAATCCACCCTCTGCGGCGGCGGCGGCGGCGCCGTGTCTTGCAGCACCGAAGTCGACAGCGCCTATCGAAATGTCCTTTGCGACAAGAAACTATATGGAGAGACATAAGCTACTGCAAGGTTGGTTCTCCCTCACACACACACCACACACACACACACACACACACACACACACATACCCACCCACGTACATTTCGACGCCGTTTTTATTTCTAGTTTAAACCTTGTAGTTTTTAAGTTATTAGCCATAATAAAAACTGAACATTGACAAAATTCACAGGGTACACCAGTGACCCCACAGTGATGAAATTTGGTATGCGTGTAGCTTTAGTAACACAAATATAGGAAACCCCAAAAAAGAGAAACCAATTAGCATGAACTCCCGTTACCTGTAATTTGAATGAAACTGTAGGTCAAGTTAGTTGGTTATTATTTCGTGGCACTATTTTATTAGTCAAAGATTAAGGCCGGCTTGCACAACGATCCCTAAGCGTATTTAGCGACTGAACATGTTTAAATTTTACGTATATACTTGTATGATTTGACAACTCCTTAAATCATATTTAGCCACTAAATATGTTTAGGCATCGTTGTGCGAGTCGCCCTAAGAATTTTTTGCTCTGGGGTGCAAGCAAAATTTTTTCGTCCCCTCTTAACCTCAAGGGAAAGAACCTTCCTTCGAGTTAAATCCATCAATGAAAAGAACATAAGTAATTTTTTAGGGTACCTAAACCTCAAAAACAAGGAACCCTTATAGGATTGTCTAGAGCATTTTTCTCAGGAACGCGTGAAATTTGGTAAGAAGCAAGGTCACAGCTTAAGTAAAAGAAAAAAACCGAAAATCTATTGTTTGTTATTATGGACATAATTGTTTAAATAAAATATTGATCCCTCGGTGCGCGAGACTCGCACTTTACCGGTTTTACTAAGATATTGCGTTTCCTGGCTTTTGTATTCCCCCCAAGGCTGGGTTGCTTCAATTGGTTAGCCACGCACAGCGCGCAGCTATCCTATAATCACAGGTTAATCCTAGTAGTCCAAACAGAATAAGTTTATTGTTACAGTTTTCCTGTTATTTCTTTTTTCATTTTTAATTTCATTTGAGCTTCCTCGTACAGCTCTGGTGAAAACACACGCCAATTTTGGCTGCTCCCATGGTACTACATGTGTAACATGTTATTTCTTGCAGGTATACCTTCAACATCTAAATCCCCGCAAGCAGTCGAAATCCCTAGATTTCTAGACATCACAGCGTTGAAACAACAACCTAAATTCTTATAGTAAGTTTTATTGTATTTCTAGTTCTTAGTGATAAGATGTATACCTAATTATTTTGTAGACATTGTTATGACGTATTTTGTATTATCATTAAGGACATATAGACTTTGTTGACATACTTTTTAATTGTTTTATTTGAAACTAGCTGAAATGCTCGCAACTTCGTCAGCCCGAAGTAACGTGTTTTTCTTCGACTTGATTCGCAATCTTTATAATTCTTTATCAAATATTTACACCCTACAAGCTTCTTCCCGCGACTTCGCACGCGTGGTTTGTCAATTAAAAATTGCCTGTCTTTATCCAGCTCATAATCTATCTACATACCAAATTTCATCAGAATCGGTCCAGCTGGTTTAGTCGTGGAACATAACAAACAGACAAAGAGACTAGTTACTTTCGAATTTATAATATTATTAAGGATATCACTTTGGGATAGTGTAGCTTTCTATTAGTTAAATAGGTTCAGTAGTTTAGTCGAATAGCCGGCTTGAGGTTGCGGGTACGGTTCCCGCTGCGGAACAAAACTTTGTATGATCTACAGATATTTGTTCCAGGTCTGGTTCTTTCTCTATATATTATAAGTATGTATTGACAAAAAAAGGATATAAGTATTCTATCAGTTATCTGGTTCCCATAGTACAAGCAAACAAACATGAAACAATAAATATCTATATCATGTCTAGACGGCGCTATGTGGCTATGTGGCATTAGCTAAAATGTTACTATTGTCTAGCTAACATCTAACGTAAATCCTGCTAATCTGTACGTACGTGTACTAGGTACTCTGTTAGGTTAGTTATTATGCATGTCGTAAACTGAATACAAAGAACTCAACAAAATTTAAGTAAACCACTAATTTTAAACAGCTCTGTTAGGTTAGTTATTGTGCATGTCGTAGATTGATTACAAAGAACTCGACAAAAAACACGAATTGTGAACAGCTTTGATAGGTTAGTTATTGTGCATGTTGTAAACTGATTACAAAGAACTCTACAAAATTTCAGTAAAACACGAATTTGAACAGCTCTGTTAGGTTAGTTATTGTGCATGTCGTAGATTGATTACAAAGAACTCGACAAAAAACACGAATTGTGAACAGCTTTGATAGGTTAGTTATTGTGCATGTTGTAAACTGATTACAAAGAACTCTACAAAATTTCAGTAAAACACGAATTTGAACAGCTCTGTTAGGTTAGTTATTGTGCATGTCGTAGATTGATTACAAAGAACTCGACAAAAAACAGGAATTGTGAACAGCTTTGATAGGTTAGTTATTGTGCATGTTGTAAACTGATTACAAAGAACTCTACAAAATTTCAGTAAAACACGAATTTGAACAGCTCTGTTAGGTTAGTTATTGTGCATGTCGTAGATTGATTACAAAGAACTCGACAAAAAACAGGAATTGTGAACAGCTTTGATAGGTTAGTTATTGTGCATGTCGTAAACTGATTACAAAGAACTCAACAAAATTTCAGTAAAACACGAATTTTGAACAGCTCTGTTAGGTTAGTTGTTGTGCATGTCGTTAATTGATTACAAAGAACTCAACAAAATTTCAGTAAAACATGTATTTTGAACTGCTCAGTTAGGTTAGTTATTATGCATGTCGTAAACTGATGACAAAGAACTCGACAAAATTTCAGTAAAAAACGAATTTTGAACAGCTCTGTTAGGTTAGTTATTATAATGTCGTAACCTGATTACAAAGAACTCAACAAAATTTCAGTAAAACACGAATTTTTAACAGCTCTGTTAGCTTAGTTATTGTGCATGTCGTTAATTGGTTACAAAGAACTCGACAAAATTTCAGTAAAACACGAATTTTGAACAGACATTTATTTAAACTTCGAAGAAAATAACAGTACACTCTATTTCTTCACAGTATTAGATACGCATATGTTCTTGGAACAGTGGTTTTATACTTTCAAACTTCTACCTTTTAAAATAATCTTCTCATTTCATGATTTATGTCTCAATGCTACCTCAATCGTTTTGTTGGCTTATTTTAAAATTATCACATTTTAACTAAAGGATGCCCAGGCCTATTCGCAAAAAAATATTTTTCTCTTTCATTAAATATATTCTTTGTTACATAATTAGGTTTATTTATTCTCCTTTATAACGAGGTATTCGAGACTCTCTCACATAAACTTGTACTTCTATAACTTTTTGGTGTCTACAGTATATTTTAGTCATATTTATAATACATTTAATTTTATTACTATTCAAACAAATACATTTTAAACAATAACTTCCAACTACTTATCAAAGGAATACTTTTACATTTTTGCGCTGAGACCTACACTCGAATATTTTACACCTTCCCGCTTTTATTTTTGTAATTTTGATTTCTTAAAATCTTATCTAATAATTTGTAGATAATAACTATGAACCAATATTGTAAAAAAACCCAATTAGGTATATCAATTTGCATCATTTTTGATACAAATTTATACAATTCCATCCTTACATCAATTGGATAAAACTTATAATGTAACGCTTAAGAGTATAATTGATTCACTATAACACATCTTATATTAACAATCTACACCAATTATAAGCAATACTATATGCATATATACAGAGGTGCGTCAGAAAATGTATTTTAAACCGAAAGGAGGTAATTGTTCAGAACTCTGCTCAGTTGGCGAAGAACGACCCCGATTTATTATATAAGGTGTTGCAATTTAAACTAATTATATTGAAGGGACGGTTTATACACGAAAAAAAATGTATCTATAAAATGTATTTGTTTTATTTTCAAAATCTTGAGAAAATCAATAAAATGCTGCTCGACGAAATATTAAAGAACTAGCGTAATGTGCGATGCCACAGATTACTAAAAGTTACTACAAGCCGTCCAACGAACCCGCTAGTTCAATGACCTCGTCCAGTCAATGGCGTGGCTCGGTGAACTCAACCAGCCAACAGAGCGCGTATAGTGCGTACGGCAGGACGGTAAGTACCTACATGTGCGGCACCAAAACTAGAAAATAAAGTTATTTGGATTAAAAAAAATTATTCATTATTTATGGTCTCAAAAATATACTCCGTCATTATTTGTAGTTTAAATTGCAACACCTTATATAGACCAGTCGCTGTTGCTGACGTCGGATCAATTATTAATGCTTTAATAAAGCATCAATAATTGTCAATCAATAGTTTTATTTAAGGATTCACATCTTTTAAGTTTAATATGACAACAAAATATTTACACGGCTGTATGCAGCCTGAATATTATATAGAATAGCTTAATGCTCTTTTATTTATTTACCAGCTTCCACAGGCGGCTTCGCAGGCATCGATTGTCAATAAAATGTAGCCTGAAATCGATCCAACCATTTGGTGTCGTGTCGATCGTGAGTAATGGGTAATGGACACACGTCAACGATTTCTTTGCGCAAGCCTTTGTGGGAAGAATTTTTTGAAGTTAAACATCTTTACGCACGCATTACTTGGGGAGTAAGCTGCTGAATGCGTGACGAGAGGAAGTTGAGAGGGAGATAATTTTACTTCAGTGGCTCTATTAGATACAAGTGGGCTCCATTAGATACCAGTCGTGAAAATGTAACAAACAGACTTGGAGACCAAATAAATGAAAGCAATTACAACAACGAATTAAAATACCTAAAATATTTGAATGAATGAATGAAATACTCTTTATTGCACACCAAACAAAAATACAGTAACAAAGGAAATAAACAATAAATAAGGGTACAATGGGCGGTCTTATCGCTAAAAGCGATCTCTTCCAGACAACCTTTGGATGGACTATATAATTTATATTTTAAGCATGGATTTATAAGATTTATGACCTCAAAATGTTAATTGTGTAGCTAATAATTAGTTAAGGTTTATTCTAGCTAATAATAATCTTGAATGTTTAAATACAGTAGTAGTAAGTACAAGGTACAACTTAAACAAAATCCCCCTTTCGGTCCCTTTCATAATACGGAGCACCCTGTATGCTTATTTTTTATTTCCACTAATTTACAAAGTGCTTAACTTAGACATATTTTTCGCCAAAAGTTTTATGACACAAGGTTAAAGGCAGCTGCACACAGGGTGCGTACTCGTAGACGTGTGTTGCATGTTTCACTGCGTTGTAAATGTTGTAATGTATGGGACGGTCGGTACAGTACACGGGCGTAGCCAGGCTTTGCACCCCCCCCCCCCCCCCCTCCAAAATATAACATTAATATTTTATGCAAACATTTTTATCGCTTGCCGATTAGGTTTATGACCGATAATCAACCTTCTGGATTTTTTCACATTATTGTTAAAACCTGGCTACGCTCGTGGGACAATAAACCTACTGCGTGAAATCGGTTTATTGTATGTATGTCATACATTACAATGCAGTGGAATGTGCACGTGCACGTCTACGGGTAGGTGTGCAGCGACCTTAACATGTTAACATTATATGTATATATATATACATTATGCTTTTTTACACCGTTCACAATACCTGGGTACTTACGTAATTACCTTAGGTTACTTACGCCTATCAGTTTGGTTCATTTCTTTGGTATAAGAGTTCAACCACAGCATTTTAAACAACTTATAACTAACACGTTTCAGTTGATTAGGTAACAGTCAGGGGCAATAAGATGTATAGAAAATTGGTGAACGTCGTGAAAGGTGCGTCCACAATGAAGTCACTCTTTGTGGAGTCACATTATGCAACACGATAACACTAACATTTTATAAATTTTGCGGGCACTTGTTACTATTTGTTGAATGCTGCATCGCATCCATACCACCAATAACATTGACTAACAAAACGAAACATTGAAGCAACAATTAGAGACCGCGTTTTGCTTGATATAATGTTCACGTCAGTAAAAGCCTCCACACACAGAAGCCGTGGCCGGGCCGGAGGCGAAGGCGTGACGAACCAGGACGTGGCGTTCGCGGTGCGGATGTCTTCACATTACAGGCGCGAGAGCGGTTTCGTCGCGGAGACGTTTTGGTTCCGGAAACTTCTTGAAAATTTGCTCCCATAGAATATTCTTTCTTAGAGCATTTTTATAGTCTTTGACTCGGCAATCATACAAACAAGGATGTGGTTGCACTAGCATTATCAATTTTTCCGTACTATTTAGCGCCATAGTCAGGTCATAAGCTCAAAGTTTCGTAAATAAATACAACTTGTAACTCCGCTAGTAGCACGCCTCCGCGCCGCGACGCGCCGCGTGCGCTCTGTGAAGTAACTCCTTAAGACTAGCTGAAATACAATGCTCATACGCCACGCCTCTGCCTCGCCACGACTCCGCACCGCCACGCTCACGCCGATCGTGTGTGTCGCTGAGCCGGCCCGCCACGACCATGCACCGCTTAGCCACCGCCTTCGGTGTATGTGTAGTCGTCATATAAATTCGTATGATACAACTCGCACGCCTTCGCCTCCGGCCCGGCCACGGCTTCTGTGTGTGGAGGCTTTAAATGTTATTTCATGTTACTGTTTTGATGTAACGTTGAGCAACATTCTATAACAATGTTACAAAAAATTATTAAAATAATAATAAAAAAAAAACTTTGTTACAAATAGTACTTTTGTCTTTTATTCTATAGGTACAATATATTTTTTACAATATATTGGCTGTTTTTAAAAGTTTCGCTTAGGAACTTGGGATAACTTTTTGTTATCCATTGTTGCTCGCTAAGATTTGTCAACATTGCTCCACTAAATGTAACTTCGTTGTGGATGCACCATACGAAGGTAGGATCCAGAAATATTCACACTAAAATCAGGTTACCCTTGACACAATATCGTAAAACATTTTCTGAGACTAAAGTCGTAGGTAAAACTAATTCTTACAAAGACACAATGAGGTTCATAAGTGTAAGTAAAAACTGAATAACTATGTTAATACAATTAATTTCAATCATTATTATAAATATATTCTGCGTATGACGTCTCGCCTCGCAGTATTATTCGGAGAGGATCGCATTCACCCTGATGAAGGTTCACGAATTGAACCGAAACATTGTCGGTTGAAACACCGATAAGACGGTACGTGATAAATCCCGTATTTGTAATAATGATTAAAAATGAGATATTTAAGTAACAAGATTCGTGCGTTTTTGAGTGTTCCGAAATGGTCGGAATGCTTTCGGTAGACTCAAAAACTCACAAATCATGGTAAATATCTTGTTTTTAGTGAGAATACCTGACGCGCTTCAAGAACGTGTAAGAAATTAAAAATGTGTGGGGTAAAGTAAGTATCAGAAAATGTTTTATCACTAAGTATAAATAATTTGAGACATTTCGTTAGTAGTATGTGTATGTACATACATAACGTTATTTTCTTATTATTAAAATACAATACGTTGAATCAAAAAATCAATTACCAATTTACTATGATGATCATGAACGGGTATTTATATTGCTGGGATGCAGTTTCGTCAATTTTCTTAAGAACATTGTCGCATTAAAGTTGACTTTTCGACGACGACCGTACCGTCTGTAAGTAAGCACTCATTACTGCGACATGGTCTTTTTTAATCTTAAAAGACGAAGTTATAATTACTCTAAAATATATAGCATTTATGTACAGTGAAGATAAACTTGTATTAACTCTTAAATAAGATTTCAATTCTCTTGCATCGCAAAGTATTAAAGTAGTATATTTAATTTCTAGAAAGATAAACAAGTTATTGGATGGCACTTCTTTTCCGGTGTCTCGTATTGAAGAATAAGTATAATTATTAAGATTAAAGACAATTCAATTTTCATAGCAACTATCCGTATGTTTAACTATTTTACATCACTTTTTTGTCTTACAACTCGCACATTATAATCATGTGACTAGATTAACTACGAGATTCAGTTAATTTTTTAAGTTACACACAAAAATTTTGAGTCGAATACTTTGACCAAACAAAAGGATTGGCCTCGGTGAAAGTGACACCGTGTTAGTGAAGCAGCCGCATTAGGTATTTAGCACCACCACTTGAGTTCACCTAGGGGGATCATGGGCTAATATATTTCTCCCATATACCACTATTGTTACGAAAAATAGTTTTAATAAAATATCTTACCCAGGGTCCACCTTTTTATAGGATGATAAAATACCAATTTGTTGCAAAAAAAAACCCTAACGACTTTCTGCCATCCAGTGTAGTAGTGGTAGATGGCAGTAGGTTAGGTTTTTTTTTTGAAAGTTTTGTTCGGTATTTCGTATACTATCTGCTGACGAAACATAATATGATTCACCTGAAGTGGCCACTTTAGACTGCACCTGTCTTCTTTCTTATTTGGCCTAAGTATTTCCCAACACACTACAGTTTTAATTTTAAATCACAATATTTTGACAATCCTTCAACATTTTTACAACAATCAATCTACTTGTGAAACTTTATATTAATATTATCTAATCAAAATTTCCATTAATAATTTTGAGCATAATTGTGTGCTCTCCTAATTTGATAAATCTACCTACTATTTTACATGACTATACACGAGCTTACTAGCAATCGCCAGTGGCGTTGAATGGTACCAGGAATAGCCAATTGATCTTCTCAGGTCCTAATCGAATCTACGCAGTGTGCTCCGAATTATAGTCCCTCCGAAAGGGGGTCATTGCCTTTAGTTATGAGGGCAATGTCTGTTCTACAACTTCGAAATTTGCTTAAATTTTCAATGTTTTTCATTAAAGAATCGCTTGGTGAAAATCATTGTCTTATGTCATTTCGTAAGGAAGGTGCAAAGTCTAAAAACAGCTGACACAAAACTAAATAAATTTCGCAAACAAAAATGTTGATTTTAAATTATTATTATGAAATACGTTTATTTTCATGGACCTCACCCATCTTGGGTTAAAATACATATTTCGGAGTACACTGTATATCAAAGTTGAAATCAGTTCAGCCAATATTCTTATTTTTGAGGATTAATTACCTAGTGGTTAAATTAGATATTTGGCTGACCCGCATTCATTCTTCACTACGGAGACAAAAGAGTTCTTTAGAAACATCTCTATGCATCTTTTATATATTTCACTGCATTAACTACATTAAATTACTAATTATAACACCAATAAACGTATTTTTATCGCTTACGCTAAGACTCACTGTCATTAGATTTACCAACAACATACTGTACTTAAGTTTTTGAAAAATTGTGCATTCATTTTCGATTTACAACTACGTCTGTCCTTCACCTCAAAAGCGTACACGCATACGTATTCATCACGTCAAGGTCATAGGACGTCCACTACTGATCTTAAGGCCCCCATATACGGTACGATCGATCGTCACGATCCATCGTTTCAGACCGATCGAAACGACGAATCGGTAGTGTATGCCCAGATTGTTCATGATTTACTTAACCGATTCGTTGCGATGTCTAATTTTGCAAACTTCTAACTGTAGCGTTGAACAAAATTACCGTGACACGGCTGCCGTGCCAAGCGCCATACGATTAAATGACATGGCTCCTGTGTCTTCAGCCATGCGGAAAAGAAAACAGTGTTTTTTACCATTTTTACGTGGTTCTAAGCGTTAAACTTTTAGTTTACATTCGAAATCTAACGTGAACGGTCAGGAACGTAGTTTCAAGTGATAAAAAGTGTAAAAATAAGTGTATTTTTGGAAATGGATGGTAAGTGGCTTTTTTAATACAGGTGTGATAAACCTTTTCTACTTACATTAGTTCTAAAATTATTGTTTTGGTTTTCCTGATAAGAAATTTCAAGTATTTTAAAGTAAATTATTGCCTATTTATTGTTTAAGAATTACGGCGTAAAAGAAAATATATTCCCGAGACAGAAATTGAAACTCAACGCGACGACGATGACCAAATATTAGAGCAAAATTTGCAAACATATTCACAACACTGGGAAAACTCAGAACACTTGAAATCTATACATGAGGATACTTCAACGTGCATAAAAAAACAGATGGTGGACAGATCAACGTGTTTAGAAAATAATATGGTGGACAGTTCAAAGTGCATAGAAAAAACTAAGGATGATGAGCGTCATGTTCCAACTGTATTGGATATACATGGATGTAAATATTTTGGCCAGTTAGTTTTGGCCAACGTATGTGTGTTTACATAATAGCTCCTCAGTTAAACCCACGCTGGTATAAAAATTATCAACATACAAGGAATGGCCTTTTTCAATATACTTTTGCATAAGCAAATGAACCACTTTTTTAATATGATTTATACCGCCGACTTGCACATCCTGGGAGCCTGCGTACACGTGAATATTTAAAATAATTCCGTTGGCATCGGCTAAAATGTATAATTTAATTCCGTATTTATGTGTTTTTCCTTTATTGTATTGACGGAAGAAAAGTCTTCCTTTCCACAGAATAAGAGACTCATCGATTGTTAGCTCTCTTAATGGATAATATACTGAATTAACCGTGTCGTTGAATAAATCAATTAAAGATTTAATTTTAAATATACTCTCTGGTCTTTCATTATTCTGAACATTTAAGGCTCTTAAAATTAAAAAAAACCTGTCCCTCGACATAAATATATGTGGACTTAAGCGGAACAGATAATGAGTGGACCAATAATCTACCATTCTATTGAGTTTTATTGTTCCCATCAGCAACAGTATGCCTAGAAATGTTTTAAATTCGGTGACACTTGCATCGGTCCATTGTCTAAATCGAGCTCGAGAAGTAGTCGCTGCTGCTTTCAGTCTGTTGCCGTACTTATTTGTACAATCCAATATTAAATTCATGAATTGGGTATTCAAAAATAAAACGAAATAGTCCAAAGGACTTTGGACGTGTACATCATGTGGCGACAATATACCACTGGTTCCGATATTCCAATATTCTGATTAGTTTCTGACATCCTATTTCGGTAGCGGTAATTGTCTTTTGCGCTAAGATTCTCCTAAAATGTTAAAAAAATGTTCTCTCAAATCGTTCACATTTCTAATACAAAAATAAGCGATTTTTTAATATTATTTATTTCAATTATATTATTATACAAAAATCATCATCATCATTAAAATTTTCAAAAAGGTTGGTGACCCCTATTTTTTAAAAAACAATACAATATCCAGAAACGAATGCTACAAGCTTGATTAACGTTAAAAATAAAAAAGTTTTGTTCTGGGGTAGATCTCCCTAAAACTTAATTTGAAGGAATTACCATCGATTTCAAAATGGCACGGCTCACGTGCCTAACGCCACACGCAAAAGAAAATGATGACACGGCTGCCGTGCCATCCGCAATGAATCGGTTAATCGAAGACGATATAAATAATAATAAATAAATAAATATTGCAGGACATTTCACACAGCGCTATCTAGTCCCAAACTAAGCAGAGCTTGTACTATGGGAACCAGATAACTGATAGAATACTTATATGTATACTTTTTTTTGTGAATACATACTTATAATAAATAGAAAAACACCCAGACACGGAACAAATATCTGTAGATCATGCAAACATTTGTTCCGCGGCGGGAATTGAACCCGCTACCTCCTGCGTCTCAGCCGGCTATACGCCCACTGCGCCACGGAGGCAATCTATCGGTGATCGCAACAAAAACCCATGCAATCATGAATATCGTAACGATGAATCGACAGTGTAGGCTTTTTGCGATCAACGATTCTATTTTTTTTTTTAAATCCTCCGTCGTCCGAGACACGTTCTCGGAGACCCGGATGACGAAATCACCTCTGCTAATGCGGAAGGTGAGTCATCTATATCAGACAGAGCAAACACTTCACAGAAACACCGACCTCGCCGGCGAGGTCGACGAGTCCCTTCAGTCGCCGCCTATACGAGGTACAGACACGTACCCGGGCGTTTCTCTCCTATCCCCACCCCGGCAACAGCCCAAGCCGAGGCTCGTACCTTAGTGGTGCCCTTGCGCTAGTTGCCTAAAAAACTTACTGGGCTGAGCGCCATCTGCGCTCGCCAAAAGTTCGGTTAAGCTGTCACGGCCTCAGAGGCCAACAGCGAGATTAGTCCATTCGAAAAAAAAAAAAAAAAAAGATTCTATTTTTGTCTCAGTGTGCCGCCGGCCGCCGCACGCGCCGCTGCGCCGTATGCCTTGGCTACGCGTTACGTAGGTACACACTCGACAAGCGAAACAATAAAAATGACTACATGGATTAATGATCATTTAATTGAATTTATTTAATTATTCAGAGAGCAAGAGCCTTTATGGAAAACTAAACATAATCCCAATAGATTATCATAATACCTAGACCCTCGTGATTACTGACAGCTTGTCTCATGTTTGTATTGCGCTTCTGTATTTTAGGTGATACTAGTTTTAATAATTTTAGATACGTAGGTTCCGTCATTCTCATGATTCTTTTAAAATATTTACATGCGAATACTGATTTCGCTTTATAGCCATTTCTTAACCCACGCTTTTCTAGGTTTTCTTTCCTTCTGTAACCTAATCAAAGTAAATGATCGATCGTAACGACCAATCGTTTCGTGAATGAGCGGCACTTTTGAAGCGATTGATCGTTACGATTTTCGTCAGATGGATCGAAACGATCGATCGTACCGTATATACCGGCCTTTAGCCGTCATATTTACGTATTTTACGTTTTAGAATTATCATTTTGGGCTTCCAAAACTACACATAAAATACATCCAGGGAAACTTACGGTAATTCGAAAGCTTAGGATTTATTGTAATTTCAGTAAAATTCCAGCTAAATGGATGTTTACAAGGTCTCATCTTCGCCCCCTCCTCGCGACTTGCTGTCCAGCCTCAGTTCAGCCAGTCGCTGTCTCATGCTGTTTGGCCTGTTAAACCTGTTAATGGAAATACCAAAATTAATAATCAACTATGAAATATTCAAATTGGACCATCTTGGCGCTGGGGGGGGGGGAGGGGGGGGGGCTTTTACCCAGCGTGGGACACAGAGGGCTAAAAATAATAATAATAATGAATATCGTATCTCATCTCTCCCATAGCCCAGCATCCATTTTATTAGCATTACTCTGACAATAACCTGTACTCATAGTCCATTAATGCAATAGTTTAACCATCTGTCCCACCTCCATCTTGCAATATATGAACTTTATAATACATAAGATAAGACCAATGATAGCAGGCCTCTTTCTCGTCGGCTCCGGTAATGCCTATGTTAAAGGTCTAGGCTTAGTGCCTGTGTTGTAAAATAAATACTTGGGTTAATAATGAAATATTAAAAATTGACAAGATATCTTTGAAAAGCTTGGCATCGGTTATTAAGAACGACACCTGTCTTTTCATATAAACTTTATAATGATAAGATTAGCCTAAAAGCTCATTACATCCTTTCACATAACTGGTGATTCCAAAAAGCACACACACACTGCAGTCTCTGTAGTACAAGAGACTGCAGAGTCTTATGAAGATACCTATCAGTAGAAAACAGAAAAAGAAAAACTGAAAATAAGACAATTGTATCACATTTGTTTTACTTCTTAGAAATACCACTTGCCATTGAATACATACATGAAATATTAGGATTTCATTATGTGTTTATGGCGGATGCACCCAGTTAATGTCTAAATACTCATCTAACTAAAGTGCCTATAATATAATTGGTAGTTACCTATCAGGGAAGTAAGAGCTGACGACTTGGTCAGCGGATACGGATTGGCGCTGGTAGGTGCCCGCGCTAAGGTTGCTCTGAGGGATGCGATAGATTCGCACGCAGCGCCCGCTGTTCTCTGGTAGCACTGAAATATATTGCTTAAATTAAAAGATACAAGAATTTGACCAGCCTAAGGGTGGCTTTCCATCAGGGCTGTGCGAAGAAGCTAAGCGGTGAGCGAAGAAAAAATCCATCAATCATAGCTGGATTATGCGAGGTTAGGCAGATGAAGCAATTCTATTGTTGGGTTTGACACACATCCATGGCTTATCCTAGGCAGCCTAAACCCAAGAAAGTCTCCTATAGATCTGGTAACTCCCATACAATTTATGGATATCAATTTGATTTGATGTCATCTGTAGGTACACGAGACTTTTCTCAGAGATCGCAATCTGAGACTTCGAGAGCATCGGCGTTGCTCAATTTAAGCTGCATATTAAAAAAAATAAGATGTAACAATCAGACAGACGAGTTACTCGAATCTATAATATTGGTAAGTATAGCACAAAAATTTCGGCAAACTGGGTCAACGATATAGTAAAAGTCAGTCAGTGGTCAGAACAGCGTAAGACACATGCAAATGGCGACAACGAAGAGAAATCTATAAGTGCTGACGATGACGATGGTGATGTTGGATAAAACATGCAGGGTGAAAATCTTGTATTTGTCTGCGAACCTTGTGGGGACGAGGGTGGCGAGACTGGTGCCATTCTTTGCAAAGGCGGCCTCATGTTGTCCTGCTCCGATGATATGGAGCTGCTTCTGCTTGACGCGGAGTTGTTCTCAGAAGTTATGCGGTTATTACAGTTCTCACCCCTGATTCAGAAAATTAGTTTTAATTATAATAATTAATTATAATAATGTTGTTGTTTCTCCTTTTAATCTGTTTAGATTAAAAGGAGAAACAACAACATTCTGACAACATTTAGCTAAATTTTCGTAGTTTTTAGAGAAAAGTCATAGAGGGCATTAGAGGGTGCTCGGAAAAAGGGGATGATTCTTCCCAAGATAATAAACAAGATTTCATAAAAATTTAATTTCAACATATTTATAAGTAGTCGAACAAACATTGTTCTCATAAGTAAGGTCAATTAACCCCCCTCTTTCGGGTTAACGCACATATTGCAGCACCCTGTACCTAGTTCTACTCTGTACCTTTTGCATCTTACCTAACTTTATCTACTAAGTATTGATTATTGGGTAACAGCTTTCATCCAACGGCTTGGTTGACCTGGGATTGTTTGAGCCGGTCTGCCCCCGTATGTATCGGGGATGTGAAAAAATAACAGAAGGTTGATTGTCGGCTTCGATCAACAATACAACTAGATTACGGGTCATAAACAAAATCAAAGCTTAATGCTGTCCGCGTAAACATATAAATATACAGCTACATTCGTTTACCAATAGAATGAGACAAAATATTTAAATTCTACCTAATCACAACCTTGTAATAAAGTCACAAATCTTTTAAATGTTACGATCATTCGTCGCAAAAAAACAATCAAAGTAATAAATTACACCTATCACTTAAAAATGAAGACGTAGGTCATGTAACATTTATTGTGAACTCAACCAAAAGCAATAAATAAAGTACTTTTTCCTGTTATTGTCTTGCGAGCTACATCGTTTTATTTCGTTTCTGTTTGCTATTGGCGTCTATTGGCCCAACGCTGTATCACACATTTGACGTTGGCCAAACATTCTTAGCGGTGTTTATAATTTTGTTTAATTATTTTGTTAAATTTAATATTGTTAAAAAATTTATATTAATCGTCAGTTTAAAGCTTAAAATATAACTTATTGCACATGTACTTACCGAAAGTAAGACACTCCGGCTGATAAATTGCTTTTCCGGGCATTATTATTGCAACTTTTATATGCGCATTGAGGCATTGTGGTACGTGTTGACGTTGGCTGTGTTTCAACCTGCCTAAACAAAATAAGAGCTCACGCCGCGAGTGAGCTGTTATTTACCGAGACGGATTTTTTGCGCCGATCCTTTATCTAGGTGTATTGTTGATCGAAGATTGTCGGTCATAAACCTAATCGGCAAGCGATAAAAATGCCGTGGGGGGTGGGGGGGGGGGGGGGGCTGATATTATACTGGAATGAAATAGGAGGCCTTGCTTACTTGTTTTCATTATTCTCGTCCTCATCTACGGAGTATGGTCCGCTTTGCTTGCTCATCTGCCTCATCAGCTCATAGTCGTGTAAACTCAGGCATGGGTCTATCTCTCGACCCAGTGGGATGTACTCTGGAGCACACGCCACGTAGAATATATCCTAAAGGTATTAAAAAGATATACGTTTATTAACACAACGAATATACACGTTAAAAATGCACGTTCTCATGAGTTTGTAAGGAACATTGTCAAAAAATTAGACACTTCCTAAATGAAACGTGTCGTTCGCGGTTTTCATAGTTCAAAGAAACCGGGCATTAGTCTGTTATACGTCTAACGCCCCAAAGAGGTCTATAATTTTATGATAGGTGAGCATTATAAACACACCTTTACCCAATTAGGGTAAAGGTGTCGGATCCAATTAGTGGGGTAAACATAAAATAGATACAGTACCTACCAGTTTTTATGGAAGGTAATGCCTACTCGTAAGGTCTACTCTTCGAAGAGACGACAAGGCTCTGCGTGTTTTCAAGGTCTGCGACGTACAACGTACGTCGCTTAATATAAACTCAGGGGGAGTTCGGTATAGAACCATCTAGCAAGGGCCTTTCATTTGGGAGCTTCGATGTTACAGAAAGACAAAGGCTTCAATTGTTTAACGTCGGGAGTAATTGTTCACTTACTTTTCGCCCACAAAGCAGCTTCAGTCCCGGAATGCACGCAGCGTGCACTAGTGACCCATTTGCAACCAAACGTATTTCCAATAGGTCTTCAGCAAAAGCCATTATGTATGGGAACGCGCACACTGAAATGGAAATATTTAACGACATTTTGAGTACCTGCTTCGAAAAAGCCATAAATAGATAAGACATAATCAATGAAGGAATAAGTTAATGGTGTATGCAACCCTCTCTCGTCTTATCCGAAGATTGTGTGATAGCAACAAACATTCAATAATTTATACAACATCGAGACGGAACAGGCGAATGGCCCACCTAATGTTGTCGATTTCTCTATCTCTAAGGCTTAATATTTTTTCCAGTGACCCACTTAAGCTTACATTTTTTTTTTATTTCTTTTTAACTGTTTTGTCTAGCTTGTAAGGAATAACTAATTTTTATTGATTGAGCGAAGCGAGATCTCCAAATCAACTTTGGCAAATCGGCGTTGTATGTTTGTTTGTCTGAGGATAACTTTCGAAGCGTTTATCCGATCATCGTGAAATTTGGTATATAGGTAGGTAATGATGGCACAATTTTGGTGTGACTCAATGAGCTAAAAATTTTGGGGGGTTGTTTAGATATTGGGGTTCAAGAGGGGTAAAAAAATGAAAATGAGACTATTAGGCCAAGTGAGACGTCAAATGAAAAGTCTTCATTAGTACATTTCGACCCCGTTTTTATTGTTAGTAAAGTTTTTGATTGATTGTTTATGAGTTATTAACCATTATAAAAACGAAACTGACAAAATACACAGGGTACACCAGTGACCCCACAGTGCTGTAATTTGGTATGCATGTAGCTTACGTATCACAAATAAAGGCAAAAGTTTGAAATCCAGAATAACTGCAATTTGTACCCCAAAAAAGAGTAACCAATAACATGAACTCCCGTTCCCTGTAATTTGAATGAAACGGTAGGTCAACTTAGATGCTTATTATTTCGTGGCACTATTTCAATAGTCAAAGATTACAAATAATAATAATATTATGTTTTTATGGGAGACTCGCGAGATCTCAGTTCGGGGCGAACCAATAGTTAATTCATTCATTTCAATTAAACACACGCCCTGTATCTATCATGATGCTGCATGAATTTTATTCCCTAAAGAATCTGATTAACGTAACACCAAGTATTCTTACCGACAGCAGCTGGTACAGTAGTCCAATGAAAATCGTACTCTCCATCGCTTTCCAATCCTTTACTTGTTAGTCTTTCAAAGTGGCACGTGTCTAAAAACAAAATAAAGATAGATTGTTGACAAAGTTCTACTATTATAACCAAAAAAGTGCCAGAAGTGAACGAATAAGAAGAATAACTGATCAAGAGAGCTATATTTGACGACCTCCGTGGCGCAGTGAGCGTATAGCCGGCTGTGACGCAGGAGGTAGCAGGTTCGATTCCCGCTGCGGGACAAATGTTTGCATGATCTACAAATATTTGTTCCAGATCTGGATGTTTTTCTATATATTATAAGTATGTATTTACAAAAAAAAAGTATATCAAGTTCTATCAGTTATCTGGTTCCCGTAGTACAAGCTCTGCTTAGTTGGGGCTAGATAGCGCTGTGTGAAATGTCCACCAATATTTATTTATATACAAAGTTTTAGGATTCGTTAATAGATTCTTCTTATAAATACTTGATTCAATGTTTTTAAAATCAACTTCCATATCGAATAAATTCCTAATTGGTAGTATAATAACTAATAAGGCATAGGTATTAATAGTCCATTGTTATACAAGGGCTGTAAGCGATCTATTGTAGGTACACCCGAGATTATTTCTAATCGAAGTTGTCATTAAAACATAATTTTTCATCATGAATGCGAGGAAATTATAAAAGTCTTTGTAACAGTTTGTTGCTAAAAAGAAAATTTGCGTTCCGGGTATCCATTGCTTCATTTCACTACTGGACTATGGCCATTAATAGAAATAAGGATGTGTTATGGAGGCTTTATTGCATTGTAGGATATTAGGAAAGTCGTCTCTTTCATTTTAAAATGAAATAAGGAGTTCTCATGGAGGTTGTACTTAATTTTAGCATTTATGAATGCAATGAGCATCATTCTCTACCTTAGTGCTACCTACGATAATGTACTAATGTTACTTAGAATTAGGCCTACTATTAAACTTACCTAGCTTTATTTAGTACTTATTGTACCTACCAACTTATGTTAGCATAAGAGGTGTGTGTGTAAATAAATGCCCTTTTATTTTTATTTTTTATTTATTTTATTCTATTTTCAAATTTACTCGCATAATCGCGTTTATGGAGCCGATTTCGAGTTACAATGACCATCTTTCAGAGCATTAGTGATGAAAAATATATTTTCACATCACCTGCTTGACAATGTCAAATTATATGTCATGTGAACCTCACCGAAAACAGGTGAATAAATCCCTGCGGCTGAGCCGGGAGTAAAGTTGTACTGAATTTCATTATGCCGTCGCGGGCATAATGTGATTTGAATTTGGAACCTTATCTGTATTAAAATTTGAACCAAAGAGACCCACACTATAAGAACTTATTCGTAAATCGAACTAACCTCTGCACAGAATGCACCCACCTGGATTTGGTTATTATTGTCTGCATCTTGGGCGTGCTTACAGAAGTCTCTGCACTCAGGATTCTAGTAACTCTCTCGCTCCGCTCGTAAGTTATCTCTAAAATCCTTCGTTACGTTATGGATTCAATATAGCGCCCGTGACGCAAGACACTGCTTTATACCCTCGTTTAATAATCTACTATTTTATAGTCCAGTTTTCTCTCTAATATATGTATAATGGATGGATCTCGAGACCCATTGTCATCTTTAGCTGGTCTATAGTAGGTATCTCGAATATATATAGTGATCTCCAATCTCGAGATCCAATGCCGGTTCAACTTACGATTATAACATAATACTATTTGGCCGTCCCTCTCGTCTCCAATGCGCAATGCGTTAACCAGAGTTCCACGTCGCACTCCGCTATCCTCGGATTCAGCTCGCTTTACCACCTGCAGAAAACAACACATTACATTCTAATGTTTGTATACCTTGTTGTTGTTTGTTCCTTGGTATACCTACCATGGAAAGTTTCTAAGCAGTCACAACAAGAAATATTAAGCTAAAGAGTGTTTTTAAACGTGTTAAATTCTCCTAACGTGTTTATAGTTTACAGCAACTTGCGAACTCTTTATTTTCTAAAAATATATCTACTGAACACCAAAGATTTTATTACTGTATTTTTTGCAGGTTTTTCCACATGACACAAAGAGAAACTCGAAGATAATATTTACTAGCATTAAGTTCGCATTTGTACAGATATTTTTGTGCAATTAAGAGTTTTCAATCAATCAATCAAAATCTATATTGACGCGTTGGAAGATTTACCCGAAAATCTGCATTTCCCCTCCGTTGAATTCGTGTAAGTATTACAATTTACAATTCGGTCGGTGGATCTATCTAGAATATATAGAATCTAGACGTGGGACCACAGGTCGTAATTTATCTACCGCGCTGTAAAACGGCTATCTGCACGATTGCCTTGGTCCGCCGACCGTACCGTACATTAACTTTTTGTATGTACCTGTCCATTACTAGATTCTAACACCTCCCAATGATGCTTGTACCCAACCACCATTATCCCAACTTCACCATCCATTAACTTGATTAGCACTGGTGTTTCACTGAGTTGAATATCCTGAAACAGAAGAACTTGTTCATTGACCTTCGACTACCTTCGACACAAGAACCGTTTGTTCTCAAGAAACAAGAGCGATTGTGTTTTTAATTTGTGTACATACCTTGATATGTGTGTACTCGAATCCCATTTCATTATCAGTCTTTGATTCTTCAAGCATCAGCATCACACGCCTCCCAATTGCTAGAGCTAATATTGTTTTACCTCCTTCTCCTTAAACAAAATAAAATGCATGCTATTTTCTGAACTCATATATAGATAAAAATCATCTAGCAGGAAGGATATCTGAGTTATAAATCAAGCTAGAACAAATGACATTTTTTTGCTGTAGGTCGTAAAAGTTACAGAAAAAGTAAACAAGGTCAACCTGAAGATCTTTGAATTCATCTTGTCACGATTTCTGGTAGTAGGTAAGATATCTAACTTTACTGTGCTTTTATTGCAACGAAAGGAATACAAGGTCCGCAGTCGTAGATCATAAGTACGTGACTCTTGCTGTTATTGGTCTAAGTTGAAGCTAATACCAAACATTATATAGTTCGACTTGACATTTACATTGAAACTCGAAAACGTCTCGTACTCTATACCATGTAAGAACTATCATCATCATCAAAATCGCTATAAGACGATCTAGGTCTCTCTGAAAGATTTCCAGAGCAACCGATATTGTTGGGCTGAATCTAACGACTCCCAGCAACTTTTATATTCCATGTAGTGGGGAGACATTCTTCATGCTGCACTTTCCAATACATCGTCTCCACTCGAGGCCATTTTTGCCCTAATGGCCGTGAGTTCTTCGAGATATGTGCCCCGCCAACTATCTATGCTAGTGACATTTTAAAAGGAGAAAAATACTACTAAGTGACTAACCGTTCTCCAACAAGTCAAAGTAATGCGCAGTCTTAGTCCTTGGCAGCCTCGCATGTTTGCAGTCTTGGAGTGGCCTCATGGCCCACGCTCCAGCACATAGTTCCTGTATCGGCAAGGCGTACAGGCCGGCTCCCCCCGCGCCCCCCGTCGTAGATCCTCCGCCGACGGTCACTCTAGGCCCGACTCTGAAGAAACCAGCTCGTTCGCCCACTCTGGCTGCTCGCACGCAACCTTCCCATCGAAGAACCACTCGCGTTGTACCACTTTCTGGAAGATAATGTAGGAAGGTTATGTTGAATACCGTTTGAGCAATGACTTTAAAAAGGCGGTAGGCGAAAAGTGGATGAGAAGAGCCGAAGACCGGGCTCAGTGGCGCGTATTGGGAGAGGTCTATGTCCAGAAGTGGTCTAATGTGGGCTGATGATGATCATGAAATATTTACGAAATAAATGAATGGTTCTGCTTTATTAATCAGATTTTTATTTTGATTCCTCAAAATACCAGTAAGTATTTCGATGAAAAGTAAAAAAACAACTATACAATGAACCCACAGATCGATACAACCCCAGATTGATATGTAATTTACTCTGAATGAACTAGTGGTAACTGTGGACAGTGTTACCTTCTAATATATACGTATTGGATGTTGTGGACAACAGAAGACGCCCTTCAGTCATTTGCTCGGCACAGATAGGTGTGGCGGGAAGTGGAGCAGAGCGCCACACTCGACCTTCCCACGGAGCTCGCCGAGAACCGCCACAGCCTACAAAATAAGAAAATCTTTTGCATTGAATAGAAAGAAACAATTGCATGAATGAATAGTGTTCCGGTGAATGTTTCCAATTATAAATAATATTTTTTGTCTTTTTATTTCAGCAAAAATGATGATGTATTTCATCTGTAAAAACATTTTATACTCGACTTAATTGATCTATACATTGGTTTATATCTTTCATAGCTAGCGTAATTTTTTTCCATAGTTCTAACAATAAATGAACTATAGTGCTTTATAAATATTATATTCGCTTCGCTTTACTGCTCTTTTTTCCAATGTATCTTGCGTTGGCTCCAAAGAACCTAGCAAGACTTCTTACCCATAGACACCAAGCTGGTCGGCGCATCTCCTCGCAGTACTGCGTCTAGCTTCAGCGCCTGTCCCACGTGAAGGAACCGTTCAGTTCGAGCTGCCCCGGCACCGCCTGCTCCCGCACCCCCTGACCAGACGTCTGACAGAGCTCTTCGTGACAGCATTGGCTATGAAGGTAAACAAGTTTAACTCAGGTTACACTGTCCAGCAACGAGTATCTGGCTAAGATTTTTGAAATGAAGAAAAGGAAAATGAATAATGAAGAAATTCATCGTCGTCATCATCATCCACAGCCCGACTTCACCCACTGCTGGATATAGGCCTCCTTAAGTTTGTGCCATCCGCCACGATTCTGATCTAGTATCACCGATTGACGGCCATTACAGGTTACATTAACCATACTAAATTCGAATGTCTTTCCATATAGGTATTCGAGCTAGCTTAACTGGCTGGCCAGTAAAATCTGCACGTTAAGATCACAAAGAGCCAAGTAAAACTGTTCGAGGATCGTGTGATCATAATTCAATCACGTTGAGGCTCTATTGACTGTAGTTCGTCATTATTGCTTACTAGTGATTGCTCGCGGCTTCTTTCGCTTAGTAACTGGGTATAAAGTAGTATTAAATGTTCTTAGTTACATCATCATCATGGGCCTTTATGTCATCATCATAAACAATGATATAAGCAAGCGTCAAATTAGATAAGAGAGGCACTTTCTTTCGTGGCTGATATTACCTATTCGGGAGCGATAGCCATAGCCTCGACCGGACTTTTAAGACTCAGTTAACATTAAAAGATATTAATTTACTTCGAGGATATGAAATTAATTCAGTTCACTTTCTGTTAAATAACGTTTGTTTATTTAAATTAAAGTGTTCACAGATCTCTCGCGCTTGTATTAGCAAGTATATACGAAAGGAAAGAAATCCATTATTGTAAGATTTTATGGGCCATTGAAGTTGTTCCGAACCTTATTTATACGTATATAGTATATATTCGTATACGTTTTGGTATACATACGTATATTGTGTTCATAGTATATAGGATAGAGAAAGACAATAGCAGTGTTAATTTCTCGACAAATGTAGTTTCAATACTCTTGCAAAATCCTATATCATCCACGCTCCACGAATTCAAATGAAGGCAGTTTCAAAGTTTAGTCGTAGCTAATCACATAAGCTAGGCTCATAGCTATAGGTATCTCTACGCTTCGTATAAGTTTTCAAACGCGACCTTAATTTCTGCAATGCAATATTTCAGTTCTGCGAACCAATATCACAGACTGCTTTGGCAGAGAACTAATTAAGGTACCGGAATCCTATTAACCAAGTTGACGGAATGCGAAATGTTACGAACTCACCACTTTATGATCGGAGCAGTGCTCAGCATATATGTCCCGTATTAGTGTGTCGAGCGTCCTTTGTCGCTTGAGAGCGAATGTCGGCGTTTGAAACGCTGCTTTCTCTCCGTTCATAAGTTTTACCTGAAAATAGAACAGGTTATTTTTGCGCCCGTTCATTTCCGCTTGTCAAATTGAATTTCTGGCTATGACAGAAACGATTTGTGGAGGCTTTTTTGATGGGTTAGATGAAATTTGGTAAACCGCACTGGAAAAAGAATTAAGTAAAATGCAATAATTTTATTTTCTTGATGTTATGCTATGGACACCAATCTAGGAATATCTTCTAAATAAATAATTCTACTCATTACGTAAGATGGTATATGCTAATAAGTAAGGGCTTTACGAGACAACTTCAGTAATCCTTTAATCCCAGCAGTGAATGCATGCTTACTATAAACCCTTAATGTAAGATGCTACCAAAATGCTACTAAAACCTTGGCCTATAAATTAAATCTAAGCCGGTAGTATAGGTGCTCCTACAAGTTTGAATGAACTCTCTGACCTTAAATTGAAGTGAAATATTACCAGTAGGAATTCCCTGAAGAGCTGTGGATCGTTGAAGACAGGCGGGCACGGCAGTGAAGGCCCGAAGGGAGGCACTGTGTCATCGCTGTACACACTTAATCGGTACCCCTCGCCTTCTACCTCTGATACTACTGCGAATATGTCTGATGGATTATTTTAAGAAAATCTTATAACGTCTAGTAGGAACCTTGGAACCCTACACTCATACTAATATTATAAATTCGAAAGTAACTCCGTCTCTCTATCTCTCAGTCTCTCTGTGTGTTTGTTACGTTTTTACGACTAAACGGCTAAACTGATTTCGATGAAATTTGGTACATAGATTATGGCCAGGATTGGGACATAGGCTACTTTTTACCCGACTGCGCAAAAGGAGGGTAATGTTTTTATTGAAAAGAAGCCGCGGGCGGGCCAGCTAGTATTACTATAATTAGATTGTCCGACAGAAATACGTTGCCCCGAATGGCTTTCACATTTGCCTCTTTTTTACAGCTAGAACTTCGCAGTATCTCTTTCAAAGGACACCTTTTTTATTCGCGTACAGAAATAGTTTCATATTCTCTTGGAAATGAGTGCGCAAATGGCTTTTTAAATTAATCTATTCCAGTATTTCGAATTAAGATTTGACCTACTTTTTAAATAAAAATCCGATGTAAACATACGAGTACTTGTTACGCGAATACAAATCCCAGACCCTATTGTCGACATTATAACAATGTGCAAATAAAAGGATACGCGTGAAGTGACTCTTGACACATTGCGGGTTGAAGGTATTGTGAACGGAGTCGTCGGTGAATACAATGTTCACAATGTCATTACCAATGTGCCGTTTCCTCTCCAACTGTCGAACAAAACATTCAATACAGACACAAAGAAAACACAGATCAAAAAGACGAAGAAAATGAATGAAATCTACAGAGAAAATCCCGGTCATATCGACGCTTCGGTTGTAAAACGCTGTTAAAACTAGCGTCTTTCGAGGCAGCTGAAAAAAGGCAATCGATACCATTCTAAAGCGACGAATGGCGTCGTCGATAAAAAATAAGGAGTTGTTCACGATGGATTCTTTCGTATGGTCGACCCTTACCCCAAGTTACCCAATTAAATCAGGTAACTTTTGCCATTTATAGTTTACAAACATTTACTAGCAGGAAATCATGTTGGATTTAAGATTGTGTAATAACTCTAACCTGTTGCTTATTATCTTTTGAAAAAGGTAGCATTGTCGAGACGTGGAACATTATTTCGTGGCCTTGGTGCATCGTGTAAATGGAATTGCTGCCTGTCATGTCACCTAGAAAACAAATACAATTCAGATCAAGAAAGATATGAAAGTATTCGCAAATTGTGTTTACGGTTTATGATTTCTGTTGTCGTTTATTAAAAAATATGGCACTTATTTTACCTTTGACGTCGAGTCCGCCTCTAAAGCGATTCCATCCTCGTAATCGAATTTTGTCTCCCAGAAGTGAAATAAATCGGTCCCATTTCTCGTCGCCCTTCTCTGAAAGATTTCGATACGTTTAAAAGCCTATACAATCCTCGTCTGATATTTAAGGTAAAATGCTTAATGGGGGGATCCCTCCCGCTCTTACCATTTGAAAGCATTTCATCATCAGTCTTCTGGCAGGGTTTCATTAGCATAACTCCGATCTTGAAGTTCACCGAGCCTTCTTGTTCCTCCAGAAGGAGGACATCCTTTTGTAATTCAGCGCACGTGATCTAATTGACAGAATTATCTTAGAAACGGTTAGGGATTAGATATTACATTAGCTTTTGACTTCACTGTAATGTTAAGTGTGTATAACACTCATCCCAACTCATCCAATAACCCGATTTATGGGCCTATTTCATTTGGTTTGTTATGATGTAACGTGTGACTGTGATTATTGAAGAGTTCATATTTACGTGGGTCACACTGAAAGATTTAAAACATAAAATACGAAAAGATGTAGAAGCCTGTTCATATTTTTATTGCTTTTCGAAGTAGTCCGTTCCTTTCTAAGCACCGTTGCATGCAATGAAACCATTGACTGAAGCAGTGGTCCCACTCTTCTTTAGGGATCTCTTCCACGCCTTTTTCTAACGCAGCCACGGCATCTTCAGGGTTCGTAAAACGAATTTCCTCTAAGTACAAAGCTTTCTGACGCCTAAATGATTATGTAAGACTTTTTGTACTTAACTCTTACCAATGCCTAAAGCTGCCCGAATCTGTTGATATGTCATCCTTCTATCAGCTTCTATTTCCTCTTTTATTCTTCAATTTTCTTCAGTAGTCACCGTAGAAGGACGTCCTTCTCGCGAATCAACAGTGCGTTTACTTCGATCACGTTTAAACTCATTAAACCAGTTACAAACTGGCACGGGATGGGGCTTCGTCATGAAATGCTAATTGAAATACCTATATCGCAACATTGGTGTTGAGTAAGACCGCAACGAAGTCGTAATAAATCATTGGGCGAAAATTTTCTCTAGTCAAATCCATTTCGATGCCAATTTGTAAAAACAAACGACATATCGTTACACATCTACAGATTCCCAAAGAGTTCTTAATTCTAAGTTTAAATACATTTTTCATCGGCTGCTTTTTTTACTGGCCTATTCTAAAAACTTTCAGTGTCACCCTCGTATATGCTGAAATCCTAGCAAATAATTATATGTATCCAACAAGGCTGTTTGTGAATTCTTACCTCTCTAGGCATTTTATCTACGCGTTCTATAGCTGAAAATTGTGCCAAAATCTGTTTGACCGTAGGCCTTGTTGGCGTTTGGCCTCCGCCGCCTGCCCAAGCGCTGGGTGGCAAATATATTTTGTGAGCGCCCTGAAACAATCCAAAAGATCTGAATTTATAGCCGCTACTGAATATTATTGTATCATATCACATGGTTGCACATGATATTTGCTTGTGCACGCTACATGCACAAGAAGCTTTGGTAAAGCATCGAAATCGTGGAAATTCCAAAGTAAATTTAATTACGTTTTATTAAACTTGTTGTCTAACTAATAGACAAAGTGAAATGATTTCCCAAACAACTCAAGCAGATCTAATTAGCTATAAAAGTCTATACCAAACAGTATTCAAGAGCAATATTTGAAAATTGCGGCTACAAATAGCTTCAATTTGAAAGTACGTTTCTAAGCACTTAGAAGCGAGACGAATTGAATTATTTAAGCCAATTTATCATTGTATTCGTTTCTCATAGATTATATAATAGATTAGATAATTCTTTATTACACAAAATAAAACAATGCAAATAAAAAATAACAACGTAAATCTATGAATACAGTTGGCGGTCTTATCGCTAAGTAGCGATCTCTACCAGACCACGTTTGAATGGAATGGACTGTGTGGGCATTACCTGGGGTGTAATGGTGTACCTAACGTACTCGTACTACATGTACATACATACATATATACTAATACTAAAGATATAGAAATAAAAATAAATAAAATGACATAAATGAATAAACCCAAATAATAATTACTCATAAGAATGTACATATATGTACATACTTATGCTTATTTAAGAAACATATTAATTAATAATAAAGCCATAGATATTTAGCGACAAATACTCAGATAGTGTTCTCTGGCAAGTGACTTACCATTTTATTGAATAGTATGGCTCGTAGAAGTCCAGCTCCGCCTTCTTGCACTACGCTTAAGAGATAGGGTTCTCTGGAGCCATCTACTCCTATGTAATTCTGATGCACTGTAACAAAAATCAGGTACACATTGGTTTAGAACTTAGGCATTTCTATATTATTAATCAGATTCAGCTCGATAAGACCCTGCCCTCCGAACTAGTTTGAGACTGTATCTCGTCGGGCAGTGCACTACCTCTCGCTCGAACTCCCACTAAGGAGAAGAGTACTAAATATAGGTTTTACATCTGTGATGTAGGCAAAACCAATATGGTGATAATATGGTAAACATTTTCTCATATTATTAGGGGGTATTTAGCGTGACATGAATTACATAATATGCAGTGCATGTCACCCCAAATAGTAATATTTCTAGTTACATAGCTGGTTAATATTGCTCAGTATATTATGTAAAAAAGTTAGATAATGGCATGTTACTATGATATTTAACTACTGTATACTTGGGCACTGTCTCAGAGTATTTTAAAATCTAAGAATAAACCTGGGTTGGTTGCTTTTGTTAGCTAACTGTTAACTAGCTAAAGGCCGATTAACATCAGATGAGCGAATGCTCATTCTATCCCCACTCTATCAAACTATTTTAGTGTAAACAGACGTAGAGCATTATTTCGTTGTTTTGTCTGCGTTCCCAAAGATTCTATGGAATATTCTAAGAATGTTCGATCGCTTGATATAAACGGTACTCGAGCGTGCGAACAGTTGCTTAGAGCATTCTTGCGTGTTTGGACGTGCTCGATCCCCGGAGCGGTCTCTTCAAAGTGTTCTTGTGTTCTAGCAATGAGCATTTGTTCGGCTGATCTAAACATCTATCGTGCAAGAATTCTAGTTCTTGGTCGTTGATATTTTGGTGTTAACGCTAAAAACGATCTTTCGTTTACACTAAAAGATCGAGAAAGAATGCTCTTGTTCTAACTCTAGCTCTGTTCATTTGGTTTAAACGCGCCTTAATATGAGAGTTTATTTAAAACTTGAAGGTTTACTTCGATACGGTTTGAGTTGAAATTCATGAATAAATTGATGATGTTTCGCCGCAAGACCAACAAAAGAGATGCCTGATTTAACCACCAATACTTTCGGCGGATTCTATCAACAAAACAAACTTTGCCTAGGACCGAGTAAACAATTTAAGAGAGTGCTATACCGTTCGCACGCCTTCACATGTTACCAAGTACGAACCCTTATGGCATGGCCACGGAAAACTCGCCCATAGACTCGAGCGAGACAGACAAATTCTAAGCAACATTTCGAGTCTTCGATGCTAAAACTGGGTCGTTTTATGAGCATTATTCGTAGTTTGTAAGTATTTTGCTTGTAGCGTCTGTTAAGTGGCCCGACTGCCGGTTACATAATCAAGATCTGTTATCGCCTGTATGTCCAAACAAACATGTAAGTATGATTTAATTTGTTCAAGTAATCAGCTCATTCATATAAAAAGATTTCTAGAATAATATTTTTGTTTACACGTTTGCTATTGGTATGGCCTTGTTTGCCGTGCTATTTAGGTATGAATGAGTATGTCGAGTAAATTTATAATTAGAATAGAATGATTTATTGAGTTTTTGAAAATGTTTGTTACAGGGTGTTTGGTAATATACTGACGATATACAAGTGACGGTTTCTCAAAACATAAAAAAAGACTTCTCGAAAAAAATCAAATATTATCAAATTTTAAATAAAATTGACTAAGTTTAGGTGATTAATTCGATATAAAACTTACTGCCTACTCTTGCAATCGACATCCAAAATTACAGGCCGATTCGATATCTCTTTCGGACATGCCTGCGGGTTTTGGGTTAGAAATGGTCAACAAGAGACATCTCGAGCCGTTGTGGTTCAATATAAGTTTAATAAAGTGTTTGTTTTTACTTATAAATTATTTCAAAATAAATTTCACATTTCTATGGTAAACATTTCACAAATTTATTTATTATGGTCATCAAAATAACCCCTTTCATTTTTGTGCGCATATTGTCTAACACCCTATATAGGTTACATCGTGGCCAGGTGACAATTTTATGTGGCAAGTAAGACTATAATATTTGAGCATCTGACGTAGCTCTGTTTCTCACACTAGGTCTCTGGCGAGCCTGTGTTGTGAGGTTACAGTGATTCGCTTCGGGCTCTCGTCAAACGAAAATAACAACTGACCCATTTTGATTAGCAATGTGCATAAATTACCTATAATTTAAATAACAAACGAGATTAAAGTACTTAATAATAATAATGTAGAAGTAATGTAGAATAATAGTAACGTAGAAGTGTGTAAGGTCTAACATGTGGTAAGAAGTGTGAATATGATTTTCGATACAAACTCCTTTTAATATTTATGTACCTACTCTGTCAAACCAAGTCACTAGTATTCGAGACTCAACTCAAGTTATCTAGCGCACACTAGGTACTTTTAAATAAAGCTAGTAAATGGTAAAGCAAACTGCTGCTTTATGAGAAAGGCAAGAAATTTGTATAAACAGTTAGCTACCAACTGAGATAAGTAATTCACTTGGGTCGGAACAATATAGGTTCAAACTTAAAGCAGTAGCTTAAGTGATTACAGCTTTAATTAAATGTGTATTGTTTTTGTGTTTAAACTCGTATAAGGCTAACAAACTTTCGATTTAAATTAAAATGTCCTCGGGCTTGATCTTTGTACAACTTTAAAGCCCAATAGACGATCTACCGTAAATTTCAGACGATTTACTGGCAAATTAAGTTGAACGGAAACGCGTGTCTGATCCTTTGAAGGAAATTAATAGAAGATCTGACTGTCATGTGTTCTGAAAGTTGTCGTGTTTAACTTAGGTTTAATCTCCGGGGCAGGGCCGAATCTTTACGAGTGTAGCCTTGTGGAACAGCGCAAATAAAATTGATATGCTACGCGGGAAGCACGGACAAACCAACCCTCGGAGGCAACTATGTAAAGTTCTATCGTCTAAACATAAAATGCCGTGCTGATTGCCGTATTTTGTCACAAAGTGCTGTATCTGACATTGAAGGTTAATTAAACCCACAAATGCATTATTTTACTCATTTTGAGAATATTTAGACTTGGTCAATACTTAAAGTGCATATAAAAGTATGGCACAGAACCACAGATATCGAGCAAAGAACAGACTCTTGGTTATAAAGTTCATGAATGTTATCTTCTGTCTTGATGCTTATAAAACATGTACTGTGTAAAATTATTCGTTTAAACTTCATAATTCAATAAATTATTATGTTGTGTGTGTCGCAAGTTTGCAAGGGAGTGCCCTTGGCCCCGTGTTGTTTATTATTTACTTAGTGTTGTCAAATAGCGCCTAGTCTACGCAGAATTTCTTATTTAGCACGCAGTATAGGTTTTTGGTGAGACTTAGGCTAAACGTCGGAAACGTAAACGAGCCACCCCGGTCTCAGCCACGGTGGCCAGTGACAAACAGTTCACATGCTTAGGCTGATTTAGGGAGGGCGCGACCGGCTACTCGTGTGTGGCGAATCCAAATAAATCGTATGAAAAAAGCGTGGCAACTGTTTGTAGCTGGCAACCGGCGGCTGTGGCCGGTGACTCGATTGCACTGAGCATTGAGGGGCCATACACGTTACGATAGTTGCACTTGCAACTTGGGTCGTATGCGACAAGTTCGATCGTGAATGTGGTAGTCGTAAAGCGGACGAATTGTCGTTGCGACCGTTCGACGAGCAGTCCGTGCGACGCGTATATCCACTCTTATGAAGACTGACGCGCGCGACTTATTCTTTACATAGAGTAGATTAATAATAATGGAATTTTTTGTTGTAAATGTGAGTTTTGATCTACAAGTCAATAAATAATTCATGTGACTTTTGGATCACAACTTAATCAACTGTGGAAATAGTTAATGTACTTTTAGATGTGTGGTCACGTTGTTGTTGATTAATTGCCATCAGTGACACATAAACACTAAAACCTGAGGTTTTAAGTTAGTCTGTTACGTGGTCGGCCCAGCGGGAGGGCATTATTCAGCCCCTGACATCTGTCCGGGACGCTTCTGGGTCAATAACAAACAGTTGCCTCACCAATTACGTTAGATAAGGACTATGGCAAATGTGTTGTGCTGTCAAATACAGTTGATTTGAGTATTATTAAAAACAATTATTTGATGTTAGCCTTTTCATTTCTGTATTTGTTTCGATTTCTTTAAAACGTAGGGTCCTGTTTTAACTTGTAACACACGCTCATTTATCATCATGATAAGCCATAACCTAGTTGGTAAGGATATATAGTACTCAACCTTTATTCCAATATCTTATAAGGAAATAAATCAAAAAACGTAAATTTTCCACGAAATGTCCACAAACTATAAAATTAACGCTAGAATCGTAAACCTACTCGTATGAGGAGCAAACTACCGAAAATCCCGGAGAAATGTTACCTAAATTTAGTTTCCCGCGGTATGTATTGTTGCCAAATATTGGTACATAATAAACAGGATTTCGCAGGCACTGTATGATCTTATTGAACAATGAATTTTCGAAAAGACGGTATACGAGATAGTCTTCATCCAACCCTTTGTTCAATAACAATTGGAAGTGGATTTCAGCGTATATCCTTATAAGTGGTATATGTACCCTGTGTACTTTAGATATACTACGTGAAGATAATAAAGCCATAAAGATGGTACGGTATAAGTTTAGCAGGGCTGATTGTGTCACGCACATGCAATAAAGGTCGCTATCGAATACCTGGACGCCGGGAAGTTAATTAAACGCTGTTTTCTGGTGCTTCCCGATCCGTATCTAGGAACCGATCTATATTGTATATTGTGCCGATTTAAAACCTAACCGTTACTCGAGTTTTTTATGTATTAATGAGGGTGAAGCCTTCTACATCTCAAATCCCGTCCCATGCGTTCTTTACAAGGCTAATGCTGTAACTTGTCACCCGCTGTACCTATTATTAAGGCCTCAGTAATGAATAGGTGTCTCTTTGGAAATTTGCCGGCGTACGAAAAGTCACACAGACTGAAATTATAATGCCCATATCGTCGTGACCACAAATAAACGACCCATAATACAGATTCGTATGACAGTTAGGTCTACTGCAAACCTAGTTCAGTCAGTAACTTGATTATGGTTTTATGTTCAGTCCCAATTCGACTGATTTATCGACGATTGCGCCAGTTTGGACAGTGATTGAGCCGTAGCTTCAATCGTCCCTGATACTGAACTATTATTTCACTATAGTACGTTCGTTATTCGTGTCACCGGCCTTTTCTTTGTCATCCTGGGTTAATTTAGTGACCGTTTAGGTATAGTGGGTCTGGAAAGGACCTGAAAACTGGTTTTTTTTCGCTAAAAGAATCTATAATCGTCTCTGAGATTCTGTTACATAATAATCAATACTTGTTTCTGGGATATTCTGGTTTCTCCGTGGTTTTTTTTTTATTCAGTTGAAGAGCAACTGATATTCATTCTGATCTAAAACTTATCTTTCTAAAAATCTGTATTTGTGAGGTTGGATTATTAAAAACTAACATCAACATAGAGCTGATGGTGGCAATTCTGTTGTTTACGCTGAATAACTAAAATTGTGTAAAATACGAACGGTCTTATTTTGTTCACGGCTAGTCTTAGTGACCAACCAAATTGGTGTTGACTAAAACTAGCCCGCAAACACGCCTTCTTAGTTAAAAATACTTAAATTTAGTAATGTCACTTTAAATATCATTCTAATTTGATCTTTAGTATGAACAAAATAAGACCGTTCGTATTTTGCCCAATTTTAGTTAGTCAGTGTAAACAACAGAATAGCCACCACTGTAACCTTTGAAGTCTACGATTACAAGAATCATTCCAAAATAATCCGAGGAGCCTTGTAGGAAACACAAAACTAGTTAACTTATGCAGATTTCAAGTACTTAATTCCCATGTAAATTCGAATACTATTTGACTTACTATTAACAAAGTTTAACTGACTATTGTCGGAGATCAACTATGCTGAGCTATAGCTCACTCTGTTGACAGAAAATATAAATCAGAAGTATACCGTAAGTTAAATTTCCACAATTTATGCTATTCTTGTTACTTACCTATGTACATTCAAATTCAAAAATTCTTTATTGTATTACAATAACTGTGGGTTACATGGGTTGGGATCTCCTCTGTTAAGTTGCAATAACATGTATTAGAGTCCCCTCTTTCTTACAGTGATCTTAAGTTATAAACATTAAACTTAGGTATTTTAAAAAAATTATCAAATATAAATTACATAATTATTGGACGGATTTAAAGATATACATAGATGTACATATTCTTTCACTTCTTATGTGTTACCTGTGTTTTTCTGTTATCTATATATCTTTCCTGAGTGTGTTAACCAAACGTATTTTCTTTATTTTTTTAAATTTATTTAGTCTTGCTTTTTTACAACTAAATAGTTTACCAATCATCATCATGGGCCTTTACATACATAGAAGATGATTTAAGTAAGCGTCAGTTTAACAATAGGTATCTGAATTTGGACTTGAATTTTAAAGAAAACTTTTAATAATCACGTAGATATCGAAAATTGGTTTTTGTTGTTGTAAACTTAAGCTAAGATGTCAGTATCGAATTTCCGCTTACAAAATAAAGAGGATATTAAAGTTTCTTTTCTTTTCTCTTTATCCCGCTGCGTACACGCGCCGCGCCGTACCGGAAATTATAGCTTATGAAGCTACTACAGTTAATTTGCTAACAATAAGTAGGATAAGTAAGCAATACCGATTACGGAAAACAATCCTCGATGTAAGTTATGTAAAGTATGTACTACAGTTCGTTCCATCATTTTCTCATCTGCATGAGTAGTATCTTAATTGTTTTTTCCAATTGTCTGCATAAACGTAATTTGCTTATATTTATTTATTTCTATTATTATCTAATCACGTTACAATCGGATCACGTCGGGGTTACCAATGTGAGAAGGGTAGAGAGATGTACTGACAGATCAGAAGGTTGATGTGGACGCGAAGTGATGAAAGCGTGAAGTGATAAAGCTATGAAGAATGATAGTTTAAACGAAAAATGAAAAATATTATTAGGTGAACAGCACAAATGAATTTAATTAAAAGAAGTACAGAAATAGACATAAAAGCACGATAATCTTAGGGAGCGAATACAAAGCAAAATACGCGAGCGCGCGACAGAGTGGCCGCGAGTCAAATGTCGTGGGGAAACGAAGAGTGTCGAAGTGGGGACGAAGGTCCGAAACCTGTATTACGGTGTGGTCCAAACGTAAATATTTAATAGTAAAATAAAGGTAGGACTATCATCCTACAATACACACTTCGGATCGGTGGTGCGTGTCTGATTAGGTACGCCACAATTAGTAATAAATTTAAGACATATCAATATTATGCAATGTAATGAAATGGTGAATAAATCAATTCTGAATACATCCAAGAAAGAAGCCCCTCGGTTTGAGTGAGTATACTCTAAGGACGACTTGCGCAACGATGCCTAAACGTATTTATTGGCTAAAAATATGATTTAGAGAGTTGGCAAATCATACAAAAAGTATTTTTTTTAAAGTTTTATCCGAACACTTACGGAAAACTCCAAGATTTTTAAAACCATCTCGAAAGGAAGGTTGCGGGTTCACAAGTACCGTCTAGACTTGAAAGTTTTAGGTTCTAAAAATCTTGGAATCATACAAATACGTCAAATTTAAATTTGTTTAGTCGCTAAATATGCATAGAGATCGTTGTGCAAGTCGGGCTAGGGATCAAAAACATCAATTTTTAACCTTAATTTTATCTGTGAAGCGCTCTTTACACAGCCGCGGAACTTATTTTTTGATTAAATATTGTTTAAGCAACGAATCGGATTTACAGTTTGCTATATTCGCAATCAAGCTCTTAAATTTTTTTTAAATTCTTTTAGCGCGTTTGGACAAAAATATTAGAGTAAAATTTTTAAGATGGACGCGCACACCGACTTCCAAAAAGCGACATGATAAGTTAGCTGATAACTGTCTCTCAAGTTTCCGTGGAAACTCATAACTATATTTATTAATTTATCATTCCTTTTACAAAGAAAGAGTTAAGGCGTACGGGATGAAATCTTTAGCTGTTTTTGTTCTGTTACGCCAAAGTAACTTAAGTGCGTACATAAGTACACACACTTGTTTTTTTTATCTCGTTTAAGTAACCGGGCAAATGATGTATTTTCTTTTGGCAATAAACATTTTTATCTTCTATCTTTATATATATCTACTAATCAGTCTCGTCCTTTACATTCATTGTTAGAGTGAAGAGGCCACAGAATTGGTGTAAAGTACAATAGAATTATCTTTAGTCTGAACCCCGCCAATAGAACTCCTTTGAAGTGGAATAAACAAAGGTAAAAATTCGCAAACCAAGAAGTATTTAAGTTTCTACTCACTTTTACCGAGAAAGTATTTGAAGTACCATCGCGTTTGGAATTCAGGGTTCTCGAGCACCGGCGCGCTGGGAGGGCCGAACAGCTGTAAAAAAATTAACATTGATTACATACTCCTTGATAAAGCCAACATGAAGAAAATAAAGAAGAACACAAAATAAAAAAACACCTACACAAGAAAATGTTTCATACTAATATCATAAATGTGAAAATATGGATGTTTGTTTATTACTCAATCACGTCGTAATGGCTGAACCGATTTCGATGAAACTTGTGTAAAGCCGCTGCCCGATAATTTCGGTTTTGAAGTCGTTTTCTAAGATCCACGGAAAAATATCCCTTAGTATCAAAAAAACAACTAGTTTGACTTAATTTCTGATAATTCGTTTTTTTAATGTCGTAACTCTACTAGTAAATCCAAATCAAACTCTAAAAACACGATACTTTGACAAAAAAATTAAGATTTTAAAATATTTCCATTTACGTGTGGCATGCATTAAACGTCGCTTTCAAAATCATGTTCCATTTATCAAAGAGGTTCTAAATCTTGCCTAAACACAAGACTTTATAAAAAAGAGCCGTTAATGTAAAAAAAGATAGAACGGCCAAAAAAGTTACGGAAGAAACCTCCTTAGATAAGGAGGCTCTTGAAACTGAGGTTTCTTTGTAAATACAAAGTTTCAAGAGTAATCAGAGCATTTTAGTTCACCTTCAGAAGTAATTTTAACAGTTCCCCGTAAAATTCAAAACAAAAGCCTCCCTTTGTCCTGTTTCATATTAAATTAGAATCAACTTAAAATCTTGATTGCCCGTTACAACAGAACCTGTCAGATATTTTAGATGAACCAGCGTTGCGTTCCCATTCCATTTTGTGACTACCTGGCACCCGCCGTTTCGGACGTTTGTCAATAAAATCATTACCATCCTTCTGCGCAGTCGAGTAAATAGTAGCCTATGTCCCAATCCCGGTCATACTCTATCTGTATACCAAATTTCATTGGAATCGGTCCAGCCGTTTAGTCGTGAAAATATAACAAACAGGCAGATGAAGTTTCTTTCGAATTTACAATTTTGGTATGGTTATCAGTGAGAGAAGAGCGATTTTCATATATTTATTAAACCAAATCAAAATGTATTTATTCATTAAAACCACAAGGATCACTTTGAAACGTCAATTTACTGCCAGTTCCTTCGCGACCAAGCCACGAAAGAAACGCAAGAAACAAGGCTGGTTGTTCTTATGTTAATGATTTTAACTGACTTCAAAAAAGAAGGAGATTCTCAATTCGTTGGAATATTTTTTTATGTATATTCCCCGATTACTCGAAAACGCCTGGATCAATTCGAGAAATTATTTTTTTGATTAAAAGGGTATACTTCCCGGGTGGCCCCATAGACACCAAGTCAGGATCTGATGATGGAATCCCAAAAAAACTAGGGCAACCCTCAAATTTTATAGGGACGCAATTTATAATGTTTTTTTATATATTAATAAAAACTATTACGTATAAAGTCGGTTATATTTTTGTTAAAAAGTTACTTGTACATACATAATAGAATACATAAGAATAAATGAACTTGAGTGTTATCTTTTCATATAATATATTAGGATTCACATGGTCTTGTTTAGGGTAAATGAGGGATCTGATTTATTAGTACCGGGTCAACGAATGTCCAGAATAGGATTACGGTCGGCGAGAATATAGGCTTTTTGTTGATATGTTTCTATTTTCTTCATGGCGAATTTAATCTTCAATCCGGGCGTCTTTAAGGTAAGAGTAAATAGGTTTCTTCTAGATCTTCGTGCTTCATCTTAGACCACATCATCGCTTACCAACAGGTGAGATTGTGGTCAAACGAAGGTCTATCCAGTTAAATAAAAACAGGCAAACTTATTCGCCTACGAGCCTTATGTCGTAGCCATCGTAGCACTGTTACGAAAATTTGACGAAAATCGTAGAGGATTCGCTAACAATTCAACAGCATAATAATAATTATTATAGATATTCTCTAATACCCCTTTGTGTGCACGTACCCACTATCATAATTATCCTCTAATTTATCTCTGTTGTGTTTATCGCGATGTATTCCTTAAATCCCCACCGTTGCGTCGGCCACCCTGGCCGACACACTGGAGCACGCACTTCTCCACTGGCCACACTGGAGAAGTGCGTAGAGGCCATGTAACTGGGCATTTTCTTATTTAATGATATGAAATCAAATTACCCGTGTTAAAGCATGTGTTCGCGATTACGCTAAACTTAATTGTTCTTCATTCCGATGTCGTTCTACCAATCCACGCAAGTCACGTGACTATTTTAAACTTTTTCTATTGGATGTTATAAAATGTTCCTACCACCCGCTCCTCGAATTTTGTAAAAAGAAGATACGCCATTACACGCACGCATGCAAGACAATATCATTCTATTTTAATTAAAATATCCCGAAATCCATAAAGAAAGTATCCTGTAATAAGCAAATCGTCATAAATAAGTACCTGGCATCGCAAAGTAGGTATAGCATGTGTTCGTAGTAATTGTCCAGTTACATGGCATTTACACACCGGTGGTGGGGACGTAGCGGTGGGGATTTCGAGAATAAACCATATTTTTTAACATTATAAATTAAGTTGGTAATTTCCCAAAATAGGGGGTATAAAACCAGTTTTATTTGCGGGCATTCAAACAATCTGAAATAATTATAATGGCGTGGGCTGAGGTAGCGCAAAATGCCTAAGGTTCTTGAAAAACCTCGCCTCTTTGGAACGATTATTAGAAGATGCGGCTTCTATTACATCTGTGGCACAAATGTTTGCTACAAAAATTTAGTCCGGTTCTGGGCGATGTGGTATCATGATACTAGTGATTCTTGATACCTGCGATTCGGAATCCTAGAGTGGGGTTAGGACAAAGTAATGCGACTACTGAGAAAAAATCTGACTACATAGTTGGGATAAATTGACAATGGTGGGGATGTGAATGATTAGTTTTCTTACCTCATCCTTCTCTCCCAATGAGTTGCCGTTCTCGAGGCGGTACCTCCGCGCCACCGCATCAACCGCACCTCCCGGGTCAGTGGCCGACAGCTGCAACAATAACGGACAATGTATTTTATAGGGTTCCGGATCAAAATGGTAAAAACGGAACTCTTATGATGCGACTTTGTCCGTGCGTCTGTCACAGCTGATTATCTCAGCAACTACTGAACCAATCGGTTGAAATATGGAATAGTTATAAATAATACTGACATTCCTAAATATCCATATAAAACACTATTTCTCTATAGCAAATAAAAAAATTTCATAATATTTTTATTTTGATGGCCAAACGAGCCCAAATGGTGGGAGTCAAAATTTCAAAATAGGGTTACTCGGGGTATCAAGTGGGGTATCATATCAAAGAGATTGATTTACACATTCCAAAACCATTTGTTTTTTTAAGTTTGATTGGAGTTATGATAAAAAATGTCGAAAAAATACCGTTCCCTTATCTCCCTTATCTCCGAAGTTTGCGAAGTGAAAAATCTGAAATTAATATGATTGAATATGCAAAGATTACAATAAAATTATAAAGAAGTGTCTATCTAGAAAAGTTTATTTAGATATCTGTCTTAATAGTTTTCTTTATTTATCGGTCACATAATAGATAGCGCTGTTTAATTATAATAATAATATAAATAAATCTATCTAGGTTCGGAACCCGCGGTGCGCCAGTCCAACTCGTACGTGACCGGTCTTGTTTTTATTAGCTTTTTCGCCTTTGAATCACTGCGGCCATGAAGCTTATTGTGATCGCCACTTGTGTTTACGAGTACGTCATCCCTAGTTCATTGAGGCGTTCAAAGTTCACCATTAAGTCTTACAGCTGTTAGAACTGAAGGCTATTCTTAGGGGTGATAACTGTAAGTTCTTCCGGGCTAAGCATTTTTTTGCTTAGATGAAATCAACGTTTGTGCAACGGACGATATATCTTTTACTTCTAGCGTCTTCTATCGTTAAAAGTTGATAACCCTATTATGATACGAAAACATGGTCTTTCTGTTACTACACCCTGCCAGGGTTCATAAGTGAAACTATCTACTTGTAAGGGGGCGTCCATTAATTACGTGAGACGTTTGACGATTTTTTGCGCCCCCCTCCCCCTCTCTCTTTATTTCACGTGAGGATTTTACAAAATCTGTATTCATAGGGTAAATGCGTTAGACTTATTTAAAAAAACACAATTGGCTTAATTATTTCAAGATTGCTTCTCTCGTAATCTAGATTTACGAAGATAAAATAAAAAATATGTGATATTAGCCGAGACCCCCCTGCCCTCTTCTTCTAGCATTCGTTTGATAGACGCTTCGATGAGGATGTATAGAATTAAGAATATTTGATTGAATAATTTGTATTGTGTAATTTATCATGATTAAAAGGGTTTACGAGGAATTCTTTTGTCAATGCTATTCAAAATGTATTATCCACAGTTCCATCCATACAGGTAAAATAATTGTTTGTTCCGCTTTGTTCTTTATTCAAAGAACAATAATTGGAACTCTTTGGAAATGAACACAACAAAGAATAAGGCCGGCTTGTACAACGATCCCTAAACGACTAAACATGTTTAAATTTGACGAATTTGTATGATTTGACAACTCCTTAAATAATATTTAGCCACTGAATACGTTTAGACATCGTTGCTCAAGTCGCCCTAATAGTTGGAACAAACCCGAAACAAATCAAGTTAGAAAAAGGACAATTAAAAGGAAAAGGGTTGCGGGTTCGATTCCCGCCGCGGATCAAATGTTTGCATAATCTACAGATATATTTTGTTCCGGGTTGTTTCTATTTTTGCATATACATATTTACAAAAAAGTATATCAGTATTCCATCAGTTATCTGGTTCCCATAAAAAGCTTTGGGCTTAGTTTGGGGCTAGATAGCGTTGTGTGAAATGTTCAGCGTTATTTATTAATTATTATTTTATTTATTTAGACCAGGGTCCTATTGTAGTCAACCCTACGTTGCAAGATACATGGATAAAACTGTTCTGTTGCTCCAGTAAGCAAGGAAAACGTTAAAAACTAGGGTTGCTACGAGTATGTCCTACCCTGAAAGGGACTTTACGGCATCCATTTCAAAATTCGATTTAAGCCGAAAATTACGTGACAAAATACAAGAACCCTATTTAATTTTGTATGTTGCACTAGAGACGACTTAGTATAGGTAGAACAATATTATAACTAGGGTTGCCAATGTTGCCATGCCCTATCCTGAAAAAGACACGTGGGTGACAAGTTTTATAGTGCTGAAAATTGCTGGTTTTACGTGATTGACTACACGAATGAGATAGTCGGAGCGGTCTCCTACCAGGTTTAAGAGTGGCAACCCTAGTACATAGTCAAAAGAATCACCCGTGCGGGCCACAGTTAGACGTTATCCATTTGATCCATAGATTCGCGGTATCTTGTGGAGTAGAGTTGACTGAAATGGAACCCTGGTCTATTTGTGAAGTATTAATTAATTTTAAATGTTTTTATCTTTCATGCTCCAAAAGTTGACTGAAATGGGACCCTGGTCTATTTGTGAAGTATTAACTAATTTTAAATGTTTTTTATCTCTCATGCTCTAAAAGTTGACTGAAATGGGACCCTGGTCTATTTGTGAAGTATTAACTAATTTTAAATGTTTTTTATCTCTCATGCTCTAAAAGTTGACTGAAATGGGACCCTGGTCTATTTGTGAAGTATTAACTAATTTTAAATGTTTTTTATCTCTCATGTTCTAAAAGTTGGGCATTGGCAACTGGATGACAGCTCCGGTTTACGGCCCTAGGGCCGTAAGTACATTTGAAATAGAACGACGCTCATTACATTGATAATTACAATGAATCACAATGAACTCTCATTTTTAATATCTCGGGTGTAATTGATCGCTTACGGCCCTTAACAATATTTAGAAAGTGTCACTCACTACTCGTTTCCTATACATTAATGATATAATTAACCTAATATTTAATCGGTTTTACCCTGTTATTCAGTATGATTAATGGTAGAACGAGATAACCAGCGCGCTATAATCGGGTATGTCATGAACCTTAAATAGTTTTTGATTAGCCCAACTCATTGGTAACAACTTTTTAAACTTTCAAATAAGGAATGCGTATTGTTTTATTTGGTTTTGTTAGTTGGTAGATAAACAGAGTCGGTATTAGGGAGTAGTTCGGTAGTTTGATAAGATGGTTTAGCTATATCATAGCTATACAGTTACAGAAAGATAATTCCTATATACTCGTAGAGTTCCTGCCCAGGCTTGAAATGAAAAGCTCGGTATTCAGCAGAATGGAATTTACTTTTTTCGTATGTTCCAGGTTTACAATATAAAAGCGCGCACTTGTTGATCACAATTTTTTTTTCTGAAGGACTAACTGGCTGTTGGCCTCTGAAGCCGAAGCAGCTTATCCGAATTGTTTGGCGAGCGCAGAAGGCGCGCTGCCTAGAAAGTTATGATGAGGCAACTAGTGCAAGGGCACCACTTAGGTACGAGCCTCGGCTTGGGCCGTTGCCAGGATGTGGATAGGAGAGAAACTCCCAGGTACATGTCTGTATAGGTGGCAACTGAAAGGACTTGTCGACCTTGGCGGCGAGGTCAGTGTATCTGTGAAGTGTTTGCTCTGCCGAGAGTAGATGACCGGAAATCACCGGTAATTTTGTCGGTCATAAGGATAACCTTTTTTATCATTGAAAACAAAGAATACAAACAGTTTTAGATCTAGATTGTAATAAAATATGTGAATACGATAAAAATGTATAGCATGTGTTAAAATTTAAATACTCAAAAACAGCCGCAAATTTGGACATGATATAATTAATTTAACATAAGCACTCAGATAATTATACTTACAATTAAACAACATTTCATATTTTTGCTATAATAAAGAAGCATGAATTTATAGTTATGCCTATCAATGCTCTACCTACATTATAGAATCTACAATGTAACTGGGGCTTTATTTACATTGTAGATTTATTGAGTGAGTGTGCTAAAATCTGTCAGCTCTATTTTAGTATAAAGCGGGCATTGAAAAAGCCTACGTGTAACGTAATTTTTAGGCGGGAATTTTAAATATCTCACTAAAGGTGAGTCCACACTTTCTTTTTATTTATTCCAAAAACCAAATAATATTGTACACGGAAACTATATAACATAATATATTATAAAATATTTATATATATTATATATATACATACATATGTACATATATTACCATTCTACGCAAGAGAGCCGCCTCGATGCTGTGCTGTGCCCGCGGCAGCGGTAACACTATCCTACGCGTTTTATCTGATAAAGCTGACTGCCCAATACTGTGGCACCTAGTACAGCTGCATGTTAGAAAATAAGTATTATTTATTCATTATTTGACATGTGTTTTTAATTTATTTTATTTTGATTTTAAATTTGATTTGTAATTTGTTTTGATTTAGTTATTATTATTTTTTTTTATCCTTATTTATTTTATATTTGTATTTTTTTTTTTTTTTTTTTATTCAAAAGACCAACAGCTACAAAAATATAACAGTTTTAAAATTATATATTTACGATAATACAGCCAATTAAAGGTCTCTCTAAATAATACAGCGATAGTTCCTACAATTAACGTATGACAGTGATCATTTAAAATATAGTGATTGTGAATTAAGTAAAGTCAATGAGTACATAAAGATATATTTTAATTAAACAAAAATAACCAAGTACTATATATACATATTATATTATGTTATATATTTGTGTAAATTAAATAAATATTATGTATTTAGTATATATAATATTAGTATTTATTAGTATGGAATGTGTCTATGTGTATAAAAATTATAAATTATAATAAACATATCTATTATAAGATTAGCAAACGGAATAAAGCAACTCATACATTTTACCATTGATACACCAAATACCTATCGTTTAGTATATCTAAGTAAATACATATTACAATACAAGCATGCATGCATTCAGTGCATCAAGATAAACTAAAAAAACCTGTGTAAGTAACGTTTAATTGCCATAAGAATTATTGGTCAACATTAAGCAGTTGACCAATTATTTTGGTGCGAAATAAAGATTTGCCAATACTCATAATATCCACGCTCGAAAAACGTTTATTGTAAGTCGAACAAATTCGATTAATAGGGGCATTTTTAGCGTAGTTTGTGCTTTGAAGAGAGGGAGAAAAGAGTAGGCCACGAGTATGACGTGTGCGCTTATAGGGTGCGTTTATGTTAATAGCAGCTAAAAGGGCCGGGGAATCAATACCACCATTTATAATATTATATAGAAGCATCATGTCCAATAATGTGCGCCTATCTTCCAATGACAACATTTTATGATAAATGCAGCCAGATTCATAGTCTCGATAGATTTTACTTCGGTAATTAAGGTGTCTTAAGAATTTACGTTGAATATTTTCTACTTTATCATTGTATATAATATAGTTTGGAAACCAAACACAACTTGCGTACTCCAATACGCTTCGGACATATGCATAGTAAACTAATTTTAAACAAGCCAGATCAGTAAAAGGTTTGCAAGTTCGGATAACAAATCCAAGATTCTTAAATGCTTTATTTGTAATAATATTAATGTGTTCTGCCATAGTTAGCTTATTATCAAAGTTAACACCGAGGTATCTGATCATATTAACTCTCTCTATAGGTTTTCCGTTTAAAGTATACACGAATTTTATTGGATTTTGTCTCCGGGTAAAGGAGATTTGCTGGCATTTAGGGACATTAACGGTAATTTTATTACTATTATAATATTTAGAAAGCTGGTTCAGAGTGTTTTGGAGAATAGAGCAATCGTGCAGGTTAGCAACTTTAATAAATATTTTTTTGTCATCAGCATATAGTAAGTGGTTGCAAGAATCAAAACACTTATATATGTCAAAAATGTAGGCATTATAAAATAAAGGCCCTAAGTGGGATCCTTGAGGGATTCCTGAAGGAATATTGATAAAATCTGATTTGAAACCCCCAACCACTACTGCTTGAGATCTATTAGATAGATATGAGGTAATCCAGCGCAAGAGATCGCCATGTATCCCTAATTTCTCTAACTTCGCCAGTAGGATGATGTGGTCCACACGGTCGAAGGCTTTTTCGAAGTCCGTGTAGACCACATCTACTTGCCCGCTTCCCTCCATGTTTTTAAGAACAAATTGTGTGAACTCTGCTAGGTTTGAGATGGTAGATCGACATTTAAGGAAGCCGTGTTGCGATTGACTAACCCCATTACCTATTGTAGTATAAATTTGGTCATATACTATTTTTTCAAAAATTTTGCTGAATGTATTTAAAATTGAGATGGGACGATAATTTTCTATTTTTGATTTAGAAGATTTTTTGTGTACCGGGACAACGTTTGCCTCTTTCCATTTAAGTGGGTATGTTCCATCCAATAATGATCTTTCAAAAAGCATTTTAAGAGGTTTTACTAAGTATTTGGCGCAATTGCGAATGAATAGAGGCGATATATTGTCTGTACCGGGTGATTTATTAGAATCTACGGACTGAAGTAACCTAAGTAGCTTATCTTCAGGTACTAAAACTTTACTTATCCCATGTGTATCATTGCAGATAGGCATATCAAGGGTAGATAGATTATATACGTTTGAAGGCTTAACGAAGACACTTTCGAAAAATTTATTGAATCCGTTACAAATATCCGGACCATTCGAGTAGTTAACATTTCCTAGTGAAAGCGACTTAGGATAGTTAGATTTACCCCTCATCAGCTTGACATATTTCCACATTTTTTTAGGACAAACTTTGATTTCGTCCTGCATATTTGCAATAAACCTGGCATATAACTCCCTTTCTAATGTTTTTGCTCGTGATCTAAGTGTAGAGAATTCTCGATAGTCTAAATCGTTCTTGAAATGTTTCCATCTAGCATGCATCTTAGCTTTTTCAGATAATATATTTGTTAAAGTTTTATTATACCAGATTGGATGGTTGTTATTTTTATATTTACATTTGGGAACATACAAATCAATACATTTCTCTATTTCATTATTAAAACAATCAACAGCCTGGTCAATGTCATTACAGGAGGAAAATAAGGTAGGCCAATCCAGTTGTGAAATATGTTTACGAATTATGTTAAAGTTGCATTTACGAAAGTTATATCGGATGAGAGGACTCTCTTTGAGGGGAACTAAACTTAAATTTGATACATCAATAATAAGAGAGGGGTGGGCCAGGTCCTCATATACCAATGACACTTGCGACCTGTTCGTGGAAGCACAAAAGTTACTAAAAATTAGGTCAAGAGTATTACCGTAGGCATTTTTAGTGAAATTACTTTGTTCCAACCCCACAAGACTAAGATGATCCAATAGGTGTTGGCCAGCATTTTGAATCTCAACTGAACCCCGTTTTAAGTGTAATGGCCCCATACGCGGATTCCATTGTTTATTAGGTAAGTTAAAGTCACCAACTATCAAAAAATTGTCGTCTGGGTATTCATTAAAAACATGCAAAATACTGTTAACTACATTATCTATCGATTCAGGTAAATTATTATTAGGTGCTATGTAAGTCAGAGCTATGTGTAAGCTTTTGGATGAACGATTGAATGCCTTCCCCGGTATAGTAACCCACAGAATTTCAGCAGGGGGAGTGACGTTATTGTTGATAAGCAAGGTAGGTTCAAATTCATTTCTCACTAATATCATAACTCCTCCTCCTCTAGTTGTATTCGTAAGGATCAAGTCACGGTCCAGTCGAAAGACATCATATCGGGAGCTACAAATTTCACTATCTAGAATGCCGCTATGTAACCAGCTTTCCGTTACCAAAACTATGTCAAACGCATTTCTATGAAGTTCCCTATAAAATTCCAGTGTTTTATTACGAAGACTTCTTACATTTTGGTAAAATATCTTTAACTTTATTGAAGCCATGAGGAATTGGTGACAATAATTACGATATATTTACTTGATAATGACATGGTAAGAAGACCTTGCAACAATGTTTCCAAATCTAGATCAATTGATGTAAACCAAAAGCACAACAATAAAACATATCTTTTTTTGAGGGTAGTTTTGCAGCGTTTCGAGCGTAGATATGTGTAATGAATAGTGGTTGTACCACAATTATAGTCAAATTTGCAAATATATAAGAGAGGTAATAAATCTGATAATATACTATGATTAGGTTTACTCAATTCACCAATAGACTTCACTAATAGATTATGAATGTGAAATGTGTGATCGACATGCAGTGTGCGAACAAAATATACAAACTGAAGTAATAAGAGAATGTAGAAAAAGAATAATAACGAAGTATAAAGAGTCATGCCAGTTGAATAACATAACAAACTTACCGCAAATGGACGACAAATCACTTTATTTTTTTGAGATCTTCGTCTTTTTTTATCGCGATTTTCGGTGACTTGTCGTCCCTTCGCACAAAAATCGAACAATTTCTAATCCACACATATTTGTACGAGTTAGTGGCAGCTAGACTTCGACATTTACTATATAGGTCTTTGTTTTCTAAAGTTAAATGTTCATTAACAAATATTTTCTCCGAGCCTTGCAGGCCGATATCGTTTCGGGTGATACCGCGAAAGCGCCGGACGCCAGCCAGTATGTTGTCTTTTGTTGTTCGGTTTTTCAACTTCGCAATAATAGTACGAGGTGTTCCTGGCTTGGGCCGTTTGGCTTGGATCCTAGTGGCGAATTCAATATCAGCCGGGTACACAGTGACATCAACATGCTTCGCTATCTGTGTAACGACTTTGATAAGGTCTTCATTATGCGATTCAGGGACGCCAACAATTTCAAGATTCAATAGCCGATCCCATTGCTGTCTCAAACGCAATTCTACGCTTATATCGGAGCATTTATTTTTTAACTCTGCAATTTCAATCTCATATTGTTCCACTTTTTTACAATATTGTTCTGTGGAGGCTAGGCGCGTATCGAAGTTGTCCTGGCGGCTGCTAGAAAAGCCAGCTGAAGCTTCAATTTCACACAGACGATTCTTGATTTCACCTAATGAATCAGTGATTTCAATTTTATCCGCAGAGATTTTCTTTAATTCAGACTTCATATTGTCTAAGTCAGATGAAAATTTATCGAACTTCGCTGAAATAGCAGTGTCCACACTGTTTTTAATAGTTTCAGACAAAGTAGTCATCATTTCTTGCTGCCACTTTTTAAAAGTTGATAGATTGTCTACACAACTACAGGATTCCATCTCATGCGGCTTCCGTTTACGACCTTTGGTAATATATCTGGATAGATCAGGATCTGAACCGTAGCTCGTAGGAGGAGTGCGCTCCATGTTTTGACTTGCGCGAAAGCGATAAGCAAGCGATACGAAAGTTTTCTCGGTAGGACCCCTTCTTGCAGTGTTGTCGTCTCGATGCACGGTACGCCAGGTGTAGTATAGCGTCTCGCTCACTCACCACTGTATGCTCCGCGAGTGACTGTGATGGGTAGTCCTTGCGTTAAAGCACACAGAATTAGCCGCTACTTGTGTGAAGATAGAGGTAGGAATTCCACGAACTAGTGTTAGATTTTAAATGATTTATGCAATGTAGGAGCGAGGAACTGGAGGCGTCCGTTCGACTCGCCGACCAAACGCGGATTGATATTATTAACATAGTTTGTAAACAAATGTAGTACTAACAATATATGGACTTAAAACGTCTGAAATAAATTTTATTGAATTGAATTGAATTGAATATAACATAATATATTATAAACATAGTTGTTATAAAACATGAAATGTTTGTCTTCATCATATCAGTCATATGACATCCACTGCTGAACATAGGCCTCCATAGATTTCCAGAGCGACCGATCTCGTGCAGCCTGAACCCAACGACTCCCAGCATCAACGATCTTTCTGCCCCAACGGCCGTCAGCAATGTTACCTAATCTGTATCATGCGGACGTGTTATACAAAATTATGAGTGCATCCTCTGGATGCACCCTAAGAATTCTGAAATCTTGTAGAAAATCTGTTCAAACAAGTAAAATTTATGAACCTACCTCCTTTATAAAAGTAAAAACTTGTTTAAATATAAATAGTGTATCTTTAACGCGTAGTTTATATTGAAAATGGACGGTAGGCAGGAAACTACCACTATACTTCCAGGTATAAAAGCTGTTGGAAAACCAGTTCAGCTCAATTGAGGTTCAAAATTCATCATGCCGAACTGCTCAGTTTATCTACTATGCTTTCTTCTTTCTGCTGTCGTGGTGAATACAATGGCAGGTAAGTTTATAAAATAATTGATAACACGTTTAGACAACACAAATTGTTAACACTCAAAATAATAGTAGGTATATAAAGTATGAAATTGCCGTTTTGTACCGAAAAATTCAAACAATTTTGTTTCTAAAGTAAAATATATTTATTTAGTCAAAGAATTTACCCTCACTGTCTATACATTCTGCCATCTCATGGAAAGGTCATTTATGCCTTTGCGGTAGAACTCTAGGGACTCAACAAACTGTGTGAAGGCATTTTGTTCTATTGTTTACAATGTAAAAAATTGTCCAATTCGCGGAAAAAATGGTAGTCGGTTGGGGTCAGGTCCGACGAGTATGGAGGATGACGGATGGTTTCGTCATGTCGAACGAGTCGGGACTGTCTCACTGCAAGTTTCTCCATAATTTTTCGAAGTTCTGTACAGTAGACATCGTTGTTTACCTTAGTGGATGGTCTTCCTCGGGGTTCATTCTTCAAGTCGAAGTAGTGAAAAACTACGAAAGCGTATAAACCAAAAACGCACAGTGCGTTCATTTGCCGTATCCTCTCCAAACGCAGCATTGATATTGCGAGCTGTTTCTGCTGCGTTAGTTCCACGTCGGAACTCGTATTCAAAAATTACTCTAATATTCGATTTGCGATAAATATCTTTGCTTTAAAAGTAGAATGTAAAAACCATTAATAGTCAACCCATCAAATGTTTCAAATTTAGAATGTTATATTTACCATATGGAAAAAGTTTCACTTTGGAATCTCATATCATGCAGGTTTAATTTTAATTCAAAGTGGCCACTATGTTAAAACGTCAATTTCATAAACCCCTAATACTTATCTATTAAGGGAGATTTGCGCAACGATGCCTAAACGTATTTAGTGGCAAAATATGATTTAGAGAGTTATCAAATCATACAAATACGTCAATTTTAAACATGTTTAGTGGTTAATTATGTTTAGGGGTCGTTGTGCAAACCGGGTTTAGTGTAAGAATGATGACTGTCGGTAGTAAAAATGTTTTAGTAGTAGGTTGCGAAGGCTGCGAAATACCGAAATATAATTTTAGTACCTATCTATAGAAAATGGAAAAGCTAACCTAAAAATCTCGAGTTCCTAGCCTTATTCCCTTCTTCGCAAACTGGAGGACAGTAAAAAAAATTAAAATACAAAATTACCTATTTCACGGATATGGGCCAAAGCATGGCCTACATACTTATCTGCCCTTTCGTGCCCTACCTCCTTCACAAAGGACGTCTTAAACCAACCCATGGACAATGCAATAGAAGTGGCGAATTTAAATTCATCCATAATGTGATTGTAAAGTGAATCGTTGACTCGTAAGAAGAAGCCCTGCTTACCAAACTAAGGATCCTTGTATTTTGATAATTAGTGCTATCCTATACAGTCTAACATATTTCATCCACAGAATCATGCCGACGTGGTAGGGTTTATCAAAAGTGTGCTCCGGCCTGTGAAGTGACATGTAAAAACTTTAACAACCAACCAAAGTGCACCTCTAATTGTGTACCCCGATGCGCTTGTACTGGATACACGATGGCCATATTCGAGAATGGGCCATGTATTGATAAAAATAAGTGCCCGAAGAAGTAAGGTGGGTCTAATGTCATGTAAGTTTTTTTTTCTATATAGGGTGTTTGATAATATACGCACAAAAATGAAAGGGGTTATTTTGATGAGCATAATAAATAAATTTGTGAAATGTTTACCATAGAAATGTGAAAATTATTTTGGCATGTAAAAACAAACACTTTATTAAACTTATGTTGTGCTATTGCATAATGCTTGCCATCTAACCACTGGTACTGTAGCTTTTTTGATAGCTGCCGGTAGCTATCAGATATGCCAAATCACTTGCCATTTTTAAACGTATGCTCAGAGAACTGTTTCTTAAATAAGTAGTTATTATTTAGGTTCATTCATTTATGTTATTTTTATTTTTTATAATTTAAGTATAAGTATGTGTATGTAGTATGTTAGGTACATCATTACATCCCAGGTAATGCCCACACAGTCCATTCCATCCAAAGGTTGTCTGGTAGAGATCGCTATTCAGCGATACGGCCGCCAATTATATTACATAGTTTTACGGTGTTCTTTGTAGTTGTATTGTTATTAGGTGTGCAATAAAGAATTATCTAATATAATCTAATCTACTTTATTGGTGACGTCTCGAGATATCTCTTGTTGTCCCTTTCTAACTCAAAACTCGCAGCCATTTCCGAAAGAGATATCAAATCGGCCTTTATTTTTGGATGTCGATTGCAAGAGTAGGCAATAAGCTTTATATTAAATTTATCACTTAAACATTGTCGATTTACTTTAAAATTTGATATTATAACTAGTAGTTTTTTTTCGAGAAGTCTTGTTTTATCTGTCGAGAAACCGTCACTTGAATATCGTCCGTATATTACCAAACACCCTGTATAGGTGTCCGTATGCGCTGTATAGGGCCGGCGAGTCCCTTCGCTTGGGCGGTAGTCTTTACTATAAGGATCAAAAACTTAGATCTGTTTGCTAGAACTAAACTCAAAACTAAAGCGATACTCATGCATAGATTTCTGACAGTTATTTCACTGGAAGCTGTCAAAAAGTATACGCTTGAGCCCTATTAATGTTCATCTGATAACCGGGATACTAAAGCGGCTGCGAAAATTATTTTATTTTCTTTATGCTATAAGGCACACAAGAAAATACATTATAAAGTACAGAAATAGAAGACAAAGGCGAGCTTAACCCTAAGAAGAGTATTTTGTGAAACTAAACTGAACTAAATAAACCTCGAAAAACTATAAATCATTTTTTTTTCAGGTTTCGCAATCATCCAACTTTCATTTAATGGCAATTTTAATAAGGTCTCTAGTTGTTTAAATGTAGGTTTATTTTGATAATTAGTTAAAAATTATTCGTAATTACTACATTAAAATCTCCAGCGACTACATTTCAGTGTTTCATTTCTCGAGATTAGGACCTAGTTACACACATTTTTTTGTTTAGGCTCCTTATTTTCTTGCAATCTGCTCATCAGGGCATTGAGGTAGAGTTTGGTAATTTCGCGTTGGGCATGTTTGGAATAAGCCCAGTGGCACTTCCATTTTCCATTTATGTGCTATATGAAGTCTTGAGGGGCTGTCCTCTTTAATCTACTAAAGGTTGCGATGTAGTTGGAAGTTAGTGATGTACCATGGTGCGTTCGTTATCATTTTGGATTGGAAACGTTGAAAGATTTCCAAGTTTGTGTACGCTGCCGTCAGCTCGGCTCCGGAAGACCACACGGGTTTTTGGATGCATTTGTACAGGAGGAGTCTGTAGTCAGGGGATTCATGTTCCATAGGCCAATACAGTTTCCTTAGTTGAAGGCCAAGTGATTTTCGTTTGGTAAAGATATACTTCTTCCATGTAAGGCGTCTATCCAAATGTATGCCCAGGTAGTGTACGTCTTCGCTCTGAGGTATTTGGCTTCGCACGGATTTTCGACAAAATTAAATATAGAAAGAAAGAAAGAGAAAGAATTTATCGTACAAATATAGGTTTTTTTTAATGGTCAAAATGCCTTTGGTCATCCACAGGTGTTTACAGGTAACACTGCTTACGAAATAACACAATATAGGTATAAATATAAAGTTAACTAGATACAAAGAAAGGTAGGCAAGAAGTAGTAGGTTATTAGTAGCCACCGCGTGCATGAACCAAATGGTCCTGTCTCAGCATAATGCTGACACATGCATGCGGGTGTGTAGCAGCGCTGGTTTTCAGACAGGACCAGAGGGGTGATTTCATGAACGCAGAACCTCGACGTAACATCATTAAATAGATACATGAACAATTGATATGAAAATTAATAAACAGTGAAAGTATACTACATACACATAAATATAAGAAGAGTTTATTATACTTACATCCCTTCAACATCATTTAATGCTATATAAAACATAAATATCAGCAGTGGACATAAACATTAGAGCCAACTAGCTGGCCCGCCTCCGGTTCGCACGCGTGTTTTACATTTAAAGTAAATGTTTATTCTAATTATGATTGAATATTGCGTGTGTGTGTATGTTGTATTTGTGTGTGGTGTATGTGTAGGAGTGTCTGGTGTGTGTGCGGGAGTTTGTATGATTAAATTTAGGCAACTCTTATTTTAGGATTCAACTATTGAAAATCGATTGGAGAAACGAAAGTTTATGCTAAGGGATTGGCTTTGGCTTACATTAGGCGTTACTTAGGCGCCTAACTTAGGCGTTACTCGTGGTTACCATAACAAAGTATTTATTTCAGCCTTGGTTCAAATTCGTAGCCAATACGGAACTAAAAAATCCAGTGTTGGGTGCAGGGCGTACAGTCGGGATGTAAAGTAAATCTATAGGGCCCATGTTCAGAAGTAATATTCTGTATTTCTCTTCAATAATCCAACTATTATTAGAAATTCGAAAGGCTGTTTGCAAGTATGTATCTCAATTACGCGGCTGAACCGTTTCAGGTTAAAACGATTGAACCGATTTCGATGAAATTTGCCACATAGGTAGATTATAGCCTGGATTATGGCTTTTTATTCAGGCAAGAATAATGTTTGAAATAGGATATATTTTTTTAAATATAATATTTCATTATTTTTAATATTTATAAAACTATAGTACACTTACGATGTAGGTAACATAGTAAGTGTTATCATCATCATTATCGTTAGCCCTTCTCATCCTACTGCTGGGCATAGGCCTCTCTTCGTTGTCGCCATTCGCCTCTGTCCTGCGCTATTCTAACCCACATACGACCTGCGATTTTTATAATGTCGTCGACCCATCTTGCCGGTGGACGACCTGCGTTCCTGGTTCCATCTCGGGGCCACGACTCAGTCAGTACCCTGCTCCACCTGTCATCACCGCGCCTGGCCACTCCATTTGAGTCCCAATATACCTACGCTTGCCAACGTCTTGAATTGTCCGCTTGTGAATTTCGGTATTGGGGACTCGGTCCAGCAGTGTGATGCCGAGCATGGCGCGCTCCATGGCTCTCTGGCTCATAGTAAGTGTACTCTAGTTTTATTTCAATCTAGCCAAGTAGGCAATTTTATGCTAACTTATTTTTATAGTAGAACGAATGATTAAAAATGTGTCCATTGGCACTTTTCTTAGAGTCTATTTAGGGGGTAGACACTTTTTCTTGTAACTTTTAAAACTATCATGGTTATGAACACTATTTGTTCTAAAAACGGGATATTTACCATGATTTGTGTTTTGAGTATCCCGATATTTCGATATTTCAGTTTACCCGTGATCATGGCGCATGTAACTGCGTCGAAATATCCGAAAAAACTCACAAATCATGCTAAATATCCCGTTTTTAGTACTATGTTCTTGTGTTCTTAATGAAAAGCACTAACACTGACACTATATTAGACTATTGTACACTAAAATAACTCAAAAGGTTTTGTCCTTTTCAGTGTTCTCACTATATCCGTGCTGTTTAGGAGCTGGATTGCCTCGACAATCACATAATGGTGAAGTGCCCTTTTATTTTTTTATTTATTTTTTAAGTATTTGGAATAGGATATAATGTGATACTTTAATCTTGAAAATACTTTAATCTTAAAACATAGGTGTATGACAAAGAAGATTTTAAAGGGATTTTATTCTAAAGTTTCCTAATTTATTAGGGTCTTGGAGATTCACTTCGGACACCGCCTGCATTATATCCAAAGCTACTCCCAATAATGCGATTTGTCTAGACAACTCAATGACGCTGAGTTCAAAAGCTTTCTCAGTGTTATTCTTATTTCGCAGTTTACTTTAGAAGGTGCCAATAAATGGGCATATTTTGAAATACGGTACTGCTGCAAATAACAAAAATATATAAAACGGGTTGTATGCCCGAGACTTTGTCTGCAATTTTCTTGATATTGACAACAGCCACACCTACCGGGTCCAATTGTGAATCTAAACCATCCAGGAACCCACTCAAACAAAAAAAAAAGAGGCACTCCGGGAGTGCCGACAGAAGTAAAAACTTGACCAATTACGAGATATTTATGTACAGAGGTGTCGGTAACGGTAATAGTAACGCGAGTTCAATGGTTTTTCCCATCTAAAAAATGCTCAACGCGCCTAAAGAAGTTTTTATTACTTATATACAGAGGTGTCGGTAATGGTAATGGTAACAGTGTCGCGAGTTCAATTGTTTTTTCTTATCTCTAAAAATGCCCAACGCGCCTAAAGAAGTTTTCACTTCAAAAATTCATCAAAATAGGTCTAGCCGTTTTTGTGTTTTAGTGAGACTAACGAACAGCAATTGTTTTATATATGTATAAACTAGCTGCCGCCCGCGGCTTCACATGCGTAGTTCGTCAATAAAATAATTAACCTTTCCCATTAACCTTCTGCGCAGTCGAGTAAAAAGTAGCCTATGTCTCAATCCCGGTCGTGATCTATTTATATAAAAAATTTAATATAAATCGGTCCAGCCGTTTAGTTGTGAAAACGTAACAAACAGACAGACAGACAAAGGGACAGAATTACTTTAGAATCACACTAAGATTATAAATGCGAAAGTTTGGATGTTTGTTTGTTACTCAATAACGCCTGAACCGTTTCGATGAAGTTTGGTATGTACGTAGATTATAGCCTGGATATATAGGCTACTTTTTGTTGACAAACAACGCGTGCATGCCCGAAACACCAAGACGCTATTAAAGTCCAAATCCCCACTTCCGACGATCATCGTCCGTCGTCTCACTTCCCTCCTTCGTCAAGAGCACATAGGTTACCACACCTATGCCCTCGAAGACCAAAGACTTCTTCGCGTAGTGATCCGCGGCCTCCCTGCGGAGCACTCCATGGACTCAATCAAGTCAGATTTACTGGCTCAATCCTTCCCCGTCAAAGAGGTCCACCGTATGCACAACGGTAAGACCACTTACAACCTAGTACTCGTAGTACTAGAGCTTTCACCGGCAGGCAAGGCCATCTTCAATCTGAAGATGGTCAACAACCTCTCCGGCCTCCGGGTTGAACCCCCACACCGAAATGGCACTCCTAGTCAGTGCCATAGATGTCAGCTTTATGGCCACTCGGCCAAAAACTGCCACGCCCGCCCCCGATGCGTCAAGTGCCTGGGTGACCATGGCACCTCGGACTGCAACCGCACTCGAGACACCATCGAGCCGCCAAGCTGCGTGCTCTGTGGTGCCGTGGGACACACCGCGTACTATCGTGGTTGTCCTTCGGCGCCCAAGGTCAGCAGGGTGGTGGCTCGTAGGAGTCAACCCAAATCCCTTCCTCAATATACCAAGTCAACCCCAAAGTTGACCATGGTACCCTCGCAGGAGCCACAACTTCCCAAATGCTCTGCATGGGCCAAGCCCCTGCCTTACTCCAGTCTAGCCCCCAGGGCAACGGCGCCCCTTATGCGCTCTCCTGAGCCAGCCCCCCCTTCCAAAATGGGCAAGTCGGACTTTGCTGCTGACTTAGCACTCATCATGGAGTTCTCCTCCATTGATCTTGCCGAGGTTCGCGTGCTTGCACAAAAACTTAGGCAAGCAAACACCACCATTGAAAAACTGATCGCCCTTGAGGCGCACTCAGCTCTTCTCGCAGCCGTTAAGGCAGCTTCGTCCTCCTCCAAACCCTTTTAGGTTTTAGATCCGCCCGACAACAAAATCCACCGTCGTCCGAGACACGTTCTCGGACGACCCGGATGACGAAATCACCTCAGCTAATGCGGAAGATGAGAGTCATCTATATCAGACAGAGCAAACACTTCACAGAAACACCGATCTCGCCGGCGAGGTCGACGAATCCCTTCAGTCGCCGCCTATACGAGGTACAAACAAGTACCTCCTTACAAACCGCTAAGTACGCGCTTCTCTCCTATCCCCACCCCGGCAACAGCCCAAGCCGAGGTTCGTACCTAAGTGGTGCCCTTGCGCTAGTTGCCTAAACAACTTACTGGGCTGAGCGCCATCTGCTCTCGCCAAAAGTTCGGTTAAGCTGACACGGCCTCAGAGGCCAACAGCGAGATTATACCATCCGAAAAAAAAAACAACGCGTGCGAAGCCGCTGGCGGAAGCTGGTTTATAATATTAGTATGGATTACTCTAGAGTCGAAAATTATATAAAAGTAAAATTCCGAAGGACCCTTTTATATCAGTTCCTACCTACGATACTCAAGGAACAGTATTACAGCGACGGAGGGTTTCATTCAGCCGTCAGTTAATGGGCAATTTTGTCGATATACAGCCGATATACCTTACTAATAAAATTTTCGTAATCATCCACCCCATAAACTTTTGATGCCAATCTGGAAGCTAATAACGTTCTCGATTCAAGAGTTATATCGAGACTTCAACAAAAAATAATAAAAAAAAAAAATTAAAACCCCGAATGCAAAACTACCCGAAAAAGGTAATACCAAAATGTGCAAGCTTGTTTACCTCAGTTTTCAGTTTACTTTGTTTTAGGCTATGTTTACCACTTAACATCAGGTGGACCATAATCTTGTTCTCTCTCCAGTTTTAGTGCGCAAGATTAATAAAAAGCACATTTAGTGCGTCGAAGATTTTCGGCACAGGTTGTGAGAGCGAAATAACTAAAATAAACCTTTATTTTTGGAATGGTATTTCAAATAGGTACCATCAATTCGATACCTAGTATTTTTCAAACTTAATTTAATATGATACTTACCTCACTCGATAGGTTTATTCAAAGTTTGTTTCGGTGGAAATCCAAATCAGCCATATAGGATTTTGTAAAACTTTTTCTAACTTTGTGTCTCTTTCGATATGGAACTAGCTTATAGCCCACTTGATGATAAGTGGTAACCATCGCCCGTATAAAAGTATTGCCTCGTAGGTCACGCACCTTTGATACGTGCCCTACGATGCACTGCTCTAAAGCCTCATATAGGCTCATAAAGCCTCATGTGCCTGTAATTCCACCAGCAACCATATTATTATTATTTATTTATTTAATCAGATAACAATGAATCTATTTTTTTAGTAAAAAGCTTAAATCTAGGGGAGTTAGTACTTAATCACTAATTGCGATTTAGTCCTCTGCGTGAGCTTCCACATCAGAGGACAGTCGAATTTATTGGCAATGATGTTCAGGATGGTGTTGCTGCTCTCGCGCACCGTGCGCAGTAGTGAGACTGTTTTTTGCATTTCGAGTTTCGACTGACCCCTCGCGCCCCGTAGTCTCTCAGAGTGTCGCCCCCCGCTCCGTCGTCCGGTAGTGCGAGAACCCTACAGAGCGATTAGCAACCGCCCTGTAGGCGAGTCCCCGTCCGGGCGTTCGTCGAGCAACGCGACATCCCCGCATACGAGTGAGAAGAAGAAGCATCCCTGCCCGCTCCCGTCCTCACAGTACGCGTGTGACTGCCTGGTGTTTTATTGAAAACGTCCAGTGCAGTGACAACATCTTCCCCCGCCCACCGCACCCCTCCCGCCTCGCATCACCCGCAGACGGGAAACGAGCCGGCCTCTTCCCCCCCCCCCAACTCCTCATCACCGCCGCGGCAGAATGAGTGGCTCCGAAACGAGCGACTCCGAGCTACCGGATATACTCCAAGACCAGCGGCCTGGGAAGCCAATCTCCCAGCTAGCAATAGCGAGGAGAGACATGTTCGTGCCGGAAAACACAGTAGTGTTTCCGCCCGGCACGCTTTTCAAGCCAAAGGCCCCCCGGCCATCCGCAGCGAGAAAAGCTGCGCCACCACCGTCGAAAGGCACAGGACTCGGCAGCGGAGGAACTGACGCTCCTCCGGCCGCCGAAACCGATCACCCGGCGACGGCAAGAGCCCAAAGGCTCCGTCGGCGACGCTCCTCCTCGGAAGGAGCGGTAGCCCATGATGATAAAAGGGTGAAGCTTAAGCTCACCCCGTCACCCCCTGAGAAACCCAGGAAGGCACCCAGACCTATAGTGAGAGTGCTACCTCCCCCAGCATCGCCCTCACCGCCCCGAGAGGCCGCGAGAGAGGCGTTGGCCGGCCCGTCCGGGCAGCAACGCCGCGCAAAAACGACAAGAGCACCATCATCTTCATCAACGGAGACGTCGTCGGCGACTTCGTCCTCCGAAGATGAAGAAAACTTCCCGAGGAGACGCGTGGGAGGTGCCTCAGAGGAGTCCACCTCCTATGTGGGGCTCGCCTCATTATTGCAACCGGCGGCTGAATACTCGGTCGCCTCCCCGCCCTCACCGACGTCAAGCGCCGCGGCGTCCTACGCCCGCGCGCTGGCCTCCCCACCGCCCTACCGCCCGCCAACGCCAGAGCCGATGGACCAGGCTGGGCCGGTGGTTGAGGCGGTCTACTCCCGCTCGACTGAAGGCACGCTCTGCAGCAGCCTGCCCTCGCCGCCGCTGGCTTTCAGCCAGGCGGCCGCGCAGCGGCAGACCCACCCGCCCGAAGGCGGGACCAGTTCCCGTCAGCCCACACCGCCGCCGGCAGCCAGACAGGCGGCGGCACCAGTGCCCCATCCCCCAGCCCCGATGACCAAGGCCTAGCCGCCGATTGTGGTAGAGTGTCTGCCGAACTGGACGGCACACTTCGCCGCACTCCGCCGGAAGCTAGGTCACGCCCCGAATGCGCGCCCCCTAGGCAAGGGGGTGCGCTTCATTCCGAGATCCCCGGAGGAGTACCGGACGGTGCAGCGCCACCTTGTGGACGCTGTGGCAGAAGACCCGGCAATCAGCTGGTTCTGCTATAGCGTAGCAGCCGAGCTGCCATCCAAGGTGGCAATAAGAGGTCTTCCGGCGGAAACGGACCCAGCCGAAATAGAAGCGGCGATCCGGGAAATGGATTTCCCGGTTCGCTTCGTGCGGCACATCCGCGCGAAACAGGGCCGCGCGGGGTGCCTGTTGCACGCCCAGATGGACCACCTGGCCCAAAAGGACCCACCGAGCTCCTGTCAATGCCGGGGGTCCGGATTGAGCACTGGCGGGGCGCTGGCGACAGGGTGGCGCAATGCCACCGCTGCCAGGCGTTCGGCCACGCGTCCAACAACTGCCACCGCCCGCAACGCTGTGTGCGCTGCGGTGGCCAACACTTCGCGGGGGACTGCCCCCGCCCGGTGTCAGACAAACCAACGTGCGCCAACGTTGCGGGCAGGCGGCATCACCGCTTCCCCACCAAGGTGGGCGGGACACGGCCCCCACTCGGGCGGCCAGACGCGAGCCGGTGCCATCCCGCCCAGGAGGGCGGGAAGCAGCGGCCACCCGCGCAGGCCACCCACCCCCCGCTCGGCAGGGCGATGCGCCTCCGACGACGGAGGCCAACGCACCCACAGCAAGGAGCGCACCCCTGCCACCCAGAAAGAAGAAGCATCGTGGGGGGAAAAAGAGGAGGAAGCCAGTGGCCTCCTCTACCCCCCTAGCTCCACCCAGCCAGCTGGCAGCACCGGTGGCGCCGATAGGTGCGGAAACGCGCCTAGCACCGGTGCCATACCAGCTGCCAGCACCGCCGCCAGCAGGCGGGCAAAGTGTGCTCCATCCGGAGGCGAGGGTCTGCGCACCAAGGGGACTCACGGCCCCCACGGTGCCGCTCCCCGCCCCGGAGCACCAGGTGCCACTGCCGCAGCGCGAGCGCCGGGGCCGCCGACTCCAGGCGCCGCGCGGCCCGCGCCACCACCACCACACGCAAGCGACGGCGTGCAACCAGCACCGCCGTCGCAAACAGAGAGACGGGGCCAGCGCCCGCAGACGCCCCGCACATTGCCCCCCACGGGCATCAGGACTTTCCACCCGGCCGCAGGCGCGCAATCAGCGCCAGCGGCCGGGTCTCTCACAGCCGGACCCGTAGGGGACCCCTTAGTGGAGCTACTAGGGCTACTCACGGAGGTCCTGGCCTCCATCGCTGCGGGAGCTGAACCTCGCGCTGCGGCGATGCGCGGACTGGCCAGCATACGTGGCCTTCAGTATGTATAGTGGAGACATACTGAGGGTCATCTACTGGAATCCCGGGGGGGTGGGGCCTAACATCCCCCCCTCCGCCTACTTGCCCAGAGCCAGGACGCGCATGTCATCCTGCTGGGCGAGACCATGCTGGCACCGCACAAAGAGCTCAAGGTGCCGAACTACTTCGTGTATCGGCGGGACGAGGTCTCCCATCGCGGCAAGGCGTATAGGGGCACTGCTGCCCTAGTGCGCCGCGACCTCATATACGAAGAGATTGGGCACCTCCACTACGAGGACCTCCGGACGACCGGGGTGTTGGTCAGGGCGGCGGGCCAAGAGCTGCGTATTTTCGCTGGCTACCGGCCGCCTGCCCATCACTACACCCTCGCCGACATCGCCACCATTTTCAGGCCCAATACCCCCACCCTGCTTGCGGGCGATTTCAATGCCAAGCATCCGGAGTGGGGGTCAAGGGCCATGAACAACGCGGGCCGCCTGCTACTGGCAGACGCAGAGGCCCGCGACATCAACATCATGGGGCCAGACGCCCCCACCCACATCCCAACGAACGCAAGGCACGCGGCGGACGTGCTCGACATCGTTCTCACAAAAAGACTCCGCTGCCCAGTCCAGGTGGAGGTGCTGTATGACACCAACACACAGCACCTCCCCATACTCATCACCCTCGCCATGGCGGCGGATTTTACAACCCCGCCGCCCAAAGGCGTGAAAGTAGACTGGGCAGCCTTCACACAGACACTCGAGCACGTCAGCATCAGCGGCCTGACCACAGCGGACGAGGTGGAAAGAGAAGCAGCGGGGCTGACACAGGCGATCCAGGAGGCTGTGAAGGGGGCCTCCTCTCCATTACCGCGGCGCTCCAATGTGCGCTGGGCTCTCCCGCCTACCATCCAGCGGGAGATCAAGGGCAAGAGGGCGCTGCGGCACGAGTGGGCGCGTTCCCGATGTCCCCGGTTGAAGGCAGACCTAAACCGACTCACTGGAAAGATCTCAGAGGCGGTCCAGGCTTGGCGTGGCGAGACCTAGGAGCACGCCATCAGCCACGCCTCTGAGAACGACACCAACCGGTTTGCCCTCAACCGGGCCCTCACCAGGCAGCCTCTGCCCACATACCCGCTGCTTGACGGCGATGGGGTCAGGCGCTTCGCCCCAGCCGACCGCGCCGAACTTCTAGCGGACCACCTCGAGGTACAGTTCTCGCCTCACCCGGTGCCCCCCGGCGCTGCCCCAGAGATCCGCCTGCATCATGAACAGGTGGAGGAAGCAGTGAGGAACTTCCTAGCCGAGCCTATACCTGCACTCGGTGGGGATTACTTTATCTCCCCTGCCGAGGTGCGGAAGGCCATCCTCGGCCTGCCCAGGCGCAGCGCCGGGAAATGACGGCATCTCCAATACCGCCATTCGACACCTGCTGAGACGAGGTGTGTCCGCACTGGCACGTTTGTTCAACGGGGTACTGCGAACGTGCCACTTCCCATCAACATGTAAGACCGAAAAGGTGATCGTCCTTCCCAAGCCGGGCAAGGGCAGGCGCTTGCCCGAGAGCTACAGGCCGATCACCCTTCTCCCAACAGTCGCCAAACTTTTTGAGCGCCTCCTCTTGGGGCGCTTAAAACCTACAATACAGCCGCGGCCAGAGCAGTTCGGATTCCGAGGCCAGACAGCACGACGCTACAGCTGACGCGTGTGCTCCACCATCTCGCAGGAGAATACAACGCCAGGCGCACCACCATCGCGGTCTTTCTCGACATAGAGAAGGCCTTCGACCGCGTGTGGCACGCCGGCCTCGTATACAAACTCCTGCGCACCAGCACACCGCGAGCCCTCATCGCTGTGGTGTCGTCCTTCCTCGCTGGCCGGACCTTCTTCGTCTCCGTCGAGAGAGCGGAATCCGGGCTGCGCCCCATTCTGGCGGGAGTGCCTCAAGGCAGCTGCCTATCGCCCGCCCTGTACGCCAACTACACAGACGACATTCCGACCCTAGAGGGCCATTTACACCCCGGGGAGCGGGATGTCATGTTGGCGTTGTTCGCGGATGACAGTGCCTACTTCGCATCCTCCAGGAGCGCTACAATAGCGGCGAGCAGAATGCAACGACTCCTGGATCTGCTACCTCAATGGCTCGACACCTGGCGCATGGCTGTCAACGTGGGGAAGACAGTCGCAATCCAGGTGTCGAGCAAAAGAAAACCGCCACCTCCAATGCAGCTCCGGGGCCTCGATGTGGCGTGGAAGACCCACACACGCTACCTCGGCGTAGAGATCGACAGGTCGTTGAGGATGGTGCCACAGGCTCAGCGCGCGATAACTCAGTCGCGCGCTGCCAGGGCGCAACTCCGACCTGTCCTAACATCCAATCTATCGCTGAGGACCAAGGTGAGGGTCTACAAGACGTACATCAGGTCCCGACTCACATATGCTGCGCCGGCCTGGTACCCTCTGCTGTCTCAATATCAGCGGACCAGGGTCCAGGCCGTACAAAACATCGCAATGAGGATGTGCACGGGCGCTGGCCGCTACGTCCGCAACGACGTGCAAATCCAGTCGGTGAAGGCATTTGTGGTGTCCATGGCGCGACGAATGTTCGACCGCGCCGAAAAGGGACACCACACCCATTTGAACGCCCTCGCCCCACTGCACGCGCGGCCACCAGACGTCGGCGGACTGTGGAGAGCCAGCCCCAGAGAGCTCCTATAGGAGGATACGGACGCCGAGGACGCGGCCTCCGATGCCTCCACCCCTCTATAGCACCGCACGCCACATTGAAAAAAAACTGTAAGCGCTAGCCAGTGGGAAAAAAAAAATTCCACAGGGGGCGCAGGCGCAACGCGCCTAACCAAATGACCCGGGGGTAGTCAGCCCCGGAGTTGAGGCTAGGGCAATCACCAAAATGGTCGACGCCCTTAGCCTAGCCCTCGCGAGACTGTTTTTTTTCGCCAGATGGCATCAAAGTTGTCTGCGCGTGCTTCGGCGAACATGAGTCACTACAGAAGCGCGGAAGCCGCAACAGCGCCCTGAACACATTATTAAATTGGACTCGCAGATCATTGGAAGCCCTTTGCGTACACTACATTCATACCCATACCCTTCATACCGAAACCCAGCAATGGTGCTTGGCGGCAGAAATAGATATGGTGGTAGTACTTCCCCGGGCGAGCCCTTTCAAAAGGAACTCTTAAAATACTACTCTTAAATTTCGACTATATTTAAAATCTAAAATGGCGCCGATCTTGTCGGAACATTGTCGGCTCATCAAAAGTAATGTTTCTAATCTAGACAGGCATCGGTATTTCTCATGTTTGCCCTGAGGTTTGAGGTGAATAGATTTTAAATAGCGCACTATAAGGCATTATAGTACCTTTATTAAGGTGTTGTGGGATCAGCCCGAGTTATTACTGCGATTATCCCGAGTTGCGGGATATTGCGGGGCTACCAAACACCTAGGTACCTATATACTGGGGTATGCTAATATTATGTTCATAGAAATTGCGGAGCTACCTCAAAAATATTAATGTTTTGTCTTATAAGGCGAGGGACTTGTGCACGGGGTGTTTTTAGTATAAAGTTAAGTCAGATAATGATGATGAATGATCAAAATATTAGAAAACTAAGCAGAAAACCTGACATTGTATTGTATGTACTACAGATTAGAGTTGTCCTACATTGTGTTATATAAATCTTTGTTCTAGACAAAAAGGTCATCTGGGAGAACTTCTAGCGATAAAATATAGATCAATTTCCATCATGGGTCATTGCCCGATTCCCTAAATGCCATTACTAGAATACTTAAAGACCTTTTCAGTTCCATAAGCAATTAATCAGGAGCATGGAAAGACATTATTGGCAAATGCATGCATTAGAGGCAGACTAGTTCTAGGCTAAGTAAGTTTACTGAGCCATGGAATCAGCTACATACTCGGTAGTTGTACGTCTACGTTATACTACGTCTACGTTATACGCCCACAACACAGGGTAGTGGTGCCAGAGCCTATCAACTAGTATGTTATAAAATAACTGGTTACCTCGATAGAGGCTACGCCTAGTGAGGAAACCGGTATATAATACTATAAATAGATATATAAATCTGCAAGATTCATGCATTACTTGGAATACATATCTAGTTATTATTTATCTTTGCTTAGCCACTTAGTCTAGCTCGTAAGCATGTAAGTTATATTTTAAATTGTTTAGATACTGTGTTTTTTGTAGTAATAATAAAATATTTTCATTTTATTTAAATTCTCTTCATATTAAAATACCATAGAATACACTGAGAAAGCGTAGTAGAGTATTCGATAGGACAAAGGTATAAAATTATTATTTAAAACTTGATCAACCAAAACTCTAATCCCTATACCGCACTCCGTTATAGCTTCACTAATTTTGTCCCATCCAAAGTTTGCCTGGAAGAGATCGCTCTCAGCGACAAGGCCGCCAATTTAGTTTTATTTTGTTGTTATATTGTTTCTGTGTGGTAATTACAATAAAGAGTTATCTTAACTAATATTATTGATTGCCTCCGTGGCGCAGTGGGCGTATAGCCGGCTGGTCCGCAGGAGGTAGCGGGTTCGATTCCCGCCGCGGAACAAATGTTTGCATGATCTACAGATATTTGTTCCGTGTCTGGGTGTTTTTCAATATATTATAAGTATGTATTTACAAAAAAAAAGTATATAAGTATTCTATCAGTTATCTGGTTCCCATAGTACAAGCTCTGCTTAGTTTGGGGCTAGATAGCGCTGTGTGAATTTCACTGTGCAAATATTTGTTCCGCGGCGGGAATCGAACCCACTACCTCCTGCGTCTCAGCCGACTGTTCGCCCACTGCGCCACGGAAGTCGTCATTATCCCTGAGTAACAAAGACTTTAATTATTACTAGAAAAAAAATAAGGATTCTTACTAAAACTTCAATAATGTAACCCAAGGTGTAAAAAAATTAGCCATAAAAGATATTTAAAAAATAAATGTCCACCCATGCGAAGCCGGGACGGGCCGCTAGTAATAAATATTATCAGCTACATACTACTTGTGCGATGCCATGCCGGGTCAGCAAGTAAAATAAGTTTATCTTGGGATCTGCTTTAAGCTACTATTAGGGAAGCACAATTTTCTTCAATTGTTTCTTTTGTATTCATAATTTGCTATTAATAAATGTATTTTTTATTCCTACTGGCTTTTTTATGCCCCTTTACGTATAAATCATTTCAAACAATGAACTACCCCGGAAAGGATTGTGCGTGATTCAACTTCACCCACTAGGTGCCTTCAGCATGACTGAGTAGGTACCTACCTATGCTTCGATAATTCAACTAGATATGGGATCAGCGTATTAAAAGTGACACTGATATTTAACCGGCAAGCAATGGACTATGATGGTCTTAAGTCAAAAAAGTATTTCAATGATATAACTAATATTACTATTGAGCGATAAGGTTGATAAGGTGCTATGGAGAGGGCTACGCCTGGTGTTTCTCTACGAGATCGAATCAGAAATGAGGATTCGCAGACGAATAAAGTCACCGACATAGCATAAGGATTAGCAAGCTGAAGTTTCAGTAAGTAAGGCACATAGCTCTAAGTACTGACAGCTGTTTGCAGAAAGGTTCTCGATTGGAGACCACGCACTGTAAAGCACAGTGTAGTACAGCCCCCGCTATATGAAAAGACGACCTGATTAAGGTTGCTGGGAGGCCTTTCAGCAGTGGACGTTCTGTGGTTGATATAATAATAATATAACGTTTATTTCAGGCAACAATGTGCACATACAAAATATATAAAACAATAAACTTAAAACTAACACTTTTATTTATTTGGGGGATTTCGCTTCGTAGCCGCTTCCCTGTAGCGCTTGTAAACGATGCCGACTGGCCAGCAATCCGGATGAAGTAGCACATCCTTACGCTTCGCCAGAATCTGGAGAGTGTAGGACTTGAAGTCAGTTGTCCTACTGGACTCCAGTCGCTGGAGAGTCATTCGGAACGTGCCTGTAATCCTGCCCTGGGTCCTCTCCCTGAGGTACTCTCATCTATTCGGGAGAGGTAGATCTTGATGGTCGGCTCCACTGCATGCGGTGTCGTTGACTCAGTCGGTACCGTACCGGTGCCGCGTTGATTGCGGAACGATCTTGATAAGATGATTAGGTTAATATTCACTGTGGTACGAAACAGCTTATGCTGAGACAGGGACCATTTTGTCCCCACGCAACACCATCATTTTCTGTCAGTGTGAAACTTGTTTTTACTGTGTTTTTATGTCTTTTCCTTTGTTGTTATTGTGTGTGATGTCAGGTGGGTTCAAATAAATGTATTTTCTTTCTTTCTTTCTTTATATTTAGAAGTAGTTGATCGAAGGTTGTAGGTAAGTAAGTGTATATGTCATTGGTGTTAGAGTTTATAACCCTCCGGAATACCGACATGGTTTCTTTTAGTTTTTTTGTTTGTTATACTACATGTAGATGGAACAAGCTTATGGCTCACCTGATGTTAGGTGATAACCATCGCCTTTTACAGAGGATTGCCTCGAAGTTCACGCATGTTAGAAATGTGCCCTGCGTCTATCAATTTTAGGCATACAGGTATAAAACCGCATGTGCCTATAATTTCACCGGCAACCATACCCTTCAAACCAAAACACAGCAATGCTGCTTGGCGGCGAGCCCTTTCACAAGAAACTCTACTACTCTTAATACGTAAGGGTACTAAGAAAATTGATTGTTAATCAGGCTGATGCCCTTTATCCTTGACATTAACGATTACAGCAGACATTTTACCGATACCTCGTTTCGCGTAAAGAGTTTTTTCTTCGGTATTTTATAATAAGTAAAATAAAATCTAAACAGCATTATTTTAGGCTTAGTTATTAAGTTATCCAATATGTAACACATCAACTCGGTTCAACCTTCTGTTAATTCAATTTTCAAGTAAAATATTTTACACAGGGTTTTTGGAATAATGAAAGTAATGTCAAGTAAAAGTCGGGTGAAAGACCTTGAAGTCTTCTGAATAGCCGCTGTTTCACACCTTGAACAAAAATAGTGTTCCACGTTCTCACAAAGAATTTTCTACCTTAGACATTCACCCGTACAGTGGAATTTCGTTTTGGTTCTACTCTTATATCTTCCTTGATACATCTACAACCTATTGTTTTCCCGTCAAATGCATAACATTATCAAGTTGTCCATCTTCGCCCCGTCAGGCCAGCCGTAATATGCACTAATTGACAATTAGCATGCCTTTTGTGTCGAGGCTGATCCCTGGTAATGAGAATACAGAACAATCAATAGCATCGTATTTGGGTCATAAAAGCAATTAGACTACCTAATTCAATTCAGTAGGAATCTACCGGCATGTTGTGACCTCTGCGGTAAACTACCTAACGGATTTACGATGGCTTGCTTCTTTTTGATGAATGGACTTTTACAAAGCTAGTAGACAACATTCGTAAAATTATGTCGAAAGCTTTCGAGCGTCAAGCTAACTAGCTGACCATTAGCTTATCCAAAATTATATACCCTTGTTTAAACTAGTGGTTCGCCCCGAACTGAGATCTCGCGAGTCTACCATAAAAACAAAAAAATATTATTCGTGATCTTTGACTATCAAAATAGTGCCACGAAATAAATAACCATAGAACTTGACCTACAGTTTCATTCAAATTACAGGTAACGGGAGTTCATGTAAATTGGTTAAGCTTTTTTGGGGTACAAATTTCAGTTATTCTGGATTTCAGACTTTTGCCTATATTTGTGATACTTAAGCTACACGCATACCAAACTACAGTACTGTGGGGTCACTGGTGTACCCTGTGAATTTTGTCAAAGTTTAGTTTTTATTATGGCTAATAACTCAAAAACTACAAAAACTTTACTAAAAAAACAGGGTCGAAATGTACTAATGAAGACCTACCATTTGACGTCTCATTTGACCTAATAGTCTCATTTTCATTTTTTTTACCCCTCTTGAACCCCAATATCTCAATAGCCCCCCACATTTTTAACTCATTTAGTCACGATGGTCGGATCAACGCTTCCAAATTTATCCTCGGACAAACAAACATTCATACAACGCCGATTTGCCCAAGTTGATTTAGAGATCTCGCTTCGCTCGATCAAAAATACTTGGTGACAGAAGGTGTATTGTGTATGTGCTCCTGGATGATGTAAAACAAAAATCTTTAAAAATAGAGCATCGCACCAACTCGTTAAGTGGCGGTTCATTATTCACATGCGGAGACAGGCGTTAAACAATGCAACCGTTGTTAGGCTCCCAATGTTATCATTGTTCGCGGCAAAGGGTAAGTACTTTGTTATAGACGCAGCTTCTGCTGAATCATTCAGCATAGGATGGTTCGGTGGGAGCTGGTTATGTATTCTATGCGCAAAGTTGCACCAGTAAGTATTCTGAAATTTCGACCTTGCAGTACCCCAGTTTTTCCTGAGTAAGCAGGAAGCTGAATATTCATCAATTTTGGCAAAGTTTAACCTGAATGATATCAATTGCTATTTCGCTACCACTATTGCACAGCAGACGGGACTGTGTCTGAATTAGCTGTAGTCTGAAGTAGCATTCTACTTATGTAGATATTACATGTAGGTCACCATACTGCGCTTTTATTTATGTTGAACTTCAATGGAAAACCTGAGCTAGCAACATTCTTATTTGCAGATTTATACAAATAGGGACATAACTTGCTTTGTCATATTGAAGAGACCGGAAGAAAATAAAATTGAATAAATCAACATAATTGTTTTCCCTCAGATCTTTGTTGCAGATACTCTAGAAATGATCTATATCTAGACTTCTGAAGACGGAAAGTTGGTACCGATGGCACCAATGTCAAGTCTTGTTCAACCTGGGACAAGACTATCAGGGCGGTGAGTTTCGAAAATTTCAACTCGGAAGTTGAGAAGTTTTCGGTAAGTAAAGGAAAATTTTATCAGTTTTAACCCAGTTTATGGGAAATGGAAGTTGTGCAGACTTTATCCGTATTTTACCTGTTCTTTTATTCAGACCGCTTTCAAACTCAAAAGGAACAATAAAATGAGTAGTTTTTCAGTGAACATTTTGCTTTCACAGTCACAAAGTATAGACATAAAAATATCATTTTTCAGACTGGCATTTTTGGAAAATAATATCCACCCCGCCTCAGTATTTGTTATCGGAAATTGGTGGATAAACGTAACTTTTTATGATACCTATGCCTTCATAAACTAATAGGAACTGGTTCTGTGGAGTTCGGAAAATATGTTTAACTTTCAGTCTGGCTTATATCCTACATTTTATTGGTACGATAGAAAAGTGCTCTCGGTGACTAAAGTTTATGCCGTAGCCCTTAGAGTAATATAACATTTACGACCTCCGTGGTGCTGTGCGCGAATAGCCGGCTGAGACTTGCTGAGGTTGCGGGTTCGATTCCCGCTGCGGAATAAATGTTTGCATGATCTTCAGATATTTGTTCGGGGTCTGATTGTTTCTGTATATATCGTAAGTATGTACATATTTCCAAAAAAAGTACATTAGTATTCTATCAGTTATCTGGTTCCCATAACATTGTTTAGTTTGGGTACTAGATGGCATTGTGTGTAATGGCATTTATTATTCTTTATTATATATATAATGGTAATATGCGTTCGTGAAATAAAGACGAAATTGAGTTTTCTGAAATAACAAATTTACTTTTATTCACAACATAATTAAATACAAAGTTTTAACACAATTTACTCTAAACAGAGTAACTTACCTGAAATAACAAAAAACAACATTTAAAGCCTATACTTCTAGTTTAGTTTATATACTTCCTTTTATTTATACAGGAAACTATTTACTGTTCCAAGTTTTTCTAAATTATCAGCCTAATAGAGCAAGAGCCCACGACGGCCAGACCTTCGTTATTTAATAAAAGCTGAAAATTCTTCTGTGCGTGTCCCCTATACAGGTAAGAACGACCAGGGACTATAGAGTTTGGGTAGTGGTTACTTGGGCAGGTAACAGGTAGTAAAGGTGTATAAAATAGTACCTTAAATTCGTAAAAGTATAAAGCTAAATTTTTTTATATTTTATTAGGGATAATTTTAGAAATCTCGTCATCCATTGCCGGACCCTTATGACAGTTGCTACCCCCTGCCAGACACCTCTAAATTTTAATAAATTATAATTTTACTTTCGTTACAGTTTAAAAGCTAAATTTTATATGTCACTTGGGAACCTATAAAAAAATGTTACCTCAATAGCCGGACAATTTTAATGGTTTTTACACCTTGCCAGACACATCGAAAGTCCGCTGTAGGTGCGAGCGCGAGCGCTTAGTCGATTGCGATCTTTAAAGATATCCAATAAAAAAACAACCTCATAACCTCATAACCTCATCTTGTTAAAAATTACCTCAATACTGTCGGTGTCACTGACATGCCACTGACATTCATTAAAGATCTGTAGATAATGAATCCATAAAGAAAAGGAACGACACTAAACGTAGTGATATTCTTTACATATATTTTCTTTTATATATGAATGGGTATGTATATGAACGATCATCATTTTTAATTTTTAGATCAAATTCGATAGTAGATCTGTAGATTTTGTAGTGCTCAAAATTTACCTCCCTACTTAAACAATTTAAATACGCATTATTTGTGGTAATCGAGCTAAGAGCTTCAGATAGTTGGTAAAATTTTAGCTAGTAACGAAGGTAACGTTACATTATGTACCTTCAGCCGTAAGACAATAATTATACAATGAACTGCCATAAATAATAATAATAACAAGTAACTTTTAACAAAAATATAACCTCATATAATAGAAAAACCAAACTACTGAACCAATTTTGATGAAATTTCTATGGAACAATCTGAAAGTAGGTATATCCTTTCAAATAAAAAAAATTGCTGAAGGGAACCACAAACCAAAACATTATATGGATATGTATATTTGTTTTTTGTTGATCTACGAAACAAAAAAGAATCATCAAAATCGATTCATAATTGTCGGAATGATCGCGACTGTATGTTTTTTTTATTGTATGTAATATACATTGGAACCTCCTCCTTTTTTGAAGTCGGTTAAAAAGACGTTGAATTACTGTTGCAAAATATAAAGTAGCTTTATTTCTGTTTAGTAGACTGCACTGATTATTTTCAATAAAATATACCCAGATAGATAGACAAATGAAACGAAAGATTCAAAATAATTTACAAACTTTAGTACTTCTAGGCAGTCTTATCTAAATAATGTAAGTATTTTATGTTCAAAAACACACACAAATGAAAATGAGTGTTGAAGATGATACTGCTCCGATAAGAAAATAACAAGTTTGTTTGGATCATAAACAAACTTTTCTCGTTGAAAATAACACGTGTATCTTTCTTGTTTCTTAGAGCTAACCCATACAGAACTACTCCTCAACTTTCTAGAAGGGAAATATTTAGGTTTAACTTTTGAAACTATCATGGTTATGGTTATTTTGGTTGTCGCGCTAAAAGAGTTACCTACTTGGAAATTTAGTTAAGAATATGTACCCTACTTTTAGTATGGTTACCACTTAACACCAGGTGGGCTATAGCTTGTTCAATCTCCACGAGGTAGGTAATTGTATATAAATCTCCTAGAACTATAGACAAACGTATTAAATAAAACTCACCTGTTCCACGGAGCCATACTGCCGACGGGAGAACACTCCTCGTCTCGATATTAGCTCACTGGCCGAGGAGCTGAAACAAGAAGATATCTCAATTAGGTACGTTCGGGAGTCAAGGTCTTATTCTCTGATAGAAAGTATTTAAGTTAGGAGGAAGAAATCGCTCTAACTATAAGACTCCTCGTGCATTTGTATTATTTGCTTTTATATTTCTTTTTTAGAATTCAAATTCAATATAATTTATTTGGTTCAAAAACACATAGGAATCAATAACAAATAGTAAACGATGACAGCTGCAAAAAGTTAGAAAAAACTGTCTAGCAGTGTCAGCGCCGGTCTCCTAAACCAGTACCATTGTTGACAAAAAAAACAATGACAAAAGAAAACTTCAAGTTCGTTTATAGATAGTTAAAATGAGATAAAAGGTATGTAAGCTAAAAATGTTATTTAAATTGAATACTGAGTTGGTTTAGACTACCGAGTGTACATGATTGTAAGGGTGTGTGTATATGTGTGTGTGCATATATTTATAAGGGTTATGAATATTTGTTACCTGAGGGTGGTCAACAACGACAGAATTAGTCTTGTTTAAGGAGCCAGCTCTCAAGCTGTGCAACGTCTCAGAGTTATCTTCTTTTTCAATCATTGTTATTAACGGTTCGTGATAAAATTTATTTTTTAAGATAATTTTTAGACCATTTTATGTCTAAAATTATTCTCCATTTGGTATCGCAATTGAGGGTCAGTTGTAGAAACAAATTGTCACCTACAAATGAATAGCATGCCAAATTTTGTTTTTCTGTCTCAATGCCTCGTTATTTTGCTTTTATTCTTTCTGCCTATTCGTTATTACATCGTTTTTGTGGCATTCATACGCAAGAAATATAAAATAAAGCTTTGTAGGCACTTTACTTCTGCCGTACGACGATCAAAATATTTTTTTGTATGGGGAAAAATCTCAGCTAAAGATGTAGAATAAATTAAGACTGACACGGCTGGGGTTCAGATGGGATCACACGCCACTTACCCTTCACTTCTCTTGACTGAACTTAAATGCGTAACAACGCACGACTGCGTTTCGCTATTTATCGAGAGAATTTATATTTTACGATGTACGATCACATTTCAGAGTATCGCCACAGCCTTAAGTGGTTACCTATCCGCCTTTGCCGGAATGCGCACATCCTTTCCCTCCTTTACAGCATCCTTTTCATCCCTTCTACTCCGTCCTACCTCAAAGAACGCTTTGACTTTCTTCACCTTTCCAACTCTCGACCCTTACGTTCCTCTGAAACCCTTCAATTAAAAACTCCCCATCGTACCTCAGTATTTTATAGTTCCTCTTTTACTTTGCAGGCTACCAGGCTCTGGAATGCCCTACCTGTCTCAATTCGTCACGCTAAATCTCTCCCTATCTTTAAAAACTTGGTCAGACAACACTATCTGTCATCCATCGCTAACTAGGCCACTTATTAATTATTACATTTTTATAATTTATATATGTAGGTATGACAATATATATTTTATGTATTATAATATTAATATTTATGTAATTTTATGATTATATTATACATTATAATTGTGCATTTTATTTTATATTTATTATCTATATTTTTTATAAATATACGTGTACTATATCGGATTTAGGCCGCCGTCTTTATTTTGTTCACATAGATCCTGTCGATCCAAAGGTTGCCTGGAAGAGATCGCTTTCAGCGATAAGGCCGCCCATTGTACCTATTATTTAAGAGTGTATTTTCTTATAAATGTTTGTATTTAAATGGTGTGCAATAAAGGAATTATCTATCTTATCTATCTATCTATATTTTGCATGAACAGTTTATGTAATTCTAAAGAAACAAATACAAAAACGTCGAGATTGGATGAAAACATATTTTTACGGCAGACACACCATAAGTGTTTCATTATTATTTTTTTAGTAGAAATAATGCCTAGGTAGATTCTGAACGTAGCCTATAATTGAATCTAGAGAGGTTAGTTTAGGAATACAAAATATACAAATATCAGTTAATCTATCTAATGACTGGGCAACTAATTTACGTCCTGACATTTTATAATAGGTACTCGTACCAAAAGTAGAAAGTTGGAAAATTCTATCGACGGAATTGTTTCTTCCTAAAAGATAAAATCTTAAACCACTTTTCTCCTGCACTTTTTATGTAATCCCCTAAGTCCCTGTTCACAGCAGTGGAGTAGATAAGTAGCTAAGAGACAAATAATCCCTTACTATCGGTCAAGATAAAAAAAAAATCGCTGCGTAGAGGTTCTACGCATTCTTCGAGCTACATTTAATTGTTACGAGTAGTTACTGGACCGAGTTATAAAACTTACCTACTAGACTAGTGTTACTCACCTTTAGAGTTATATTAATAGTGTATCTGTATTTCAGTAGGACTTGCGTCCTCTTCGCAATTAGTTGCAATCCAGCTGATCGGAGACTAACCTACTATTACCTATATTAATCCGACTAGGTACCAAGAGGTCCAAGAAGCTTAGCTAGTTTCCGTTACCACTTATATAATTGATCGAGCGAAGCGAGATCTCCAAATCAACTTGGGCAAATCGGCGTTGTATGTACATATGTATGTATGTATGTTTGTTTGTCCGAGGATAACTTTCGAAGCGTTTATCAGATCATCGTAAAATTTGGTATATAGGTAGGTAGTGTTAGCACAATTTTTGTGTGACTCAATGAGCTAAAAATGTTGAGGGGTTGTTGAGATATTGGGGTCCAACAGGGGTAGAAAAAAATTAAAATGAGACTATAAGGTCAAAGGGGACGTCAAATGAAAGGTCTGCATAAGTACATTTCAATCCTGTTTTTATTTTTAGTTTAATTTTTGTAGTTTTTGAGTTATTAGCCATGATAAAAACAAAACTTTGACAACATTCACAGGGTACACCAGTGACCCCACAATGCTGAAATTTGGTATTCATGTAGCTTTAGTGACACAAATATAGGCAAAAGTTGGAAATCCATAATAACTGCATTTTGTACCCCAAAAAAGAAAACTACTTTATATGAACTCCCGTTACTTGTAATTTGAATGAAACTGTAGGTCAAGTTGATTGGTTTTTATTTCTTGGCACTATTTTTATAGTCAAAGATTACATTTTTTTTTTGTTTTTATGGGAGACTCGTGAGATCTCAGTTCGGGGCGAACCACTAGTTATACTTACCAATTAGCTAATTAAAAGGCAAAAGACTATAACCATTTTCATAAATCATTGTAGTTTATGGAGTATCTAATTTATTATTACGTTTGCGTTATGCACAACTTCCGTTGGGTTCTACGAAATACTATAACTTACAATGTACTCGTATATTGTCTCCCTTGTCTATATAACAGGCCAATTTAACACGTCGCGTCGCGTCGGTAATAGGTATCAGTCCTACATTGATGAAAAAGGCTGGCTGAATTGAAGTTCGGTCATAAAAGTTTTCCACTCAACATTTTTTGCTATTCCGACCATAATTTCTTGCGAGTTTATTTGACGTAAATTCAATAAGAACAAAAAGTAGTTCAGGCGTGTTGAGGATGAAAAATAATACGTGTGCCTCTCCCTCCATGGTGTTCATTTTTGAGCTAATTTCGAAATCATTAGCTTTGGGAAATGATGTTACTCAATAGTCAATCATTCATTTATCTATTATAACAAACTCCCAAGGGATGTACCTACAAAAATTGACAATTAACAAATTTAAAAACGTAATTAAACAAAATCTTTATAAAAGAGCCTACTATAAAATATCGAATTATTTAGATGATAGAGAAGCTTGGGATTGACATTGCTCCAACTCGTTCAAAATGTTACAATTTAGACGTAATTTATGTTCTGTATTATGTATTGTAAAAGGCTCATTAAAAAAAACAACCAGCCTTGTTTTTTGCCTTTCTTTCCTGGCTTGGTCGCGAAGGAACAGGCAGTAAAATTGACGTTTCAAAGTGATCCTTGTGATTTTAATGAATAAAAATATTTGAATTTGAATTGTATTCCAAAATTTAATATTAGGTGGTAATTGGATAGGTAGATCATTATAGCCTCTGTGGAGCACATCAATATGATGAGAATTAATTAAATGATTTTATTTAAACTAGTCGGCTTGCCAAGAAAAAATAGCAGGGAACACTGACGAGTACCCTAGACCTAATTACTGAGCACGTCAAAGCCAAGGACCCTTTAAAAAAGTCTGTAAACGCTATGGAATGAAATGGAGGCAATACAGGGGGCAAATAACAAATGGGCCTTTGAAGGGAAACCCCAACCCTAAAAAATATACAAATTAACGAGTTTTACTATAAGAAAACATCCTTTTGTTTTTAAAAGTAACAACACATTAAACATTTTAAAAAAAGCTGCTCTACTCCGCCGGGAATAGAATCAACACAAATGCGAAAAAATAACAATATGTATTTTTATGGCACCAATTCAGGCTGATAATATTTTTTTTCCTTTATCTGTTTCTTACTTTTTCACGACTCAAATTTGGCATAAACATAGATTATGATCGAGATTGATTCAAATGCCTATGTTGCCTATGCGTACAAAGCCGCGGGCGGAAGTATAGAATACTAGCTGCCGCCTGCAGCTTCGCATGCAATTCCACCCCACGAGAACTGATTTATGGGATAAAAATTAGCCTATGTCCTATTCCAGGTCATTGTCAACCAATATTCTAAACTTTAGCCAAATCGCTTTTGAGTTTTGGTGTGAAGGAGGAACACAAAATATGAACATAAGTGGTGATCACAATACGCCTCGTGGCCGCAGTGGTATTGAAACATCTAAAGCAAATAAAAACACCCAAACTTTATAATATTAGTGGGATATCCACATTATCCACCCTATACACTAGTACCTAGCGCTAAATGGAAATTTATGATATGCAATAAATAAAAAAATAAATATTGGTGGACATTTCACACAGGCCTATCTAGTCCCAAACTAAGCAGAGCTTGTACTATGGGAACCAGATAACTGATACATATAATACTTATATACTTTTTTTGTAAATACTTACTTTTAAAATATAGAAAAACATCTAGACCTGGAACAAATTTTAGTAGATCATACAGAAATTTGTTCTGCGGCGGGAATTGAACCCGCGTCACGACCCCCCTCCTGCGTCTCAGCCGGCTATACGCCCACTGCGCCACGGAGGTCGTCAAAGACAATAGAAATAAACAATGATTTTATGCTAAAAATAAGCCCGAGTAAAGTTAGAAAAGTTTTACTTTCGACCGTAATCTTAAAACTACTGCAATACTTTAGGATTAAGAAACATTCAAATAGTTAATCCATATTGGGCTAGCAAACACAGCCATAAATAAGGTAAAACCATAAACTAAGCCCATAAAACTAAGCTCCAATGTGTGAAGTTACAGACAAGTTGTTTTGGAACTTTCTGAATGAATTAAACATGTAAGGATTTGTTTTATGTCGTGACACTACCTTTTTAAAGGTGGTTTTATTTATCCAATCAGTACCTAAACATTCTGTGCATCGCTAGTAACAATTCCGTTACTAACGGAACCTCGAAATATCGGCTCAGAATAAGGAACCGACCACACCAACATACGCTATGTCACGGTAATTTTACGTGTATCTATACAGTATTCTGTCTTCATACAAACGGCTGGAACGCGAGTCATACCTACGCTTCTCGTATTCGGTACCCACTCGGTACCCAACCAGTCGCGAATGCGCTGCAGCAAGGGTAATGTCGTTGCCTCAGTGATGAACGGTGTGATTTGTTTTGTAAGCAGTAAACGTGCGATTTGTGAATATTTTATTGAAATAAGTACAAGTACTAACTTCTTATTCTAGGGTGGGGGGAACAAAAGATCTGCACTGACGTCCCGCATTGGGGTGTATTGTGCATTACCTTCCTTCTAATCTGACCCCAGCCATCCTAACTCCTTGAAGTAACAGAGTAGGACTTTGGGTTGGTGGCAGCAGCTTTCCAGGGTCCCCATGAATGTTGTTAATGTAGTAGCGGTGTTGGTGGAGGATGAGGATTCGATGGCCCGTTCTCAGTCTGGCGTCGTTTGTTAAGTTTAGTACTAACTTAATGTGGCAAAGAGCACGAATAGACTATATTGTGCTGTTTTTGGTTGTTTTGTGTTGCGGATTTTTTATACTATTAAATTTAACAATAAATGTCTCAGTCGAGGCGCAAATATTTTTCTGTATCAAATTTATAAGGATGGATTTTTTATTTAATCTACTAATTTAAAAAACACACATGGATTTTTAATGAAAACATTCATTAACAACGAATTTAATTTTTTTTATATATCAAATATACAATCACAAAACTATAAAGAAATTCAAGTAGGTATATGAAATTAAAAAACTGCAGGCGGGCAGCCCTATCGCGTCTTTACGTACCACGCGGGTGTAGGTAAATAATTCAAGGACAGGGCCGAGTCACAATACTGTATAGTTATCATTGCCGTGGCTACGCTCTACGCGGACGAAGTCGTAATACCCAATATTAACGTAGGTATTAAAACCGCTGACTAAAGCCTTAATTTTGTCCCCCCTCATCCCGTAGGCAATTTCAGGGAACCGCGTATTTTGGTTAAAACACGTTCAGCTGCTTAATTACAGCCAATAATTAAATTTAATAAGCCCACGCTGATGTATCATTTTGCAACATTTAAATTGCAGATTATTAACATACCAATAGTCTACATTAACCACTTATATCATAGATTTACCTTTCGTCATTAATAATCTATAATCATTGGAAAAATTTACCCACAAAGAGACTTGCATTAAAAAAGACCTGACAATGGGCAGGGTCTTTTATTTCTCAGGAGATATTTATTATATTCTCCCAGTGATTTTATTTATTTAATTCATTACTGCACAAACAGAAAAATGTGCAAATAGAGGACTTAATGCTAAAATCATTTTCTACCAGTCAACCGTGATAGGTAAGAAACAGATTTAGCTTCTTTCATCAAAGATTCTCCAGTAAAATCTTTAGCTTTCTAACACCGCACTATATTTCCACACCTTGACAAAGCCAAAATTTTCTGCGACATTGAAGAAGCAATAAGAGTACTTTACATTGGGTTCTTTGGCTCAGCTGCTTTGTTCGTGAAATTTCCAATAATTTGAAGTGCTAGGCCCCGCTGACCTCTGGGAAGGAGGAGGGGGGATGCCATTGAAATATTGCTTACTTTGCGCCCCTGGCAGATGCCACTCGATACGAGACATCCACTTTATAGCAAACTTGTTCGTGCTAATAAGTTTTACACAGATTTTCGTCAAAGTGCCTAAAATTGATGGGAAGATGATCTGATAAAGGTTGCTTGTAGCCGTTTGGTGCAGGCCGCATGGGATCTGTCACTCTGGAAACCTATGGGGGGGAGGGGGGGCTATAGCTGATATGATTATGATTATGACCTAGTTAAGTACGCCAACATGTATTTATCACTTAATAATACATTTTTGCAATAAATAAATTTAATAAATTAAATTGTATTGAAGCTTGAAATCTATACAATACTAAAACAGAAAACCATAAATCCTTTTCTATTATTTTTTGCTCTGTACCACGCTTGGGCACACTGCTACCTACCGGAAAAAATGGGCGACAAAACGAAACTATGAACAGTAAATCCTCTTATATTGCTTCATAAATTGTTATATTCCTTTTATACAAATTCCTGTAATATAAGAGCAAGCGGTCCCTTTATTTCAATAACAATACAGATTTTGTCTATGAGGATATTGAGGATGGAAAACTGAGAAGCCACTAATACGAGTACCATACTAGCGGGGATTTATCCCGGAATATTATGGTAGTCTTTTGGGAAAAGTGAGGTTTCTGTAAATAAATTGTTTACTTTCTGTTTTATCTTTATTGTTAACTGATATAATACATAATTGATCGAGCGAAGCGAGATCTCCAAATCAACTTGGGCAAATCTGCGTGTATGTATGTATGTAAGTATGTATGTATGTTTGTTTGTCCGAGGATAACTTTCGAACTGTTTATCCAATCATCGTGAAATTTGGTATATAGGTAGGTAGTGATAACACAATTTTGGTGTGACTCAATGAGCTATAAATGTTGAGGGGTTGTTGAGATATTGGGGTTTAAGAAGGGTAAAAATGAAATGAAAATGAGGCTATTAAATCAAATGGGACGTCAAATAGAAGGTCTTTGTAAGTACATTTCGACCCCGTTTTTATTTTTAGTTAAAACTTTGTAGTTTTTAAGTTATTAGCCATAATATAAACTGAACTTTGACAAAATTCACAGGGTACACCAGTGACCCCACAATGCTGAAATTTGGTACGCATGTAGCACTAGTGACACAAATATAGGCAGAAGTCTGAAACCCAGAATAACTGCAATTCCTACCCCAAAAAAGTATAACCAATTAACATGAACGCCCGTTACCTGTAATTTGAATGAAACTGTAGGTCACATTAGTTGGTTATTCATTTCGTTGCACTATTTTGATAGTCAAAGATTACGAATAATAGTTTTGTTTTACTGAGAGACTTGCGAGATTTCAGTTCGGGGCCAACCACTAGTTATTAGTCGTGAGTTAGAATCAGTGATGCATGAAGCTTACGTTAGCTTAAAGTCACAATAAACTCATTAGTAGGTGCTTAGAAACTTATAAAGTCCGTATGTGAGTAGATATGTAGTACTAAATAGCAAATATCGAACAAATCAAAATATCACCAAGACTGACCTATCTCATTATAAAGTGCCTTGTCATATAGACCATTAATATTTATAGTGTAATATACAGCCCTCCCCGAGCGCACTATAAATGCCATTATTATGTTAGTGCCTCGGAGAATCAAAAACGCGTGCCATTTAACAAGATATATCTCATCAAAACTCACATTATGGTATATAAAGATTTTATTACTCTTTTGACATCAAACTTACATAGACCAAATTTTATAACTTTAAATTTAGGTCACGTTATTACTAGAATAATCGAACAATCGGTTTGGCGTTTTGTGAGCATGTTCTGTTTAGGGTTCGACTTCGAACAGTTTTATCGGTACAAAACGTTCGATCTTGCTCGATTGGATGACACAACCTCGGGCACGTACGCACCTGGAGACTTACCATATAGTTGGTAACAACCTATGGCTTTGACGTTATTTTGTCCATGATACTTTTCCTGCGAACGCCCCCCGGTGTTGCAAAATGTCAGCTGAATTAAGAAGTAGCTACGCATACCTATACAAGTCCCCGACCTTACATTGGCATTTAATGGAGTTTTCACGCACCCCAGAGCGGAAACACTGCTCTAAGTGAACTTCTTGTTCCCGGTTAAATGCGATATTAGATACAGATGAAGTATTCATAATAAAGCGGATAAAACTTCATCAAAGACGGTCGTAGATATTCATTTAATTAGGAACTGTTCTGAAACATTTGCATACTTTGTGGTTTAAACTGTTTTTGTTTTGTTTTGAAGTATTTTTAACCCTCGGCTCAAAAAAAGGGGTGTTTTAAGTTTGACACTCTTTATAAAACTCATTTTCCATCAAAAAAATCTGTTTTTCATGGAAAATGTATATTATGTACCAATATTGAAAATGTCGCGGGCAAACCCTGAGACATTATATAGTTGGTGATTTCTGGCTGAAAAGATTAATTGATAAATGTTTTGCATCATCATCATATCAGCCAGACGTAAATATTTATGGGTACAGTACAGTCAATAAAAAAATATTTAAAAATAAGCATTTATTTTTATACAAGGTTTTTGGTAATATACTGACGATATTCAAGTGACGGTTTCTCAAAACATAAAAAGACTTCTCAAAAAAAACTACTAGTTATAGTATCGAATTTTAGAGAAAATCGACTAAGTTTAGGTGATTAATTAACTTACTGCCTACTCTTGCAATTGACATCCAAAAATAAAGGCCGATTTGATATCTCTTTCGGAAATGGCTGCGGGTTTTGAGTTAGAAAGGGACAACAAGAGATATCTCGAGACATCACCAATACAGTATTACGGTTAGATGGCAAGCATTATGCAATAGCACAACATAAGTTTAATAAAGTGTTTTTACATGCTAAAATAAATTTGACATTTCTATGGTAGACATTTCACAAATTTATTTATTATGCTCATCAAAATGACCCGTTTAATTTTTGTGCGTATATTATCAAACACTCTATATAGATAAATAAACCTATATAATTTTTACAGAAAACGACCATGTCATTTGGATAAAATTAGTTAGGTAGGTAAATAAAATTAAAAGCTCAAAGAGAATATATAATGTCAGAATTAAACCTTGGAAGCGATTGTTGAGATGAAACGAGTGGAAGCGCTTTGGGAAATCCCGAAACATGATTCAACATTACCTACTTATATTGCGTTTAATTATAAACTCGAATGTTCGTAGATTAATTTCACTGGATCGTGAATTCGTGATGCAAGTCTTTATGAATTAACGCAAAACTTTACACAGACCGATTTTTATTATAAGAAATTGTTTTTAAATTATTAGTTTAAGTTAATTATTGTAGAAGATATTTGTAGTAATGTTTGCCCTGAGAATTTCTGATTGCTTTATAACTACGAATCGTATAGTGCAGGAAGTGACGGAAGTGACTGCGTCATTGGATGCAAGCTGAGATGCATAAGAAGTAAGTCACACTATTGTCTATAAATAATAAAACAAGATCGGTCAAGCACGAGTAGAACTCGCGTACCGAGGGTTCCGAACCTAGATAGGTTTATTAATGACTAGCTTCCGCCCGCGGCTTTCCACGCGTAATTTGTCAATAGTAAATAACAGTTTAAAAAACTTAAGAAACACGCTATTTTAGATATTTTTTATTTATATTTCTTATAAATACTTTATTGACAGATACTGGTAAAAGTAAAGTCATTTTGAAAATAGCTTAATTGTGGATTTTTTTATGACTCATCATTACGCCTATATCTAACATCATGTTATGATGATGAGTAGGCTGCGGTCGCTACGTCGTTTTGGCGTGAAAGGGTAACAAAGAACAAAATATGTTTTCTTTTCTCATGGTAACTTATTTATGAGATAAAAAGTAGCCTATTATGTTATTTTAGGTCTAGAACTAAACTTTTGCAAAGTTTCTGCCCAATCCCTTCAGTGGTTTTGGTGTGAAGGGATAACAAAGAACAAAATATATTTTCTATAGAAACTTTAACGACTCAGTCTTACCTCATGGGAACTGATTTTTTTTTTATAATCAGCGTTACTAAAACGGAAGTGATGGTAATGGATGCTGAAGATCGTGCTCCACCAAATCTGCTTCTTGGTGAAAGAGTTCTAAAGCAGGTGGAGAAATTTAAATATTTAGGCAGCACCATAACATCTAAAACCGACCTTGACTGTGAAATTAATCATAGAATCGGTGGTGCCTCCTCTGCTTTTGGAAAACTTAGGGTCAAAGTTTTCCGCTCACACCACATCAAGCTAAGCACAAAGATCAAGGTGTACCTGGCGATCGTTTTACCTAACTTATTATACTCCGCTGAAACATGGTGCCTGTACTTCAGACATATAAGAACCCTTGATAGGTTCCACCTCAAGTGTCTCCGTGATATTATGAATATTCATTGGTCGGATCGTGTTAGAAACACTGATGTTCTTCGACGAGCTAATGTCTGCGGAATGGAAGCGTATTTTATGCGCCGACAACTGCGGTGGTGCGGGCACCTAACGCGTATGCCCAACAACAGGGTGGCAAAGCGCATCACTTTCTACTCAGAGCTCCAGGACGGCAAGCGAAAGAGTGGCGGCCAGCTGCTCAGATACAAAGACGCTCAGAAGAGAAATATGAAAAAGTGCAAGATTGCGCCCTCTGAGTGGGAATCATTGGCAGAAAATTGGCCAGAGTGGAGACGATTGGTTCAACAAAGTGTCTTCAACTTTGAAGATGAGCGCAGGTGTGATCTAGATAATAAACGTGATCACCTTAAAAATAAACCACCTGCCAACATTCACTATAATTACGTAAATGGCGTTTTGACATGCACATTATGTGCGCGCACATTTAAGGCCAAAATTGGATATGCTAGACACCAAAGAGCGCACCAACGGAAACAAGCAGGAACAATGTCGCCGTAGCCGAAATCGGCCTGGATGACATCATTCTAGGTCTTGAACAGATTTTTTGCAATGTTTGAGCTCAATCCAGTTAGTAGTTTAGTTCGTAAAGTGGTATCGAAGACCAAAATCATTTTTGTATATAAACTTTGATACCCCATTTCTATCCTATGGGAACTGATTTATGGGATAAATGGTAGTCTATACGGTGATCCAGGTTATATCAAACGTATATACCAAATTTCATCGAAATCGGTTCAGCCGTTACGGCGTGATTGAGTAACAAACAAAGAAACATACTAGCTTTCGCCTTTATAATGTTAGTGTGATAAGCAGCGCCATCTAGTTACGTGACCGATAAACCAGGAAAACTTTTAAGATAAATATCTAAAAACAGTTCTAGATAAAGACTTCGTCTTCGACTATCTTTGCATAAATCAATCAAATCATATCATATCACATCATCATAACTCCAAAACTAAACTAAATAAAAAAAAAAGTATTTTGGTATGTGTAAATTAATCTCTTTCATATGATATCATACTTGACCTATTTTAAAATTTTGACCATGTTGACTTTTTAGCCCTCTAAATAAATATTTTTTGAAGTGAAAACTATTTTAGGCGCGTAGGTCATTTTTGAGATGGTATAAAACCATTGAACTCGCGACACTATTACCGTTACCGGCACCGTTCTTGACGATTCAAAAAATATTTCCTGACGATTCAAGAAATACACAAGTAATTGTTCAAGTTTTCACTTCTGTCGGCAGTTCCACTTTTTTTTTACTTGCAGAAGAGGAAGGTCAGTATTATTTATATAATTATTCTAAATATCAAACCGTAGTTCAGTAGTCAACTTCAGTAGTTGTTGAAATAATCAGCTGTGACAGACAGACGGACGGACGGACAAAGTCGCACCATAAAGGTTTTTTTATCATTTTGGTCCGAAAATCTAAAAATACTAGAGTTACTTCTTGAATGTTTTCACAAGATTTCCACATCCTCAGTCACTCGTTTACTATTGAAATGAATTAAACATGAATTCATCGAGAAATATTTCAATTTGTAGAGTATTTCATATAAATGTAAACTTATCATTTTTCATTCCTACTGTTAGGCAGATTTAACAGATAGACTACGTAAAGGTGAAATAGGGATTACAAGTTCATTTGCACTGCACAGATGAATATTTATTGAGTGTCCCAGCATGAGATTAATGCTAGGAAAGCATTCCGCTAGTCGTTTCACACCCGTTTGGCATGCATGAAACACCACAGCGTACACTGGACCGGATTAACATGGTAAGGCGATCTTCAGGCAAACTATTCCTCTACTACGACTCTACTATGACGACCTCGTAGCGCAGTGGGCGAATAGCCGGCTGAGACGCAGGAGGTAGTGGGTTCGATTCCCGCCGCGGAACAAATGTTTGCATAATCTACAGATATTTGTTCTGGGTCTGGTTGTTTTTCTATATATTATATGTATGTATTTACAAAAAAAAAGTATATAAGTATTCTATCAGTTATCTGGTTCCCATAGTACAAGCTCTGCTTAGTTTGGGGCTGGATAGCGCTGTGTGAAATGTCCAGCAATATTTATTATTATTATTATATTCCTCAGCTACACATAGCAGTTACTTGTAAAAGAGCTTGACCACGGTATAATTTGTTATAACTAGTGGTTCGCCCCGAACTGAGATCTCTCGAGTCTACCATAAAAACAAAAACTTCACTATCAAAATAGTGCCACGTAATACGAGTACAAAACCAACTAACTTGACATACAGTTTCATTCAAATTACAGGTGACGGGAGTTCATGTTAATTGGATATTCGTTTTTGGGGTACAAGTTGCAGTTATTTTAGATTTCAGACTTTTGCCTATATTTGTGATACATAAGCATACCAAATTTCAGCACTGTGGGGTCACTGGTGTACGAATACCTATGAATTTTGTCAAAGTTCAGTTTTTATTATAGCTAATAACTAATAAACTACAAGGTTTAAACTAAAAATAAAAACGGGATCAAAATATACTCACAAAGACCTTTTATTAGACTTGCCATTTGACCGGATAGTCCCATTTTATTTTTTTTACCCCTTTTTAACTCCGATATCTCAACAACACCCCCCCCCCCCACGTTGTTAGCTCATTTAGTCACACCAAAATTGTGCCATCATTACCTACCTATGTACCAAATTTCACGATGATCGGATAAACGCTTCGAAAGTTATCCACGGACAAACAAACATACATACATACATACAACGCCGATTTGCCCAAGTTGATTTGGAGATCTCGCTTCGCTCGATCAATAAATTCAACTGTCCTCTAATGTGGAAGCTCACGCAGAGGAATAAATCGCAATTAGTTATTAAGTACTAACTCCCCTAGATTTCAGCTTTTTACTAACAAAATATTTTCTGTCTTCTCTAGCTTCTAGATTTAGCGATTTTCTGCCTGCTATTTGAGAATACGAAGATCAAGAGACAGCAAAATCGAGGCTTAACCACGGATTAAATAGGCACTCATAGCTCTATGTACAAGTATAAAACTTCTCGATCGACAAATTGTCGTTTATATTGACAAAATCGTTATAATATCTCGACTATGTTGGGAAATTTGATGAAATCGCGAAAGATGGTCAATTTTTCGATCGACATGTTTCGTACTTGCACTGCTCGCTTGCATAATAATATGTATATTATATAAAGCTTTACCTTCCTTAAGTTTCTCATCAATAGCCATGTTTAAAATGTCAAGCGTTTATCTTACAGCATTATTCGCCAGAACAGACTTTTTCACTTTTGCAAGTGACGTCGTCGCCGTAAGAAACTTGAAATCTAAGAAGCAACTTCGCAAGATTATTTGCGAGGTATTCAAGTAAATATGTTTGAATTCTCCCGGCGGCGACACAAATGCTGTTACTTCAAGAATTCACAAGACGGTGCATTCCTTTTACACGTTTAATTCGTACTTATTCTTTTGCTAATTTAGTTGCCAGTGCACTGAGCATTGGTCGAAATTCATCCGTTATTTTTTTACGCTTAATTTTAACATTTGCCCTTTCTTCTATACATATATAAACTTTATGCCAAATCTCATACTCTTCCTTGGGCGCAATAAGCTTAAAAAAGGGTACCTACAAGGTTTTCTATTCACGAATATATAGATAAACCATACCATACCCCATTTTCGGCACAGAGTTCATAGTTAATGTGTATGTGTGTTAATGTATGTAATTCTCCATTGTATGATGTAGTTTCTATGTGTGTGTTATTTGTGTCGAAATAAATGTTACTACCCATCTATCTATCCAATATGCAGTGATGAAACGTACTGAATGAACCTTGTTTGTGACAAAATGAAGCATATAAAGTTTGCGTTTCATACTATTCATACTATTTCGGTCCAATATTCGATTAACTCCCCGCGTGGCTCGCTGCCCAATGATTAATCATCATTGTTCGCATTTTGCCTTTAGCTTACCAACTCATCATTTTTCCAAAAAGCTCGTATTGTTGACTAATTTATGGAAATACTATTTTCGTGAATTGAACATTCAATGCCACAGAATTCTGAAATTCTTCCACTCTCATTATAGACCGTGTATAATCCAAAAGGGGTAGAACAAAATCTGTTCTACGAAATTTAATATTTATTTAAGAAAAAAACAACTTGTAAAAATATTCTGTAGGTAATCTTGATCAACTGTGTTTATTAAAATGCAATAATAAAGATGACAATCCACCTTCTCGTACATTGCGGCGGTGTTTTTACCCTCAACGCAAAAGACGAACTGTGAGAATTGTTGACGATCCCATTCTCACAAGCGGTATTGAGACTTAAGGAAGTTTCAGGAGAGATTTTGCCTCCCTGTGTGTGTTCTACCGCTTGTATAATGAGTTGTGTTCTGAGGAGTTGTTTGATATGGTGCCTGCAAGTACGTTCTATCATCGCACCGCTCGCCATCGGCAATCCATCCACACAGCTTGGAGACGATCTGGTACCGTGAGGTTCCAGAGGAATTTCCTCCCGCGAACACTTCGCTTGTGGAATGGTCTCCCTGTCGAGGTTTTTCCTAGGGACTACAATATGGGGTTCTTCAAAAACGGCGTTTTGAAAATTTTAAAGGGTCGGCAACGCGCGAGTAATAAATACCTTTGGTGTTACAAAAGTCCATAGGCTACGGTAACCGCTTACCATCAGGTGGGCCGTATGCTTGTTTGCCACTTTAGTGGTATAAAAAAAAGAGGGGTGTCATAAAATTGACGCCTATATGTCCTGTCTAGCCGTGTCTGTAGCATCGTAGCTCCGAAACGGATGGACGCGGTTTTTTAAATAGAAAGCTAGTTACTAGGGTGATTTTTAGCTGTGTCAGTTTTACGTGTTTTCACGAGTTTTTTATGGGTCGGGGGTTCCTAAAATTTCAAATTTTACTTGTAGTGCCGTTTGTATGGTAAGCTAGATTTTAGTTTCATTATCGCATTGAAATAAACACAGGGTAAGTGTGGGTTTTATATGGGCAGAGACGTTCCTCATAATGTATCGACTGTTCCAGTTGATTTGAATAATAGAGCCATGTGTTCTTGAGACTCCTCATGGTTCGAACAATCGATCTATGTAGACTTTTCTGTTCTGTTGGTTCTTTTCGAACGACCAGAAAGCTGGATCTGGCCACGTGGTTCGCGTTTTAAGGACCATCAATTCACCATCAGACGAGGTCGTGGTCAAAGGAGACATTTCCTTCCATTGCATTATGTCAAAAAAAGTGCATTGTGCCTATGTATGACTAAAGTTAAGTTCTGATGTCAAAGTCAAAATATTTTATTCATTAAAATCACAAGGATCACTTTGAAACGTTAATTTTACTGCCTGTTCCTCCGCGACCAAGCCAGGAGAGAAAGGCAAGGAACAAGGCTGGTTGTTTTTTTAATGATCCTTTTAGACATAACAATACAGAAAATAAATTACGTCTAAATTTTAACATTTTGAACGAGTTGGAGCAATTTAAATCCCAAGCTTCTCTATCATCTAAATATTTCGATATTTTTTAGTAGGCTTTTTTATAAAAAGATTTTGTTTAATTACGTTTTTAAATTTGTTAATTGCAGTTTGTAATGAGATCAAAAAAGCTTTAAGAAGCAAAATAAAATAATATTAAACAATTCTCTAAAATCGAATGCCGACCATTACCGTGAAATAGAGTAATTCAAATCGGACGCTGGGAAAATGGTGGAAATGGCGACATAATTTTAAGTGAAGGTTAAACTGGGCCGTCTCGTAATAAGCGTCATTTGGCTTCGAATGCTCGGCTCTGATGGCTGTGGAATTGTACAGGGTGCTTTGGAATATTTACGGGATGAAAAACACGACCCCCACTAGTCTTAACCTACATGAGTACTGAGTACCTATTTAGTCTCATTCTAAGTAAACTGGTAAAAAGTTCTGTTATTAATAAATTCCAAAATTTCATGTTCTCTATAATTTTTGTTTAATTCTGTTTGGAGATTGACATCGGGCGGACTATAGATCTGTGGTTGATGGGCTTTGTCATTTTTAAAACATACTAAGTAAAACAATGGAAGATGGAGTGAACATATCCTTTACTGGCACCCAAGGACTACAACTCGCCCGCGAGGAAGATCAAGAAGACGATGGCGCGATGACATTATGGGAGTAGCCAGCGCTACGTGGACGCGTTTAGCCCAAGAAAGATGCGAATGGAAAGGGTTGGAAGAGGCTTTACTCAAAGATGGGTATCCCTACAATAAATAATATGTATATTATATATACAAGCACAAACACAAAATAACAATAATAATTAATGAATACAAAATTATAATAATGTAAATAATAATTATTATTAATGTTGGAAAAGAGAAAAGCTTAAATAAATAAATAAAGTAGATTAATGAAGTTCCACCCTGTAAAGTAATGTCTACCTAGTGGACTATATGGGTATGATAAGTAGGTACTGGGATTGCACATTGAGCGGGATGGCCGAGGTCCAACCAGCTGATTGGTAACGAGTATTCATTAGTGAAAGCAGATTCCGAAATCTGTGTTGAACGAAAGAACATTCAAAGGCCGAAAGTAGGGTAGCTTTGTTTCGTCCTGATTAAAGAAATTTAGGTCACAATTTCAAAGATAGTTATCAGTAACAAGTTAATTTATTAAAACATTATAAACAAATCTGCATTATCTGCACCAATTATTTTTCACCCCGAACTGAGATCTCGCGAATCTCCCATAAAAACAAAAAAATATTATTCGTAATCTTTGACTACCAAAATAGTGCCACGAAATGTCATCTAACTTGACCAACAGTTTCATTAATATTACAGGTAACGGGACTTCATTTAATTAGTTAAACTTTATTGCGGTAAAAATTGCAGTTATTCTGGATTTCAGACCTTGTTGCCTATATTTGTGTCACTAAAGCTACACCATACCAAATTGCAGCCCAAAGTCACTGGTGTACCCTGTGAATTTTGCCAAAGTTTATAGTTTATATTTTGGCCAATAACTTAAAAACTACAAAGTTTAAACTAAAATAAAAACGTGGTCGAAATGACGAAGACCTTTTATTAGACGTGCCACTTGACCGGATAGTCCCATTTTGGTTTTATTTTACCCCTCTTGAATCCCAATATCTTAACAACCCCCCTACATTTTCAGCTCATTGAGTCACACCAAAATTGACCTACCTATATACCAAATTTTATGATGATCGGATAAACGCTTCGAAAGTAATCCTCTCGACAAACAAACATACATATATACATACGACGCCGATTTGCCCAAGTTGGTTTGGAGATCTTGCTTCTCTCGATTAACAATGTTACTTAACTAAGGCCCATAAAATATGTATTTATCCTAATATAAATAAAATAAACATAACATTTACGACCGAATAATACCTACGTTTAGAACCTAATAAATATCAGTTTTCAAAGAAAACAGTCGCATTGATATTTATTTGGTTGAGAGTAACATTTTTATGTTGTACGTTTTTCCGTCTGTATGTCTGTCGTTCTGTGGCATCGTTACTGTGTTATCAACATTCGACGGAAAAAGTGGGGTTGGTTCTTTTACCAACCTTTTTTTGTTTATTTTTTCTTTTTGCGTCGAGTGTTGACAACAAGACTCGTATTGCTGGAATTGCCAATTCTGATCGTAAGTTAAATTTGGGTTTGAGAACACTAAAATGACAACTCATGTCACCCTTTACCAATTTTTTATTTTTTTTATTTAATCAACCTGTGTCATCCCACAGCTGGGCAAAGGTCTCCCCCACTGTCTTCCAGGACTTTCGCTCCCCTGCCAAATCCCACCAATCTGTCTCGAAGGCATCGAGATCATCACGCCAGCGTCTACTAGGCCCTCCTCGGCGCCGTCGCCTCTATTAATATGAAATAAATAAGTTTTTAGTTGAAAAATTACTTTTTTAATATAAGTTTTTATAAAATTCATAATCGGAACCGAAAGCAGATTCAAATGAGCTCAAGCACTAGTAGCCTACTACAATCTATTCAGAAGTTCCGTTGTCTAGCATCCGCCTCTATCATGAGACCACCTCCATGGTACCATATTATTGCATTGTCACCAAAGTTAAATATATATTCCAAATTTAAATAAGTATACAAGGTTTCGTGTCTGTGCTGTTGACCGGTGAGGAGTTCCTTCTTGGAAGCCAACCCTGTGTGCAGCAAACGTCATGGTGGACCTTAGAACAGGATATCATAATTAAATACGTATACTAAATTTCGTATCTGTGCTGTTGACCGTTGGAGAGTCTGGAGCCAATCCAGGGAGTAGAATCAGGTAATGCTTACTATAAATATGCATTGTTCTCCAAAATAAGCGTGCATTCCAATATTCAGCTCAATCGGTTTAGGGGAATAGGTTTAAAATTCAGTTGCAAGATTCCATCCGGACAAATATACATACATTGCAAGGTAATAAAAAGCTTGTGAAAAAGATCGCAATAATTTGCATCCATTGACACTCTTTTCGTACACTGATTTCAATGGAACTTGCTTCGCTTGTATTTGTCGTGAAATGTGTTCTGACGCTCATTAAACCTTGGAAAGAGTTTCCTATTAGAAAATGGAAAGTGCCTTGCAAAACACTCAAAACAGAATAATCGATAATATCATTATAACAATGGCGTTGGCCCTAAAAACTTGTCGGATATTTAACCCGGACGCGACAGCGTTAGTGATAAATGTGGGTATAAATCGCATTTCATTGGGTAACCCAAAGCCCTACTGCCTCCAGAAAGCCATCCTCAAACACATAAAAACTGACTTCATTTTATTTACGTACAAAATAAATCTTAGGCTTTTGATTTCCAAGTTTTGAGTTCTTAGTATAGAAAGAAATAGTACATTCAAATCTATAAATCGGTTGCAACGATCTCATTAGACGATTCAACTGTTTCTTCGGTATTTTGTAGTCTTGTAAATAATTGTATATTTGTTTTGTCAATAAATGTATATTCAAATTATTAACTAATAAAACCATGTCATATTGAAACATATTGAAATAATGACGATTATGTAGGTTTGAACATTTTGAAAGGATAAAACAAGCATCATTATGGTATTAAGCTGGGTGTACGTAGCCTAGGGGTAATAATGTCCCAAGAAAATCTATTAAACTCTTATAATAAAGCTCACGACTATATTTATACCCTATTAAAATATTTATTATTCAGCTATTTCAATTTACCAGTTATCTAGGCAACTAGGTCCTGCTTGAAGGCAAAATCTTATGTCCTGTCTCACATTTCCAGCTAACTGGCAAATTCAACCACATAATAATTATGCTAATTTGTAATCTCTGTACCCAGTCGCAGTAGGGAATAGCTTTAACCTACTTTAATCTCTTTATCGCCCGCCCCGTATTATAGAATTTATGTGTGGTAAAAATGTGTTCACTAGGTAGTGGTTCCCCCCGAACTGAGATCTCGCGAATCTCCCAAAATAAATATTATTCTTAGGGCGACTTGCACAACGATGCCTAAACGTATTTAGTGGCTAAATATGATTTAAGGAGTTTTAAAATCATACAAATACTTCAAATTTAATCATGTTTAATCGCTTACTTGACCTACAGTTTCATTCAAATTAGATGTAACGGGGGTTCTTGTTATTTGGTTAATTTTTTTGGGGTGCAAATGGCAGTTATTCTGGATTTCAGACTTTTGCTTATATTTGTGTCACTAAAACTAAAAGAATACCAAATTTCAACATTGTGGGGTCACTGGTGTACCCTGTGAATTTTGTCAAAGGTTTGTTTTTATTATGGCTAATGACTCAAAAACTACAAAAATTAAACTATAAATAAAAACGGGGTTCAAATGTACTAATAAAGACCTTTCATTTGACGTCTCATTTGACCTAATAGTCTCATTTTCATTTTTATTTACCTCTCTTGAACCCCAATATCTCAACAACCCCCCAATATATTTAGCTCATTGAATCACACCAAAATTATGCCATCACTACCTACCTATATACCAAATTTCATGATGATCGGATAAACGCTACGAAAGTTATCCTTGGACAAACAAACATACATACATACATACAATGCCGATTTGCCCAAGTTGATTTGGAGATCTCGCTTCGCTCGATCAATAATATTAAGAAAATGTGTTATATATGTGTACTTACCAATTCACTAGGCGATAAGTATCTCGGGACAAGTGTCGTTAGATATCTTTCGACCGGCCAGATACATTGTACATCACAATAGATACATCACAAGACGCCTGGGTAGTCTGAAGACACGTGTTTCTAGACATATTTTTGCCTAGTAAATATTAGACTTTATATTATTGTTAACTACGAATACACCTATCAATAAAAGGCAAAAGTAAGATTAAAAGGAAAAAGGAAGTAAGCATTTATAAAATTCGGTGATCAATTCGTATTTTCTGTTTAGTACACACAGAGGTGCACACAGCTCGAAGAACTGACGGCCGTTGGGGTAGAAATGTTGTCGAGAAGAGTGCGTGGTGTACTGGAAAGCGCAGCACATGATGGCTCTCTCCACTATAAGGTTAACGACCTAATAAAGGTTGATGGGAGCCATTGGGTACAGGCCGCACAAAATCGGTCGCTTAGGAAATGTATGGGGTAGAACTATGTTCAGCAGTGGCCATCCTATGGCTGATATGAATATAATAATAGTAACATATAATATGTCACTTTATAATGTTACGTAAGTAGAGAGGGCAACACTTTGCTAAAAAATATTACCAGCTGAAATACAATATGAGTTATTTAAGCCCATTTATTAAAATGATAATTGCAGGAAGTCTGCCTGCAATGGCGTATACTCAACAATCACATTTTCAGTTTGGTGGAACCATTTTAAAACGACTGCTGCAGTTAAATATTTATGACTCATTGTAGGGAATTTTTGATAACCTTTGTTCCCGAAACAGTGCAATAGCTATCGTACCTGCATGAGACGCGTATAAAATTACAAAGTTGTTTTATATGTGATTCATATTCGATGAAGCAATATAGCGTGAGGTCCATTGTACACTATAGTCAATGCATAGTTAAAATGTAGCGTGCAGCCTATCGTTAACTCTATAAACTTTTTATAACTTCCAGCAAGCACCCATCTGTCATCAACTACTACCAGTACTGCTATCAGACCATACTTTTAGGAACCTCATGTATATTCAGATGAAAATATATAATATGTAATATTTTAAAAAAAACATTTAAGTTAAGCAAACATTTATTGAATGCATTTAGGCAACGTCAAATTCGTCGATCTTTTTGGTTGGAAAATATTGCATTATCATTACTTCAAAAAAGGAGGAGGGTTTCAAATTATAAATACGGGAATAATCGTTTTATCGGTGTTACGACCGACAATGTTTCGGTTCAATTCGTGAACCTTCATCAGGGTGAGTGTGATCCGCTCCGCACTACGTCTCGCCTCGCACTACGTGTCGCACGCAGCCCTCTACACACGAGTAGGCAGGTGCGGTGGTGGGGGTTGATTGTGTTGAGAGGCTGCATCATCATTATCATAATTTCTGCTCTTTTAGGTAGTCCTCGGTACAGGCAAACACGCAACGCTTACTATGTCTCTATCAGGCTTACTCTTCTGTCGCTTGCATCATGAAGACATGGTCTCCAGGCCGGCGGTAGGACCCATCCTCTATCTCTATCTGTTCGGCACATGAGTTATCTCTATCGCCTTTCAGATATTGCGAAAAACGAAGAACTTCTCTCTTGCTAAGACTTGGGCCTTGTCAAAACGTATGTAGTGCGTTGTATCCGAATCTAGGACATATTCCGCAACTGCATCTTCATTGCAAATATGTGTTCAGTCAACCTTGTAGATACATTACGTTTTGTTTCGCCAATGTAGAATTTATCGCAGTCACACGGAATCAGATATATTCATATATCATCAGAATATATGTATATAGGTATATTGTATACTGCCTTTTTACTGTATTTTTATTAGGTGTGCAATAAAGAGTATTTTAGTTAGTTATATTTACGCCGGGGACACCCAAAGGGTCTCCGTGTTTAAGGGCGGAATATTGAATCGAAATATTTTCGGTCGTAACACCGATAAAACGGTACGTGATAAATCCCTTATACCGTGGACTTTGAGGATACCTTACGAAACTCAGCAACTACAAACAGCTCATAAATACCATTGTGCTCACAAGCAATAGCTTTATAGATACTTGTCAGTTGATTAGATTAGGGGCTTTAAAAATACCCCACAAAACTCGTCAACGACGAAGCGTTTGTATTGCGACTGGGTATTGTATTGGAGACAAGCAATAGTTGTTTATAAACCTATCAGTGCCCCTTGAAATAGGAAAATAGTGTAAATATTCAGGGTTACTTAGTGTGCTCGAAGAACTGATGTTGGAACCGAAAGGTTTAAGAGTGGAGACCAGTCACTTGAAAGTGCAGTGAAGGACGCCCCTCCACTAATTGGAAAGATGACCTGATAAAGGTTGCTGGGAGCCATTGGGTGCAGATCGCACGAGATCGGTCGTTTTACAAATCTATGGGGGAGGCCTATGTTCGGCAGTGGACATCCTATGGCTGATATGATGAACTTTGAAATCGATGTATAACCCACGGTAAAAACGGTAAGTTATTTTGTGATATGAGTTGGAACAACATGGGAACAAGCCAACAACATTTATAGTTAGCCGGTTCAGTGTCCAACGAGTTTAAATTGTTTCCTAATCTAATGTGACAGCACTCTGCGGGGGCCAAATGGAAGTGTAAATGGAAAGGTCGTCGTGCCGGTACATACCGTAATTCTCGTTATTTTTAACTTTAGGTTGCATTAAGTTTACCTATAGAGGCAACTTCACCGTTCAGTCTCCGTCCGTTCGTGTAGATAGATTTTTTCCAAACTCTTTTATCTAGATACTAGCTAAACGCCCGCGACTTCATACGCATTACACTACTAAATATGTTAGTATGTAACCTAGATATAAAGCTAAACTCGCTGTTGCAACTTGACTTGACACCCCATTTTTATCCAATGGGACCTGATTTATGGGATAAAAAGTAGCATATGTGTTAATCCAGGTTATAATCTATGTACATACTAAATTTAATTTAAATCTGTTCAGCCGTTACGACGTGATTGAGTATCAAACAAACAAATAAATAAACAAACATCCTTACCATTTCAAATTTCGAACTCTACGTCCCTATGAGGCCGTGTCCTAAAAGTGCATAACCTCGACCTTTAAATAGAAACCTTTAAATGAGGTACTAATATAGTACGGTGACTTTCGAGACATTCCAGTTTTAAAGAGTATTTGCTTATGTTTTTAAGTGAGTTCAACCTTTTTTGAATAAAATCGGATTAGTTTTCAAACATGTGTCAAAATAAAATGTAATTTATATCAAAAGCACTAAGGAGTATTGATATCAACTTCGAAGCAAATCACCGCCAAAATAACTTTCTACCCCTTTTTAACCCCATTACCTTACTTTTTAACGTTACGTTAAAAAGGAGTTGTTATTTTAACAAAAATATGACTTCTGCGTTAAATTATAACCTTCTTTTGGGCATTTAAGTACATTAAATCTAATACAGCGTGTTTCCTCCTCGGTTGTTTAAAACTTGTCGGCAACGATTCTGCATGGAGTCAATGAGGTTATCGATTTCCTTCTGGGGTAATGGGTCCCAGTGGAACTTGAGCAGGTTTTTTAGCTAGTGTTCTGTTAAAGCCCCATCAAGATCTTTCAGGACCCTTCTCTGGAGCATATCCCACACATGCTCAATGGGATTCAAGTCAGGCGATTGAGCTGGCCACGGCAAAACGCGTATATTTTCGCCTTGTAGCCATTCTTGAGTCCGTCTCGCTGTGTGCGGACAGGCATTGTCGTGCATCAATGTAAACTCAGGTCCCAATATTTGTGAAAATGGACGCACATAGGGATCTAGCACATGTTCCAAATAATTTTCAGTATTCTGGTTGACATTTATAAAAACGAGATCGATTCGTCGGTTTTTAGCTATTCCAGCCCAAAACATTACCGTCGAACCGCTGTATGGGTGGTCTTCCGGGACAAATCTTAGACGTTCAGCTTTTCCTGGGCGACGATATACCATCATTCTTCTAGTATCAGGTTTGAACTCGAATCGAAATTCGTCGCAGACCAAAATTTGGTCCCATCGTTCTTGCGGCCATAGCACGCGTGATCTGCAGCTCGATTCCGTGATGAATCTGTGGGCATTGATTGGACCACGTGCACGTAGACCATACTCTCGTAGTCTGTTTCGCACAGTATGGGGACAAACAGCGGGACCATCAGCATTCAGTTGCCTTGATGCATCGATCTTGGGCAGTCAGCTTTGGTTCACGTCTACATGTTACCTGGATGTATCGGTCTTGACTACGAGTGGAACTACGCCCTCGGCCTGGGTACTGTTCAGACGGATCACCTGTGTTACAATAACGCCTCCAGAGTTGGCAAATTACGCTTCGATGAACACCGAAATGCCGGGCAACATAGACTTGACTGTTTTATATTTCTAGCATCCCTACAGCTCTTTGCATCTCTCCCGTAATAACAACTCGCAACACACAACCAATGATTACTGCGGTAACAAATTTTTTTTCGTTGAATAAGAAATTTAACCGCATCTATGAAATGCCGTTGAAATGGACAAAATAATGTTTTTATTGTTTAAAAACATAATTTACTGAAAAAAAATGCCAGTATTTATTTGTTTATCAAAGAGGTTGACTATTTTAAGAAAGATTTGATATTCCATGAAAGTTTAAACGAAGTGAAAAAAAAAGAATACTAAAAAAGTTATGTGTTGCTTAGACTTTTTTGATGTGTCTATTTTCAGTGCGAGTAAAAAACATAATATTTTGTAAATAACTGAGACATTGGCCAATGAGTTGTTTGTAAGGATTTGTAAAATTCTTTTTGATGTTACCACTGTTTGATTCCCGGATTAACGGTTAAAGATTCTCTATTTCACAAAAGATTTAAAATAAATCGCTTACTGATAAACATAAATTTAACCTTTTAAATAGTTGTTTTGATGCAATGAGTAGTACAATTTTCCAATTACCTATATTATTGTATGTACTTACATTACATAATAGTGATTAACTTATGTGTAAGCTTACTTGCTCATATTTATACGGATAAAACATGACTTATGTGCTTGCATCTTAATCTCTGGCATGTAGAGGTAAACTTTCAATTTGTACTTGTTTGCATTTGTTTGTAACCTGACGTAACTTAGCGAGCCTCGTGATCCTAAAGTTTGAATAAATGTATGTCGATGTCTAATGTATGACTTAACAATGTATATACCTATTCATTGTTTAAGAGGAACTTTAAACAACAACATTATGAGCAAAATCGATATGTCAAGCGTGTTGAATTTGTTTGTTTGTTGTTGACAACCGAAACTCAATTAATCGTTTGTACAATGGTTAATCGACTCGCATATGAACAGCCAAACAGTATAAGTTTGAATGGGAAGTATGCCTCAAAGTATAGTCGTGAAATATAGATCAACACTACCACAAAATAACTAGTGGTTCGCCCCGAACTGAGATCTCGCGTAATCTTTGACTATCAAAATAGTGCCACGAAATGCGTAACCTAATAACTTGACCTACAGTTTCATTCAAATTACAGGTAACGGGAGTTTATGTTAATTGGTTTTTTTGGGGTACAAATCGCAGTTATTCTGGATTTCAGACTTTTGCCTATATTTGTGTCACTAAAGCTATACGCATACCAAATTTCAGCCCTGTGGCGTCACTGGTGTACCCTGTAAATTTTGCCAATGTTCAGTTTTTATTATAGCGAATAACTCAAAAACTGCAAAGACTAAACTAAAAATAAAAACGGAGTCGAAATGTACCTACAAAGACCTTTTATTAAACGTGCCATTTGATTAGATGGTCACATTTTAGGTTTGTTTTACCCCATTTGAACCCCAATATCTCAACAACTCCCCCACATTTTTAGCTTATTTAGTCACACCAAAATTGTGCCATCACTACCTACATATATAAAATAAAAATTTCACGATGACCGGATAAACGCTTCGAAAGTTATCCTCGGACAAACAAACATACATACATACATACAACGCCGATTTGCCCAAGTTGATTTGGAGATCTCGCTTCGCTCGATCAATAATAAAGATTTGTCACAGTGATTGTATTTCATTTTTGCTTAGTAAGTGCAGGTTTAGTGGTTTCAGTACGCGTAATTAATTAATATAGGTATTGTATAGCAAAGTGCGCCCCTCCCTTTACATCCCAGTGCGCATGCCTAAAGCACATCTATGGTCTAGAATATGATAAAGAGCTATATTTATATTTATAACTAGTTCGCCCTGAACTGAGATCTCGCGAGCTTCCCATAAAAACTGAATAAACATTTTAGACATAAAATATCGTGTTTAAACTTTACATTTTAAACTGTCTTAACTATTCTATTGTATTTCTTGCTCATTTAGTTACACCAAGATTGTGCTATCACTACCTACGTACATACTAAATTTCACGAAGATCGAATCAACGCTTCGAAAGTTATTCTCGGACAAACAAACATACATACAACGCCGGCGCCGATTCATCCAAGTTGAGTTATAGATCTGGCTTCGTTGATCTATGAGACACAGTATGTAGGCATGTTCTAAGTAGATAACGGTATACATTTTTCAGTAAAATATTTACAGACCAACGGGAACGGCACACGGCCGAATATTTACAACCTGCTCGTTATGACACCGAGTGCATGCATTACTGAAACTCGTGTTGTTTATCCGAACACATATTGCGCACGGTAGAATCTACGAACAAACACTTCGAACAAACTGAAATATATAAAATAAATATAAATATTGCTGAACATTTAACACAGCGATATCTATCCCCTAACTAAGCAGAGCCAGACAACTGATGGAATACGTATATACGTTTTTTGCCTGTAAATACATACTTATAATATATAGAAAAACAACCAGACCGAAATAAATATCTGTTGATCACGTAAACATATGTTCCGTGGCGGGAATCAAACCCGCTACCTCCTGCGTCTCAGCCGGTTATTCGCCCACTGCGCCACGGAGGTCGTTGGATATAAAAAGTAGAGCGTTGGAATCATCAGCATGATCTACATCAACAACAGTACAACCTAGTTTATCATCATCATTGGAAATCATTTCTATATATCTCTTCTATATATTATCTTATCTTATCATATCAGCCACAGGACGTCTACTACTGAACATAGGATCAAAGACTTTCTCAACAAAGACACTTAGATGAGAATCTAGAAAATTTAAAAAAACTCCCGATACCTACGTTAAAACCCCGTAATGAATTTCCATTTCACAGCTAACATCATTTCACCAAAAAGAAAAATTGCTGTTAATCTTCGGCTGACCTCACACATAGCTAAGAACCACCCCAGTTAAACTAGCTTTCTATAAAAAACCACGTCCAAATCGGTCCATCCGTTTGGATCTACGGTGCCACGGACAGACAGGCACGCAGTTACACATACAGGCGTTAACGAAAGCCCTCTTTTTGCGTCTAAGGTTAAAAATAGCATCGACCGAAAGAAAATAAAAATACATTTATTTATAGACACAACAAAACAAAGACTTACAAAGTACTAACGAAGAAATGGTGAATAGGGCACTAAAATTAAGTTAGTGGTACAATTTTTTTTGCACTTGGGTTATCAGTGGAACTTTCTCCTAGATTAAGTTAAGCTCGTAATGTGGTCAAAATACAAGACACTTCGCCTTCTAAAAGTTTCAAATTTAATAAAAACTAATAAAGGGCTCGTTCTCAAGAGCTCGTGGCACAAAATTGAAACAGCCCTCGACTGTCGCTTTAATTAGTATTTAGCAATTTTCTTGTCAGCGATCACTCCTGGCTTCTTTATGGGACAGCTTAGCGACGGCGCGGGCGTAATGAAAAAACTTTGCATTTCTATTTATTTAATGAGACATTGGAATGAGTTGGAGCGGTTACCCTTTTAGTTTCTTGATGAGTTCGAGCAACAAGCTAGTTTCTTGAAGTTTTTTCTTCGTTGTTCATTTTGTTATAATAAGCTCTTGTATTCTAATACATTTATTGCTTTGACATGTATTTTTATATAATTGTTATTTTCCCGCATCTTATATACATCTGTTTAATACTATCACTGACCTCGTTCTAGAAAAGATTTTTACCTTTTGATACTTGAACCTCATTATTTTTATTTTTTTTAATGTATTTATTTAACTAGAAAGGCCTTAGCTAATTACACTAATGAAATTAATTACAATAATACACTTATAATAATAATAGGTATTGTTTAATGCTGTAGGTGATTTCAACCTTCTACAGTGTCCTCGAATTTGAAGAATATAAAGGGATGAACAATGAATTAATTTGAATTTATTTTATTTTATAATCAATTTCGCAATGAAATACTTTTTTAATGAATATTGTAACATAATGTGACGTATAATTAACAAATTATTAATAAAATGTTTATATCTGGTATATATCAATAAAATCATGTATCATTTTCGTTATCGACTACATACAATAATTTTAGCATGCACGCGATAAAATCTTGTGCTCCTCAGTTAAATACAAGGTGCGTTTTCACCAGAGTCCGGCCCCGTGCGACACTGTATTGTACAATGTACGGCACAAATGTTTCTTTCGCGGGACTACATTTGAAGCAACTGTCATCTTTTGCAAGTTTGTTCCTATTAGATATCATCCCAACTCGCAACTAGTGTTGCTTTGTCTGCGCAGTTGCTCAAAATTATATGAAATACGACAGATACAGCTAATTGCGAGTTGCCAGTTGCCGCAAATAGTGTCCGTGTCTGCGCCGGGCCTAAATGTTTACAAAATGTACGTGCATTATGCCGCCATGCTGTGGTGTACTGTTTTGGTGGAATCACGCCTTGACTTGCGATGTAACGAATTTTAGGAAATACGCCCACTGCTGAACATAGGCCTCCCCATAGATATTCAGAGCGACCTATCTTGTAGATTTTGATATAAAAAGTTGTTCCGATACTTGCAACTATTTTATTGTGACACATTGTTCTAATATAAAATGTTCCACTAAAAGCAATCTTTTATTAATATGTCATGCGGATACAAAACGCCAAACACGTCAATAAATATCAGATGTTGTAGGTCAAGCACTTGCTAAGCCACTTCTCATCCATTCTCATCAATCTTTACATCTCACCCTGATAGGTACTCATGACTTAAATCTAACCTTACTTTCTGTTCATTAACCCTGCCACCCCTTCTTAGCAGTAATACAGTATGTGATGAAACCAACCCCCGGTTTGATTAATTCTATATTTTGTAAGGAATTTGTGAGAGTATAGTACAGTACCTGCCTATAAAGTATAGACCAAGGATGTTGCGGATGCAGATTTTTTCACATGCGCGGACGCGGATGTGGATGCGAATTTTTAAAGGCTCACATCCGCGGATGTGGATGCAAATACGGATCTTAAGGTTTTTTTAAACTTCGTTTTGGTGCAGATATAAAACAAAAATATTAACTACAGAAAACTTGCTTAACATACAATACTCACAAAAACACTCAAAAACTGCAATGTTTATACGATAAGAGCAAGTAAACACGTTATGAATTATTTACGAGATACTAAAGATAAACAATAACAAACACGTCGGATCTTGTCACCAAAATCTTCGCTTCTATTGGTTAATCAACACGTGCCCACGGCACGCGCCTCTTGCAAGCCCCACCCAATTTCCGCATCCGCATGAACATCCTCATCGATTATTGCGGATGCGGATGCAAATGTAGATGTCCCGATCAATGCGGAGGCTCGGAATTTGCGGATGCAGATGCGAATATTTTCAACATCCCTGGTATAGACATCATTATGGGCATTAATAGTTGGATGATTCGAGATAAATCATATATGAATGTTCCGCATCTGAGCGTTGTGGTATCATGGTAGGAGGTGCTCATTGTTCTTCATACTCATCATACAGGGAATTCTAGTGTGGGGTCAGTGAGTCGGAGCTTAGTCAGGGCCTTTAGTTGTCAAATACGTAGACACCAATAATTTTCGTTTTCAACGCTGCAAGAAAAACACTGAGAAAAACACTCACGTAAACTATTGATTTTTACGTCCTTGACTGCTCGTACAGTAATGGAGCCCACACACCTCAACAATTTCTTTGCGCTAGCCTCGATGGGAAGAATTTGGTTTGAATTTCTAGGCTTGTGCAAGGCTAGCGCAAAGAAATCGTTGAAGTGTGTGACCAGCATGAGTAATTGGTCACTTTAGGTGTTTTTTTTATTACTTTCAGTTACGATAGATTATAATCGTGTAATAAGTTAACTTCTAATACATTTAAAATGTATGTGTATTCCCACATTACGAAAAATAGAGGGATAAAATATTCATCTGCATACAAAGCTGCAGTTGAAATTTATGTTAATACATCTAAAGTGACCATGCCCCCAGATCCACTTAGCAGCTAGACGTGTGTTTTATGAAACCTTGGATTATATGGTACCATGCACCTTCTTCTACTAGTTCAGTCTTTATTTTCTTGTTTACCAGATTTTCTTCAATAACATTCTAATAAATTACGAAACACTTAAAGCTAAGCAATAGCTTTTGCGTTTCTCTGAAGGAATTTATACAACAACTAGTACGTAGGTACCCTGTTTTCATTTAACAGATTTAGGTTAACTGTTTCCAGTTTCCAACCCTTAAGCCCGAGTATGAAGCATAAAGGCTACCGCCTACTACACCGTACCGTATTTAGCGCAAAAAACGGGACCAACATCCTAATGACCACTTCTTCTTTCGAGTCAACAGTTTACTTTACAATCATACTATAGATGAATAGACATAAGCTTAATTAAATTAGATTTTTATTATACTACTATGGTAGCAAACAAGCATACGGCCCACCTGATGGTAAGCGGTTACCGTAGCCTATGGACGTTTGTAACAAAGGGAGACGCGTTGCCGACCCTTTAAAACGCCCTTTTTGAAGAATACTGTAGTCCCCGGGGAAAACCTCGGCATTCCGAAGTGCTCCATAAACGAAGTGTTCGAGCGAGGAAATTCCTCTGGAACCTCACGGTGCGCGACCACATCGTCTCCAAGGTATGTGGATGGATTCCCTACCGGTGGAGAGCGGTGCGATGAAAAGGAACCTGCAGGCAACATGTCAAACAACTTCTCAGAACACAACCCATTATACAAGCGGTAAAACATACACAGGGAGGCAATAGATAATTTGATTAAATGCAATTAACAATTTAAATTAATTTTAAAATTCTTCTTTATTAGCCCACTAGACGAATCTACTAGTATCAATTAAATATGATTTAAACAGACCCTGATGGCAAATTGCAAGTTGCATTCGCTTGGTAGAGGACGCAAACCGCTATACGACGGAGGCATAGTTCAGGCATATTTAATATATTTTGGTGCACTGCCACCAGCTGAATATCTCGTCATAATTTTTTGGCGACCCAGTCAAGGCACTAATTAATTTTACATTGTAATTAATGGTCTGGTAAGTAATAATAATAATAGTGAACATTTCACAAGACGTTATTTAGCCCCAAACTAAGCAAAGCTTGTACTATGGGAACCAGATACCTGATATAATACTTGTATTCTTTTTTGTAAATACATACGGATAATATAGATATAGAAAAATACCCGAACCCGGAACAAATATCTGCAGACCATATAAACATTTGTCCCACAGCGGGATCGAACCCGCAACCTCCTGCGTCTCAGCCGACTATTCGCCCACTGTGTTGTCAGTGTTCTTGTAGAGAGTCTTTTTACACATATGTTGTGTTAGATACTGTTACAATCATGGTACGGTAGGAAGAAAATTGACATAGCACCACAGAAGAAATATTTTTAGTTACGTGATGTGTTAGTATCCTAGTAATCTGTGGTTACGTGCAGAAGTTCTCTCGCTCATGACACGAAACGCTCGCGTGGCAATCACGCGAGCAATATTTTAGCTTTGAAATGTTTCTTTTTGTGCTGTCAGTTTTGTATAAGTCCTGTCATTGTATCTTATACCTACCGCGGCTACATTTTCGGACAACGGCAAATGTTCGTGTTGTCTATCAAGTGGCAAATAATAGAAATAGCCAAAGAGACTCAACACAAACCTTCGCAGAATCTGGATTATTTGTCCGCATATTATAGACATTTTTTTATTACCTGGGGTGAGAATAAGACCTCAAATGTTGCAAATCTAGTAAAATCTTATGAAATCTAAAGCCAACGGAATAAAGCACATTTTACCTTACAAACTGAGTTCAAGTGACACACGTATAACGCGTCTAAAAGCCTATTATAACTTTATCGTTTTCGAAATAAAGCATTTTTGGCCGGAATAGGTCTACGTTGCCTCTGAAAAAGTGAAAATGGCGTGACTAGAAGTACTCTGTATTATAATTCTGTTACTAGAATATACGCCCACTATGACATTGGTTTGTATCTTGTAAAGGTGATATCATACCTAATTATTTTTGACGTAAATCTAATTACCGGGCGCGCAATGTTGGCGAAATATGATTCGAGCACGAACCTCCTAGTGTTTATAAAAGTACCTAATAAATATAACAAAAACATGAAACCAAGCATCTTCTTTCAGTCGGGTTAAAATGGGAGTAAAACTTTTAAGGCTTGTACCAAGGCAAACAAATTTTTGGAAGTTCAACGTACCAAACGATTTGCTTCAACTTTTCTTGTTAGCACAAGTAAGGAGTGGAACTCACTTCCGGCGTATGTTTTTCCGAACCTATATTGGTTCGGAAAAACATAGTCATCTCGGAGTCTTCAAGTCTAGAGTGAATAGGTTATTTCTAGCCAAGCGTGCTCCCTCCTCGATCACACCATCACTTACCATCAGGTGTGGTAGGGATCAAGCGCTTGACTATCATCAATAAAAAAAAAAGTGGCACTGCGGAAGTGCCGACAGAAATGAAAACTTGAATAAAAGCAGACTACACTTATCTATACTTATATACAGAGGTGTGGGTAACGGTAACAGTGTCGCGAGTTCAATGATTTTTTCCCATCTCAAAAAAATGCCCAATAAAGAAGTTTTCACTTCAAAAAAAAAGTGCTTTTTATCCTATTTCAACATATGTAATACCGTGGTGACACGGCTATTATAAATTATTTCTACTTATTTGACATAAATAAATAAATAATAAATAAATATTGCTGGACATTTCACACAGCGCTATCTAGCCCCAAATTAAGCAGAGCTTGTACTATGCGAACCAAATAACTGATAGAATACTTATATACATTTTTTTTTGTAAATACATACTTATAATATATAGAGAAACAATCAGACCCGGAACAAATATCTGTAAGTCATGCAAACATTGTGTTCCGCGGTGGGAATCGAACCCGCTACCTCCTGCGTCTCAGCCGGCTATTCGCCCACTGCACCACGGAGGTCGTCAAACATAAGGTTGAAAATCGCGGTCACCACTCAAAAACTTGACTCTGAAAACTCAAAAACACACACAACCTGTTTACTAAAATGCTGCAAGCATTGTGACAGCTAATTTCATGAAACTGTCAAACTTCGTTGGTTGGAATTTCAATATTGAATCAGGAAGATTTCTACTATACAATGTGTATTTCGCAATATCCAAGTAAGCTGACATTTTAATTGTCATCTACTATGGCTTGTCGACATTTTTATAATATGACATTTGTCATTCAGATAATGATAAATGCTCTTTAACATATTTAGAACTACAATACAACATTCTCGGGACATTTAGAGGAACGTTTCTCTCTTGTACCTTGAACATTTCGTGCTACATCAGCCGGTTTCTGTAGACTGATATAATTGTAGTTACTCTTGGCAGGTTGCATAGTGAGCATTGTCATGCTTTATTACGGTTTGTAGGTCGCGAGGGAAACGATAAATTATTTCTTAAACCGTATCTTCCAGCTGTTTGAATAGAAACTAGAACCAGCAGTGACATGGTTAGCTATTGAAAACTAAAAGTAGGTCTTCCTCTGTAGAAAGATCAAAATGTCTTTCAAGTAGGCAGCAATGTGTAGGCAAGCATTTATGGCTACAGTTGAAACTAGAACCAACTGTAACATGGTTAGCCATTGAAAACTAAAAGTAGGTCTTCTTCTGTGGCTTAGAATAGATAAAACACCAGAAAAGGCATTCAACTATGATTGCAAGCCTTGCGCTGTGTCCATAAAACGAAACCCGCGTCCCGCGCCCACCTCACCCCCACCCGCGTAATGTTGCTAGCTTAGGCATACCCATTTTGGGGTAAGTAAATGTTTTTGGTAAGATACAACTAATGTAACTATGGCACTATTTTATTAATCAAATATCAAGGCCGGGTTGCAAAACGATCCCTAAACGTATTTAGCGACATGACATGTTTAAATTTAACATATCTGTATGATTTAAGCTATGGCACTATTTTATTAATGAAATATCAAGACCGGTTTGCAAAACGATCCCTAAACGTATTTAGCGACTAAACATGTTTAAATTTGACATATTCGTATGATTTGAGAACGAATTAAATCATATTTAGCCACTAAATACGTTTAGGAATCGTTGCGCAAATCGCCTTAAAAATAGTTATTTTTGTTTTTTGGGAGATTTGCGAGATTTCAGTGCGGGGCTAACCACTAGTTTAATTTAAAACTACAACTAATTAAAATTGTAATCTCAGAATTCTAGAGTAGGGAAAATAATAACACTCGATATTTGGCAACACCAGCAAAATGGAGGATCATTATTTACGACAATTACAAACCGAACAATTTATTCAATAAACAAATAACACAACATCGAAATGCGCTACTTACGTATGAAATGTGATCCCACCTTGTATTTTTTTTGAGCCCAGCTGAATTTTTACACGTTGGGACGACACAAGAAGGCATAATCCAATAAAATTGAACACTGTAAAACACGTCACGCGTGACGACGGTCACAGACTAATGGCGGCGTATTCTACTTGGAGTAGATGTTCATGTTTCAATATAAGCGTGTTCACTTCTTCTGTGGTTTTATCTATTCTGTGTTATGTAGATAGGAAGATCAAAATTTATTGCAGGTAGGCAGCAATATGTAAGCAAGCATTTACGGCTACAATTGAAACTAGCACCAACTGTAACATGGTTAGTCATTGAAAACTAAAATTTGTTCTTCCTCTGTAGATAGGAAGACCAAAATATCTTGCCAGTAGCAATGTGTAGGCAAGATTCCACGGTTACTGTTGATACCAAATATTTCAGACAGCATCTTCAACTTTCTTAGTAAAGTTTAATCGCATGATAGCAATGGCAATCAATTCGTCTTCAAAGATCACAGACAACGGTCGTATTCCCTTCATACCACCATACACATTACTTATGCTAGCACTTTATATACACGCAATATTTGCGTGAATTTCGATCAAAACAACTTCGACACTAAACTGATTCTGTAGCCATTATAAGTTGCTAGAACATTCTGCGTAAATTGAATGAAAATCTCAAAGACGCATCGTTATCATTTAACCTCTGTGCCAAAGACCTCACCAAATCGTCCATTCAGACTTAGGAGTAAGTCACTTTCTAAATCAATTTTCTTTTAAACAAACTGCAGGTTCATACTGTTACCATTGATAATATTTCAAAGAATGAGTAATAAAATTTGCGATCAAGCTTTTTTTATTTAGCAATTCAATTTAACTGGTAGTAAAGCTCTTAATAGACCATCTAAAATTAATGTTTATTAGTTGGATTCAGCAATATTGAAAATGAAAAAAAGTTTCAGGTTTTGTAAGAAGATTGGGTTGTTATTCTGAAACATTAATAAAATAACAGAATTCGTTTGTGTCGTGGTTCTTTACGTTAAACTGTCTTATTACATAGATAAGTCCTTACAAATTCATCTGTACATACTTACATTTTTTTTCTATATTCATGATGGCGTATAACTTGTGTTGTTTATGGACCGATTTTGTTATCTCTTTGAATTATTAGATTTTGTATATACACGAAAATTATATATTAACTTGTAGGGCTGTAATTGAGGGTGGTATTAATCGCTTATACCCGAGTATGCTCTTTAAATTTTTATCATGAATGCGCTAAAATTAAAAAAACAGTTGTTGCTACAAAGAAAAATTGCATTCCCGGTATAATTTTTTTATTCACTTCTGGATTATGGCCTCTTTCATTAATAGAAATAAGAATTTGTTATAGAGGTTGTATTTCATTATAGCAGTTTTCGCGTCAACAATGACCAACTTTCACAGTATGTGTGATCTAAACTCATTTGCACAAAAAAAGGTAAACATATTTTTGTACCTTTTTTGCTTTTCTTTGATTATTGAAGGCAATTATAGGTTTTGACGAAAAAAAGTTGCAAGAAAAAAGGCCTGAAAGCAGACCACCGAGTTTATGATTTTTTTTTATGAAAGTTGCCTTAGTTTCATTCATATCCCGGAGCAAATACAATACAATCATACAAATACAATATTCCATATTGGAAAAGAAATATAGGTAAAATCAGGAAAGATGGTAACTGCAATAGTTATTGAAACTGACGCTGTCACCAACACTCATAGGGTTGCCAACATTTTTTCGGGGAAATATAGTATTTTTCAAAATAAGCTATAAAAATATAGTACACTTAAAAATATAGTATTTTATCAAAAAAAACAAAAAATAAACTAAGATGTTATTTGTTACTTGTTTATATTTACAAAAATTATATTTCTTGACACTTCTTGCACTTTTTAACAATTTCTTGTCTAAAATAAAATAATATTGTCTAACAGTCATTAAGTATATGAAATCTCTTGTTTTATCCAAAATCAAACCATTTATTAAGATACTCTAGACATTAATCAATAAATATCAAACAATTAGTAGCGGAACAAATGTTTGTATGATTACAAATATTTGTTCCGTGTCTGGGTGTTTTTCTATATATTATAAGTATGTATTTACAAAAAAAAAGTATATAAGTATTCTATCAGTTATCTGGTTCCCATAGTACAAGCTCTGCTTAGTTTGGGGCTAGATAACGCTGTGTGAAATGTCCAGCAATATTTATTATTATTATTATTATAATTCTTTTGAATTTCATAACTTTCTGTGGGGGATTCTACTTCTAGAGTCACGATGAGTTCGGATACATGATTTAGCATAACTTATACGTTAAGACGATATGTAAAAAAAATTGTGCCACTAAGTAACTGTCGTATTCCATAACGAAAAATGGTACTGATTTCATATTTAAACAATATTTACTTGAGGATTTAAACTACATAAATGAAAGTCAGAAACGCAATTGGCGAAACTTTTCTCGATACAATTATTCAAAAATCAATATAAGTCAAAATCGGCTCTTCTAAAACACTAATATCGTTTATTCTCCGACTCTAGAAAATATATAAATTATTTTTTTACAAAGTCATGTAGATAATTATGGTACCTAAATTATTGGTAAATCATTTTTTTTTTCATTTTTTGGTTCAAATGCAGCTCGAGATTTTATCTTTTAACGCTTACATCACTTACTCCTGCGACAATGCGGCGCGGCTATGATATATGTTTGTCTCATTCTTCACCTAAGCAAGTAAAAAGCACTGTCACTTTTTTGCATTTCCGGATGCTCCGCCACCGAAATTAAATTTGTATATCGTCTTAATGTAAAGTTAAGCGTTCACAAATTCTTAAAATGAAGGATTTGTTTGTTGGATTCGAATATAGATTGTTGGATAAAAATATAGTATTTTTGCATACTATATATTGTTTCAACAGTATATAGTACGCAGACTCGAAATATAGTACAATACTATATATTATAGTAGGTACGGTTGGCAACCCTAAACACCCACTTCCTGGGACGAATAAAGCATTCTGTAGATCCTCTTAAACAAAGTCTGAAAGTAATCACTAATATTGAACGGGTATTTATCGCGTATAACCTATTTTTTTTTTATTAAAAAAATACTAAAGCCAGAAAGGTACTTGATTTTATTGGAGCGTGTAACTCGACGAGAATTCTCAGCGCTGTAAGAAAACTTTTAATAAAAGTGCCAATACCGATCATACCAGCGGATAACGGGGAATTACGAGTTTGTTTTCTTTTAAATGGCTGCTGCTTTATATTGTCGGGTTGCACCACACTGAAAGTCTAAAATAAAACTACCAACTGTAAGCGTGTCAAATCTGGTCAATTATATGCCGCAAGTAGTAATTATAGTTTGAAAAACTAAAAAGACGCTTGTTATTTTATTAAAACTACAAGTGTGTAGATTCGTAAACAATAGAAAGTAACTATTTTGGTAAGTAACATATATTTACTTATTCCTGACATCCACACCACAGGGAATCCTAGTGTGGGTTCAGGACTGTGTGCCTGTGTGCCTACCCAACGTGCTACTAATATTTTTAAGATGATTTTATGTAACGATAAGTTGCTTTTTAATTGTTCAATAAAAAAAAATGTATTCGAAAAAAAAGCTGTTGAGTTGAAAGATTCCGAACACTTTAGCAGCTGTACTAGGTTAGACCTGTGTTAAAGTTGCTACACTTCCTTTAAAAACATACTATTAGGCCATAAGTCTTCACTTCAATTTCAAAAACATAAAAAACCATACAATAGGGTATCGTAGCCTGTGACAACACTGTACAAGTATTTGCCGTATGGCACGGTACAATAGTTAAGGTGACCGCTTTTCGGTTTAATGTTATAAAGTAATTGGAAATTATTAAAGTTATGATTCATGAGACATGTATAAAACTAAACAGTCACCATAAATATAAGTGTGCACTTGTCAAAATAAAACAAATGATCCGATGACAACTCGAGGGGCTTACTAGTAGCCTTTAAGAGTTCCACTTTTCACCTCCTGCCTCCATCAAAAGGTCAGCTCAATGGTATATACCAAATTATTCTATTGTCATCCAAATTACATACATTTGCAAAGATTTGAGCCGTCGTATTGACTTATAGTATGTTTAAATAGTTACTAGGACGTAAATACTATAGTTTTAAGATCGAATCAATAATACGATCATTCACGATTATAACGAAACTATTATGCTCTCTGTTACATATACTCGTACATACATTACCTGGGTCAATTTACAGCAGGGCTGTTGCGAATATTCGCATCCGCATCTGCAAATGCGGAGATTACGCATCAATTTAGATATCTGCAATAATCGATGCGGATGTTCATGCGGATGCAGATGCAGCGCAGGTCGCAACGCGAAAGAAATTAGGTAGGGCTTGCGAGTGGCGCGTGCTGTGGGCACGTGCTGATTGACCAATAGAAGCGAAAATTTTGGTAACAAGATCCGACGTGTTTGTTATTGTTTATCATTTGTATCTCGTACATCAATCATACGTGTTTACTTGCGCTTAACGTATGAAAATAAATGCAGTTAATAGTTTATATTTTTGTTTTATTTCTGCACCAGCACCAAGTTTCTTAAAAAAAATCTTAAGATCCGAATCCTCATCCACGGTCTTCAAAAATTCGCATCCGCGTCCGCGGATGTCAAAAAATTTGCATCCGCAACATCACTAATTTACAGTACCAACAGCCTACCCGTATTAGGGAGACGTGCTCAACATACAAAACATGTAAGCTTACATTGGGTAGTGTACATCCACTGTTGTTAAAAGTACCTACCTACGGTGAATGTGTACGAACATCAATAAAATCTAATTAACTGTAGTAAACCAGGAAAAAATAGAATAATAAGGATTTATTGTGTTACGATTGCAATATCAATATCCTTTTGCCGATAAAATATATTTTACAAAACAATAATAAATAGCTATCGTACCCAACAAACCAGATGTTTGTGTTTATCCTTATTATTCACGTATATTAATGCAATTGCGCATAAATATTATATTGAATATTTATTTGGATGAAAGTATTTGTATAATCTAATATGTTTTTGGACATTATACTTAATACCTGCCCACTTTAAAATCATCTTATACATATATATAAATATATAAGATTATATAAGATAAACGATTTACTTTAATTATAAATTCTTTCAGTGACCATCAATTCAGATATGTCACATCTGCCGGGCGTGACGGTCACATATTTTATTCGTATTATAGAGTTCCACTTAAAACTTTCCCTATGAACCAATACAATTACACAATGCCGCGGCCACATTATCGAGATTCGGAGAATGTTCGTATTGTGTATCTTTGTCTTTTATGTGTCGAATAATATAGACCTGTCAGGTGTATCAGAGTGTCTAAACGCTATTTGGATTAGTGGATAGGTTTACGCTACCTGCCGCCTTATCTGATCGCGGCGTTAGTTTCAATGCGGGTGGAACCTGACACTCGTTCAAAAGAGGGCCAGAGACAAGAGTCGGCCATGGTAACGCGGTAACATTCGCTCTGTGTTTGTAATTTTCTATCAGTGTTTAGCTTATAGCGCCTCTAGACGATGGGCCATGATGGACAATCACAAAATGCGCAATGATTGCCACCACGATTGCGCACTGTCTACACTATGGGCCATGATGGATAATCACAGAATGTGCAATGATTGCGCAGCTACATTTGTTAACTATGGACGTCGAAACAGTAGCAGCTGCCGCTATTTATTTATTTAGTGTATATAACCATTATATAACATATTATATATAACGCACGCGTCCGCACCGTACCGTAAACAAATACGAACTGAGTGATCGGCGATTGTGTGGACACGCTTATAATCATTGCCGCAAACCCTTTGATGTTTGTCCGAAAAAGCGACATAGAGGCAATTACGCTCGATCGTCACCAATCATGGGCGATTACAGGCAATTATGCCCTCTACACGATGGTGATCGTCTATGATTGTCCATCATGACCCATCGTGTAGAGGCTACATTAGATATTTTCCGTCCATTTGTATCATTTTATACACAAACAATACACGTTACGATTTCTAAAAAGCCATAACCCGTTTTATTTTCGCCCAAACTGAGCTGCCGGCTGTGAAACTATTTCATACATTTTAGGCAATTCGTTATTGAACTTTTGTAAAAAGCAGATTTTTGGTCGAGCGAAGCGAGATCTCTAAATCAACTTGGGCAAATCGGCGTTGTATGTACTTATGTACGTATGCATGTTTATTTGTCCGAGGATAACTTTCGAAGCTTTTATCCGATCATCGTGATATTTGGTGTACAGGTAGGTAGGGATGGCACAGTTTTGGTGTGACTAAACAAGCGAAAAATGTGGTGGGGTTGTTGAGATATTGGGGTTCAAGAGGGGTAAACAAACCCAAAATAAGACTATCCGGTCAAATGGCACGTTTAATGAAAGGTCTGCATTAGTACATTTAGACCCCGTTTTTGTTTTTTAAAGTTATTAGCAATAATAAAAACTGAACGTTGACAAAATTCACAGGATACACCAGTGACCCCACAGTGCTGAATTTTGGTATGCGTGTAGCTATAGTGACACAAATATAGGCAAAAACCTGAAATCTAGAATAACGGCAATTTATACCCCAAAAAATGTAACCAATAAACATAAACTCCCGTTACATGTAATTTGTATCAAACTGTAGGTCAAGTTATTTGGTTATTCATTTCGTGGCACTATTTTGATAGTCAAAGATTACGCGTACAGTTCGCAGCGAACCACTTTTAGTTTAGATACGCCTTTACGTGCAAACAAACTTTTTTATCTATAAAATATAATAGAAAATATCATTCTGAAACTGTGAAAATTACCTGTAAACTCGGAGCCTGAAATATGAGCCAGGTTACAAGGTACCTTTTATTATATTGTCGTGTTTGGGAATGTTTGAGTTTGGGAAACGTTGCGATCTAGAAACGTCCAATTACGTCCTTTGGTATTGTTTGAATCACTGTAGAAGCATTTACAGTCTGACGTTGAAAAAAAGAACATTAGGTACGAGTTGACTTAAACGTCAATAGTTTTCGTGAACTCGCTTATTTAGGGGCGCTGCAAGTAAATGTTTGGAAGGACATGAAAACGCGTACGAAATCTATTGACGTTTGCCTCGATTTTTGTCCTGTAAATTTAGAGAATGCCTATTTCACGACTTCCGATTAACTTTAATAGACGGATAAAAATCATTCTCTCTTTATCTGTTTCCATGTGAAAAAAAGACGTATATATTTTTATCCGTTGGGTCAGCGTTACTCAGAGATGCTGAAATAGGCACTTAATCTCTTGAAATTTACAGGACAAAAATCGAGGCGTTATGAAAAATGACATTCTACATCAATGAAAATGTAACAATGTAAATTCTGTAAAACAATTATAATTAGTAGCAATTTTTGTAGCTTCATCGCAGATCTTTAGTGGAAAGCGAACCTAAGTTTGTTCAACAACTGTACGTGATCTTTCGGTAATTAGGTCAATTAAACGAATTTACAGGATGTCTTTGTGCAAAATCCCGGAAGGACATCGTTACTCTGCGGGGCACTATGATAATTGCACCGCGTGCGTCACTGGCTGAGGCTAGCGAAGTAGGTCGGCGATATTTGTCATTTTGGCAGCCAGCGGCGTCAAATTGCCGCCAGCAACCCGGGGTGGATACCCGCTACTGATGACACCCATAGCACCCATTGCGAGCGTAAGTATCTGCACATCGTTATATGCACAATAGTGGGCAAATCTGTTTTCTCATGTATCGACACTACCTCGCATTGACGATGTGATATTCATGCCCCTTTTGGCTATGATGATGACGATATTGAAAAAAGGTTAATATTACGGTTAAGAGTAGTAGAATTTCTTGTGAAAGGGCTCGCCCGGAGAAGTGCTACCACCATACCTATTTCTACCGCCAAGCAGCATTGCTGTGATTCGGGTTGAAGGGTATGGTTGCCGGTGAAATTACAGGCACATGAGGCTTTACACCTGTATGCCTCAAGTTGATGGATGCAGGGAAGTGCATCGTAGGGCACATTTTCAAGGAGCGTGACCTACGAGGCAAACTTTGTTATAGGTGATGGTTACCACTTAACATCAGGTGGGCCATAGGCTTGTTCCATCTCCATAGTATAAAAAAAAATTACCTACCTGTTAAAGTTATTTATTATTTTCAATATCGTCATTTTCAAGCCATCTTCTTCGGTGTCTCTTATCTCATTATTTAATTGAAATTATATTAACACGTATCTCACAAGCTGTCTGAAGTTGCTAAGTTAGTCTATATGAGAGTACACCCCATCTTATTAAATACTTATAGTACAGTATTCTACAAACAGTAACATTTCACCTGCCTAGATAAAGAAATCACGTAGTCAGGTAGGTATGCAAATTATTCAAGGTTGGTAGAGCGAGGGTGGACTGTCGCAATGAATGGCGGTCATCAATCTTTGTGAAACTTTAACCCTGATGCCAATGTTTTTGCTATTCCATTTACTCTGAGACGTATTTTATTAACAGAGTTTTAACTTTCTTGAACAAGTGCCGGGACGAGTTGAAATGTATTAATAATCGTCGGAAATCTTTTGAAAAACTTTGTAGCTAAAAAATATATGCAAATTACCGCGCAAAACGATTAATGATTTTTACGGATTTTTATATACATATTACTATTTTAAACTAGTGGTTCGCCCCGAACTAAGATCTCGCGAGTCTCCCATAAAAACAAAAAAATATTATTTGTAATCTTTGACTATAAAAATAGTGCCACGAAATATATAACCACTTTACTTGACCTACAGTTTCTTACAAATTACAGGTAACGGGAGTTCATGTTATTTGGTTCTCTGTTTTGGGATAGAAATTGCAGTTATTCTAAGATTTCCGACTTTTCTTATATTTGTGTCACTACAGCTACACGCATACCAAATTTCAGCACTGTGCAGTCACTGGTGTACCCTGTGAATTTTGTCAGTTCAGTTGTTATTATGGCTGATAACTTAAAAACTACAAGGTTTAAACTAAAAATAAAAACTGGTTCAAAATGTACTCACAATTATTATTTATTTTTTATTTTTATATCTGTTGTGTTTAGCTTGTAAGGTATAATAAAGAATTTTCATTCATTCATTCATTCATTCACAAATACCTTTTATTAGACATGCCACTGGATCGGATAGTTCCATTTTGGGGTTTTTTTTACCTCTCTTGAACCCCAATATCTCATGACCCCTACTCATTTTTAGCTCATTTAGTCACACCAAAATGGTGCTATCACTACCTACTTATATACCAAATTTCAAGATGATCGGAAGAACGCTTCGAAAGTTACCCTCGGACAAGCAAACATACATTGTACATACATACATATAACGCCGATTTGCCCAAGTTGATTTGGAGGTCTCGCTTCGCTCGATCAATAATTAAACGAATTGGTAATTAAACGTAATTGGTCCCTGCTAGCACCTTAACCCCATTGTGTATGTAGCAATCCACTTTAAAAATGGTAAGGTAATGCTGTAAATATGTTCAACCTTTCTAGATTTTAAAACCTTGGCAGCGTGTTGAATGTGCGCAATTGTGACTGCGTTAGTAATTGCAAGTTAGGTAGAGCTATTTTTAAAACAGTTTATTCACACCGGGGTGTTCAAAGTTACGCGTAGTCTCAGAGCTGTAGAGAAGGCTTTCTTTTCATTTTTTCCTCCATTGAACTTCAAAAACAATTTCTTTCCTGAGCATTGTATAGAAAGTAATATCAAAGTCTCGAAAATGTATTTGAATACATCTGTATTCATTGTAAAATATTATTAAATTTTGGGGTAAACGACCTTTTCCTTGAAACACAAACGAATTTTGAAACTACTTTGACTAAAAACTTTGGCGATCACTCAGAGAGCTCTAAAGACGGAGTCCACGTACCACCTGCATTCATTAATTTTAATTTAACTGGTAAACGAATCTGGGAGTTGCTAGGTCGTAAAACTATTCTGTTTTAGAATGGTAAGTTTCCTATAAAATCGGTTTTATATTTAACTGGCGGTAAAATAGAATTGAATAATAATACTTTATTGCACACCATAAAATAGACAATTAAATGAGAACAATGTAAATTTATGTGATACAATACGCATGAATATACAAATGGATAGACAGTGCACTGTTCAAATTCTATTGACGACCTCCGTGGTGCAGTGGGCGAATAGCCGGCTGAGACGCAGGAGATAGCGGGTTCGATTCCCACCGTGGAACAAATGTTTGCATGATCTACAGATATTTTTTCCGGGTCTGGTTGTTTCTCTATATATTATAAGTACGTATTTACCAAAAAAATGTATTCAAGTATTCTATCAGTTATCTGGTTCCAATAGTACAAGTTCTGCTTAGTTTGCTTAGATAGCGCTGTGTGAAATGTCCAGCAATATTTATTTATTTTATTTATTTATTCCTACCGAAACCAAATTATTTTCTGATTGGTCTATTTACTTACAACCAAGAATTATTGTATAACCAGCACATTCGCTTTCATTGCCAATTTGAAAAGCTGATATCGATGAAAGTTGCGTGGCGAACTAATGAAGCGGAGATTGATTACTTTTATCGCATTGATATGATAATTTAATTGAATACTGGTGAAGTATGCGTTAGCCGCACACGTATTTTTTACGATGCAAACAGATTATATCTAAGCTGTGGTGATTTTAAATGAATTTACAATTGGATGTTCTGTCCATCTTTACTCATGAAACTTTTATCTAATATATATATATAAATCTCGTGTCACAGTGTTTGTGGTCGCACTCCTCCGAAACGGACAGACCGATTTTAAAGATTTTTTTTTGTATTATTGATAGGTATGAGAATAAGTCGTAAAGTATTTTTCACCCTCCTACCTCCAACCCCCAAATTTTAATTGTGATTTTAGTATTTTTGTATGACTGTGTGATATATTTGTATGATTTTGTATTAATGTATGATATTCGTCGTACATTGACGTGAAATCATTTACATGAAGTGTCGCGTCACTTTGACAAGAGTGTTTTATATAGTTTCTATTCCGAAGTTCCCACGGGAACGGGAATATGCAAGCGTGCGAAGCCGCGGGCGGGTCCGCTAGTTATGTTATGTTGGTGGACTCCCTTTTTCGCATTTGAACTCTTAAGTGGTCCATTATGCGTGAGAGAGTTGACTATATGGTTAGCCAGCCTAACTCCGACCAGAAGCGCAGAAGTTTCCTGGGGTCTTCGCAGGCTTCACGGATTTCTGCACGTTGTGCTGTTACCCCCACGCATTCCAGAACTACGTGGGCAGCTGATTCTTCTTCGGTGAGACATCCCCTGCAGAGTGGGCTGTCTGTTGCTCCCATGATGTAGAGGTGTTTGTTCAGAGGGCAATGTCCTGTAACCCCAGGTCCAGTCTCTGAAGGTTGAGCAGTCGTGGCGAGACGGCCGGCAGAGCCGCCCTAGACTGTCTGCAGTCCATGGTCTGTGCCCAACGTTCGTTGTGTAGGTTTACAGTACGATGTCGTATCCATGTTCGTAGTTGTGTGAAAGGTGTGTTATTAATGGGGGTGGGCCTATAGCCGTGGTTTCCGATCCTCTTTCCGGGTCAGCTAGTAACGTATAAAATTTAAAAGCCAACGGGTTAATACAGGGTTAATTTATTTCAGGCAATAATATTTATAGAATACAGGGTGATATACTAACTACCTTATAATCTATGCAGTTAATACATATAATAAACTAGATTAATGGTAAAACTGGCGGCGACGTATGACGCGATTGTGCGTTGTCACATTGCAGACGGAATTGCCTAAACTTGACACCCTTTTGCTAAAATATTTAATTTCATTTATGAAGGACTAGCTGTTGCCCGCGTCTTCGTGCGCGCTACGATACAAAATGTGTTTTATCCCATGGGACCTGATTTATAAGATAAAACACCGGTCAAGTGGGAGTCGAACTCGTGCGCCGAGGGTTCCGTACGTACCCATTGTCCTCTAAATTGTATGAGCGCCCAATACAACTCAGAAGACTTAATTAGCATCAACTATGTATGTATAGGGACATCCTTTAAATTTCAACTTTTTTTATTTATTGGTATTTTTTCTTTTTTTTCCCTTTACCTTGCTTTTTACCAAATTTCGTGATTCTATATATTTCGTCAACGGGAACCACCATGTAGGGTTTCGACCCAAAACCTATAGGGTACTTCCGGTTGACCTAGAATTGTCAATTTTGGTTAAAAGCAAGGTCTTATAGCACAAAGGGAAAATTCTGAAAAATAAAAAAGTTGATAATTAATGTAAATTTTGGTACTTATAAGTTTTCGCGAAAATCTAAATTTGCCCATATCTTTTTATCTTGTTGACTCAGGACCTTGATTTTTATAAACCTAATAGAAACTATAGACCTCAGTATCTGGTATAAATTTCAACTTGCTTGGTTCACACGTTCCTGAAAAAATAGGTGGTGGCACACGGACAGACAGACGGACACACGGACAAGAGAGTGATCTTATAAGGGTTCCTTTTTTACTTTTTGAGGTACGGAACCCTATAAAGTAGCCTATGTGTTAAACCAGGTTATAATCTACGTACATACTAAATTCCATCGAAATCGGTTCAGCCGTTACGACGTGATTGAGTAACAAACAAACAAATAACTAAATAAACAAACATCCAAACTGTCGCATTTATAATATTAGTGTGATTGATGATGGAAGGATAGAAGGCAATGTAGCAATGTTCTGGGAAAACTTCCGATCTGAAGTAATTTAGGTTTGCAAACTGTTTATTGTTTATTTTTTATGATAAATGTATTAGGCAATACTTTTTATGAATTGATATTACCTAACAAGTCTTTCTAAGCGACTTGTCTGACGTGAACGCTAAAAAAAGGATTTCTAAAGTTACAATTAGACGCCTACACACGTTAAAAAGGTGACCCTTACTTATAGACATACTATATTTACTTCAAATCCTGAATATCCTGAATAAAGTAATCCATTCTAATATTAACACGAATTTTAAAACCATCTGAGTTTATTATCAAATTTTAAAGAAAATCAACTAAGATTACAGATTGGGTGATTAATTCGATATAAAACTTACTGCCTACTTTTACAATCGACATCCAAAAATAAAGGCTGATTTGATATCTCTTTCGGAAATGGCTGCTGGCTTTGGGTTAGAAAGGGACAACAAGAGATATCTCGAGACGTCACCAATACAATATCTGTGGTTAGATGGCAAGCATTATGCAATAGCACAACATACGTTTAATAAAGTGTTTGTTTTGACAAGCCAAAATAACTTTTTCATTTCTATGGTAAACATTTCACAAATTTATTTATTATGCTCATTCTTCCATTTTTGTGCGTATATTATCAAACACCCTATATGGTAATGAAGGGACACAAATTATTCTAGTGAATTAAAACCGGGCTACTTAGGTACGATTAAAGTGTGTAAACTATCGTTACTGCTTCGCTCATTATTTTACATCTAAAGGCTGCCTGGAAGAGATCACTTTTAGAGATAAGGCCGCCCACAGTACTATATTTTCTATAAACTAGCTCTAGAAGTATTCCTGGTGTACGTTTTTCTATTCTATTCTATCGTAACATTGTAAGCTCATAGGCATATGCGCTCTTTCTTTTATTATATCGCAGCGCCTCAGTCATCTCATAACCAAACAAAAATATAATGGCGCGATCCTTGACGGATTAATAGAAATTTGTGTATATTATTATATCCTACTAGCTGTTGCCCGCTACTTTGTACGTGTTTCACTACTAAATGTGTAGGTAACCTAGAAATAAAGCTAAAATTGATGTTGCAACTTGACTTTACACCCCCCATTTATATCCCATGGGACCTGATTTATGGGATAAAAAGTAGCATATGTGTTAGTCCAGGTTATAATCTACGTACATACTAAATTTCATGGAAATCGGTTAAGCCGTTACGACGCGATTGAGTAAATAAACAAATAAATAAAAAAATAAAAACCGGCCAAGTGCGAGTCGGACTCGCGCACGAAGGGTTCCGTACCATTATCTATAAAAACGGCAAAAAAATCATGTCTGTTGTATGGGAGCCCCGCTTAAATATTTATTTTATTCTATTTTTAGTATTTGTTGTCATAGCGGGAACAGAAATACATCATCTGTGAAAATTACAACTGTCTTACTATCACGGTTCATGAGATACAGCCTGGTCTACAGACGGGCAGACAGACAGACAGACTCACAGCGGAGTCTTAGTACTAGGATCCCGTTTTACCCCTTGGGTACGAAACCCTAAAAACGAATGTGCTTTAGACCACACGACTGAAGTAAAACTTCTTTAATATCTCCCTCTCAACTTCAGTTCGCCTCGCCCGATCACACTTTTCGTAACGCTCTCGTCACGCGTAAAGAAGTTTTACTTCAACAAACATCCAAACTTTCGCATTTATAATATTAATGTGATGGTCAAAAGCTGGATACGCAATATAAATAACGAAGTCGCTAGTGAGTCAAATGAAATTGGACAGATTTACACAAAACAACTGCGATACTGCCAATCTCATGGCAAACCTACAAACTGTCGCGGTGGGCTATTCTCTATGAATAAGTCATTTAAGCCTTGGGGACAACGCCATGAATTCACCCACTCGGTGCGAAAGGGGGTACACCATTGACCGTTTTATTGCAGCAGTGAACTAGTTCCACTAATTAGATTGACCTACACTATCAACATAATTCTATGCTATGCTATGTTCTCATTTTCAGACACTTCAGAGATTTTCAGACTTTATATAAATGTATTTACTTTCTTTCTATATGTTTATCTTATTTGTTCAAAGTCTGAAAATAATTTTAGTAAAAGTATTTACAAAAAAATATACCTATAAGTATTCTGTCAGTTATCTGGTTCGCATAGTACTCGTACAAGCTTTCATTAGTTTAGGGCTGGATAGCGCTGTGTGAAATGTTCAGAATATTTTTTTTACTTTATGATAAGATAAGATAACTCTTTATTGTCCATCCAAGTAAAATACAGACCATAATTTTTAAAAACAGATTTAGTACAATGGGCGGTCTTATCGCTAAAAGCGATCTCTTCCAGACAACCTTAGTATGGACAGGATTATAACATATATTTAATGTTAGGTATAACAATATAAAATATAACGTTAATGTTTTAATTCGTACTTGGCAATTTAATTTGAATTTAAAAAATACAATTGATCGAGCGAAGCGAGATCTCTAAATCAATTTGGGCAAATCGGCGTTGTATGTATGTATGTATGTTTGCTTATCCGAGGATTAGTTTCGAAGCGTTTATCCGATCATCGTGAAATTTGATTCATAGGTAGGTCATGATGGCAGAATTTTGGTGTGACTAAATGAGCTAAAAAAGTGGGGGAGCTGTTGAGATATTAGATAGATGAGATAAGAGGGGTAAAAAAATATGAAAATGAGACTATTAGGTCAAATAGGACGTCAAATGAAAGATCTTTATTAGTAAATTTAGACTCCGTTTTTATTTTTAGTGAAGTTTTTAAAGTTTTTGAGTTATTAGCCATAATAAAAACTGATTTTTAACAAAATTCACAGGGTACATCATTGAACCCACAGTGGTGTTATTTGGTATGCGTGTAGCTTACGTAACAGAAATATAGGCAAAAGTCTATATATAGGCAGAAATCCAGAATAACTGCAATTCGTACCCCAAACAAGAATAACCACATAGCATGAACTCCCGTTACCTGTAATTTGAATGAAACTGTAGGTCAAGTTATTTGGTTTTTTATTTCATAGCATTATTTTGATAGTCAAAGATTACAAATAATATTTTTTTCATTTTATTCGAAGACTCGCGAGATCTCAGTTCGAGGCGAACTACTAGTTTACACATACGAGCGACCGACGTCCTAATCAAAATAATTATAATGCTATGGCAGTTTATAATCATCAAATATTTTTTTTAGAACATGCTTCTCATCACAATTTCATTCTTTGAATTTTAATTGTAAAAACGTTTAACCTATTAGTAGCCCGAAAATCGGAAGTTTGTGAAATTGCCCTCATAAAATTAATTTATAGCGGTTCCTATTATTATAAATCTAAAAAAACTGGGTTCCTGAAAATTTATAGCAGTTTTTCAGGCAAACTGAAAAGTAATTTTAGGTAAGAACTATACTGGTTTGCATACAAATAATAAAAAAATATCTTTCAACTGTTATTTTCAAATAATGGCAAATCGGTTCACTCTTTTAAAATTTCACTTAAGCAACTTCTATTGCTTTCACAAATTACTCCATCAGTAGGTAGTCGTTCTGGGCCTACGTTTAGTTTGATTTAGTTGCAAAGGTTACTTTTGGCCTGTATGTTAAATTAATAATTCCTTAAAATATCTAATATTTTATTTATTTAATAACTTGCAAAAATTTGTTGTTTATTTTACTGTTATTTTTATTGTTTAGTTTTGATCTCATAAATAGTCTTGCTTTAATAAGTTAGGTATGTGCAATGTTTAGTAGTTATTATGTAAAAATATTTATTATTTTTTAATTTTTGTTTTTTGTAAATCTTTTAACTTTTATATATTAATTAATATTGTAAACGCGTGTTTCTATTTTCTGCTGCTCACACGCACTAAAGGCGTCACATAATACCAGCGCTACAGTAGCTATATGTTACAGTGCCACACCGCTGAGTGACGACCTATTTTGTAGTCTTGTATTTGGTATAAGTATAACCGTTGTATTCATAGAATGTAAAAATGGACACAAAATAAATATTTTTATATTTCTATTTCTATTAAATGTACTAAATACAATAAATTAATAATGTTGTAGTTTTTTAAAAGTTGGCAAAGAAGTGCTGGTCAATATTACAAGAGTTAATCACAGGTAGGAAGAGTGAACACGTTCATTCCATTTTGTAACCCATCATAAAATAGCACTAAAAGGAAAATTGTTTTACCATATTTTTATATAAAAAGGTACAAACCTCTTTCCACTGTTTGTTTTGGTTTCTGTTAACCCGAAAAGAGGTCATTGACATTACAATAAAATTGTTTGTCCTACGGCTTTTCGAATTTACTTTACACTTGGTCTGCTGGGTAGATATATCAAATGTTTTAGCAGAAAATTCTCCATGCGTAAATTCAAACGTAAATCAAGGTTTGGTAAAATTTTTGTCTATTTTTGAAGTAAAAGTTCTTTACGCACGCTTGACTTGGGGAGTAAGCTGGTAAATGCATGACGAGAGCGTTACGAAAAGTGTGATCGGGCGAGGCGAACGGAAGTTGAGAGGGAGATATAAGTTAGTGTAGGTAGAAAGAGAGAGAGCTACGTTTCGTATATTACTGTAAGGGCAAGAGAGAGGTGCGAGCAAACATTTTCTTTCTCTCATAGCTATCTCATAGGTGCTGGCTACAGACACAGTGCTGGCCTATTGTCTGTATCACACTGTATGTATACATATATTATACGTATATATATATAGATATAGATGGAGCTAAAGAAGTTTTACTTCAGTCGTGTGGGTCGGGTGGGCCACTGGTGAACGCCGCGCGCGGTCAACGTGCGGGCCGCGCGGGGTCACCGAGTGGTCAATTCGTCGTCCGCACGTGAACGGCATACGCCCGAGGCGATCTGGAGGTGATGTTGTGAGCGCACGTCTATACAATTTCATATAAAGAATACTAACCGCTCGAGGCGAGGCGGTGCGGGTCGAGTGCCGGGTTGATGTAGTGAGCTGTGACCTTAAAGCACACTCGTTTTTTTTTATTCATTGTTTGTTTATCTTATGCATATTCACCTACTTAAAAGCTGACACTGTTTACGGCGCCACACTGTATATAAATTATACGCCATATGGTTTGCATGGACAGTTTATTCAATTTGGGGAGGTGAACCACCTTCTTAGTCGAGTAATACGGCTTGCGGGAGTGGTTTCCGCTTCCGCTTTTTATTGGCCCTATTACTTTATTAGACCTGACCTAACATCGTAACCAAGCTAAATTTAGTAATTTAATGATTCCGTGGTCGAACTTATAGATTCATCATGTCCTGTCCGGAGTTACAGTCGTTTTACTCATTAGTGTACAAAGCTGATATTTAAATAATAAATAAATAAATATCGCTGGACATTTCACACAGCGCTATCTAGCCCCAAACTAAGCAGAGCTTGTACTATGGGAACCAGCTAACTGATAGAATACTTATATATATATTTGTAAATACATACTTATAATATATAGAAAAACACCCAGACACGGAACAAATATGTGTAGATAATGCAAACATTTGTTCCGCGGCGGGAATCGAACCCGCTACCTCCTGCGTCTCAGCCGGCTATACGCCCACTGCACCACGGAGGCAGTCACATTTACATTTATGTGACATGATACATTTTGTTGACGCCCATTAAATTGTGTAATTGAGGTACATTTTTTTTTCAAGTATTATGATAACTATGTCAAGTTGTAGTTATTATGACGGTATTATTGAATCAAATAACTGTTTTTAACCGACGTCAAAAAAGAAGGAGGTTCTCATTTCGTCGGAATCTTTTTTTTATGGTTCGTTCCCCGATTACTCGAAGACGCCTGGACCGATTCGAAAAATTATTTTTAGGTCCCATTGGCACCAAGTCAGGATCTGATTATGGAATCCCAAAAAAATCGAGGGCAACCCTCTAATTTTATAGGGACACATATTGTGTTTTAGATATTTTCTAATAAATAAAAGCTGTCTAAAGTTGGTTATATTTTTGTTAAATAGTTACTTATAATAAATATATTTCACTTTGTATGTACCTGATCAGACAAGCCTATTTTTTATGAGTTTTATCAAGCGTTTGAATACTACATCGCTGGTTACATTCGCTTCGAACAAATCGATTTCTACAGTTTTATTTTATATTTATTTTATTTAGGTTTGTTGTCGATGTATCACGTGATATTTCCATAGCAGGGCCCGTAGCCAAATTACATTCACTGCGAATCTATTCGATTACTATGTACATACATTTGTTGTCGCTGTATCACGTGGTATTTCTATAGCATGTGTGAAATCCTATACATTTTCGGACTTATCGACTAGCGTCATCGCTAATCGACTGTAACTTGGCTAAGCCCTCATGTGTAAAATCCCATACATTTTCGATCGAATGTAACTTGGCTAAGCCCTCTGGACTTGAAAACTCGTAGAATATATCGTCGTAAAATGTTTTTTTTAACTTAAGTTGACGGTACATGCCCTTGACCCACCTGATTTTAAGTGGTTACCACTGCCATTAACAATTATATACCTTATAAGTTACATCCAACTATGACTTGGCGTATATGCCATTGTATTGCGCCTGTCACGTCTGAGACAAACAAGTGAATAGTCTCATGTGCCTGTCATTTTACCCGACACCCATTCTCTACAAAACAATTCGAGCTCCTTGTTGCCAGAAATAGGTACGGAGGTAATACTTCCCCGAACAAACTCTTAAATGAATACTAATATTTTAAGAAGTCAATGTCCTGGGTTCTTCTGGCGCGTGGTTTGCAATGAATTACTTATTCCATAAAATTAATTTCAGTTTCATAAAACATTTTGCGCAGAAAACTCCTCTTCGTATTGGAACAAACTCGTACACTGGAAAATGAAATTGGATACCACTTTAGGATGAAAATCGCAATAAAAATCGCAACGAGAACGAGTTAGATTCAACTGTTGAGGTATGCTTTATTTGACTGCATCAAAAATTGCAATCAATGTGCAAACGAAGATAGACCATATCGTTCTTTAGGTTGCAAATAAGAGATTGGTTCTAGTTTATCCTTTTTCCTCTTTCGTTAATTCTGCAAATCCGTTAATTCCGAAATCAACTTGGGCAAATCGGCGTTGTATGCATGTATGTATGTTTGTTTGTCCGAGGATAACTTTCGAAGTGTTTATCCGATCATCATGAAATTTGGTATACAGGGAAGGTAGTGATGGCAAAATTAATTTTGGTGTGACTCAATGAGTTAAAAATGTGGGGGGGGGGGGGGTTGTTGTGATATTGGGGTTCAAGACAAGTAAAAAAAAACGTTTAATAAAAGGTCTTTGTGAGTACATTTTGACCCCGTTTTGTTTTAGTTTATACTTTGTTGTTTTTAAGTTATTAGCTTAATAAAAACGGAACTTTACAAAATTCACAGGGTACACCAGTTACCCCACAGTGCTGAAATTTGGTATGCGTATAGCTTTAGTGACACAAATATAGGCAAAAGTCTGAAATCTAGAATAACTGCAATTTCTACCCCAAAAAATTAACCAATTAACATAAACTCCCGTTACCTGTAATTTGAATGAAACTGTAGGTCAAGTTAGTTAGTTATGCATTTCGTGGCACTATTTTGATAGTCAAAGATTACACATAATATTTTTTTTGTTTGTTTTTTTATTCTATGGAGACGGAACAAACCTTTGGCCCACCTGATGTTAAGTGGTAACCATCGCCTATAACAAAGTTTGCCTCGTAGGTCACGCTCCTTAGAAATGTGCCCTACGATGCACTTCCCTGCGTCCATCAACTTGAGGCATACAGGTGTAAAGCCTCATGTGCCTGTAATTTCACGGGCATCCATTCCTTTCAAATCGAAACACAGCAATGCTGCTTGGCGGTAGAAATAGGTATTGTGGTAGTACTTCCCCGGGCAAGCCCTTTCATAAGAAACTCTACTACTCTTTTATGGTTTTTATGGGAGACTCGCGAGATCTCAGTTCGGGGCGAACCACTAGTATCTTGTTGCTAAGTATCGTATCGTGACCCCTTTGGTAAAGTCTGCAGTACCTATACGGTTCTTATGAATGTACTCGTAGCGGAAAGTGTTTGGGAGCGCCATAAGTTTTCTTTTTACCAGCTTGTAAAAACGCTCTTACCTACTCCAATGGCCGGTCCATTGGTGGTAGACCGGGTGGTAAACCAATTATATTGCAAAGTGTACAGCTCGCTAGCGAAGTTAGAAAGCGGGGCACGTCCGTCGCGACGCGCCTGTCGTTCAGGCTACGAGCTGATTGATACATCACCAGGGATTCTGCCTTTACGGCATTTAATATCAGTGATATTTTTATGTGTTTTATGATAATGTTTTAAAATAAAGACCTTGCGGCATTATCATAAAGTTCCGAGACTGAGTTATGAAGACGCTTCAAAATTGCTTTTCCATATTGTCTTCAGTAATATAACTTTAGGATGATAAAGAACATATATCTGTGCTTTATGAACCTACTACGAACCGCTGTAGACCATATAGACCTGACCTACTAGAAAATTATCAGTTACTTAATTTAATTAATTTTTAGGGTCACTTCCTTGCCCGTCTGTTTGTCTGCCTGTTAAGATCCTTTTTTTCAGGAACGCGGGGTAGTATCAAGTTAAAATTAATATCCAATACTTGGTACAAAATTAAGCTTCTAAGTCCTTGCAAACAAAAATCACGGCCATTTATACTGAATATTTTGACACTCGCAAATAAATCGAAACGTACAGGGTACTTTCAGTGGATCTAGATCAGGAATGTTGTGACTATTTGCATCCGCATCCGCAATAATCAATGCGTATGCTCATGCGGATGCAGATGCAATGCAGGTCGTGACAAGAAATAAATTGGGTGGGGCTTGCAATAAGAGCGAAGATTTTGGTGACAAGATCCAACGCGTTTTTGAGTGTTATTGTGTGTATACAGTGAGTATTGTATGTTAAGCGAGTTTCCTGCAGTTAATCACACTAATATTATAAATGTAAAAGTTTGGATGTTTGTTTATTTATTTGTTACTCAATCACGTCGTAACGGCTAAACTGATTTCGATGAAATTTGGTATATACGTACATTATAACCTAGATTACCACAAGCTACCTTTTATCCCATAAATCAATTCACATGGGATAAAAATGGGGTGTTAAGTCAAGTTGCAACAGCGAGTTAGCTTTATTTCTTGGTTACCTACACATTTAGTTGCGTAACGCGTACAAGTCGCGGGCAATAGCTAGTAGTTTATATTTTTGTTTTATTTCTGCACCTAAACGAAGTTTCTTTAAAAAAATCTTAAGATCCGCATCCGCATCCGCGGATGTCAAACAATCTGCATCCGCAACATCCCTGATCTGAATTATGAAATTCGCCAAGAAGCAAGGTCTCTCTCACAGCACAAGTAAAGAAAAAATATTGAAAATCGTAATCTGTGTTATTTACGGAACTCTCGTTGCGTAAGGCAGACTCGCACTTTAGTGGTTTTATTATAGTGGCTCTCTTTGCCGCAAGAATGCCACTATGTTTATCATTCATCAAGAACGTATAAGAAAATATATCATACTACTCAGTTGACGAATACCTATCGGACAACCAAATTAACAAAATATAGTTGTATACCTTGAAATTATAATTGTTATTATTTCCACTTGACATTATTATTATTACCCGATAGTTTGGCATACCTTTGTTATTCTACTGTATTATTGGACATATGCCGCATAAACTATTTTAATTTAATTGATTTGACATGTTTAATTCTATGTTTAATTGCTGTACTTTTGAAAAGGTGCAAATAGTGCCCTTACAGGGTATATGTACCTACTTACTTCTAAGCTACCTACCATCTAAGCTAAAAAATGTATATGTATGTACATGTAAGCAGAATAAATTAATATGAATATGAAAATCAATAATCCCTAACACCTATAGTTATATTCACGAAAGTAGTTTGTTTAGCATAATATTTAGCTTTTGTAACACAGCGAGGGAATTTCTTGTTTTTTTTGTAATATATAATTGCTTCATAGTACCATAGAACTACCATCATCATCATATCAGCTACAAGACATCCACTGCTGAACATATGCCTCCCCCATAGATTTCCAGAGCGATCTTGCGCGATCTGCACCCAACGGCTCCCAACAACCTTCATCAGGTCGTATTTCCATCCAGTTGGGGGCTTTCCAGTGCGTGAACTCCACTTGCAAACCTTTCTGCCCCAACGCCGTCAGTTCTTCAAGCTATGCGCCCTGCCCACTGCTACTTCAGCTTGCTTATCCTTTGCGACATGTCAGTGACTTTGGTTTGACTACGAATCTCATCATTTCTGGTTTGATCTCATAGAGAAACACCAGGCATATCCCTCTTCAAGTACGCTGAGCGACCTTGAGCCTTCTTATAAGGCCCATAGTGAAAGACCACGTGAAAGTATTATATAGGGAGCATTTTAAATCCTTCTTACAGCTACATTGTACGAATCGACTTTCTCGATTTTTGCACATTCGGAAAGCTCTCGAATATTCCATTTGAATAACTAAATATCTCCGATTCTTCGAATTCTTAAGCTTCGGAGCGAGAATGTATTATCTACACGATTTCGAGATACCTCAATTTGTAGATTTGTTGATCCAAACTTACACCGCGTATAATAAACAAGGATTATGCTTGGAATAGTTACACCTATATACAATACTTATACCCAAGAATATTAACTATTAAGGTTTTAGTAACCAGTTACTGAATATAACAATTAACATGGTGGAATTTTTGAGGAGGGAAATTACTCTAATACTGATGATAGCAAATTTTACTCAAAGGAAACATTTCTTTATTTTTAAAGCAATAACGCAGACAAATAATTTTGAAAATACGCTCACCACACCTGTAAATCGAATTGACTCTAATTCCAAAAAATAACACCAATCGATAGAGTCAATCATAAGGATCAGGGCCTGTAGCCAAGTTACATTCGCTTCAAATCGATTTAATTTCTACGTAGGTTTGTTGTCGATATATCACGTGATATTTCCATAGCATGTGTCAAATCCCATACATTTTCGGACTTATCGACTAGCGTTATCGCTAATCGAATGTAACTTGGCTAAGCCCTCAGGATCTCTAACAGACATGGTATCCAAAATCAATAAATTAGGTACAGATGGCAAAAAACAACACATGACTTTACTTAATAATATTATGACCCGCCTGGCAAACTGGAAATTAATACCTATCTGAAATACTAACTGAAACCTAACTGAAACCGCAAATCTACAATTCTATTTTCAACTAATCACTTCAGTTTCCGTTCTGGTTTGCTTAATTGGCATTTTACAATTATAATTGGATAATTTAAAAATATCCTTTTCTGTCTGTAACATCTCCACAATCATTGTATTTTTTTAACTTATACTAGTGGTTCACCCCGAACTGAGATCTCACGAGTCTCTAATAAAAACAAAAAAAATATTTGTAATCTTTGACTATAGTGACACGAAATGCAGAACCAAATTTCTTGACCTACAGTTTCATTAAAATTACAGGTAACTGGAGTTCGTGTTACTTAGTTATATTTTTTGGTTAAGAAATTGCAGTTATTATGGATTCCAGATTTTTCCCTATATTTGTGTCACTAAAGCTACACGCACACCAAATTTCAGGATTGTGGGGGTCACTAGTGTAACCCTGTGAATTTGTTCAAACTTCAGTTTTTATTATGGCTAATTACTTAAAAACTACAAAGTTTAAACTAAAAATAAAAAGGGGCCAAAATTTACTAAAAAATACCTTTCATTAGACGTGTAATGTAACCGAATAGTCTCATTTTGTTTTTTTTTACCTCTCTTGAACCCCAATATCTCAACAACCTCCCCACATTTTTAGCTCATTTAGTTACACCAAAATTGAGCCATCACTACCTACCTATGTATCAAATTTCACGATGATCGGATCAACGCTTCGAAAGTTATCTACGGACAAACAAACATACATACATACAACGCCGATTTGCTCAAGTTGATTTGGCGATCTCGCTTCCCTCGATCAAAAATACTTGGTGACAGAAGGTGTGTTGTGTATGTGCTCCTGAATGATGTAAAACAAATAAAAATAGAGCATCGCACCAACTCGTTAAGTGGCGGTTCATTATTCACATGCGGAGACGGGCGTTAAACAATGCAACTGTTGTTAGGCTCCCAATGTTATCATTGTTCGCGGCAAAGGGTAAGTACCTATACTTGATTATAGACGCAGCTTACGTGGTCTTACTTTAATTTAAGATACCATGCCTGTAAGAGAGATCAGGATTACCGGAACAAATTGTACAGGTAATCTGGAACGTGTGTGTAGGCCTCTAAACACCATAGCCACCGGCCCGGCGCGGCGGGGCCAACCTGGTGGGTTAGGGTGGTGGGTTAGGGCGGCGGGTTAGTCCGGCAGCTTCAGAACTGCTATGGTGTATAAGGGCATTTAGGGCAGGCATAACTAAACAGCTTATAACATACACGTTCCGGTTTACCTGTGCAGGTAAACATTGTATGGCTCAGTGTACGGTCACCATTACGTCTACTGTGTCACAGAGGCCGTCAACTTGTGTATATGCAGTTTCAAATAAAAGCGATAAAAAGAGCTACTTAATTGATCCATATCGTAAATAATTGAGGGTAGACAGACAATTTAACGGGTGAGTGCAATATCTAAAACATCTTATACTTCTGGCTTTTTTCATTGGCTGCGATGGCGTGACGACACCAAATTCACGTTTGTGAACGTGACCTTTGCTCGGCGTTATTGCACCCTCATCTGCGGACTACTTGCGACCCGTTCCAAATTTTATTTTCCGCACTACAGGTTTTAAGTCGCATACCCATAGATAAAACAATATGTATATAACCAATGATGTTAAAATAGCACTTAAAACAACTGCTATACTTGGTGCAAAAATAAATTTACACAACCTACATAGTTTTTATTTTCCTTGCAGTGTTGCCAGCTACCACCGTTACAAAAGAAGCAGTTATGTTATGGCCCGGAATAAACATAAGTTACATAGTATGTACTGACGTTAATAGGTGCTTATTTAAAACTTAGTGCACTCTGCTATCGTTAACTAAATGTGCCTCTAGTTCTGTGGTCCCGTATCTCCACTTATCGGTAAACTTTCTACATTATTTTGAACTTGCACGGTAGCTCTCATGCAGTAGGAATAAAATACTATATATACATACAGTACATACATATAGTATACAGCTTCTGAATAAAGGATGGATGATTCTACCGACAAAAATTAACATAAACATCCAAAGAATATAATATATTCCAAAAAAAAATGCTCTGGAAAAAATATACGCGTTATTAAATCGAAAAATATTCAAAAATAGTGATTTATGCGATGATTTTACTTTCACGTAAGTGCCACTTTAAAGTTAAAAAAACATTGTTCGTGTACGTATCATATTAGAAGCATTTTTCTCTATATAGTATGAAACAAAGTCGCTCCCCGCGTCTGTGTTTGTGCACTTAGTTATTATAGACTACGCTACAGATTTTGATAAGGTTTTCACTATCATTTAGTTAGATAATTTCTTCCGGAAGGGGTTATATATAAAACATGCTTATTATATTTATAGAAAGTAGAGAAAAGTCGATGTTTTGTAATCAAGTCGTAAAAAATACATTTTCAGGTATATTTTTCTTAAATTGCTAACGCTAGCTTAACCTTATGAGATACATCAAAATAATCCATTCGAAGCCGGTTCACTTGTGCTCAGCAAACTGAGATCTCCCGAGTCTACAATAAAAACAAAAATATATTATTCGTAATCTTTGACTATCAAAATAGTGCCACAAAATAAATAACCACTTTACTTGACCTACAGTTTCATTCAAATTACAGGTAACGGGAGTTCATGTTATACTTTTTTAGGTAATTGCAGTTATTCTCTATTTCAGACTTTTGCCTATATTTGTGTCACTAAAGCTATACGCATACCAAATTTCAGCACTGTGGGGTCACTGGTGTACCTTGTGAATTTTGTCAAAGTTCAGTTTTTATTATGGCTAATAACTTAAAAACTACAAGGTTTAAAGTAAAAATAAAAACGGGGTCAAAATGTACAAAGACCTTTTATTAGACTTGCTATTTGACCGGATAGTCCCATTTTAGTTTTTTTACCCCCTAGAGTTAAAAAACTCTGATATCTCAACAACCCCACATTTTTAGCTGATTTAGACACACCAAAATTGTGCCATCACTTCCTACCTATATACCAAATTTCATGATGATCGGATAAACGCTTCGAAAGTTTGCCTCGGACAAACAAACATACATACATACAACGCCGATTTGCCCAAGTTGATTTGGAGATCTCGCTTCGCTCGATTAACAAAATCTCCCTATTACAGGTTACATCTAAGCTACAGGTCAAGAATACCTATGAAGTGGGCTGTAAATATTTTGTATATGGAAGGCCTCTTTATTCTCGAAGTTTTAAATCACGTCAATATTTCAAATGGAGTAAGAGACGCTTATTTATAAAAAAAAGCTCTAAACATAATCGTATGAATCTGTTTCAATACTTTACGAGGAACCATTTATTCGATGTGCAAAATAAATCTTCGAGTCTCACTCAAAAGTGAAGTCTTATGTACACTCGTACAACCTCAACGGTAAATCAGTCACTTTTTAAATAATCTTTGCAACATAAACCTTAGTACCCCGTAATAAAGGTTTTGAATTTACCCGTCTCATAACGGAAAGCTACTCCAGATACGTCAAAGCTCTGTGTCATTTATTACTATGGTATTGTACTAGAAACCTTGACACGGGTAAAAGTAAATAAACATAAATGATTTTTATTTTATTTATTTTTTATTTATTTATTTTAGGAAAACCATCAGCACATATTAAACACAATAGTTACAGTGAATAGTAATAAACAGGCCATTTAAAGGTCTCCACTGATAGATTTTGCAGAATAATACCCTAAAAGGCTTCGTGTAATATTATAATACTTTTTTATACTTAGTTTATATTGTATAACATACCTAGTATAAACAATAAAATATTGCGTATGAAGCATTGCGTCCCTTAATGCGTAAACATATATTTATTGATCGCGAAGCCAGATCTCCAAATCAACTTGGACAAATCGGCGTTGTATGTATGTATGTATGTTTGTTTGTCCGAGGATAACTTTCGAAGCGTTCGTTGATCAGATCATCGTGAAATTTGATACATAGGTAGATAGTGATGGCACAATTCTGGTGTGACTAAATAAGCTAAAAATATAGGGGGGGGGGGGATTGTTAATATTGGAGTTCAAGAGGGGTGACAAAAAAATGAAAATGGGACTATTAAGTCAAGTGGGACGTCAAATGAAAGGTTTTCATTAGTACATTTCGACTCCGGTTTTATTTTTAAGTTAAGTCTTTGCAGAAAGTTACAGGGCTCCACAGTGCTGTAATTTGGTATGTGAGCTTTAGTGTCACAAATATAGGCAAAATTTTGAAATCCAGAATAACTGCATTTTGTACCCCAAAAAAGGGTAACCAATTTACACGAACTCCCGTTACATGTAATTTGAATGAAATTGTAGGTCAAGTAATATGGTTACTTATTTCGTAGCGCTATTTTGATAGAGAAAGATTACGAATAATATTTTCTTTATTTTTATAGGAGACTTGCGAGATCTTAGTTCGGGGCAAAACACTAGTTTTAAAAAACGAACAATATTTTGTAATGTATTGCAATGTAGGTACAAATAAAGTAGTGGAAAACAGAAAACCAATTATAGGTTTTCACATGGTTTTCACTTTTAGAAGCAACTTAGCAACGTAACCCAGAAAAGTCACTTCTTTTATGGCATCTGCGGCCAAATTAAACCAAAGCCTCAAACGCATTTAACGATTTTACAAGCTTTTTATTAACGTGCAATGTAGGTATGTATGTTTGTCCGGGTGGAATCTTGCAATTAAATTTTAAACCCGTTCCCCTCAACCGATTGAGCTGATATTTGGAATACATATGTAACTTCGGTGACAATGCAATAATATGGTACCATAGAGGTGGTGTCGTGATGGAGACGGATGCTAGACAACGGAACTTCTGAATGGATTATAGTAGACTACTAGTGTTTGGGCTCATTTGAATCTGCTTGCGGTTCCGATTATGAATTTTATAAAAGCTTGTTTTGAAAAAGTTATTTACAACAAAAGACTTATTTCGACTTCGATCATGCAAGGTACTTCTACTCTTGTAGCAGATATAAACACCGTTTTTGTGCTGCAGAAGAGGGCTGTTTTTGCAATTTATAATATGGGCCCCAGAGGATCATTACGCAATAAGTTTAAAGAAATAAAAAATATAATACAAAAATATTAATTTGTTTAAGAAAAATAGCGATAATCATAATTTTAATACTAGAAATAAAGATAAACTCGCTGTTGCCATTTGTAGACTCCATAAAGTTAGTAAATCGTTTAAAGGGCAAGGTGTGCGCTTTTATAACAAACTCCCAAGGGATGTGCAAAAATTGACAATTAACAAATTTAAAAACGTAATTAAACAAAATCTTTATAAAAGAGCCTACTATAAAATATCGGATTATTTAGATGATAGAGAAGCTTGGGATTGAAATTGCTCCAACTCGTTCAAAATGTTACAATTTAGACGTAATTTCTTTTCTGTATATTGTAAAAGGTTCATTAAAAAAAAAACAACCAGCCTTGTTTCTTGCCTTTCTTTCCTGGCTTGGTCGCGAAGGAACAGGCAGTAAAATTGACGTTTCAAAGTGATCCTTGTGATTTTAATGAATAAAAATATTTGACTTTTGACTTTTCGTAGAGTTAAAAATAACAATACAGGGCAATATTGCCAATAACAATAACTTGTTTAGAAATTAAAAAGTTTCGTTGACTTTTTCACTACATATTCAAGTACAATCCGCATTGCACAACATCTCTAGCTTGTTGAAGTTATACTTCTTTTGGCGCAATAGGAAAAAAATATGAGAGTAAAATTTTTACGATGCGCTCGCACACCGTCAGCCAAAAAGCGACATGATAAAGTTAGCTAATAACTGCCTCTCAAGTTTCCGAGAAAACTCATAACTATATTCAAAGTAGTTTCTCAAATATTCATAAATCTACAACACGTGTTTTATATCAGTGGTCATAAAAAGTTATATTTATTCATAAATATAGGGTGTTTGAGAATATACGCATACAAATGAAAGGGGTTATTTTGGTGAGCATAATAAATAAATTTGTGAAATGTAAATGTAATTTGTGAAACTACAGAAATGTGAAATTTATCATGGCATGTAAAAACAAACACTTTATTAAACTTATGTTTTTATTTATTTTACAATTTTTAATGATATATTTAAAGCAATACATCTATTATTCCTGGTTAGACCTAATACAATAGAGTAGTCATCAAATGTAATAAAAATAAATAAAAAATGGCAGAACCGATTTCGATGTATAATCTACTTTTTGTTGATAAACAATGCATGCGGAGCCGCTGGCGGTATCTAGTAAAGTATAAAGATTGTTTGTTGATAACACTAATTTAGGTTAACTTTGCTTCACTTTGTGTCTTGGAAGCTTTTTTGTGTAAAATATAAATATGCTGGACATTTCACACAGCGCTTTCTAGCCCCACACTAAGCATAGCTTGTACTATGGGAACCAGATAACTGATAGAATACTTATATACATTTTTTTTGTAAATACATACTTATATTATATAGAGAAACAACAAGACCCGAAACAAATATCTGTAGATCATGCAAACATTTATTCCGCGGCGAGAATCGCACCCCCTACCTCCTGCGTCTCAGCCGACTATTCGCCCACTGCGCCACGGAGGTGGCTGGCAATAATTTCTTGTTCTACCTGTAGAGATTATTAAAGTGACTGCTTTCGTGTTCAGTACTCGTAAAATACATATACATACACTCCAAATTATTAAGTTTCCACGCATTTTATTTATACAGCACCAACTCGCTACTGTCAACTTCTCTACTGTCCGAAAACAAGCCGTTTACACGCAGACAAGTAGAGAAGTAGCAACTTGCATCGGCACTGTATTTAGATCGTGTAAACCAGTCGTAACTGCCAAGCGGACAGTATTAAGGTCAGTTAGCCTGAATCTAAAAAAAATAACCGAATTTTTCCAAAGTGTAAATATCCAGTTTTGGACAGTCACTCCTCACTTATACGAGTACATGCACTAATTTCTAGGAAATTAGTGGCTAAGAGCGACTTGAGTAAAGATGCCTAAACGTATTTAGTGGCTAAATACGTTTAGCTAGTTAAGGAGTTGTCAAATCATACATATACGTCAAATTTAAACATATTTAGTCACTAAATACGTTTAGGGATGGTTGTGTAAGACGTGCTAGGGCACGCTAAAATGATTTAGCCGAATTACGATACGGCCGGGCTGCCCTTATTCCCAAGAAATCTAACAATAATTACGAAATCTCGTCTTGTTTTCTGGCAATTTAAGTTAAATTTAAAAAAAAAGTAGTTTTTTAGTAAAAAAATTACTATACTAGAACAGGAGCGAAAGGACATGGCAGCCAGTATGTTCAAACTCGAAGAAAAGATTGATTCTATTGACCGTGAATCGAATAAATCTTGCATCGAAATCAGGGGTGTTCCAAAAAAGCAACGCGAGAACAAAAAAGACCTGAGCCAGATTATACAAAACGTATTCAAGTTTATACAACTAGACTTTAAACCCACGCTCCTACGAGATGCCTACCGTCTTCCTAGCAAACAGGATCAAGCTGGATCTACAGTGGTAGCCGAACTTTCGAATACTTTTATTAAGAATGATTTCTTAAATAGCATCAAGACGTATGTCCGGTCACATCAACGGGATCAACTGAAGGCATCCATCCTCGGGATAAAAGATGCGAATAGCCCCATCTACATTTCAGACCATCTGACTCCAAAAATGAGACGGCTTCACTTTTTGGCGCGTGAGCTGGCAAAAACGCAAGGTTATGCCTTTTGCTGGACTTCGAATGGGCGAGTTTACGTGCGAAAATCAGAAGGGCAACCCTTCATATGCATAAAATCGGAAAGCCACGTCGATGAACTTAAAAATAACAAGTGACTTACAATTATATTATTTTGTTTGTTCCTAGCAATAGTTACCTATTCGGTTCTAAGCGATGTAATACTTTTACATATACTATTTAACTTAATACTAATATTTAACCTCCCTCCAAGTTACATTAAACTAAACAATCACGTCTTTTTTTCGCCAATACACATCATTCTTTACACGCCTTGTCAATGCAATGTACGTATGTCTGCTGAAACTGTTTCCCCTGGTAATGCAATTATGAGTATTTTGCTAATCAACCATATACACCAATATTCGATTGTCACAACTATACCCTCTTTTATAGAAAAAAATCAAGAACAAGCATTTTACTCGCACTGTCAAAATATGTCTATGCAAAACGCTGCGAGGCTAGCGACTAATTTTGGTTTTAAGAAACATTTTAGCTTTGTATTGTATTCACAATTCTGTAAATATAAGTTCAGTAAATATGTAGTATATGGAGTATTCATATTTCACCACCTTTCAGCGGTATGTATAAAAATATATCTTCCTAAGAATTTAGTGGGTAAGGTAAATGAAAGGGTGCATATCTTGCATAAAGTCCATTTACTTAAGTTCTTATGTGTGGGTATAGGGTGCGTACCTATAGCGGTCTTATACTATGAAACCTGGCCTAACACGGGATATTATCTACTTTTATCATTACAAAAAATATCAAGAGTGACCTTATATTTTGAAAATAGTAACCTACCTAGAACATACTGCGACTCATTTGTTTTTCTAAATAAATCATTATGGATTGTATTGATATAACTCAGGATCTGGATGACATTTGTATAGTACCAAGCTTTCAACTAGAATCGCCTCACCAATGCCTGCAGTGCCTGGGTGATGTAACAAAACAGTTAACTGTTGTTTCACAGAATATTAGAAGTGTAAATAAAAATCTTGATGATTTTATGATATTTGTTTCAAGACTAAATTTCATTCCCGATCTGATAATTTTAACGGAATGTCGACTAGATATTACTTTTACTTCTATCAACTTGAAAAACTATGAATGTCACCTGTCTAAATATTATTTGAACCAGAACGATGGCATCGTGGTGTTTTATAGACAAGGTTTACTTGTAAATATATCCGAGCCGCCGTTTCATCAGGCTAACTGTCTTGTTATTGACGTCGAAAATACGTTCACAATAATGGCTCTCTATAGATCTCCTTCGTACCGTGATGTGAGTGTTTTTCTTGATTCACTAGAAAAAATAGTGGCGACATGCTAGAGAGAATGTTGTATAATCACCGGGGATATCAACATCGATATCAAAACAGGTACCACGCATCCTCGTGCAGATGACTACCTGAACCTACTCTCCCACTACGGCTTTATTCCGGGACATACCTACCCGACTCGCGGTCCCAACTGCTTAGATCACTTTTTTATTAAATCCAGACTGGAAAGCAGAACTATTGTTTGTAGGGCTGGCATAACGGACCACGACACCGTGCTCTTTTCGATTGACAAACTACAACAAACTACACCACGTCATAAGCTCGTTTCAAATATCAATTATGATAAACTTATAATAGACCTGTTGGAAGTGGACTGGAAATATCTATATGGACTTACTGATATAAATATGGCCACTAATGTTTTCACTAATCGAGTAAACTCACTTGTTTTGAAAAACACTAGAGTATCTAAACGTAAGCAGCGCTTTAAATGTATATTACCTTGGATGTCTACTGGACTCCTCAAATGTGTAGAGAAACGCGACATGATGCACCTAGAAGTGAGAAAAAATCCTAACAACACTGAATTACTAGAAAATTATAAAAACTACCGTAATACTTGCAATAATGCCATCCAAAATATTAAAAATAACTATGATCGTAATGAACTTGTTGACAGTTTAGGTGATAGTAAGCAAACCTGGAAATCACTCAAACGAATCTGTGGAATTAATTCAAGAAATACCTCTAATTCTGCACTAACTAAAACTGGAACCAGCCCACTACAATCCCTTAATACAGCTAATCAATACTTTCGCACAATAGGAAAAAATCTAGCGAATGAGATTCTTCATACAATAGAAACAACAGAATCTCTTTTGGCATACAATCTAAAAAATAATTCATCTAAAATCGAAGCTGGCAATTCATTATTTCTTACTCCCACTAATGAAATAGAGACAATTAAAATAATTGGTTCCCTAAAACCCAAATCATCCGTAGGCCATGACAACATTAGCAACCTTATCTTGAGAAAAGCTAAGCATAGCTTGACTAGTCCCATCGCTTTCCTGTGTAACCTTAGCCTAGAAAGTGGCATTGTTCCTGACAGCTTTAAGCTAGCTAATGTAACTCCTATATTTAAGGACGGCGACCCCTCTATTGCATCAAACTATAGACCAATATCTCTCCTCAGCTGTCTATCCAAGATACTGGAAAAGGTAGTAAATTTCCGACTTCTAAACTACCTCGAAACACATAACCTTTTATCTTCGCAACAGTTTGGTTTTCGTTCAAACCGATCAACTGAGGATGTTGTCATACTACTTTGTGATCTCGTGGCTGGCAAGCTCGACGAAGGCCTCAATTGCACAGGTATCTTCCTCGACCTTGCCAAAGCCTTTGATACGGTCTCACGGCAGATCCTAATTAGGAAACTAGAATTCATGGGCATACGAGGGGTTCCATTGGACTGGTTCACCTCCTATCTTAGTGGTAGGAAACAGAGAGTCCGCGTTGGTGAAATCCATAGCGATTACTTAAATATGAACTGCCTGGGGTGCCCCAGGGTAGTGTTTTGGGTCCAACGTTGTTCTTGGTTTACATAAACGACCTCTGCTCCCTTAACATTGCCCAGGGTCTAATTTTCACATTCGCGGACGACACTGCTCTTATCTTTTATGGTGATAGCTGTGAGTCCGTTGAATCACACTGTCAAAAAGGAATGGACAAAGTTGGGTTATGGCTACAAGAAAACCTTCTAACTCTGAATGCCACTAAAACAAAAACCATATCCTTCAGAATTTCGAAGCTTTCAGAACCTCTTAACCCACATCGTATTGTAGTCCATAAGTGTAAATACCGAGACACTGCTAAATGTGACTGTCCCGTGTTAGAAAAAGTTAGTTCTCTTAAATACCTCGGTGTCATTCTTGATGAACATCTTACTTGGGGGAACCAGATAGATGCGCTCACAAGCACAAACTAATGTTCATTTTTAAAAGACTTAGATCGGTGGCTAGCGAAGAGGTAATTAGACTCGTCTACACAAGTCTCTGTCAGTCCATAGTTACTCGTAATTACCGTATTGCTGCTTGGGGAGGGGCTTGTAAGACTCGCATGCTTACATTGGAACGTGCTCAGAGATCGGTTCTAAAAGTTGCTTACAAGAAATCGTTTTACTATCCAACAAATGAATTATACAAGGAATATAGCCATCTTACAATAAGACAGTTATTTATTACCTCCGTCATCTTGAGACATCACAAAATTGCACCAACCAAAGTTATCATTTCTTATCGCCACATCCGGTGGAAACCCCCTATTAGACGCACCCAATTCTTCTGTAGATTTTTTTCTTGGTTAGGGCCCTTCTTATATTCCAAAATAAATAAAATACTGAACTTCTATCCATTGACAAGGCGGGGATGTAAGATAATTCTACGAAAGTGGCTTCTTGAAAAGGACTATACTGAGACTGAGACAATGCTTCAGTATGACAGATAGAACAACAGTAGGATAACCAACCGCACATACATAATACTTATAGCACTAACCATAATAGATAAACACACATTATATACATACATAGATATACCAAAACAAATTTAACACTATAAACGTAATTAGATTACAATTAACTTTACTTTAAATTAACACATGATATTCATTTAAGTAGATACGTACATCATTTTAAATTTAAATTCACTTGCCGAACACTGCACTACCATGATTAACCTTTTTTGTATTTGATCTCCACAATACAGGGAATCCTAGTGTGGAGGTCAAAGTTAATGCATAACATTGTTAAATAATTATTACTTAAGCTGATTTATATAATTTCCTAATGATTAAGCATACATCAAAATTATAATTATAATATGTAAACTAGCACCTATATTTAAAAGTGTTTATGACATATTTTTTGTGGTTCCAATAAAAGTTTATTATTATTATTATTATTAATTATGTCTCACAGTTCTACGATATTTTGGTTGTGATATCTATGGTTGCTTATTTACTTTATTTACTAAGCCTGCCTTGCACAACGATCCCTAAACGTATTTAACGACCAATCATGTTAAAACTTAATGTATATGTATGATTTGACATTCTCTAAATCGTATTTAGCCACTAAATAGGTTTAGGCATCTTTGCGTAAGTTGCCCTTAGGGACAACTTGAAGCTACAATATAAAAACGTAATCATTTTTTAATATGATTACTTTTTTCAAATTAAGAAAAATAAATCAGTCCGCTCGAAATTTCGTATACACAATCTAGGTTAGTCACGTTTATGTACCTGCCTGGGTCATAAAAGTTAGTATTTTTGCGTTGAATCCACTTCCATACTTAGTCAGGCGAGGTGACACGATTAGATATTTGATCGAGCGAAGCGAGATCTCCAAATCAACTTGGGCAAATCGGCGTTGTATGTTTTCATGTATATGTTGTATGTAAGTATGTATACGTATGTTTGTTTGTCCGAGGATAACTTTCGAAGCGTTTATTCTATCATCGCGAAATTTGGTATAATGTTAGGTAGTGATGGCACAATTTTGGTGTGACTAAATGGGCTAAAAATGTGGAGTGGTGGGGGGTGGGGCGGTGGGGGGAGGGGTTATTGAGATATTGGAAAAAAGGGGTAAAATAAATATAATGGGACTATCCGGTCAAATGGCAAGTCTAATAAAAGGTCTTTGTAAGTATATTTTGATCCCGTTTTTATTTTTAGTTTAAACCTTGTAGTTTATAAGTTATTAGCTATAATAAAAACTGAACTTTGAACAAAATTCACAGGGTAAACCAGTGACCCCACAGTGCTGAACGCTGGTATGCGTGTAGGTTTAGTGACACAAATATAGGGAAAATTCTGAAATCCAGAATAACTGCAATTTCTACTCCAAAAAAGTATAACCATATAACATGAACTCCCGTTACCTGTAATTTGAATAAAACTGTAGGTCAAGTAAATTTGTCATGCATTTCGTGGTACTATTATAATAGTCAAAGATTACAAATAATATTTTTTTTTATTTTATGGAAGACTCGCGAGATCTCAGTTCGGGGCGAACAACTATACTAGTTGTTCGCCCCGATCGAAATCAGATTTTTTTAATGTTGTTTCTGGAGTCATAAAGCTGCGTTTAATAAAACAATAGGTAAGTAACGTAGGTAGCTTAAATACTAACTTTACACATACTGTGATTAACTAATAAATTATCGTTTGGTGTATTTAAGCTAGCTCTGACTACCTAGCTATCTTTTCCATGATCGAAATCATCTAAAACCTTCTGTAGGCATTCTAGTAAAATAAAAGTCTTCGTTGAACAAAAGGTGCATAAATGCCGTAGTTTTTTTTTTTTATTAATTTTAGGTTAGCGTTTCACCACGGTCTCGCCTGATGGTAAGCTATGATGCAGTCTACGATGGTACACGCTTGCCTGGAAGAAATTTATTCGCAAGTTGAAGACCACTAGGTTGTAGTTATCAGGAAACACAGACTCAAGCAAGGCATTCCACTCCGTAAAAGCGTTGTTTCAAGTTAACAGCAGTTTCGTGCAATCATAAGTTTCAACGAGCCATAAAATAGTTTTATAGATTACAGCTGAGCACTTCCCAACCCCGTAACTTCTCCATGGGTTTCAGCGGAAATAAAACTATTGAGGAAAATGTTTTAATACGTCAATACGGATGTTTGGCGCCGCTGCATCTCATTGCCGGTCTTCGTGGAATGACCCAATTTTCACCGCGAACTAGGACACCATTGTGAAAGTCATGCGCATTTTTTTGCCGCTCAATAATCTACGCTTATTACAGGCGTAAGGAATGGCGCGTCGAATGGAAATTAACGTTTTAATTACAAACGTTACAGGCTGAATTCAGCACTGTTTTGCCTCAACACACATCATTTGAGAATTACTAACTGCTTTGCCTGTTCATGGTTAGATTATTTGAGATTGAATCTTAAAGCTAAATTATAAGTATTCATATGCTTAGGACGTGAATAGTAGAGTTGGAAGGGAAGATCTCGGCGAATATGCATACATACATGTCTAGCAATATTTATTTATTTTATTTATACATATACATTTTGGTGGACGTTTCACACAGCGCTATTTAGCCCCAAACTAAACAGAGCTAGTACTATGGGAACCAGATAACTCATAGAATACTTATATACTTTTGTTTTGTAAATACATACTTATAAACAACACACTTATAACACTTCTTCTATTGTTATGTATGTATTTTTATTTGATATTGGTATAGTCTAGCATATAAAGTATTTAAGTAGGTTTATTTATGTAGTATGTAGTATAATATTATGCTATATTTATTAGTCCTGTGCAAATTTTCTTTTTTACCTTTTCTGTGCACTACCTAAACATCTTTTTCTACAATACACAAAGGTTATCTGGAAGAGAATGCTCTTTAGCATTAAGTTCGCCTTTGTACTAGTTTCATAAGTGCAATAAAGTATTTTCAATCAATCAATAAAATATAGAAAAACATCCAGACCCGGAATAAATATCTGTAGGGTATGGAAACATTTGTTCCACGGCGAAAATCGAACCCGCTACCTCCAGCGTTTCAGCCGGCTATTCGCCCACTGCACCACGGAGGAAGTCACCATATAGGTAATAAACATGGTACTAAGTAGCATGCATAAAAGCATGCTCATGACAAGTTCACTCAAAATTTGCATCCTCATTACTAACAAGGGGCACATGCTAGTTAGTAGCATTTACTCGAAACTATCTTTTGTACTACCTAGTATTCGTAGCATGTGTATCTTTACTGTACCTTATTTTGACATAGTTGGAAACATTTTGAAAAAAACCAGTAAATAAAACAAAAGAAGCATGCAAGTGAAGATCCGTGGTTTCTCTCTACCCCTCTAAGAAATTGGTATGATACACATACCTAATATGTGTGTACTTTTTTTATATCATATAATAGTGCATATAAAAACACTATAGTAAAAGCTTTCTAGATGCTGAACACTCGAGCTGATACACATATTTAAGTAATGACGTCATATTTAATTTATGTTATTGTGATTCCTGTAAAGACGGTACTTATATCAGTTTGATGCAATTGATGAGGAATTCCATTACAACAGTAATAATATGAACATGAATCGCACCCGAGGGCCACATTTGATGCCTCCACTTACGCCCGATATTACTGAATCAAGAGAGCCTTAGTTCAAGAGCCTTCGCGAATAGTATGAGACCAGACACTATAATGCTATGTTTAACATTTTAGGTCTAAATATATATTAAATACAGTTTCCTAAAACCCAGTATATTGTCACCTATTCTGCAAGTAGGTATAGGCGACAATAAATGCAAATACATTCTGTAATTTTGTGTACAACTCCTAACAGATCAAGGAAAACACATTTAGCTTCAGAGGTACAACATAATAGCAGGGCCATGTTTCCTAAACTGCTTTAATTATTAGTCAATTGGTCGGCGAGCGTTTTCAGCTCGGTAATCGGATACCTCATGCTAAGAGTTGGTACCTGACTATTCAGATATGTCTACTTACATAGCGCTGCTGGCACGCCGATGCAGCAGTTGCAGCAAACTGCCATCTCCCGCAGACGAGCATAAGCTCCGTGAGCGCGCTCGCTGCTCTCTCTCCGCACGCTCGGCGCGCTCGCTTCGCTCCCTCCACCGCGCCATCAGCGACTCCAGACACAGCATCGCGCCACCATCGCACACCATTCGCCCTCAAGCAACCCGCTCCACAACCAAACGAAAACGCGTAAGTTACGCTTCTGTTTGGCATCGGTATACCGTGCCGTTAACTGATTCACTGTACTGTATTTATAATCCACTCGGAGTAAATTGAATTTAGTCAGTGCGTGACCGCAAAACCTCTCTTGTGCATCAGAAACGGAGTTGTTTGGATGCCACAGTAAAAGTGGCCTTAAGTTTTAACCCGTATGTAAACCGGTTTATCTCAGCTATAGTCGTAAACTTGACACAGAGTTTATAACTTACGGGTTAGATGTCATAAAGGACCGGCACAAAACAAAACTTTACACCACGATTTATGATTCTTTTAATTAAACTGTCGGCACGCAACTTCGTACATCCACTCACAAATGAAATCACCCTCGCTTATCAGGTGATAGAGCCGGCGTTTAGTCTGGCTTACAAGAAACAATCGCATTAGTAAATGGGGCAAACTCGTTACATCACGCGAAACGTAAGCCCGTCGTGTGCATATGCGAAACGTTCGGAAGTGTTGCTAGACTGTTATTTCACGGTTGAAGATATTCGTGAAAGTAGATTTTTTTTTACGAGTTTATATTGTTCTTTTATAAGTTTCCCGCCGTTCACGAACCGCTCTTTGTGGCCGGCGAGACGTGACTACGACGAGGGCTCAGAAGCGACTGAACGCTAGGGTCTACGAGTGCTACGCCGTAGCCTACCGTAGCTGCTCGTAGCTCTCGCCTACGAACATGAGCTCATGCATGCCTCAACCCATTGAATTATCGCACGATGAATTCACCATGCGTTCGGTTTTTCTTTGGAAAGTTTCAGAAATCCCGCATTGTACGAGTAGTGCGGCGAAGCTATGTGTCATAATATTATTCTTTTCACTAAAATGGTTATTTTGTTACTTTGTTACCCGCATTATTTTACTATAAGTACTTACATGCTAGGTAGGAACATTACAAATAGTATATTCAGTTGTAGAAATAAAATTTGTCAGCTGTACGTTGATAGAGAGCTCGAGAAATTGTGTTGAAGATTGCTTGCAGCAATCTGTTGCAAATTAAATACGTGCCTTCTTACTGATCTAATGACTCAGAAAAATCTATTACACAATGTAGAAAGTAAGTTATTACATAAAATATAAAATAACAGTATTTATTCACACGAATTTTCTATGGAATTAACGTTTTCAAATATTAAGGTTTTACAACTCATATTTGAATGAGTACCTACAGAAACTAATTGAAGAAAACTATAAGTAGTTTTGTTAAGTATTAGTTAAATAAAAGTAGAATTCATTGCCAGATTTTTACGATTGGAAAGGCAATGCTCGCTTTATTTGTTTTCTCTTGGCAATGTTTGGCATCTTTGGGGCAGTGGGTGAGTGAATACCTAGTTATTTGAAATGCGTTTCGTAGTGCACTAAAACCAATTTATTAGATCTATGCTCATTATTGTTCATGCATTAATCGAGACTTAGGCGTTTTTTGACAGTTTTCAATTAAATATCTGAGAATAATCTATCCTTGGACACGTTACTCGTAAAAAGAACACAATGGAACGTCTAGTAGTGCAAGGCAGAGTGGAGGGTATGAGACCACGTGGTCGCTCTCCAACTAGATGGGCAGACCTCATCAAATCCATCATACACTCTCTACCATCACTGAATGTTCTCGCAATCCCTTCAATAAAGCTGAGAGACTAGAGCCGCTCGTTAGGAGCCAAGACCTGACATAACCACGACCACTCTGCTGCAAGAGTGCTCTACTAAGGAGAAGAATATATGCTTGAGTATGAGATTAAGTTGAATAGATTAAGAAGACTGTTATAAATTGATGTTAGGCAAAGCAGCGGGCGCGCGTATGGTGTTCACTTGAACGCTTTCTATTGGATCTACTGGTACTCTTTGTTGATCCCCCCCACATATTTAAATCGTTACGTGTTTGTTAATCGTTATGTGTTTTTCTGAGAAGGAAATTCAGGGTTGATATTAATTCCCACGAATCTATCATTGGATTAGCGAATCCCACAAAATGTAAATATTAAGTTTCTCAGTAAAAATATGTAGATAATATTAACCTTGGATCTTTTCCTGCTTCACCAAGTTAGGGATTTACGATTGGTATTGATAACGGAAAAAGCAAAAAGTAATAAATATGATAAGGCCTTTTGGTGTAGGAATAAACAAGAACTCCTTTTTTATAATATGGGTTGGGTCAGCCTTTGATGTAGGAAATAAACAAATCTTTCGTCCGACTTTATATACTAAAGTAATGCTGAATATTGTACTTACAGGATACTATAAATATGTATAAAGGTCATTAACCTCTCTTATGAGAAAAATGTTTGTCATGTGACTTTTCGAAATACGTTGTTTTTCATTGAAGAACCACTTGGTAAAAGCATATTTACATCGAAAAAATTACTTTGTAAAAATCTGCTGATTTGATTGATTAATTGAAAATACTTTATTGCACTTATAAAACTAGTACAAAGGCGAACTTAATGCTAAAGAGCATTCTCTTCCAGATAACCTTTGTGTAACGTAGATAAAGATGTGTAGGTAGGTAGTGCAAAGAAAAGGTAAAAAAAGAAAATTTGCACAGGACTAATAAATATAGCATAATTTAGGTACATACTACATAAATAAACCTACTTAAATACTTTATATGATAGACTAAACTATACCAATATCGAATAAAATACATACATAACAATAGAAGAAGTGTTATGTCAATATTAAGTTGCTCATTTTTGGTCGGTTTGACCGAGAAGGTGCCTATAGATTCTCAATCTGAATGCTTCCACTGAAGTAGCCTCGAAATAGTCTAAATAAGTTGCAAGGTCTAAAAAACAGCTGATTTGAGGACAAACAATGAAGTTCCTGTAAATTATTTTGCTATTACTATAACTATAAAACCTCCGGTTAGATGCAGTGACGATTTGCGCGCTGTAGCTGGCACAGAGTGGATGAGAAGATGGGGCTCAATGGCGCAACTTAGGAGAGCTATGCCCAGCAGTGGACTGTCATATGTTGATGATGATTATGATAACTATTTGTCTGCTCTTAATACTAGCCCATATTGTTCCATTATTGGAGAAGCCTAACAATGGTCAAATTTACTATTTTGTTGAAATTCAATTTGATTTCGACGAAAAGTTGTAAATTTCATGAGCAAGGATGTAGGTGGTCGAAAAGAGGGTGAAATTCACCCTTAGGTAAGTATAGTTAAGCCTACGCACCGTCTAAAAAGAGTAATGACCTAACTTACAAAAGTTGGAAAAGGGATGAAAGAAAACCGCGATAACCTCGCTTGACTAGGAAATTACGGCTCTTTTGTCCTCTAACAAGAATCTTCTTAACTAGTGGTTCGCCTCGAACTGAGCCATCTTTGTCCAATTATCTTTTTGTGATACTTTGGTATGTTTGCAAATTATTTATCATTATCATACAATTTTTCCAAATATTTTTTATGAGGCTTATATCTAAATCTTTCGACCGTGTCTTTCGTTTTTTGCAACAGTCGTGGTCACGGGTGGACTGGAGCGCCTAATACATCCGCCCGTGACCACGGCTGTTGCAACACAGCCGAAACGTCGGGTAACAAATAAAAAAGGTGCATACGCGATAAATACCCGTTTTAATCAGTAATTATGTACAGTGATCGCGAAAGTATGAAAAATTAGTATAGATATCCCAAAAAGATAACAGTTTTCGAAATCGGTTCAGTAGTTTCTGAGATTACCCCCTAATTTAACCTAACAAACTTTACCTTAATACTAAATGAACGATAGATTACCTGTGGGTTTTACATTGAAACCATTTTTACCATTGAAACCATTTTATTCTTTTTTTTTATCCTACTGGAGATGGAACAAACCTATTTCCTACCTGATGTTAAGTGGTAACCATCGCCTATAACAAAGTTTGCCTCGTAGGTCACGCTCCTTAGAAATGTGCTCTACGATGCACTTCCCTACGTCCATCAACTTGAGGCATACAGGTGTAGAGCCTCATGTGTATTAAAAAAAAGCCAACGGGTCCAGACACAATTTACTCTTTCGAGTGTACAATGTTACTACCTATCCATTTTTAATGAATAAAAATTAATTTCACTACACGAGCCCATCGACTTGACGCCAGCGACAATTCCTGCGGATGGGCGCGCGTATGGGCTTTATACAAATCAGTGTCATTGTCTAAACCAGCCCTATAACCAATTAAGCGAAATAAGCACTTGGCAAAGCTATCAATTTTCTGTTAGACACGCACCTATTCAGACACTTGTTATAAATTAGACTACTCTAATGAATGAGTGAAGAAAGCCGAGCTGTAATTCAATTATGTAACCACTATTCATCCGTGTTAAAAGGTTGTTAGAAGCGATTTGTACCTCTGATAAATTATACCGACCTATTCATAAGCAAGCGTTTTTTCACAGTAGACGTTTATTGAACCTTTATCTACACAGCAGCGTTTAGAATCTGCGTAGACGCTGCGTAGACCCTGCAACGACACCGCGCAGACCCATGCATAAAGGCCGCCTCGTCGTCGTCGCCGTGTTTAGCGTAGACGATCGTTAAACATCTATCTACGCGCTGTAGAGATGCTACGTAGATCTTCGTAGACCCTTCGTAAACGCCTCGTAGGTGCTCAGCACAATCGTGTCGTAATAAGTTCCTTTAGACTGCTTCATGTCGACCGCAACATCACAAAAGACGCCGCAGAATTTATCTTGCAACTGCTTTATTTCGCTCAGAGAATGGTTCGGGACTGGCCGTGGGTCTAGGTCTAAGATATAATTAATTAACCAAATATTATGGCACAGTGCAATTTAGTTCATAAATGAACAGAATACACCTACCAGCTGTATTGAAATAGGTAGACATACGTTCCAGTTATGATAGCTCCTTAGGTAAGCCAACTAAGCAAGTAGGTACGCTAATGTGCCACGCGTGTGTGGCCCTGAAGCCACAGCTCACTTGGAAGTTACTATAACAGCAATTATCAAAGTGAAGGCGCCACGGGCGTAGCCAGGGTAGGGGTATAGGGGTAGTAATATTATATTTAAGGATATTTGTATTTTGAATTCGCCGATCATTCGATGACACCACATTGCATTCGTTAACCTTCGTATGTGTTTGTGCAGTTGATAGTTTTATTTTTAATCGAACAAACAATTGATTGACTAAACGAAATAACATCGAACGGTTGATCGAAAAAACTGCAAACGTTTTTATCGCTTGCCGATTAGGTTTAAGACCGACAAACAACCTTCTGTTATTTATTATTATAAATACGGGATTTATCACGTACCATCTTATCAGTGTTTCGACCGACAATGTTTCGGTTAAATTCGTGAACCTTCATTGTGAATCTTCATCGCGCGCAGAGGGCTGCGGCGCGTAGTGGGAGGCGAGACGTTATTCGGAACGGATCGCACTCACCCTGATGAAGGTTCACGAATTGAACTGAAACATTGTCGGTCGAAACAACGATAAGACGGTACGTGATTAATCCCGTATTTATAATAATGATTGAAATCAACCACGAAAGACTTATTTTTATTTCCTAATATGAAAATTCGCATTATTCATTTTTGTTGTTTTATTTTCTTGATCCTCCGATACTAAAACCTGGCTCCGCCCTTGGAAGGCGCTAATAGATGGCAAGTTACGTTATGCAGTCATGCACACAGATTGTTTTAACAGTTAATTAGTAGAAAACTAGCTGTTTTCTCCGACTCCGTCGTCCGTTACCTCTTGGGTTCCTAGTTCCCACTCAAAGATCGATTTTTATTTTTTACTAGCATCCGCTCGCAGCTTCGCATACATTGTTTGTCAATAAAAAATATATGATTTAATACATGACATAATCTATTTATACACAAAATTTCATTGAAATCGGTTCAGCCGTTACGACGTGATTGAGTAATTAAGAAACAAACAAAAGCCTAACTTTCGCATTTATAATATTATATACTAGCTTCCGCACGCCAGTTTGTCTATAAAAAAGTAGTCTATGTTTTATTCAAAGTCATAATCTAATCAATCTAGGTATATACCAAATTTAATAAAAATCGGTTAAGCCATTACGATTTGATTGAGTATAACCAAAAAACAAACATCCAAACTTTCGCTTTTATGATATTATAATTTGATGTAATAATAATATAAATATTATATTATTATTTATAATATTCATTAATTGGTGTGATATTGGATGTGATGTGATGTGACATAAGTGATTAGTGTGATTTGTATTTACATAAAATTTGTAAAATTCGTTTTTATCACCAAATTAAAATTTTCAAACAGGTAAGTTACTTATCTTGTTGGCACTTATCCAATCCCCGACGCTTCTTTCGCTTGACGTAGCCTATTTGGATTCCCAAGTTTAAGCTTTCAGGGCATTGTCTGAATATGTGTATATAAGGTACGTATAGGTACGTAGTTAGGTAGGTGAGTAGGTAGGTTCGTACCTACTTGGTTTATATTCTATTCATAATATGTATTATTTATACACTGATGGTGCCTATTTATCAATACGAAGAGACAATAGGTTTGTAAAAAGTAGGTATTAGCTATATTATATTAGCTATGAAATATTTAAGTAGGTACTCGATGTACCTACCTACCTAGCACACAAATATTCTAGCCCTTAAATCTATGATAGATCCGACCTATTTAGAGTGGTAAAAGTACCTCGCAAAGAAAGATCCTTAAGAGGATCCTTAACCATGCTGAACGAATTCGAATGCTGACTCAAATCACAAAAAAATCTTTATTATTTGATAAATACTGATATATCTTACCACATAGCAGAGAAATATCAGAAATAAACAATGATATAACTCACGTGCAACATTGTATACAGTGACATCTATCGATAGTATGTAGGACTACTAGAAACTTATACAGCGCCATCTGTGCAGTAAAACTTTGAAGCTTTTCCGAACGCTGGTGGCGCTCCTGGTCTCTAGCTAGGTAGTTTGCACAAATTGCGCTAGATGGCGATAGAATCATGCTAAATTAATTTTGACTTTAGCAGCCTTCCTTCTCTGATAGACACGATGACATTGACAGTAAGAATATAATTGACTGAATTTGACTGACATTTCTCAAAATTCTACATTTCATTTTCGTGCGTTTTACGTTTGTTGTTTTTAGAATTTAGCGTTGTTTCTGTGATGTGTTTTCGCAATAAACTCTAAAAAATTAAACGATTCGTAACTAAAAAGAGAACATTTACTCACCGACCGGACCATCCTTCGAGCGACGAGCTTCTGTTCTCAGGTTTGCATTTTTTGTGTTGAACATTGTTCAGTTTATTTCTAAGTTTAACACTTAACTTCTTCGGGCTACTCGGTAATTTTATGCCGGCGGTTACATTCATGTTTTTTTTACAGCAACTATGGAGGAAGATCCATTCGAAAGTCTAGATGTCTTGGAAATGGAGCCTGAGGAGTTTGCATTCGAGACTGACCACTTGTGCCTTCGAGGTAACAAAGATTATTGTGCTTTACTCAAATACATCGTCAAATTAGAGGCACAGAAGGCAAAAGCATTAAAAGATATCGAAGATTTAGCTGACGCGAAAAGAAATGCATTGGATGACCCCCTCACTTTTATCGAGAACCTTAAATCAGGTAAAACTAGTTTTCCACCAAGACAAACCATAGACGAGCTACCGGAAATTGACTGGAATAGTTACGGAATTGATGTGTCAATGGAAACGGAAGACATGAAGGATATAAAGCCTAACAAAGATGAATATGATAGTATGATAGTCAGAGGCCGTAGGTTCACTGACAACAAACCGGAGACCTTCAACCAACTATGGTCATGCGAAGAGCAAAAGAGATTAGAAGAATTGCTTTTGATGTATCCCGAAGAACCAATTGAAATGAGCCGATACAAGAAAATTGCTGAGGCATTAGGCACCAGAACATCAATCCAAGTGATGAGTAGAATACAAAAATACTTTGCTAAGTTAGCCAAAGCTGGTCTGCCTATTCCCGGACGAATTCCCAAAGGTGTTCCTGGCAGGGACAAGCCAAAATCAATTTACTACAAAAAGACCACCTTTTTCCCACAGCTTCATGTCCCTGTTACAATGGATGATCCTTATGAGACCGGAGAACCTCATGATATTATGGAAAATAAGAGCACCAGTAAGCTTATTGTAGAGTTGTTGAAAGCTGCTAAAGAGCAAAGGTTATTGGATGAAACTGCACCGGTGTATCAGATTAAGACTAGGTGTGTTGGCTGTCATAAGACAGGGTTCCTTGGGGCAAGGTGGACAGATAATTCTGGTACTGATTACTGTACAGATTGTGTGGTGAAATTACTGCCAGTCGAAAGATTGATACCAGTGCGACAGACAGCATAAGATCAACTAATATTAAGAAACTAGAAAATTAACTAGTATTTATTGACCTCTAAGTTCTATTTCAGTGTTATTAAACATGTAAAAAAGGGCATTCTTTAGATTGTTTAATGTTTCATCTGTGACATTAAATCGTATTGTTTCACACAGCATGGATTTAACATTCAATTACCACATAGAGATTTTAAATCCTGGGTTCCCACGGTTCAATACACCTGTGAGGCTTCCACTATTTTACTACGACAAAATCAAACAATGGTGCTGATTCTGTTGTTTACGCTAACTAAAATTGTGTAAAATACGAACGGTCTTATTTCGTTCATACCAAAGATCAAATTAGAATGACATTCAAAGTGACATTTCTAAATTGAAGTGCATATTTTTAAATAATAAGGTGTGTTGGCGGGCTAGTTTTAGTCAACACAAATTTGATTGATCGCTAAAACTAGTCCGCAAACATGTTATCATAACAAAAATTACTTAATTTTAGAATTGTCACTTTAAATTTCATTCTAATTTGATCTTTAGTCTGAACAAAATAAGACCGTTCGCATTTTACACAATTTTAGTTAGTCAGCATAAACAACAGAATTGGCAGCATTATTTGGTAAATTAAATCATAAGGATCATTTTGAAACGTCTTTAGTAATCTTCAAGTAGATGTGGTGGAGGTGACCAATTTTAGATTAGAACATCTCTATTATTGAACTTTATGAACTTGAATTTTTTAGGAAGTCAACTTCACAACTTTTTACACGATACACGCTTTGCAAGTGCTTTAAACCACAGTAAAATCACATTTTAAATGATTATTCATTGGCCATGCTGAGTTTGAGCCTGTCTGTAGGTATCGCAGGACGGTCGGAACGCGACTGATGAATATCCACTCGATTGGAACACTGAACACGGCTTACCCCAGCCTGCGACCTAGGACTAATTGACAGAGGACACGAAACACTACACCCCTTATTTATTCGACCGCTGGGAATGCACTAATTTTAAGAAATTACTATGAGAAAATAGCTAATAAAATATGATGCCTATAAGATCATACAGATTTTATCGGAGGATTATGTGTTTCGCTTGTTTCTACATAAATGACGTATCTGTAATTATTTACTACTGATGTTAAAGATAAAGTTAACCACCGTCGCCTATATATAAACGCGTTTAGCATTAGTGGTACTGCACTATAAATATAGTATATTATCTATTTTTTTAAGAGTCATGTTCACTACAATCTAAGGGTAAGTGACGGTGTGGTCGAAGATGAAGCACGCTTGCCTAGAAAGAACCTGTTCACTCTGGACATCGAGATTATAGTGCTCCGGAAAAGGAGACGCGGGATTGAGTTCCACTCCTTACTAATACTTTTACGGAGTAGGTATATTACTTAATAGTATTTTTTTTATAGTGCTATCCGACACTTACGGAAAATTCTAAGGTTTTTAAAACCATCTCAAAAACTTTCAAGCCAGACGGGACATGAACCCGCAACCTTCCTCTTGTCAAAAACTTAAAAAGTTTTCCTGTAGATGGAGCTAACTCCGCTTTGAGTCGTAAACTGAATCATCTCACTAATTTCGACCCTTACGTGACAAGAGCCTGTCGCGCAATTGGCATTGCACCCTCGTATCTAGGAAGGTTGCGGATTCAAGTTGCTTTTGGCTTGAAAGTTTTTGAAATGGTTTTAAAAATCTTAGGTAGGTATATTCCTCTTCTTCTCTGTGCTCATACTTACGAAGAGAGTTGAAGCGAATAATTTATAGTTTAACTTAGCGTCCAGTCGCTAAACAGTCTAAGAGGTACCTACCTACACTGCAATATACGCATCTCATCTACACTCATCCGTGATACCGCCAATCATGCAATCCACCCCACTTTTACTTATAAATCTCTGATAACTCGGTCACCTACTAAGACTTGCGATACGGTCATTGTCGCCTTTTGAGGTCACAGTTTGAAAGATTAGCCTTTGTGCAGACTTTTTTAATAAACGCCGTTATTGGCTAAATTTTATACATGTTATTCTGTATTATATCCCTTCTAACTAAAATATCTAATACTGCCATGGATTTGCAAGTGGATAATTTAAAAAAAACTTACAACTAACAAAAGATATAGGTAATATTTTTTTTACGGAATCGAAAGTAAATGACCTGTTTTAAATGCCAATAAGCTAAAATAACTAGGAATTTAGAAAATGCACACTGACACACACGCGCACAATACGATGGTAAAATCAACAATTTCGTCCTTAAGACGATACACAAATTTAATTTCGATGACGATTGGGCGGAGCATGTAGATCTACTCCGGAAATGCAAAAAAGTGACAGTGCGTGAAGAACGATAAAAACATGTATGCCGCGCGCATTGTCGCAGGAGTAAATGACATAAGCGACAAAAGATAAAATCTCGAATTGCATGAGAACCAACAAAAGAAAAAAATGCTATTACATTAATTTAGGTACCATAATTACCTACATAACCATGTAAAAAAATACTTTAAATCTTTTCTAGAGTAGGAGAATGAACGATATTAGTATTTTAGAAGAGCCGATTTTGACAAATAATTGTATCGAGAAAAGTTTCACCAATTGCGTTTCTGACTTTCATTTACGTAGTTTAAATGCTCAAGTAAATATTGCTTAAATATGAAATCAGTGGCATTTTTCGTTATTGAATACGACAGTTACTTAGCGGCTAAATTTTTTTACACATAGTCTTAATAAAGAAAGCTTCGAGACTACAATCACTAAGTAGGTAGGTGCCTACATTAGCAAGTTTTGGTGATATTTTTATGTGGTGACTACGTCCTTAAGCTATATTAGCATTTGGGGTTGCTTTGGCCCGGTGCTTCAATAATATTTAGTTAGTTTCGAATAGGCAGGTAATTTGATTCATAAATTCCCCAGTTTTCATCTAGAATTCTAGACATCTAGCTTTGATTTTGTAACTATCGTGCTAAAAGCGTGCACACTACCAATTCTTTGACTCACCTAGATCCACTTTTGATTTGATTCACTGAAAAATACAATTAGCCATTAATTCTTTGAGTTGCGCCACTGATTACAAATATTTACGTTGCACCAGTAACTTAACTGACCGGTCATTTGGACAAACTAATTTTTAAGATTGGTTTTTGAAGGTTAAGTAACTGACTGATCAGTAAAGGACAATCGGGCCAGTCAGATCTGGCCGTGAGTACAACAAGGAGCTAATTCTAACCGGTTAGTTAAGTCTGGCTTTCAAAGATCCAGTTCAGTAAAGGACAGCTACTAAATGACTGGGATTGTCTTTTAAAACTAGATTTAACTGACCGGTTGGATAAATAAAATAAAATATGTATATATTTTATTTCAGGCTACATAAATCTAAACATTGTTAGTTAATTGATTAAGCGAAGCGAGATCTCAAAATCAACTTGGGCAAATCGGCGTTGTATGTATGTATGTTTGTTTGTCCGAGGATAACTTTCGTAGCGTTTATCCGATCATCATGAAATTTGGTATATAGGTAGGTAGTGATGCCACAATTTTGGTGTGACTCAATGAGCTAAAAATGTTGGGGGGTTGTTGAGATATTGGGGGTTCAAGAGGGATAAAAAAAATGAAAATGAAACTATTAGGTCAAGTGGGACGTCAAATGAAAGGGCTTCATTAATGCATTTGAACCCCGTTTTTATTTTTAGTTTAATCATTGTAGTTTTTGAGTTATTAGCCGTAATAAAAACAAAACTTTGACAAAATTCACAGGGTACACCAGTGACCCCACAATGCTGAAACTTGGTATACGTGTAGCTTTAGTGACACAAATATAGGCAAAAGTCTGAAATCCAGAATAACTGCCATTTGTACCCCAAAAAATATAACCAATTTGCAAGAACCCCCGTTACATCTAATTTAAATGAAACTGTAGGTCAAGTAGTTTGGTTATGCATTTAGTGACACCAATTTATTAGTCAAAGGTTAAAGCCGGCATGCACAAAGATCACTAAACCTATTTAGCGACTAAACATATTTAAATTTGAAGTATTTGTATGATTTGACAACTCCTTAAATCATATTTAGCCACTAAATACGTTTAGGCATCGTTGTGCAAGTCGCCCTAAGAATAATATTTATTTTGGGAGATTCGCGAGATCTCAGTTTGTGGCGAACCACTAATTACATAAAGACTAGATTAGTACACAACAGGAAATAAAAGAAAAATAATTAAAATACAATACACAAACAAATACAAAAGGACAAACAGTTTTCGCGCTGAGAGTGATCAATCTAGGTCGATTTGATCACACTCAACATGAAGCACTTTCATATCGGAGAGGTAACTCTGTCCGACATGGTTTTCAGGATGCTGTTTTGACTGCCCCGCACTCTGTGAATCAGGAATGCAGTTTTCTTGCGTAATGTCCTTCAATGACCGGTCGGATACTGGGCCTTTGGAAATCAGGCTTTACAATGACCTACGGCGTAGCAATCTCGTAGCGCGTGCGTAGCCCTCTAAAAGCTAGCAGTTTTAGTTTATCACGTGGTTTAATTTGTATAGGTAATACAATATTAACGTACTATGGATGCAAAGAACGCTAATTTGATGATATGATACTGATCCCTACTTTACGGGCAACGTATCGCCAATACACTAATATTATGATATGAGGAGGTGAAGAACAAAACCACACTTTTCCACTCCTGGAATTTTTTTTCATATTCGTGTGAAAAGTGTTAAATTGGTTGTCGTGACTATGCGAGCTCTTGTCAAAACACCTTTTTTCCAACTAGAAATTCATTCGACATCAAGGTTTTCGAACAACACCACACTATTGCCTGGAAAAACCATCAAAACCAGTCATCTGTGATTTTTTTCAAAACCACCTAAAACATTGAATTGATTGATTGATACATTATACGTTCTAAAATTGCAATTGTCTGATCTGGTAGCTAAAATATTTTATGGTTGTTTTATTTTTCATAGTTCTGGCAAAAATTTTCGATAATTTGACGGGCTGTCAAGTCAAAGTTGTCAAACCAAACCTATAAATTGTAATTTTTTTCCGATTCAAACTTTGTTCGTTGTGCTAATTTCAAATTTATTGTTTATTGAATTTAATACAGTATTTAATCAAATGGACTGCTGAGGTCGCCACATCAAACAGTGGCACAAAAAAAGGCCACGGCTACGACGTTCAAGGATTAGAAAATCAGCTTCCAAGTGAGTAATATTTCACATCAATTCGGTTGGGATTTGAAATGGTAAACCTAAAATTATGCTAAAATACCTAATTTTTCTATTGCAGGTATCAAGATACTGATTTGGTATCACTTAACTTGCAGAGGAATTGTAACCACGGACCAAAAAGCGTTTTCAAGTGCAAAAAATTAAGTTATTAATTAAAAATAGAAGGTTATTTTACCAAAACAAAACCAAAATTGCACATGACACCTAACTAACAAGATTGGTGTCTACACTGCATCTCAAAGAAAAAGACAACCCGAGAGACAAGGCTGTACGCAGAAACCCAGAAAGTAATATTCCAGTTTCTTTTTGACCGGGAAAAATAACAGATTGATCCAAGTTTGTAAAAAATTGTTCATAACTCTTTTCAAAATTTACACCTTTAAATAGTTGTAAAGGATCTCCGATACCCGATACGATACGTCACGGTTGCACTAATCTAAATCTAATCCTAAGGGCACTTTTTATGCTTCGTGTGATAAATAAAGATAACATATTTCTTGAAATGTATCCGTCTGAAGAATAAATACTTAATTACGTGTACGAGAAGTCATTTATCTCGTAAACTCGCGAAGCCCAGCGATGTCCAACATATTCTTAACCATGCGTAGTACATTATATTGTTTTGAAAGGCAACATGATGCGAGAGATAACAAAATGGATATCCTGAAAACTTTGTACCCCGCACGGAGGAGTGTGTGATTTGGCATGACTAAAGTTTGTATGTGATCCCTCTGCACGTTTTATATTCTAATCTTCAAACATTTACGTTACGAATTGATGTTTCTGTACGTAATTTATATTCTACCTCGTAATAGTTTTCTTTTATAGTCAGAAAAGAAGTGCGGTAAGCTTAGGACAAGCTTATTTGCAAAGACTGAGATTTTCATAATTATCGTTTTTAATAGTCAACTTCATTAGTATTTACGTACTAGTATTTTTTAACGAGCGCTATAATGTTCCCGATAAAATAACATATTGCTCGAAGAACTGTCCGCCGTTGGGGCAGAAAGGTTCTCGAGTGGAGACCACATATTGGAAACGCAGTGACGGCCCCCCACTGGATGAAACTACTTTCTTATGTAACCTCTTATAGATTGCTGGGAGCCGTCGGTGCAGGCTGCACATGGTTGGTCGCTCTGGGAATCTATGAGCGAGGCCTAGTTCAGCAGTAGACGTCGTAAATATAAATAAATAAATATTTATAAATATTGCTGGACTACATACTTATAATATATAGAAAAACAACCAGACCCGGAACAGATATCTGTAGATCATGCAAACATTTGTTCCGCGGCGGGAATCGAACCCACTACCTCCTGCGTCTCAGCCGGGTGGTCGCCCACTGCGCCACGGAGGTCGTCGTATAGCTGATATGATGATGATGATGCAGAAGAGGGCTGTTCGTGCAATTTATAATATGGGCCCCAGAGAATCATTACGCAATAAGTTTAAAGGAATAAATATTATGACATTCCCTCGTCAATACATAAAATCTGATGTATGTTCACAAAAATATCAATTTGTGTAGGAAAAATAGCGGTAAAATGATAATTTTAATACTAGAAATAAAGATAAACTCGCTGTTGCCATTTGTAGATTCCATAAAGTTATTAAATCGTTTAAAGAACAAGGTCCGCTTTCATAACAAACTCCCAAGGGATGTACAAAAATTGACAATTACGAAATTTAAAAACGTAATTTACCAAATCTTTATAAAAAGCCTACTATAAAATATCGGATTATTTAGATGATAGAGAAGCTTAGGATTGAAATTGCTCCAACTCGTTCAAAATGTAACAATTTAGACGTAACTTATTTTCTGTATTGTTATGTATTTTAAAAGGATCATTAAAAAAACAACCCGCCTTGTTTCTTGCCTTTCTTTCCTGGCTTGGTCGCGAAGGAACAGTCAGTAAAATTGACGTTTCAAAGTGATCCTTGTGATTTTAATGAATAAAATATTTGATATTGACTTTGATGAAAACAGTAGAAAGTGTAGAGTGCAAAACCGCCAAATTCTATAAAATTAGTAAAATGTTCACTGATCTGATAATATTTCAAACATTTAGCATCCTTACAAACGGAATTGTCTATATCCATCATTGGAAATCCATTTCAATTTCCCTAACTACTTGAAGGGAGTATCGGATAGGTATCTAGTGAACCTGGTCCATCAGCCCCTTAGATCGGTATGATTGGATGCGGTGAGGCGAGACGAACCATACTCTAGTCTGTTCGTGTTAATTAGAACAGGAGCAATTTGTGGGGAAACAATGGATGGAGGAGATGGAGTTGAGATTGACTGTTATCGTTTTTATTTATAGAGAATAGACATATCAGCTTTTTTCCCGCGGCTTCACTCGCGTTAATATCTTTCAAAACGCATTTCATCCACTTAGAGAGATGGGCAATTATTTCAATAGTAAGTGTTTAATTATTAACTTTATCTATACCTATTCAGTTTCCTGTCTGTAACATCAAACAATATAGGACTTACTTAAACTTTCAACCCCCAGTTCATCCTGTTAGGGAAGAATTTTGGTAAGCTGTTGTACCCTGTGCTACTTTCTGTACCCATGGCGTCATGCACTTTCATGAATCTCGGGCAAGAAGCGTTACTATGGTCCGTGCGGAAAAAGATGGCAATAGAGGTCATTCACCTCACCGACCAGTGACGAGAAAATAAACTATCATAACTTAAAATTTTGCAGTTTTTGTGAGCTTCACAATTCTGAAGTTTATTACGCATTTAATAATAGATCTATGTATATTTTTTTTTATTTAAAAATATTTTCAATATTTACTTAAATTCTAATAATAATTCACAAATCATATAATTTTATCGGATATGTGCATGTAATTTAGTACTCGGAACCGTAATATTATTCACAAATGCAATATAAAACGACTGGTTTAAAATATATTTTGTATTTTAAAACAATAAAATACCTACGTGAATAGAACATTGAAAACATAACAATTCATCCAGTGATTTTCCCTGATTTTGTATATTTTTAAGTTATACAGTTTTTCCAGTTGACTTGTAGGCCTTGTACTACGAGATTCTAGCGATAGCAGTTTTGCGATTTGTATAGTATAGCCTTGAACTCTTAGATCAGCCAATCAATTGCTCTAGCAATGGGGATAAATGGTAATGGATTTTAACGTACTCGTAGGCTTCTGAAACTTGAAAAAGATTAAATTCTCAGCCTAAACATGTTCCTTTACAATTCAGAAGTAATAAAATCGATTGCCCACTTGCTAACGATTGAAGAGCAGTGCTAATAGAACCTGAAACAACTCTTAAAATAACGGCCGTAAACAAATAAAGAACGAATCTGTTTCGTACTGCAACTTCATAAACTTTAGATAAGTATATCTTATTACTGATTTTTAAGTTCTCACTAATATTTGGTTGTATTTCGAACAAAAATATTTGATAATGGCACCGGCCACTGCACTGAAATAAATCCTACATCCCCAGTATGATTGTAATGTACGAATATGCTACAGATATACGTAGGTAAATTTACCGATTTATGGAACGGGTGGGTATAAATTTGTAACCCTGACCAAATACATTTCGAATTCAGACTGAGCTGCACAGAAAATTTACGACCCTCGCTCTGGGAACGAAATTAACGTTTTTTTAATAGCATTCTGGGCAAAGTAGATGGTAAAGTAGTAGATGGGTTAGTTTCATAATCCGCACTACTCTCCTATTAGTCGCCAGTCGGGATAATGAAACAAATAAAAAATCGTGCATCATAATCCCCACTACGCGATAATTGGTAAAGCATTGTTTGTGGTATATTTAGATGACAGAACTTTTGACATGCAAAACGTTCAAATCAAGCAGTATACGAGTATTGAGATTAATTTATGAAATTGCACATAATCTCCACCGCTTCAACACTGATTGATTGAGCGAAGCGAGATCTCCAAATCAACTTGGGCAAATCGGCGTTGTATGTATGTATGTTATATTGTCCGAGGATAACTTTCGAAGCGTTTATACGATTTCATGAAATTTGGTATATAAGTAGGTAGTGATGGCACAATTTTGGTGTGACTCAATGAGCTAAAAATGTTGGGGGGTTGTTGAGGTATTGGGGTTCAAGAGGGGTAAAAAAAAATGTGACTATAAGGTCAAGTGGGACTTCAAATGAAAGGTCTTAGTACATTTCAATCCTGTTTTTATTTTTAGTTTAATCTATGTAGTTTTTGAGTTATTAGCTATAATAAAAACAAAACTTTGACAAAATTCACAGGGTACATCAGTGACCTCGCAATGCTGAAATTTGGTATTCGTGTAGCTTTAGTGACACAAATATAGGCAAAAGTCTGAAATCCAGAATAACTGCATTTTGTACCCTAAAAAAGAGTTACCACTTTATATGAACTCCCGTTACCTGTAATTTGAATGATACTGTAGATCAAGTTAGTTGGTTATTTATTTCGTGGCACTATTTTGATTGTCACAGATTACAATCTTTTTTGTTTTTATGGGAGACTCGCGAGATCTCAGTTCGGGGCGAACCACTAGTGGTAAAACAATTCTTGATTTGTTTCATAATCCCCAATAGTGGGACAGAGTGGTGAGGATGGAACTAGCCCGCTGTTTTACCAGGTCCAGCCATTGTATCAGTCAATCTACAATTCTAAAAATTGATCTTAAATCTCCACCTTCTACCCACATGTGCTACATTCTGTGGTATATTAATACGCAAGTCACAACATCGCCTTACTTATATTATTCAAATATTTAGATTTTCAGTATTCTAGGTTAAGTCCCAGAGCATTTCTCTGTAGCCTTTGTTCCACCATTGTTATTTCCGCCTCTTTATTTATTTACTATTCACTAGGAGACGCTTGGAAGGCAGGAAATTGAAAACATTTTGTTATGCTCTTTGGTAAACTACGAGTACCTATCGATACATTGTTTATTCCGTTTTAAAGCTTCATTGATTTCGTAAAGGCTTCTTAACTGACTTCAAAAAGATGAGGTGATATTTGTATGTATTTTTAATACGTGATAAGTGGTATTTTTGATGATTTCTAGTGTTCTGTTAGCAGTTTTAAACACACTTCGTATTTCAGTTGAAAAACGTATTATTTTGTGATTCAAATGTTATGCCTAATTAAAATTTCATATCCTCTAAACTTAATTTTATAAGGTTCAAGTCGAACAAAACGTCGCAAAATATTTCCATACCAACCTTGCAAAAACTTAAACCAGCTAACATAAATCTAAAAAATACAATTTTCTTTCCTTATAACTTAATTACTTCTTTTCTCGTAAAACATAAATTACCTCCAAGTGAGATTAAAACGCACCCACACAGCACACGGCGGCGGTTTTTCTGTAGTAGGTACCTAGGACCTAAGTAAAGTAATGAGGTTAGCCCGGTGCGGGTACTGGCAAACAAGCTCTAATTGGAGATGCAGCGGCACCTGACACCCTTGACAACTAACGTGTTGTCATGGTGCAGAGTATTATGATTTTGCATTCTGTCCGGAAACGGATTAAATAGATAATTATTGATTAAAACGGGTATTTATCGCGTATATACCTTTTTAATTTGTCAACCCATGACCATGCCTGTTGCAACACAGCTGAAACGTCGGGATAACAAATTAAAAAGGTACATACGCGATAAATACCCGTTTAAACAATAATATGTACAGTGATCGCGAAAGTTTGAAAAATACTATGGATTGGATTCGATCAATTTTGAATGATTTGGAGTTTTAAGTTTCCATGACATTTTTTTTTAGTTTTATTGTATTCAATAACATTTTTTTGTATTTTCTGAGATTTTATTGTATTCGGAGACATTTTTATTTTTTCTTATGCATTGACATTTTCTATTTTTTATTTAATAATCGTGTTTTTACAAGCTTTCAAGCATGATGTTGCATGATGGAGACGGATGCTAGACAACGGAACTTCTGAATGGATTATAGTAGGCTACTAGTGTTTGGGCTCATTTTAATCTGCTTGCGGTTCCGATTATTAATTTTATAAAATCTTGTTTTCTAAAAAGTATTTTTTCAACAAAAAACTTATTATCACTGACATTGTTTAATTTTGCACGCTTATAAGCTGATTATGGAGATTCTAATTTATGTATATTTATCGTCTGTTGCTATGTAACTGTACCCATTTTCGCAAGGAATAAATGAAATCAAATCAAATCAAAATAGTTACTTCCAAGCAGTGGTCGAATTGAACTTACTCACGAACCGGAACGCATTTCCCTTTAACCCTTCCGATATGTTGCATATTCTTTACATAGTATAAATGAAGTCGCTTCCGCTGTCTATTAGATCTTAGATCTTTTAAACTACTCAACAGATTTTAATGCAGTTTTCAGCAATAGATAGAGTGATTACAGAGGAAGGTTTATATTTATAATACATATACATTACTCCGTTCGTTTGTTAGTTTGTTTGTTACTGTTTACACGGCTGAACGGATGTAATGAAATTTTGCAGAGATAGATTATATCCTGGGAAAAGACATAGGCTACTTTTTAGCCAACTGCGCAAAATGAGGTTAATGTTTTATTGAAACACCACCAGTGCTTTTATTCTCTTATAAAATTATTGTGCCTGTGTGAAAAATAGTTTGTGTACTTTATGGAATAAGTATTTTTTGTTTTATATATTATATTTTTTTGTTATATTTATATTTTGTCATATATATATATATATATATATATGACAAAATATAAATATATATATATATATATTCTATGTATTATTATATCAAGTAGGTGTATGTATTTATTGTTACTGTGATCGGAGTTTATTTTTATTTGTGTTTCTTTTGTTTTTAAGTATCATTATGTTTATATGGTTTTAAGTTAGCACGCCAACCTATTTTGTTACCTCTGAGGTTGGCAGGTAGAAAATGCTATTAGCATTAAGCCGACCTTTTGTACATGTAAGTTGTATTTTGTGTGCAATAAAGTATTAAAATAAATAAATAATAATCATGAGAGTGAGCCTCGTCAGTTATACACGCGTTTTTTAAACTGAAACACATTGTTCATCTGAAGAAGGAAGGTTTTTCGCCGAACCAGAACGATATAAGGAGAACTTTTACGAAACGGAACGGTGATTTCAGGAACCGGAACGGCGTTCTGGTTCAAGTTTTTTGACTTTATCATCTTCTTACTTTACCTACTGATAAAGTCCGGCTGTTGATGTGATGGCTTTGGATGCCGTATAGAAAGGCCTATACGCCATCCACCCTAATCCTGCGAATGTCATACGTTTCTCCACCAACCGGTAGTTTTTGACTTCTGAAAAAATATTTAGGTACTTCAAACGGCTATTTTTAGCATACCTATTTGTTAGGCAGGTCAAAGTACCGACTGTTTTATCAACAGTTTACTTAACTTAACTGCTCAAAAAGATATGATCCAAAAGCTGAATAAGTAATACTGCTGCTTACGAAGCCTTATTTGTACTACTTAAGTATAACAATGAAACTACTATTTATATTGGATTTCGAACTAAAATCGAGGTTATTTTTATTCGTACGTTGGGAATCACACTAATATTATAAATGTGAAAGTTTAGGTGTTTGTTTGTCACTCAATCACGTCGTAACGGCTATAACGAGATCTAAGAAATTTGGTATATACGTAGATTATAATCAGGATTATCACATAGGCTACCATTTATTCCACAAATCAGTTCCCATGGGATAAAAATAGGGTGTCAAGTCAAGTTGCAACAGCGAGTTTAGCTTTATTTCTAGGTTACCTATACATTTAGTAGTGTAACGCGTACGAAGTCACGGGCAACAGCTAGTATGTTTCATAATGTATCTTAAATATTTATATTCTATTTCCCTGTGTTTACATACTTTTGAAAATTCAGCCTTTATTCACACAAATTGGGTTTAAGAAGTCATTTATCATTCGGCGGCGTGAATGCCGAACCCGTCAAGAAACTTTAAGGGTATTAAGCGATCCACGCGTGTTTTCGGATATTTCCCTAATGCCTGTTTATCCCATTTGCTGCAGGTTTATAATTAGTTGAGTGCTTTGTTTGTTCATAATTTAAAAAATAACAAATTTATTTCAAAATTATAATATTGATATATTGCAGTGTAAAATAACATATAACTTAACTGACTATCTTAATTACACATTATTATGTTATTAATTGTCGCTCTTATACATTATTATCTTCTTATAATATATATATATATAATTCTTCTTTACGTGTGTTTGTCAACTAACTCTTCTTAACCGGCTGGACCGATTTGGATGAAATTTTGTGTCTGTATTTTTTTAGTGTGTGTAGTTTTATGTTCTAAATAAAGATATTTTGTTTGTTTTTTTAATAAATTACTTTTAGAGAAATCTTTAATTGGCTGCATAATCTTAAAATATAATTTTACATTTGTTATATATTTGTAGCTGTTGGTACAAACAGTCGGACAAAAACATTTTTTGGCCAATCTCGAAACTGAGACGCTTCGCTTGCTCTGTCAATAATTTAATGTTTTTCGGTCGTTCATCTTTTTGATTTATTAGGGATAAATATTATTGCTTTTGACTAAAATCAATCCAAGTAGACGTTTTAGCGTGATTCGAAAAACTTAGCTGTCAAAGTCAGCGTTAATTGCCATTCCAGCACCTCGGCTTCGAGAAAAGCGAAAAATATATAAGTTAACTTAATCTTGAAAAGGACCGGGAAGGGTGGCGCTTACAAAGGGGGTTACCCAGTACTGGATAATTATTACATGCCATGGATGACGATGATGAATTTTAAAAGAATCTTTTTACAGAGTTTATAGGGTATGGAGTGGTTTGCTAGAAAATAAGAAAACGAGTCGAATTGACTTTGTTATCTGACAGCGGTGCTTTATTCCCATCTGGCTACAACATACTGGAACGAGGCCAGATAGGAAAACTCACGGAAAAAAGACGTCTACTCTGCCCTCGCTTACTCGGTGTGTATATAGATACACACCGACAGGCTATAGAGCCTGCGAGTACTTTTGGTAAGAAACGAACTAAAATGGAAGGACTTAAAGAAAATATCGGACTTTGCAGTGACTGGTGCCTTTGAATGCTGCGCAATAGAATTAATAGACTATAATATAGCAATTGTATGTGTGTATAGAGTACCTAGACCTAATAACTTAGTTTTATTTATGAATAGTTTGCAAAACACGCTGTATGAACTGTCAAAAAGAAAGTATGAAAATATTTTAGTAGCTGGCGATTATAATATTGACATCTTAAAAAAAAATAATGTAACTCTAGACTTTGAATGTTTACTTTTAAATTTTAATCTCAAACTGGCTTTAAAACAACCAACAAGACTACAGAGCCAAACATGTATAGATAATTTTGCGCATAACTTCAAAAAAAGATGTACAACAGAAGTTATAGAGTTTGCATTATCGGACCACACAGCACAACTAATCAAATGTCCAATAAAAAATCTAGCTCTTTTAAAATATTGGAAGATTAGAAGACGGGACTACTCAGTTAACAACTTAAAAAAGTTTATCAGTGCTCTTAATAACATATCCTTTTCGGAGGTATACAGTGAAAAGGATACTAACATGGCATATAATTTGTTTATTGAAACTTATAAACTGTTTTACGATCTCTGTTTTCCCTACAAATTAATTACCATCAAGGCATCAAAACCCGTAAGGTGGATGTCACGTGGTATTAAATTATGCTGTAAAAAAAAAAGAAAACTTCTCTGGCAAGTTAGAGAAAACCCTACACAAACTAATAAAAATAAATATCAAACATATACACAAACACTTAAAAAAATAATTAAGCTTACACAAAAAGCACAGAACAATTATAAAATAAAATCCTCCAGTAACAAATCAAAAGCGACCTGGAGTATAATAAATAGCACCAAACGAAATCAACCAAAAGATCCCGTTAGTAAAATTAAAATCAACGACAAAATAATCTCAAATCCGAAAGACATAGCAAATTCATTTAATGATTTTTTTATAGATAAGATAGTGCCGATTGAAAATGCAGGAAAAAATATTACATCATTAATTATGAGCCAAAAAGACTCATTATTTTTGAACCCTTGCACACCTGCTGATGTCTTTAAATTAATAAAATCACTAAAAAATACAAATAGCGTCGGATGTGATGGAATTTCAACAAAAACACTTAAATGTGTGGCTCAAATCATAAGCGCACCATTAAGCCATATTATCAACCTAAGTTTATGTTCGGGTATATTTCCAGAAGCACTGAAGGTGTCTATAATAAGGCCTCTACACAAAAAACAGAGTAAGGAAAATATGGAAAATTATCGGCCTATTTCCTTGATACCTGTAATATCTAAAATATTTGAAAAACATATATATAAAACTTTTAGTAATTATTTCGAAACAAACAATATCCTATGTACTGAGCAAAAAGGGTTCAGAAGAAACAAAACGATAAATTTGGCTCTATATGACTTTCTTCATCGTGTTTCGAGTAATTTAGATATAACAAATCCCGTATGCTCTATTTTTTGCGACATGACTCAAGCGTTTGACTATATAGAGCACAGTATCTTATTAAGAAAACTTGAAACCTACGGGGTTAGAGGTAACCCACTACAACTGATAGAATCATATCTAGAAAATAGAAAACAATTCACTGAAATAACAAATATCAATCTTAAAACAAGACGCGAGGAATCTCATATGTCTAATGAGCGTATTGTAAAATATGGGGTTCCCCAAGGGAGTGTGTTAGGACCACTGCTTTTCCTTATTTATATTAATGACATACCAAGAGCCACCATGCAACCCATGACGTTGTTTGCAGACGACAGCACTGTAACTATATCTTGTAATAATATTGACACGTATAAATATGACATAAATTTGGCTTTGAAATTGATTATAGAATGGCTAGATAATAATAACTTAAAAATTAATATAAACAAAACCAAAATAATTCATTTCAGACAACGCGATAATGCCGCAACAAATTTTGACATACAATACAACAATAACACAATAGAGGAAGTTAACACTACAAAATTTTTAGGACTTAATGTTGATAAAAAACTAAATTGGAAATCACACGTAGAATACATATGCAAAAAATTAAATAGTTTTGTATACATGTTATATAAACTGTCACCAATAGTTAATGTGGAAACTCAACTTATAGCTTACCATGGCTTGATAGCCCCACATGCCAGATATGGAATAATATTTTGGGGAAACTCTACTGACGTTGACAAGGTATTTAAGTGTCAAAAACGATGTATACGCGCCATGTTTAAACTAAATGTTACAGATTCGTGTCAGCCATATTTTACTGAGCACAATATTTTAACAATTCCTTCACTGTATATCTTTGAAACAGCTATGTTTGTTAAAATGAACCCTCAGCTATTTTGTCAGCTGTCTGATGTCGTTGTCCGGAATCGACGAGATAAAAATAAAGTATGTGTCCGTAACTCTAAGACCGCCTTAATGCGCAAAAGCATCTTCTGTATGGCTCCGTTCATTTACAACAAGCTCCCGGAGTCACTGAGAGAGCTACCATGTTCAATGTTTCGGAAAAAGTTAAAAACTGTACTGTTAAATAAATCTTATTATACTATAAATGAATATATAAATGAAAAATAATTGCTAAAATAATGCCAAATTTAATTTTATATTTTTTTAATTCTATTTTATTTTATATAATTATGACAATGAATTTTTATTTAGGTGTTATTAATAATATGATTTTGTAGAATATAATATTGCATGCCTTGAAAGGCAGAAATCTATTGATTCTGTATCTACTACTGACATCTTTGTAAAATGACATATATTTCAAGCAATAAATACATTTGATTTGATTTGATTTGATTTGAGTATAATTTATCATGTGGGCTCGTACAATACTTCGGAAAGAATGTATGCGAGTCAAAATGTATTCATTGTATGCGGGCTCCTGTTGATCCAATTGATAGGACTAAAGAGACTTTCTGGTCTGTTTCTGTTTGATTTAGTCGTGAAAGTCTATTATTGGCTTTCTTATTTTGTATTTAGTGTTTTTTTTTTGGTTTAATTATGTTGTAATTTACCAAGATACAAATATTATTTAGTCAAAGAAGGCTCAATGTTAGACACTAAACCTTACTTTACTTAACCCTTAAATGCATGATTAAATTCATGATAAATATATGATTTATGATAACAGTATGCGTTGCGCTCATATTAATGATTTGGTAGCCGTGTTAGTGGTATGTTGCAGTTTTACGTCAATATGCATTTTTTTTTCATTTTTTTTCCATCTGTTTCTTACCTTAGTTAATGTTCTTGTTGATCGAGCGAAGCTAGATCTCCAAATCAACTTGGGCAAATCGGCATTGTATGTATGTATGTAAGTATGTATGTATGTACATAAGTATGTATGTATGTAAGTATGTATGTATGTAAGTATGTATGTATGTAAGTATGTATGTATGTTTGTCCGAGGATAACTTTCGAAGCGTTGATTCGATCATCGTTTAATTTGATACATAGGTAGGTAGCGATAGCACAATTTTGGTGTGACAAAATCCGCTTAAAATTTCGGGGAGTTGTTGAGATATTGGCATTAAAGGAGGGTAAAAAAATGAAAATGAGACTATGAGGACAAATATAGCGTCAAATGAAAGGTGTTTATTAGTACATTTAAACCCAGTTTTTATTTTTAGTTTAAATCTTGTAGTTTTTAAGTTATTAGCCATAATAAAAACTGAAATTTTACAAAATTCACAGGGTACAGTGACCCTATAGTGCTGTAATTTCGTATGCGTGTAGCTTTAGGAACACAAATATAGGCAAAAATCTGAAATTCAGAATAACTGCAATTTCTACCGCAAGAAACTATAACCAATTAACATGATCTCACGTTACCTGTACTTTGAATGAAACTGTAGATCAAGTTATGTGGTTATTCATTTCGTGCCACTATTTCTCCTCCGTGACGACCTCCGTGGTGCAGTGGGCGAATAGCCGGCTGAGACGCAGGAGGTAGCGGGTTCGATTCCCGCCGCGGAACAAAATGTGTGCATGATTTACAGATATTTGTTCCGGGTCTGGCTGTTTCTCTGTATATTATAAGTATATATTTACAAAAAAAAATGTATATAAGTATTATATCAGTTATTTGGTTCCCATGGTACAAGCTTGCTTAGTTTGGGGCTAGATAGCGCTGTGTGAAATGTCCAGCAATATTTATTTATTTTATTATTTATTTATTTTGATGGTCGAAGATTACGAATAATATTTTTTTGTTTTTATTGGTGACTCGCGAGATCCCAGTTCGGGGCGAACCATTAGTTAGAGATATCTCAATTTCAAATTAGCATGTGAGATTTTGTGTCGCTCATTAGTTACATACGTTCATATTACTATTACGATTTGAATATTATACAAGTAACTTTTTTCAAATCAGTTGATATAAAACGGAGTTCTGAGCTAACAAGCATAACATAATATAAAAATTAAACAAATTTAAGACTTATATGGTTTTCTCATAGATGCCATTGTCAAAACTGGACTAAATTGAAATGGGACCAGCTTATAAATAAAAAAAAGAATCATCAAAATCAGTTCACCCAGTAGAAAGTTCTGAGGTAACAAACATAAAAAAAATACAGTCAAATTGAGAACCTCCTTCTTTTTTGAAGTCTGTTAAAAATAGTGTTATTCACTGCACTTCAAACAGGCAGTTTATTATTTTATTTATACGACGAGGAGACGGCGAGTATTACTGCTTGATGCTAGTTATTTTATATCACATACATTTCTCTACGGGGGTATTTGCATACCTAGAAGCAATAACTTATTTACGTAACGGTACATAAACTAGGTAGGTACTTCAATCTCACTGAAGGTATACCGTGTCTAAGAGAACAGACAATTAACTAAATTGGTTTTGAGAAAAAAAGATCTGAAGGCTACTGAGATTCCATGTAATTGCGTGTAAAGGCAATTACCTAAGTGTTATAAATACTTACCTTATTGTACCTTCAGTAAGTACATATGTACGTAGGTACATAATCTTGTAACATAAATCTCAGATAAGACAGAATAATTAATAGTGGTGTAACCGTAGGTAGTTTCGGGAACTGAATTAATGATTAAAATTGTTACTGAAGGAACCTCTTCATGGTATTTTATATCATCGTGAGTTACGGTTAAAGATAGGATTATTCCTCCTTCAAAGTCGAGTAAAAACAAGGTAAGCATTGAATAGTTTTTGAATGGCATCGCAAAAAGTTATATTAAGCAGATTTCTATTTAAGGATATTTTAGACGATATTTCTATTTAAGACTTCGAGTGGTTTATAAATTCTGACATCAGAGTAAGCCAGCTAAGCAAATACCAAACTTTATCGTATAGTGGTTTAAAAGATTAAACTTAATATCATATAAACACGTTACCGCAACTAAACACTGAACACAACAATTGAAGAAAAACTGTGTGGAGAGTCCTTTTGCAATTTACTGTTTTGTGGAAAAGTTGGTTAACGCCATTTACTTGGGAGGCGCCTCGCATGCTAAATGCCAATACAAATAGTTTATCGTATCGTATAACATAATTTTATGTATGCAAATTTGTTCTTTTAGCTACCGCCTACCAACAAGTAACTTTATGATAAAATTCCTTTTCATTCCCTACATTTATTAATTTCTAATAAAGTTTCTTCCAGTCTCGATTATGTTCTTTCAGATATTTACCAAAACTCCAATCCCTAACACAATACTGCTTTTGTCATCTAAGGAACAGCCACTACGGTTCTCTCGTATTTTCTGACTCCACCTAAATTTCCACACAAAATTCCGAGTTTCATACTTTGTTTGTACAACTAAACTATTCGTAGATTGTTAACTGAGCTTGTTTGTTTATGTTTAACAAATATTATGATTCGATGTTTAGATTTCCATTTAGCGGAGTTTCAAACATAAGAGGTAAAATATACTTATTATATGGGGCTATTGGGCCATGAAAAACTTGATGAAGGGTAACCTTCCACTCATACTTAAACGTAAGCTCATGGACGTGTCCATCCTTACCTAGTGTACTCAAATCTGGTTTTTGACGGATCAACAAAAGTCCAAACTCGGGGTTTGTCAGCGAGCCATGGAGCGCAGTATCCTAGGAGTCAAATTAACAGACCGCATTAGAAACAGTGAACTGCGCTCCCAAACACAAATCGCGGACGTTGGGCACCAAGTAGGCAAGTTAAAGTGGGACTGGGCGGGCCACATCTGCCGCATGTCAGAGGAGTTATGGCCAAAATCCACCACCGAGTGGATCCCAAAAGACAGAAAACTACCACGTAGCAGACCGTGACGCTGATGGAAAGACGAACTAGACTCGTATATGGAAGATGGACCACACACGCGCATGATAGAGTGAAATGGAAGGAAGGAAGGGAGGCTTTTGCCCAGCAGTGGGACAGTACAGGGTCCATATAATAATAATAATAATTTTCCTATTGTAGATTCCATACGTACTTCGTTGTCTAGTTAGCGACTTAGATGATTAACAAATTCGAACCCCAATAAATCGAAGAAACGAAGAGACCCATAGACAAGCTAAAGTCACTGACACCCCCCGAGGATTACCTAGTTGAAGTGGCAGTGGGTGAAGCACTCAGCTAGAACTGACGGCCGTTGGGTCAGTAAGGTTTTCAAGTTGAAACAACTCACTGGGAAGCGCAGTGCAAGACGGTCCACACGTCGAAATACCTAGTAAAGTCTACCGGGAGCCGCATAAGTCAGTCTCTCTTGAAATCGATTGGGGAAGCTTATGTTTAGCAGTGGACGTCTTATGACTGATTTAATGATAATGAAACCCAAATACAATAGAAATTCCGACATAAACAATGGTATTCATACCATTATTGCAACACAATGTCCGCTTCATAGACAAGCCTTTGTTGTTCACACTCGCAGAGTGGGGGCCTGGTGACCTGTAATACAGTTTCCTATGAACCTACTTCAGGCACCAGTCTCTCACAATGTTTGTTTGACACCATACAAACTTGCCTTTGTAAATAAGACATAAGAAACAACTTGTGAGAGAAAATAAATGCATATATTATTATTATTATTTTTGACGACCTCCGTGGTGCAGTGGGCGAATAGCCGGCTGAGACGCAGGAGGTAGCGGGTTCGATCCCCGCTGCGGAACAAATGTTTGCATGATCTACAGATATTTGTTCCGGGTCTGGTTGTTTCTCTATATATTATAAGTATGTATTTACAAAACAAAATGTATATAAGTATTCTATCAGTTATCTGGTTCCCATAGTACAAGCTCTTCTTAATTTGGGGCTAGATAGCGCTGTGTGAAATGTCCAGCAATATTTATTTATTTTTATTTATTTATTTTTTATTCTATAAAATTACGGTTGTCGGAAGGTTGTCTAGAACAGATCGTTTTTAGCGATAATACTGCTTTATGAACTAAATCAGTAAAAAATATGTTAAATTTTAGTAGGTGTAAGTACATTATAGAGTTTAATTAATTACTAATATTCATCTTATCCAATCTACCTTTATCGTGACACTGTATGTGTTACTGATGTGGTCGCAGGTGAGGCCAGATAAAACGCACGAATTAATTATAACATTTATTTTTGAGGCGCACATACGCTGCCTTTGCGTGGAACTTTTTTTCCCTTGACTTCTACTTGACTTCTACTTCTGACATGGGTACTGACATGACATTTTAGACATTTTTTTTAATCTACCGTAAAAATACTAAAGTAGGTATGAGCGTCGCTAGCACTCCCGCCCCTAGTGCTGAATCAGCACTCATCATTCAGTGGAATAGGAGCGACGCGCGCCGCAGAGCGCCGCCAGGTACCTGTCCGGGTCTTCACGTCGATCTGCCGTATGCGACCATCCTTGGATGCATACACCTGCGCGATGACACCTTTTGGCCAGACGTTCCGAGGAGAGTCAGGATCGACCACTAACACTAGGTCACCTACCTGTAGGGGTTTCTGCTCCTCGTTCCATTTCCTCCTAGGCAGCAGCTGAGGTAGAACTTCCTTCAGCCACCTCTGCCAGAACATGTCGGTCAACTTCTGAGCCGTTCGCCACTGCTTTCTGAGAAACAGGTCAGAATCATCGAACGCTCCGATGACCGGCAGGTTAGAGCTAGTACCTAGGAGGAAGTGGTTAGGAGTTAATGACTCAACGGCGCCAGGTTCGACAGACACGTGAGATAAGGGACGGCTGTTGACTATATTTTCAACTTCTGCCATCAGCGTGCTTAAAACTTCTAGCCTCGGAGCACGCTCGTTTAAAATTACCTTAAGTGAAGTTTTTACACTTCGTATGAGGCGTTCCCACGCCCCACCCCAGTGTGGGCTCAGTGGTGGAATAAAATGAAATTCTATTCCGTTGTTTGCTGCTTCAATTTTCAGCGAGTGGTGGTTTTTTAGCTCTTGCATGGACTTCTGCAGTTCCTTATCAGCGCCACGCAGATTCGTGCCGTTGTCGGAGTAAAGATGGCGAGGCCAACCACGTCTGGCTGCCATACGACGCAGGGCCATGATGAGTGAATCTGTACTCAGAGAAGAAACGAGTTCTACGTGTACGGCTCGGACTGTAAGACACGTGAACAAAGCACCGTACCTTTTTTCCCTGCGACGACCGACCGTTACTTCCATAGGACCGAAAAGATCAAGGCCACAGAAGGTAAATGGGCGCTGATGATGCGCCATGCGAGCCTGAGGTAAGTCTCCCATTCTAGGTACTAGAGGTGTAGCTTTACGTATTCTACACAACATGCATCTCGAGACCACATACTTAACCGTAGGCCTTAACCTAATTAACCAATATTTTTGTTTCAGTTCATTGACTACAGTTTCTTGATTGCCATGAGCTGCGTTGACATGGAAATGTATGACAATCAGATGGGCTACAGGACACCTACCGTCGAGGATAACCGGTCTTTTTACTTCTAGGTTCACGTCGGAAACGGCGTCGATGCGGCCGCCGGCGCGGAGGACACCGTGCTCGTCAAGGAACGGAGATAAGGTAAGTAGCTTGCTAGACTTTTGTATACATTTACCATTTTTTATTGCAGCTATTTCCTCGGCGAACGTCTCGGCCTGGGCGTGACGCAAAAGAAGGCGCTCCGCCCTCTCCAGTGCGTGGCAATCCATTTCGCAGGTGAGACCTTTGGACCTGTCAATAAACATAAGTACTAGTGCCGTGCTCCGACGCAGCTTCAGCCATGAAGAAAACCGGAGAGGATCCGGAACCGGTAAGTTACTCGGAACAGGTAAGTTGTGTGAAACAATAATATTCTCAACGTTGGATTCGTTCGTTTCAGGTTGGCAGATATCGGCAGGCCACGAAGATTCATATTGGTATAAAAATGAAGGTCCAGACAACCATTCATTTTTAAATAAAGCTAGATCGAAATCTTCTCGAGTGGCCAGATCTGCAACGTTTAATTTAGTAGGTACATACCTCCATTCATCGATGCGCGTTAACTCGTCGATCTCCCCTAACCGATTAGCTTCAAATACCTTATATGAACGAGTATTGTTCCGAATCCACTGCAAAACCGTGGTGGAATCGCACCAAAATACCCGACGTTCGACAGGTAGTCTATGTTCTTTCATGATTGTATCTGCTAATCGAGCAGCTAGCAGCGCAGCCTGTAGTTCCGCTCGAGGTATTGTCAGCGGCTTAACAGGTACGACTCGGCACTTGCTAGCTATAAACGCAACGTGAATAGCATTCTTATCTACCCAACGCCAATACGCTACGGCACTCATAGCTTTCGATGAGGCATCGCTATAAACATGCAATTGTAAGTAGCTATAGCAAGGAGGTGGCATCTCAGCTGTTATCACTTGAGCAACTGATAACGCGCTAGGAGCGGAGGGCGGGGAAGGCGGGTGAGCCGGACGTGCGGCCGCCGGACCTGCCACTCTTCCTACGGTCTCGCCTCCGCGCGCAGACATATGGTAGCACCTAGGAATGCGTATATGCTCAACTACTTTTAGAAGGTCAATCCACTTGCACCATTTTCCGTAGGTATCGTGTGGTACGATATCGTCCCAGCCGATATGTAGCTGCCACGTATCTTGAAGCATTATTCGACCCTGAATAGTGAATGGAGCTAAAAAGCCAAAAACATCAAATATCAACATGACAACTTGAAGCATAATTCTCTTCGTAGGTATTTGTTTACCTTGAACTACACTTTCAGGGATTTTCTTCAGAGATACGTCAAAGCCTAACTCGTCCGCACCGGGAAACCATATTAAACCAAGTGTACGCTCACCTTCAAACTGATGGCCAATTTTGAACTTGACCGCGGCAGTACCTAAAGTTTCTTTAGGTACAGAGTTCAATACTTGAACGCTATTACTGGTCCAGTTTCGTATCTGGAATCCGCCTTGCTGGTGGATATTTGAAATATTTTTTACCATGTTTATTGCACTTTCTTCATCGGGCAAACTGTCTATGTAGTCATCTATATAGTGCGAAGTGCGTATCGCGTTCACAGCTTCAGGCATCGATGACTCATAGCGCTCTGCATTCTTATTTTTTATGAACTGGCTAACAAAAGGAGAACAGTTTGCACCGAATATAAGAGAAGTCATAATGTAGGTTTTCACATTTTCCTTAGGGCTGTCCCTCCACAGGAACCTGAAGGCGTGCTGGTCGTCCGGCTTAATTTTCACCATGAGGAAAAAATCCTTGATGTCACCTGTAACTGCTATTAAATTTTCTCTAAAGCGCAGCATTATACCCATTAGTGATGACAGCAAGTCTGGTCCTGTATTTAAATAATCATTAAGACAGAAACCATTTACCTTTGCAGCCGAATCAAACACCAGCCGCAGTTTCTTCTTGTTGGGATTATCGATCCCAAAATGAGGTAAGTACCACGTTTTCTCAGTAGTACTTGTGTCTGTCAGCTCACTAGCAAAATTATTTTCTAACAAATGTTTAATCCTATCCCTATACCTTTCCGAAAAACCCTTATCCCTTTCCATCTTCCTCTCGATACTTTTCAACCTTTTCAGAGCGGCCGAATAGGTATCCGGCATTCGGCAGTCTTCGTTCTTCCACGGCAACTCTACCCACCAGCGGCCATCGACGAGTTCAGCGGTCTTCTCCAGCTTGGCTACTGCAAGTAAGTCGTTTTTATTTTGACGAGGCTTACCACATACACCCATCGAGTCTAAGGCGAAGGACCTCCTGACCTCTTCGTGTATATCCTGCAGCTGTTGGTCCGGCTGGCGCACTGTGAGCGGCGAGGGAGCAAACGCTGCCGCTGCCTCGCGCACCTCGTCCGACATGATCAGCGACGCGTGAGCGGCGCTGGCGTTAGTGTTGGTGGGCGCGCACCTGGATGCGCTCCGCGGCGCGTGCCACTTACCATGGACACACCAGCCCAGGGGGGTAAGTGTAGCGAGCGGCTCAATAGAACTACCCAAATTAATTTCTATCGGAATTAACAGGTGATAATTATCCTGACCAATTAATATTTTAGGTTTTAAATCGGTGGTACACAACAAATGTTTTATATCTGTCAAACTTTTATACCTATTACAATCTACAACCGACACACTATGCACAGGTAAATTTAACTTTTTTACTGAACGAGCTCTAATAGAATAAATCTTATTGTCCATACCAGAAATGTTCATATTCGCGACGATCGATTCACAAGATAGTTCTTCGTTCCAGGCACCGCGTACTCGTATCATCTCAGACTGACCGCGCAGACCCGCGCGCTCAGCTAGTCCATGACTTATCAAAGAAATAGTCGACCCGTCGTCGAGCAACGCACTAGAGTTTATAATCCCGTTAGCACTATGTATACGTATAGGCACGACTTTCAACAACACTTTGCACTCACTATCATTATTGTTTATATGCGACACGGTCTCCGCACTGGAGACGGCGGCGGCGGACGTCGGCGCCACCGGCGCCAGCCGCCGCTCCTGCGGCGTAGGCGCCGGCGCAGGCTGGATCTCGCTGCGCCGCTCGGGTATCATGGGGTAGTGAAGTAAGGGGTGATGCGCCAGGCCGCACTCTTCCTTATCGCAGACTGGGGCTGGGCAGGTATCTCGGTCGTGACGTGAAAGTAGGCATTTAAAACATAGGCTACGTTTCACAAACTGCCATCGAACTTTGCGAAGTGCCTTTTTAAATTTATTGCAGGCTGTTATCTTGGAATGAGCACTAGTTTTGCAAAATAAACATTTTGTAGAATCACGATCAGATGTGTGCATCAGTACTGTTTGTGAGCGAGTTTGAGTAGGCTCGCTATATCTATGTTTATGTTGATCGCTGCGTGTCGGTACAAAGTAGGTATTTGACGTAGTAGAAACTTTCACAGCTTCTTCCTTCAAAAAGTCTGATAATATAAGCAAACGTGACTTCTTGCCTTCTGTTATCGGTATGAAACTGTAATCTGTCCATCTGGACAACAAAATAGTAGGTAGTTTCGTTAATATTACCGATACAACACTCATACCTTGTAGGTACTCTTCTCGGCCGACGGCGCGCACAGCTTCCACGAAGTTCTGTATTTTGACCGAGAAGGGCACAATTTCTTTGTGGTAATCTTGAGACATGGCTTGTAACCTTTTGATGTCGTACACAAGCTTCGATAAGATGTACTCAGGATTACCGAATCTCAACTGCAATGTTGACATTATTATTTCAGGAGATGACGCGGTCACGAGCAGAGCTGAGACGGCTTCCTTAGCAGCTCCGCGAAGACATTTCCTTAATCTCCACATATTTTCCTTACTTGTGAAACTACACAGCTCCGTAGATTCTTCGAACGCGTGTTTAAACTGCAGCCACTCCAAAGGGTCGCCGGAGAACTCTGGGAGCTCCCGGGGCGTGCCAATGCGACTGAGTAGGTTCGCGCCCGGCGCGTGACTGGCGGAGGCAGCGGCGAGGTCTCTTAGCGCGCTGGCTAGCATCTGGACTGTTCCATCAGTGCTGGTGGCGGCGGCCGGCCCCGAGATCGGCGCGGGCGGGCTCGCCGGAGTCAGCGCTGGCAAACAAGTCACCTGCGCCCTCGGTGCTGGCGGTTCTAAGGGTACCGCCGGCGGTCCAGCTTCTTGGCACTGCTTACCCGTGTAAATACCATCTTCGGGGGCAGGCAGGCCGTTGTTCAGTTCCAGAAAACTGCTGTCCATCCAATCTTGAACGCGACTACGGCTATCGCTTCCATCGTGTGAACTGTATTTATCCTCAAGGCTTGCTAGATCTGCATCTAGTGTTTTATTTGGCCTCACCTGCGACCACATCAGTAACAAAGTCCTTCGAGCCGGATCGTATGTATCGAACACCATCTGCGCCGCGTAAAATGGTGAATACACGTAGTTCAGTGCAGCGCGAGCGTGTTCGCCACGAGGCGGATAACCGCACACCGGATGGATTGCCACAAAGAAGTCTCCAGGATCCAATACCGTCGACTTCAAATCCTAGCATGGTGAAAGATAGTGAGATAAACAAGCATCCTATTTTAAACCGAGCCGTAGCTAGCAGTATCACGTCGGAACAACCGCCGCCCCCACTACCCGCATCGAACAAAGACGAACGTCGGAGCTTGAAGTCTAAAAAAGGCTCCACTTCTTCAATGCGGGCGAAAAGGCAGCGTACGAGTATGTGCGCCTCAAAAATAAATGTTATAATTAATTCGTGCGTTTTATCTGGCCTCACCTGCGACCACATCAGTAACAGTATGTATTCTCGGAAAATTTAAGAGCTCTTGTTATTGACAGTACCTACATTGTCATTTGACCTACTTTCTCGATTATAAAGTTTACTGATATCACGAAACACTCAGACGAACCAATTGACTTAGGACGAAACAGCCTCGCCCGTCGCACAGCCAGTGTAAATGACAGAATATAAAACCAACAAAATCATCCTGTATTCCCGGCACGCTAAGACATCTTGTTAAACAATCATATTATCATATCATATTATCCTTATCATATTCTCATTTTAACATAGTATAAAATGAAGTCGCTTCCGCTGTCTGTTTCTTTAGATCTTTTTAACTACCCAACGGATTTTAATGCAGTTTTCAGCAATAGATAAATAAATATTGCTGGACATTTCACACAACGCTATCTACCCCCAAACTAAGCAGAGCTTGTACTATGGGAACCAGATAACTAATAGAATACTTATATACATTTTTTTTGTGTATATATATATATATATATATATATATTTATAATATATACAGAAACAACCAGACCCGGAACAAATATCGGTAGATCATGCAAACATTTGTTCCACGGCGGGAATCGAACCCACTACCTTCTGCATCTCAGCTGGCTATTTGCCCACTGCATCACGGAGGTCGTCAAAAGATAGAATGATTCAAGAGAAAGGTTTATATGTATAATACATACATAACTCAGTTTGTTTGTTAGTTTGTTTGTTACCTTTACACGACTAAACGGCTGAACGGATAGTTATGAAATTTTGCAAGGAGATAGATTATATCCTGGGAAATGACATAGGCTACTTTTTAGCCAACTGCGCAGTGACTATACTTCTTTATAATAATAACCCGCGAATGATCTTAAAGATGGTCATGTGTACATGGGCACGTGTACATGTTTTCTGTAAATAAATCATACATGTGTAATTCCCACAGGAATTATGTAAGTAAAGACACGGGACTTATAATAAATAATAATAATAATAAATATTGCTGGACATTTCACACAGCGCTATCTAGCCCCAAACTAAGCAGAGCTTGTACTATGGGAACCAGATAACTGATAGAATACTTATATACTTTTTTTTTGTAAATATCTACTTTTAGTATATAGAAAAACATCCAGACCCGGAACAAATGTCTGTAGATCATGCAAACATTTGTTCCGCGGCGGGAATCGAACCCGCTACCTCCTGCGTCTCAGCCGGCTATTCGCCCACTGCGCCACCGAGGTCGTTATGACTCATTGTTCAAGTTTTTTCATTTTCATGCTATGTCAAATTGAACTACGCTTGAATCAAAAGTCAAAAGTGACATTTAAATGGAAGTTATAAATTGATAGCTACTAGTTACAAAAGTGGGTTTAATGCTAAAAGGGCTATCTTCTGCATGCTTTTATATAGCGTTTAGCGGGCAAAAGTTCGTTGACTCCTCTTCAAATTATACCTAAGGCTTAGTTTCAAGATTTTAGTCAAGCAGCTAAAATATATATTTACATAATAACGTAGGTATATTTCGACTGTTCATTAGCTTTCTTCTTATTTACATATTTTAATACCCGGAGGAAACCGATCGCTTGTAATTTTGTAGAGATCACTGAGCTTTGGAAACGTGCCAATCGTTTATGAGATTCGACATAAAACGGCCAATTATTATAATTGCAGTGTCCTCAAACTAACCGTTGTATAACAAGCCATCTAAATAAGTGAAGTATATAATCAAGCGTGCCTTTTTTGCCTAACTGCAGTAGGAGAGTTATGTTATTGATGTAATAAAAAGTAAATTAAACTTATAATTATTTTAAGTACCTACTCTATTTCCTCATGACACTTAGGTATAATACTTGGTGGATATGGTACGAGGGGGTTTCAAAATAATTTTTGAATCCAAGAAGTTACAATCCAAGAAATTATCTTTATCAAAGAAATACAAAAAGTATCATAAAAGTTAAAATGGTGCCACCAGGTACAATTTTGTTTTGCACTATGAAATTTCTTTTTTTTTTATTGTACAAATCCAAATCAAGATATAAATGATGCATTTCAAAATGATATGAGGAAATATGAGGAAGTTATGGAAAGGCGTGTATACCGCATCCCGCTTCCCTGCATTAGGTCTGTGATGGCTGGTCGTAACCCATACTTTTCCTTGCCTCACACTTATAATAACGTCTGCAGGCTATGTGAAATTAACCACTGCAGTGTTTACACTTGCAAGCGCATGGTAAAAGAACTGTTACTCAATCTCTCCTACTGTGATACCGAGAATTTAATTTGATATAAGTATACTTCACCTTTGATTCCATATTTCCCATTCTGCGCAATCTTGTTCACACACATACACACACACACACACACCCTCAAACACACGACACAATACACACATATACACGCACACGCACCCTCAAACACCCACCCACACACTCACCCACTCACCGCTAATATCGTAAACATAATTAAGCCCTGTAAGATTTTACCTAATTTTTTTATTATTATTCTATTTTGTTTTATTTTATTAAGTAATGCATGCTCATGATAATATTATATATATATATTTCTCAATTATATTGCTGTTCGAGCAATTTTGCAGTTTGTGGTTTTGTAATTGAATTCGTACTCTGAGCCTCAAAACACAAGCTTATTCTTTAAGCTTAGCTTGAGGCTCTCTGTAAACAATGTTTATAATCAACTAAATTTGTGAACTAGCACTGTATCATAAACAGCATTGTCAGCTCTGTAAATCGTGATGGAATAAATGATTTGATTTGATTTGAAAAAGATTGATAGATAACTTTTTATTTAATTACCACACATACAGAAATAATACAAAAATAAGTACTAGGCTAGAATAAATAAGGCAATACAATGGGCGGCCTTATCGCTGAAAGCGATCTCTTCCAGGCAACTTTTGGATGGAGCAAAATTTTCGAAGATAAAAAAAGGTACTATATAAGTTTAAAAAAATAAATCTATTATACATCTGCAGCTCAGCTTTTAAATGTTTTTAACTGATTACTCATCCCCTTTTGTACGAGATCTTTGTAAATTACTAATTTCTCATAGAATACTGAAAACTCCATACCTCCCATACGCACAAAGCGGTACTCTTCCACCTTTATTATGCGCACCGCCAAGGAGTGGAACGCCTTGCCTGAGTCTGTGTTTCCTGATCACTACAACCTAGGGATCTTCAAGTCACGAGTGAATAGGTTTCTTCTAGGCAAGCGTGTACCATCGTAGACTGCATCATCGCTTACCATCAGGCGAGATAGTGGTCAAACGCTAGCCTATACTTTATAAAAAAAAACTACTTATACGATATTTCATGTCTTAGTCATGAGACGCGTCGTCAGAGGTCACATGCATGGGCAATAAAACTTGATAGAATATGTTACAGCTACGTTTCCTGGCCATTAAAGTGGAGGAAGTTCCCTCAATTTTCCCATCAAATGCAAAATATTTATAGCTCTACATTTTATTGGCGACGCAGTAAATCTGTAAGCAGCCGGCGGTTTCATGAAGAGCACTTTAACGATATTGTTTATACTTAAATGTACAAAAGCCAGCAACAACTAGATGGTTCAAGTACAAAAGTTAAAGTTCGGTCTATGGAAACAAGTCTGGTTATTTTATTTTTTGAATTTTTGGAAAACTTACAGCTAGGTTACAGAAAAGGTATTTGAGTAGGAAATAAACAACAGTAACTGCTATTTATTATAAGAAGGCCAATTAAAATACATTAAAAAATTAAAAAAATTTAAGTGTTATCCAAAACTTACGGAACTATCTTAAGATTATTAAAAATCATCTCAAAAATTTTGAGCCAGACAGGATTTGTACCCGTCTAGCGTTAAATTACACACCAATAAAATTAAATCAAGGTGTTCAATTTGCAACACTTAACTCACTATAAAATAATGCGTTTTAGCAACACAAAACAACAAAGTAAAACTAATAAGTATGTATTTATAAAAAAATGTATAAAAGTAATATTTTAAAAACCATCTCAAAAATTTCAAGCCTAGACGGGACTTGAACCCACAACCTTCCTCTTGATACGAGAATGAATCTCGTATCAAAAGGAAGATTGCGGGTTGCAGTTTAGTACATTGGCAAGAGATGTCGCGTTGCTTATTTCAATTAGTATTTTTATAGTGTTATCCGAACACATACGGAAAATTCCAAGATTTTAAAAACCATTTAAAAAATTTCAAGCCTAGACGGGACTTGAACCCACAACCTTCCTCTTGATATGAGAATGAATCTCGTATCAAGAGGAAGATTGCGGGTTGCAGTTTAGTACATTGGCAAGAGATGTCGCGTTGCTTATTTCAATTAGTATTTTTATAGTGTTATCCGAACACATACGGAAAATTCCAAGATTTTAAAAACCATTTAAAAAATTTCAAGCCTAGACGGGACTTGAACCCGCAACCTTCTTCTTGATATGAGAATGAATCTCGTATCAAGAGGAAGATTGCGGGTTGCGGTTTAGTACATTGGCAAGAGATGTCGCGTTGCTTATTTCAATTAGTATTTTTATAGTGTTATCCAACCATATACGGAAAATTCCAAGATTTTAAAAACCATTTAAAAAATTTCAAGCCTAGACGGGACTTGAACCCACAACCTTCCTCTTGATATGAGAATGAATCTCGTATCAAGAGGAAGATTGCGGGTTGCAGTTTAGTACATTGGCAAGAGATGTCGCGTTGCTTATTTCAATTAGTATTTTTATAGTGTTATCCAACCATATACGGAAAATTCCAAGATTTTAAAAACCATTTAAAAAATTTCAAGCCTAGACGGGACTTGAACCCACAACCTTCCTCTTGATATGAGAATGAATCTCGTATCAAGAGGAAGATTGCGGGTTGCAGTTTAGTACATTGGCAAGAGATGTCGCGTTGCTTATTTCAATTAGTATTTTTATAGTGTTATCCAACCATATACGAAAATTCCAAGATTTTAAAAACCATTTCAAAAATTTTAAGCCTAGACGGGACTTGAACCCGCAACCTTCCTCTTGATACGAACTTATCTCGTATCAAGAGGAAGGTTGGGGGCTTGAAATTTTTGAGATGGTTTTTAAAATCTTGGAATTTTCCGTATGTGTTCGGATAACACTATAAAAATACTCATTGTATATAAGTATTCTATCAGTTATCTGGTTCCCAGTACAAGCTCTGCTTAGTTTGGGGCTAGATAGCGCTGTGTGAAATGTCCAACCATATTTATTTATTCTAGTTAGCTAAGGTTTACAAACAGTACACACACACGAGTAAGAAGGAAGTTGCGGGTTCAAATCCTGTCGGGCTCGAAATGATTGAGATGATTTAAAAAATCTTACGCATCGAAATAATTTTCGATTGAAACATGTAAATGCCGCAAGTATTTGGAAAAAAAGAAAATTATAAAGTCCCTTTGCAATACAAATACCTTTTTTTTTTAACTCGACCTTACCCTCTATGAACAAACACAGAATATTTCCTTCTCTTCAGTAGGTACTCATTTACAATGATACATAAATACTTGCAAAGGTGAGGTAATATTTCACACCGGGGCAGTTGCTCAATTATACCAAGCACAAGTCCGATCATGTCTGGAGTACTGTTTTCACCTCTGGGACGGATCAGCGAAGTACCAGCTAGAGGCTCTAGATTCAATTGAGAGAAGAGCCAAGAAGCTCATTTGCAACGACGAGTTAGCAAATTCAAGGCTCCACAGCCTCGAGCATCGTCGAAAGGTTGCAAGCCTCTCGGTTTATTATCGGATACATCTCGGAGAGTGTGCTGCGGAGCTTTTCAACCTGATCCCACCGTCCCCATTCTATGATCGGACAACCAGACGCTCCGCGATGTGCCACCGCTACATGGTAGACATACCTCCCATACGCACAAAGCGGTACTCTTCCACCTTTATTATGCGCACCGCCAAGGAGTGGAGCGCCTTGCCTGAGTCTGTGTTTCCTGATAACTACAACCTAGGGATCTTCAAGTCACGAGTGAATAGGTTTCTTCTAGGCAAGCGTGTACCATCGTAGACTGCATCATCGCTTACCATCAGGCGAGATAGTGGTCAAACGCTAGCCTATAATTAATAAAAAAAAATTTTTTGATGGTCTTAAAAATATAATATAAAGTTTTATTTTATGGTGCCTGTTCTAGCAGAAATATTATACCTAGTCTACTATACTTTCGACTAGCACTTTGGTTTTTGTAATTTTTGTGAGGCTCTATGATTCAATAGCATTGATATGAAACAGGGCGCCGAACGCTGGCTTTAGAGTTTAGGCCAGTAATTATTACTGCGCTCTGAAAACATGAATTTTTATTGAGTAAATATCAAATTAAAGAATTCAGCCAGGTCCTCTTAAAAAGGGTTTTCTGTAAATTGATATTTTTTGCGAAAACGTAATTCCAGAGGCTTTCAAAAATAAATGAGTCAGAAATCGTAAATCCTTTTTAGGGTACAGCGTAATACATAATGCAAGTAAGTAATCGAGCTAGGTACCTATGGAATATTTAATACTAACATGGATCCTAAATAATCTTTTAAATAAGGTACGAATATAACAACTCTGAGGTCTAACGTCTATCTTTTTATTTATCTTGATCTACGATCCTCCAAATGGTTTTGACCCCTTCCGTGGCGCAGTGGGCGTATAGCTGGCTGAGACGCAGGAGGTAGCGGGTTCGATTCCCGCCGCGAAACAAATGTTTGCATGATCTACAGATATTTGTTCCGTGTCTGGGTGTTTTTCTATATATTATAAGTATGTATTTACAAAAAAAGAGTATATAAGTATTCTATCAGTTTTCTGGTTCCCATAGTATAAGCTCTACTTAGTTTGGGGCTAGACAGCGCTGTGTGAAATGTCCAGCAATATTTATTTATTTATTATTATTTATAAACAAAAAAAATGCGATTTTCATATTGGAAGTATGTGTACAAGATCCTTGTACAGGTATAGAAATCACAGGTCTGATAATAAATACACCAGAGACCTTTTGTGATACATTTAAAGTATCTGTTCAATGTAGGTACAAATATCTGGGTCAACAAAACATGTTTTCCTTTAGGATGTTTAGATTGTGCAAAGCCACCCTTCTCTCTGCGACATCTAAAGCTTATTTAGAAAACGGGTTTTTTATTTCACAAAGTGTTTCGAAGAACTCTTATTTTAAAAGAAATAAGAAAATAAGCACTGGAATGTACCGAGATTCTTTTGAGAGGGTGTTTCATGTTATTACATCAATTTCTTTATTATTGTTTGATTCCCAGAGTCAAAAATCAAGTTCGGTGCTCTAATGTAAAATATTATAGTAAAATAATATTTTTGTAAATGAGTAAATTAATGAGTAAACAGTGTCAGTTTTTAGGAGGTGAAGTCATTTTGGTTTAAGGAGCTTAAGAGCTTTGGGCACTTTGATGGCAAGAGACAAAAGCGCGCCTCAGGAGCGCTTCTTGAACAGCCGAGCACCTAAAGGAACAGTCTATGCCACAATATTTTGAACACGCTCCAGATTGGAATTAAATTTAAAACCACATTTCCCTACCGATTCCGCTCGCTACTAAAGCCTAACGAGCAGAATCAACCGCCATCACGAAGGTATAATATTTTATGATCACCAATGGCCTCCAAAGGGCCAGGCTGTGGATAAATAAAAATGTGCTGTATGATAATGAAATAAGGTAGAATTTACAAGTGGATATAATAAGAATTTTATCAGGTATTGCCTCCAGCGCTTTTTGATTTGACAATCTATTTTGCTGAAAATAATATATTGCGCCGGCGGGCGGCAAGCAGTTGTTTTGATGCCAAAAAAACTATAACTGTTACCTTGAGAACCGAAAGTTGAACGAGATTATAATAGTATATTATGCAATTAGTGAATACAGGACGGATTTAAAGCGAGGGTCATAGATGAATCCTGAGCGACGCGAGTGATACATGGCTCTCGATATAAATCCGTTTTATTCAAGATAGACATTTAATGAAGAAAAAAGGAAGGTTAAATTAAATAAAATGCACATTAAAATTAGAACAATAAAGTTATTTTAATAATAGGGTGGTCAACAAAACAGTTTTTATTCTACTCCTTGTCGAAAATGTCGACCAATCAAATCTCGAGGAGTTATTTGCAAAAGGAGTTTGTATGTCGAGTATTCTTTGCACAAAGAGTTTGTATCGAGAATTTTTTACACAAGTAGGTTGTACAGCATTGAGATAGAGGTCGAATATATTGGTGTGTTCTAAATTCAAACACAAATTAGTGATTAAAAGTGCTTTTTATTTATGCTTGGTGTTTCTTTACAAGATCGAATCAGAAATTAGGAGATACTTAAACGAATCAGGGTCATAGATAGCCAAGAGGATTAGCAAGCTGAAGTGGCAGTGGACGGGGCACTTAGCACGAACTGACGGCTGTTGGGGCAGAAAGGTTTTAGAGTGGAGACCACGTAGTGGAAAACACAGCGTAGGATGACCTGATCAAGGTTGCTGGGAGCCGTTGGGTGCAGACCGCACAAAATCGGTCTCTCTGGAAATCTATGGGGGAGGTTTATCTTCAGCAGTGGACTGGCTTCCTCTATACCGAAAATAAGAATACTAAAAGTCACTAGTACGTAAACTATAAACAAATTATAAGAAAAATTACAGTGTAGTAACTTCCTACTCGTATATATATTCAAAATGTGTGTGCTGGTTAAGTTTACGACTTTATTGTGTACAATTTAATTCCATGCAAGTTTTAAGAGTGTTCGACGCCAGTTTACTTCATAGACCCAAAATTTTCCCTACAATTTGTTGCGTAGTAAAACCTTGTTCAGCAGTAATTTGTCACTCTTTATCTTCCTGACACGTACGTTATCTGGGAATTATGCAGCGTCTCTAGAGTATTCACTAGGGATTGTGCAGACTAGCGAGCTGGGCACAACACATTCTTCAAATATTTGACTTAATATTTGCCCATTAAACGGACTAAGCAATGGATCTACAGTGGATTCATTTGAACATAGATTTCATTGAGTCATCACAGAATCACAAAACAGATGTACGAACAGGAGTTGAAAGCCTTGCCTGAGCCTGTGTTTCCTGACAACTACAACTTAGGGGTCTTCAAATCGCGAGTGAATAGGTTTCTTCTAGCCAAGGCTGTTTCATAGTAGACTGCATCATCGCTTACCATCAGGAGAACCATCGTGGTTAAACGCTAGCCTATAATTTATTTTAAAAAAAGTGTGCAAAGTATATGTGAGTAAGCCGGAAGTACCAGGAATAAAAGAAGCATATATGTGTATATCAAAAACTATATCTACGTACTCGTCGTATAAAATTCCAGTTGGCTTAGCAGTTATGAAGTTTAGGGGTTCCAAACACCCGTCCACACAAACTTTCGCATCTAACTATAAATTATAGATTAGATATTTTTTTTATTACTCACCATTAAATATAAACATATAATAGAAAATACACTTTTAAATCATAAGTATAATGGGCGGCCTCATCGCTAAAAGCGATCGCTTCCAGGAAACCTTTGGATGGACAGGATTTATGTGAACAAATAAGGATGGTGGCGTAAATTAGATATTATTAGAACAAGTATATATATATATATATATATATATATATATATATATATATATATATATATATAATATTACTATCATATAAATAAATACTATATATATAATATTACTATCATATAAATAAATACTATATATATATATAGTATTTATATAATATTAGTAGGATAGTAGGTTTGGCACACACTCTGTGTTACCGAGCATTTTTTATGGAGCACGAACCTTTATTGCGATATTTTTTGTGTGCGCGAGGTTTTATAGCACCACTGAAAACACGTCCGGGACCTTACCTACTGCATGATAATTCTGGTGTTTGTGGCTACGTTGGCCAACTTTATGAATGATCACATACACGCTGTTGCAACGAAAAATATGCTTTTACGTGGGGAAAATGTAAGCTGTAAATGGTGCCTCAGACTCGCATTGTGAGCAAAAGCTGTGGAGGAGGATTGTACTTTTAATACCTATACCGAATAATGAATGAACTAGCTGCCACCCAGGACTTCGCACGCGTGGTTTGCCAATAAAAACAATACCCTTGTGTGCAGTTGAATTAAAAGGTGCCTATGCCCCAATTCCGGTCAAAATCTATCTGCATACCAAATATCATCAAAATTAGTCCAGCCGTGAAAACGAACCAAAGAGACAGTTACTTTCGAATTTATAATATTAGTATGGATAAATGAATTATTATTATAAGTACTCTTTATTGTACCACAAAAAATTAAAATAAAAAAACACAACACCATAATGGGCGGTCTGATCGCTTAGAAGCAATTTCTGCCAGAAGAACTTTGCATGAAGAGGTTTTTTCTTACATGTAAATAAAGACGTGTATACACCGCTGAACTAAGCAAAACTTGGGAACTATGGGAACTAGATAACAGATTGTGTAGTTATTTAAACATATATATTTTTTTGTAAATATAGACATATGGAGAAACATCTATGACTGTAATTTTAGGATCACACCATCACTTACCATCAGGTGCGGTATAGTGGTCAAACGCTTGATCTTTAAAAAAAATCGCTGCGGTGCTCACCAACATTCATTGGTATTTTTACGAGCTGAGAGTTCGGGATAAAATAATGAAAATCAATCTAACCAAAATAACACTTTTATTCAACACTAAAATGATAAACACACGATCTTAATCACAAATAATGACAACACACTAATTCACACCACTATTGCGCAATAAACCACTAAAAGTCACCGAAATATTCACACGTATTGCCAAATCAAGACTGACTCCTTCGGGCGTCTCTACGCACTATTTATACCGCGCACAGTACATATCTCTCGAACGTTCTCGATGTTTCCACTGGCAACTAGAACGTGTAGGTATTTCAATAGGAACTATTTCTTATTCTGTACAACTGTAGTTAAAAACGTAGTAGGTATATGTCATACCAAGTATTACCTATTCTGTGACACAGTAGGTATAACTTCGAGAAATCGACTATTACCTATTCTGTAACAGCCTTGGGCGTAACAGTATTACTGATACGTATATAGGGTAGGGCTAAATTTTACCTCAGTGAGGGCAGCTACTTTTTCTTTCGTTCTTGATTTTGTTGTTAGGAAACTAGGTTTATTTTGAAGAAAAAACAACCGAAGGTTAATTAGGGAAGACCCTCAATGTGGTACAATTTTGCCTACCTTATATAGAATTATATATATATATATATACCTTATATAGAAGCTAACTTTTAAGGATCAATAATGCCGTAAAAGCTTTATGCTAGCCTCTGCAGTACCGACTGGGAGGGAATTCTGCGTCAGCCGCAACCGCTCGACCGGTCCTACACCGCAATACCATAATGCCACTGTAGTTTTGTTGTCTGTGGTCAATACAACGTAATTTCATTTATGAGTGTAAACTTTGCATGCCTTTCTATATAAGGTGTTTGGTAATATACGCACAAAAATGAAAGGGGTTATTTTGATGAGCATAATAAATAAATTTGTGAAATGTTTACCATAGAAATATGAAATTTATTTTGGCATGTAAAAACCAACACTTTATTAAACTTATGTTGTGCTATTACATAATGCTTGCCATCTAACCACAATATTGGTGACGTATCGAGATATCTCTTGTTGTCCGTTACTAACCCAAAACCCGCAGCCATTATTTTTGGATGTCGATTGCAGGAGTAGGCAGTAAGTTTTATATCGAATTAATCACCTAAACTTAGTCGATTTTCTTTAAAATTTGATAATATAACTAGTAGTATTGTTTTTCGAGAAGTTTTTTATGTTCTGAAAAACCGTCACTTGAATATTGTCAGTAGATTATCAAACACCCTGTATAAACAAATTAAAGGCTGCTGGTTCAAAATGATATTGGGGCGGTATGATTAAAAAAAATCCTTTATCAAAAGAAATAGCTTAGTCTTTGCTTCTGGGCGAGAAAAGAAAGATTTTACTCAAACACTGGCAACTTAGTACTAATTTAACGAGCGAGCGAAGCGTCTCAGTTTTGAGATTGGCCAAAAAATGCTTTTGTCTGTCTGTCAGTCTGTCTGTTTTCGCTTACAGGTTGCATTTTTTAACCGATTTTGACGAAAATTGGCACACAAGTTCCTTGATTTATTTAAATTTTTTTGGTCGATCGCAATTTTTGATTGGGGGGAAAATAACGGGGGGAAGTTTGTTGTAGCGTTTTTTATTGACGGATTTCAATCAAATTTGAGAAGTGCACTAAGGACTTCATTCTAAACAACATGTTAAGAAAAAAAATTCAAAGAATTAGGTTGGGAGGGGGGAGGGGTGAGGGGGGACTTTACTGTAGCGTCATATAGGGCAAAGGGGAACGTGTTGGTTATTGCTTGGTTATAAGAGTTCGCGAGGTCTACTCTTGAAATTGCTCCAACTCGTTCAAAATGTTACAATTTAGACGTAATTTATTTTCTGTATTATGTATTGTAAAAGGACCATTAAAAAAACAACCAGCCTTGTTTTTTGCCTTTCTTTCCTGGCTTGGTCGCGAAGGAACAGGCAGTAAAATTGACGTTTCAAAGTGATCCTTATGATTTTAATGAATAAAAATATTTTACTTTGACCTTACTGTTCTCACAGAACCACTAGTAGGTATAGAACCGTTTTAAAACACCCCACATTCGATCTACCTCGTATGTTAGACATACCTAAAGCAAGAAATCGATTACTAAGATTTCGTGATTACATTAATTGGTATTCTTCTAACGTATAAGAAGCCCTTCTAAGCATCGATAGTTGTCATTGAACCATTTTATACTTAGGACTGGTTATCTTGTTGAAAATTCGACGTACGTTCTCCAATTTATATCTGACACGAAGGTACCAAATCTCATTTTTTAGATTGCACGTTTCCGATACCCAAACGGCATTAGGAAAGCGTCAAGAAATACTTACATAAGTCACCTACCTACGCGTACCAGTTTTCTCTGGGGTAATACAATTACGAGGTCGTACACAGGTGCCTTGAACATCACGTGTGCCAACTGCTTAGTGAATTCGTTCTGACCAGGTGATTACATTTATTTATATACTAAAAGGGTTTACTTTAGATAAAAGATATTTAATTTAAGTTTTATTTAATTATTGAATACTACCTGGATAGTGCAGCTTTCTATTAGTGAAATAAATTTACAGAATCAGTTTAGTACTCTGATATTAACCCCAACAAACAAACATGCAAACTCACAAACTTGACCTTTTCAAATTATTACAACTTAAAATTAGGTACAGTTATTTATGGCGGGTTACTATATGCATCGATAACCGACTACAACTCATATCTCTTTGAAAAAGTGTCAAACTAGTGTCAAACTTTTGACACGTTTTCAAGGAGAAATGAGTCGTAGCTGTTTGCCCCATTAATTATAACATCAATAAAATAAAGAAAGCGTATCTGGTAGTTAGTATTCTTTGGTATGGTATCATGCTGTATAGGACCTAAAATAATGATACCACGAGTAAAAATACTAATAATAGTTCAAACATTCGGTGCGTGGCGATACCGCGGAGCCCCATCACTCCCTGGGGTCGACAGAGACCCTGACACGAGGCTTGCCTTAGCCAACCGATTAAGGGTAGAAGGGCAATTACGGAACCTATGCCCTAAAGGTTGTAAAGTTAAAGGCATACAGCCGAGAGTATCGCTTAGTGAAACTAAAACACACCTCTCAAAACCCTTGCCCCTTACTTAGAAAACTTACGTGATTTATTTCAATCATTATTATAAACTAGTTGACCCGCCGCACTTCGTATCGCCTTGACATGCATATAATGCAGGCTGTCAATGTGCATCACCCCGGTAGAATTGAAAATCTGCCAACATTATGTATGGGAAAATGTTTTATATTTTATTTAATTTTTTCGTCAATTTTCCAATGTTTTTAATAGTTATTCTGCTATTCCGGACGGAGACAAATACAACAAATTAAAAACCATTAACATCGGTCCAGCCATTCTCGAGTTATAAGTGTTCGAACAAACCCGACTTTATATATTAAGATAGTGCGGAACGAGACGCAGTGCGGAGCGGATCGCATTCACCCTGTTGACAGTCGTAATACCGATAAAACGGTACGTGATAAGTCCCGTATTTATAATAATGGTTGCCTCTTACGGTGCGTTTTAGTGGTGGCACTTATGGGGCCCATTTAATGGACGGTCAGTCACCACCTACTTCAATCATTCTTGATAAAGCAGAATAGACAGGTGCCGTATCTCATCTCTCCGATAGACCTGCATCCATTCCGTAAGCATTACTGTTGCAATAGCTTGGACTTTAAACCATTTTAGAAGGCATGTATTTAAATGGCATTTTAATTTTGCAAATACAGCAATCATAAAAATATAAACGGTCATCTTTTTTAATGTTTGATCCTCTTTCAGTGAGTAGATAAAATAAATCAAACAAACGATACTTTAATCTGTTTGGAGCTATGTAAAAAATGTTTGAAATGTAGAAATTACGTTTGATAGATCCATGTTGGGTCCAAAAACTAAGAGAATTATGCATTTAATAATAAAGTTCGATACATTTTTTTTTGGCGGCACTTTAAAACCGCCAAATCTGTAGCTGCTAAATGGGTACTTACGTAATAACGCCACCGTAGTTTTGGGGGTGGGCTCTTACCAGAACTCTCGCGTAGTCACCCCTGAGTGTCGCTTCACCCACTCTACCTTCATTCCGCTCGGCTTTGCGGGCTTGCTCCACTCATGACCTTCCACGCGAGCTTCTGGCTCCGCGCTTTTTTATAACATTCTAGGGGTGTCACGCACAAGACTGACTAGAGTCGGGGTGTTCAGTGACGATTCTGTCACGTGACGGGATCAAATATTATTTTTAAATAACAAATATTTTTTTAAAGCACACATTTACAATAGATAATATTGTCCATATTTACAATAACATTACCATCTGTTTCACCTCCATCTTACAATATTCATAGTGAATTTTATACGCGCTTATGAGTTAAAATGCATAATTTAAGTGTAATCTATACGTGTATTTATAAATTCAACTGTGATTCAAAACATTTCAAAATTATATTTTGTTATCTGACTGAGCCGTTATTTCAGAAAACATAATTACGTGTTCTATTAAAAAAGGTATTAACAGACTGTTTAAAATTTTCATCAAAGTGGCAAACAGATAATCCCTTCATTTTCCCCGATTACATATCCCGCGCTCGGCAACGAGATTATCCCCACACGTGGATAAAATACCTGAAAGATCGCAATCCCCAATTAAACCTCGGTTCTACTCACCAGAATACCTACCAGGTAGAAGTGAAATTCCCACTAACGAGTACATATCTACCGATCACTTCAAAACTCAATACTCAATTATTTCTTGTATTGATAAGTAGGTACATGAACATTATGGACCTTGTTGGGCACAATAATATTATGGAGAGAGGAGGGCTTTATTGTTTTTGCTAGGTTATATTCATTTAAAATATAATACATCAAATCTAATTTAGTGCAATCATTTGGTAGTTTTACCTGGAAAATTTTCCGGGAATTTTGAAAATGTGCAATTTTATACATTTCGATGTGCTCTTTCCGAATTTTAACTTTGCCAACTCGTATCTATGCCGCTCACGTCGCCATATTGAAAAAGGGGCCTAATAACAGTTTTTTGACAATATCTCCTTTCCGACTCATTTTACGATAAAAACATGAATACACAATTAAATTTAATATTAAATTAATTAATTATTAGGTTTAAGTAGTTAGTAAGTACTTTAGTTATTTTATATATCACGGATAGAAGTAAATGCGATGGTTATGTTCCCCTTTCACTAGGTACATTCACAAGACTCCTTCTAAGCCTTATTTCTAGCGTTTATGGTGTATATAAGGGCTTATACAACCGGCGTAGGTTAAAGGCGCTGTGGGTGAGCAGCCGATTAATACGCAAGAAGCTGTGGGGCTAATGAATGACAGCACTATTGTACATCACAAAAGAAACAAACATGAATAAAAGTAGTAAGGGTAAGATAAAGTAAGGGGTTAAAATTATGAGGTATTTTTTAGATGAAATGAAATGAAATGAAATGAAAACATTTATTTGACACGACACACTACAAAATATAACACAAAAGAAGATGGTGACATTCAAGTAATGTCGAATCTTGACTTCTGGCTCTAAGAGTGGGTGTAAATAGAGGATATGTAACAAGAATGCCAGAAGTCAAAGAATACAGGATAATCAAAAAATACAGGAATATCTCACGCAACTTCCATCATAATTGCAAATTCCAGTCATGCCAAAATGGCGTCAGCTCAGCATGTGCTAAGTAGGAAGGCTAGAACCTAGCTACTTAGCGCTGGTATTCTGCTGACCCCAAATAGTGTCGTCACGGACGTCAGAAACCTGCACTGCTCTCGGGGATTGAGTGAAGGTAGGTATGTATAGCACCTACCTACCTACCCACATAAATAATTTTTATTGTTTGTTAGTCGTGTGGGTGAGATAAAAATTACAAAAATATAACTACATAACATATTATAAAACTAAAAATACTTAAATAATTACATACTTACATAGCCTAGTATTTTACGTATATACAAAAACACTAATTTATAATTCTAGCTGAGATTCTAAATAATCAAATAAACAAAAAAAACATATTGGTACTATAACCTAATCTGAGGAAAAAATTATCAGTGAGGAGGTCATGCCGTTCATATGAATTAAAGCGAATGCCTGAGATGTGTAGTATAATTAACATATGTATATATTATCACATATGAGATTATAATTAAATCAATGATAAAAATAAAAAAATAAATTAAAAAAACTTAAAAAATATGACTAGATAGACCTTTATATAATTGAAGCGTCATTATTTGTGCCTTCACGCCTTCTCTGTTCATCGAGAATAAAGCGTTTTAGCTTAGATCTAAAACCAAACCTACTTTTTAGGATTCTGATGGGTGGAGGGATGTTATTCCAGCACTTAGTGGCTGCGTATCGGAAGCTACCTCGGAATGCAGCAGATTTATGACGCGGCGTTGCCAGCTGCACAGCGCACTGTCTTCCCATGCCCATTCGTTGGTTCGTCACCCACTTGAGCTTGTCATATAGGTATGCAGGCAATTTTTCGTAGATAACGCCAAAGAGGAGACACGCTAAATGTAACTTTTGACGGGACTTCATCTTTAAAACAAAGTGATTATTTAAGAAAGGAGTAACGTGACCTCTTAGCGGAATCGTGAAGCAAAACCTAGCACAGGCGTTTTGTACCCTTTGTACAAGCTTCTGTGTTCGAGCCAGGAGTCTTGGACCGAACACTGTGTCAGCATAGTTCAGTTTTGAAAGGACCAACGACTCCACTAGCTGCAGTCTAAGTTCTTCACTTAAGTAGGGTCGGATTTTATACAATATTTTTAATCTATAAAAACAGTTCCGCACGCTATCAGCTATGTGTTTTTCGTACCGCAAATTTGAGTCTACACACAGACTCAGATTACGAGCCTCAAATACCCGTTCTATAGGTGTACCCATTATTGACACACTTACTGAATTAGAATTAAGTCTTTCTAGATTGTGAGAACTTCCACAGATCATAAACTTAGTCTTTAATGAGTTCAATATTAGGCTATTGTACTTTGACCACGCTGCAATCCTATTAAGGTCTTCAGTTACAAGAGCAGTGGCTTTGTCTAAATCTGCAGCTTTGAACGAGTAGTATACCTGCACGTCAACAGCGTATATATGGTATTTGCAATTCTCGATACAGCTGACTAGATCGGCGCAGTATAGGCTGAAGAGAGTTGTTCCCAGAATTGATCCCTGAGGCACACCTCTACGTACAGGAGTAACTTTAGATTTTTTTGGTACCCCATTACTTGAACAGATTTCGACAAATTGGCGACGATTACTCAAGTAACTATCAAACCATTTGACTGATGCGTGGTCGAAACCGTAGTAACTTAGCTTGGACAGCAAAAGCGTGGTGTTTATGGAGTCGAATGCCCGCGAAAAATCAAGCAGTATCAGTATTGTACATAACCCTTGATCCTGTGCACATAGGATGTTGTCTGTAACGTCTAGTAATGCAGTTGATGTACTTCTACCTTGCCTGAAACCGGATTGTACATCAGGTAAAATATGATTATTTTCTAAATAAGATGTCAATTGCATATTTACCACTTTTTCCAATATTTTGGATATACAAGGAAGTATGCTAATGGGTCTTAAATGTTTAACTTCACTTGGGTTATCTATTTTAGGCAATGGACGTACGAGTGCTATTTTCCACTCGTCCGGGAATGTCGACAAGGTGATAGAACAATTGATCATACGGATCAGAGCATCCAACGATTGAGGAAACGTCATTAAAAGCATTTTAAGAGTAATATGATCATTTCCCTCAGCATTACTTTTAAGTTTTCTTATAACTTTGATCATAGTATCATAGCCCACCGTATTTAAGCTAAAAACTGTGTTGCTAAAGTTATGGTATTCAATGTACGTCAATTGGCTTATGTAAACATTTAAACTACCTGGGACATTTAAGAAATGATCATTTATGTCATCTGGATCGGTAAAGTTTGCTGGTAGGGATGTTTGTTTTTTGGGAGGTAGAATTGTAGTCTTTAGGTTTTTCCAAAGTGTTTTTGTGTCCTTAATTTTGTTATTTATGTTGAATCTAAAATACGCTGCCTTTTCGTAATACATAGAAACATTTACCAAAGTTTTTAGTGATTTATAGTATTCTCGCTTAGCCTCTGTTTTATGTTTATGAAAGTTAATCAGTGCTTCGTCTCTCTCTTTCATCATCAATTTAATAGTGTCGGTTATCCAGGGATAGGAACGTGACTTAATGATGGCAGTTTTAACCGGAGCGTGCTTATCAAAAAGTAATACAATACACTGATTAAATAAATCTACCATCTCATCTATATTACTTATAGACCCAAGTACATCCCAGCAAATTGACAGTAGGTCCTCATCGAACGAATTTGTAATTATATTGTTAATCGGTCTATACACTATTTTATGAGGCTCAACTTTTTCCCGTTTAATACTCAATTCGCAGGTGATGAAAGCATGACCGTATAGTTTCCCTATAGGCTCAACAAGCACGTTTCTAACACGCAAATCTGTACATATCAGGTCAATTAATGTTTGGCGATTTTCAGTAAAGTGAGTTGGGGAAGAGATATATTGTTGTAAACTCAGACAGTTTACAAAGGTACAAAACTTTTTCGTATCACCATCATTAACATTAAGCAAGTTAATATTCATATCTCCCAAAAGCAATACGTTATCACATTTCGATGCTGCATTAATGGTGTCAGTCATTGCATCCAGAAACGTATCTACGTTCGTCCTTTGCGGGCGATAGGCAGTTCCAATAGCCAACTTCTTGCCATTGACAGAGAGTGTAAGCCACATTTGTTCCACAAACCTGTTTCGTGGATCAACGGGATGGGTCCATAATCTTGCTTTAATTCCACATTTAATATAAAAACCTACTCCGCCACCGCGGCCTTCACAAAGTTGGATATGACGAGGCGAATACCTCAGTTTGTAACCTGGAACAACGGGTGCGCGCCTCTCCTCGCCATCCTTAAGCCAAGTTTCATTTATAGCCATAATGTCCGGAGAACGCATTTCCATAGCCGCTATAAAATCATCGTGGTCGGTACCTAATGAGCCGGGATTATACAAACCAACCTTTAAAAATTTGTTAATCATTTTTATTTGATAAAATTACTACATTACAAAATAGCAAACGAGAACTTAATATATAATTGTATAGTGACTTAGTATTTCTAGACTTGCATTGGCCATAATTGTGTAAAGCGTATACGGATTCATCTAAAACGTAGTGATACTTAGGTAAGTTTATTTGACACGAGTAACCGCTATAAGTAGTTGTAACAGCGTACAAAACATTTACATCCCATAAATTAAAATTATTTAGGTCACGATAGCATTCAAATAATTTAAACATATGTAAACAAATACAAATAAATATTATTAGTACAAATGTAGGTATATAATAAATGCAGATAAACATTATTTTTATAATTAGATAATAGTGTGATGGTTTTGATATTATAATAAATACGTAAACTACAAGTTGTAGCTTAGTAAGGTACGTGAACTCAATCCCGTTGTGCATTATGATGCTACAGATATTTGGCACCATACAAAACCATCTTCGATGGCAATGTCGTAAATACGTAATTTCCATGATTCGATATGGTATTTGCGCAAGATATTCCTGTATCAAACAACAAGTATACAAGTAACAAAACCAGACATAACTATCGGCAAGATAAAACACAAACAATACACTATGAATAAATACGTTACTACTAGCTAAGGTGAAGTAGATTACACTAGCTCCTGTTAACTCACTCAAAGTCAAACATAGGATGTACCAAAAATTTTGGCTAGATCCTTCTCAGACCGGACGCGTTCCGCCATCCTACCGTCTTCTTTACGCGCGAAGATCTTCCCCTCTCTTGTCCACACGTACTTGTGGTGGGAGCGCCGGGCCGCTTCCCGGGCCCGCGCAAACAGCAGCCGATTAGTGCGTGTCAACCGCTCGTTGACATATATACGCCGTGGTGCTCCTTGCAGCTCGAGGTCGGCGCTCGAGAACCCACGGCGTACCCTAGCGGCACCAATCAGCTGATCGCGAGTAACCCGACGAGCCAGCCTCACGACGATGTTACGCGGTCGCGGCGGTACGATGGCCCCTGTGCTGTCCTTTTCACGAGTGTTCCGGCGAACGGGTCCAGCTCGTTCTACATGGACAATGTCTCCCTCCTGTATTTCGGATCCTAATTTTACAGCCAAGAGCTTGACGATGTGGACCAAGTTGTCATCTTGGCCCTCAGGAACTCCCGCGATATCGACGTCATTGAGCAGGAGCTCTTGGTCTCTGGTGTTAAGTTTCTCCCTTAGTGCACTTATCGTATCCTCAAGAGCATCTACGTTACTGGGAACTTTTTCCTCAAATTTCTGCTCAAGTACCGACAGTCTGCTCTCGACACCTTCAATCCTGTCGTTGCAAAGTTTTATAGAGGACTGGAAACCAGCAAGCTCAGAACGCATTTCCCTCAGCTCAGTCCTGACTGCGCTTAGCTCCACTCGGAAAGCTCGAATCTCAGTTGCCAAATCATCCTTCACTTGTGTAGTGCTCTGTATATCGGGAACTAGTATTCCTTGAGCCCTGCTGGCACTCGTACTGCCGGCGGCGGAGGCCAGCTGCTGATCGACACAGTAGGTCATCTCAATACCCTTCACTGGAGTGGAGGAGTTATCTTCCCTCGGAACTTTAACCTTGCATCCAGGGCATAGCCATGTAGCACTTATGTTGGCAGAGACGGGAAGTGAAACGCAGGCGCGGTGGAATGCAACCGAGCACTTTGTGCATTTGACACATTCTGATAAAGACGAATATTTGCCGCAGGCTCCACACTTAGCCATTTTTGCCCAGTAAGTTTATTTTTAAGACCAGAAATCACTGTATGTATGATTTTTTTTTATTATAATGTGGGTAGACACAGCACAGCACATATATTTTTGCCTTTATTTAGTTAATTATCCAGTTTCAAGCCGAGATAATAATTACACTCAATATTTATAATATGATGAACACAACTATACGGCGCACCTTCACTTTATTATGCGATAATCAATTAATTTTTAAGTAAAGACCGAGAGCTAGTACGTATACTCTGACGTGCGCGACAACCACTGGTAGATGCACTATGTAACATTGGTATATATGTGACCGGGATTGGGGCATATGCTACTTTTTACCTGACTCCGCAGAAGAAGGTTAATCTTGTTATTGACAAACCACGCGTGCGAAGCCGCGGGCGCGTCAGCTAGTTATATATCAATAACACCTATTTATAGTACATCGGTTCCTAGTCATCCTTCTCATTTAATGTAACGTTTACTACAAGCGAGCATCACAGGAAAGAGTTGAAATCGTTAGACCGTTCGTTAATAACTGCTTTTATCGCAACGTAACAATAGACGAGCGAGCTTTTAGTTCAAATAACGTAAAATGAGTTTTATTTTACGTTATAACACATTTTTAACCACAACGGAACTGAGATGATGTAATTATATATATTTGTCGTCGTTATTGCGTGTGTAGTAAAGTCGTAAAGCATCATATACGATAAAGTTGCTATCATATTTTATGTTAAGACGATATACAAATTTCGGATATACATTTCGGTGACGATTGGGCGGATCATATAGATCCGTGCCCCGCGCGCAAAAAAGTGACAAAAAAGCGCTATTTACTGGCATAGGTGATGAACGAGACACATATATCATAGCCACGCCGCATTGTCGCAGGAGTAAAGACGAAAGCGACAAAAAATAAAATCTCAAATGGCATGAGAACCAACATATAAAAAAAAATATGTTCCATTAATTTAGGCACCATAATTACCTACATAACTGTGTAAAAAATACTTTCAATCTTTTTTAGAGTCGGAGAATGAACGATATTAGTGTTTTAGAAGAGCCGATTTTGACAAATAATTGTATCGAGAAAAGTTTCAACAAGTGCGTTTTTGACTTTCATTTGAATAGTTTAAATCCGTAAGTAAATATTGCTTAAATATGAAATCAGTACCATATTTCGTTATTAAATACGACAGTTACTTAGCGGCTCAAATTTTTTTACATATCGTCTTAAGATAAAATATCGCTAGCCATGCAATCCAATGGACCATGACATACGGCAAGAATATATATTTACATCTAACATTAGATTGTATGATGAGCGATATTTTATCTATTAGAGCATCTTCATCATGTGTGACGCGCTTAATCCGATTTGTGTTCTCACAGGAACCTTTCATGCAATTTTAGTAAACTTGATTCTGTCGCACAGATTAGTAGAGAGTGTGGTATGTTGACCAGACGAGATTTAAATCTGTGACTTAAAATACGGGAAAGCTTTTTTTATATATATTATTGTCTGACCACGGTCGTGCCTGATGGTAAGCGGTGATGCAGTCCACGATTGAACACGCTTGCCTAGAATAAACCTCTTCACGCGCGACTTGGTACGAAATTGTTGATCGAGCGAAGCAAGATCTCCAAATCAACTTGGGCGAAACTGCACTGTATGTATCTTTGTTTGTCCAAGGATAACTTTCGAGGCATGGGTCCGATCATCGTTAAATTTTATATATAGGTTGGTAGTGATGGCACAATCCTGGTGTGTAAGAATGTTGAAGGGTTGATAAGATATAGCGTTCAAGAGTCAGGGGTAAACAAAAATCTAAATTATACTATTAGGTCAAGTGGGATGTTCAATGACAGGTCTTCATTAGTGCATTTCGACTCCGTTTTTATTTTTAGTTCAATCCTTATAGTTTTTGAGTTAATTACTATAATAAAAACTGAACTTTGGCGAAATTCACAGAGTACACCAGTGACACAGTGCTGAGATTTGGTATTCGTGTAGCTTTAGTGACACAAATATAGGGAAAAGTCTGAAATCTAGAATAACTGCAATTTTTACCCCTAAAAAGAATCCAATGTACATGAACTCCTGTTACTTATAATTTGAATGAAACTGTAGGCCAAGTTATTTGGTTGATCATTTCGTGACTCTATTTTATTAGTCAAAGATAATATTAAAATAATAATAAAATAAGCTGTTTATTTTACTAAAATATCAATAGCAGCAAAATAATACAGAATGTGTGACGAACAGAACAGGAAAATAATCAGACTTCCCGAAATACAATTTCGAGCACATGGCATGTGAAATCTACCTATCTGTTTTGTGTCTCGCATTGTTTGTGGGAATGAGAACATAAATTAGGCTCAGAGTACCCGTAATAAGGGTTTGTCATAGCAACACAGTGTTGGTAATTTGAGGTCTCATTGTTTTGTAATAATATTTTATGTAGGGAAGCTTACGCCCGCGGCTTGGCACGCGTGGTTTGCTAATAAAAAGTAGCCAATGTTTAAATATATCTAAGTATACAACAACTTTCATCGAAATCGGTCCAGCCGTGAAAACGTAACAAACAGACAGAGAAACAGAGTTCCTATTATATTTATAAAATGTCTCTTTATACTTTGGTATTAAATATGGATGACTAGCTTCTGACAGAGGCTTCGCACGCGTTGTTTGTCAACAAAAAGTACCTAGCCTGTGTTTGAATCCAAGTTATAATCTATGAACTCAAGTCTACTCTCTATCCAGGTTATAATCTACTTATATACCAAATTTCGTCGAAATCAGTTCAGCTGTTACGGCATGATTGAGTAACAAACAAACATCCAAACATTCGCATTTAGGTATAATATTAGTGTGATTTTAACCGACCAAATTCAAAACAGTTTCTTGATTCGCTGTAGTCACTATCTTTGCAGGTGTATAGTGCATTAAGACATATTTGATTTGGTATCTGTTACTGTAACAAATTATAAAAATATATCTATTAATTTAATTATTACTATCTAATTATTTTAAAATATTCTTGTTGTACATTCCTAGCCATTTAATCATATATATCGTGTTTTTCTTATTACAAATTATAAAGAGAAGTTTGATAACAGTCAAAAAATTGAAGGGACAACATAACGTAACATAACGTGTATGTATGTATGTGCCTTTTTAATTATAATTAAATTTTACGGTGTAATTTTATTTTTATTTAATTTTATTTGATTTAATTTAATTTTGTTTGATTTAATTTAATTTTGTTTGATTTGATTTAATTTATTTTGATTTGATTTTGTTTAATTTAATTTTATTAATTTAATTTTATTTATGAGTCAATGGCTTGAAACAAACAATTTTTTTTTTTTTTTTTTATAACATAAGCGGTGGATTCCCACCACGGAACAAATGTGTGCATGTTATACAGATATTTGTTCCGGTATATTGTTTATTTGTCTGGATGTTTTTCTATATATCATAAGTATGTATTTACAAAAAAAGGATATAAGTATTTTATCAGCTATCTGGTTCCCATAGTACAAACTCTACTTAGTTTGGGCTAGATAGCACTGTGTGAAATGTCCAGCAATATTTATTTATTTATATATTTATTTATAATCTTAAACAATATATACACATAAAATGCTTTGTCCTAAATGACTGAATGACGGATCAACGCAGAGCCAAAACCGCTGATCTTAGAGACCTGAAACTTGGAGAGTGTATTCTTTGTATGACGTAGGCATCCGATAAGAAAGGATTTTCCGAAATTCTACCCCTAAAGGGGTGAAAAAGGGGGGCAAAGTTTGTATGGGGCAACGTGATTCCTTGGTTCAATCTACTTAAAGTTTTGCATAAACCTTTTTTAACATAATTGATGGAAGACTTGTTTCGTATTTTATTGAAATTCATCTCCTAACGGGGTTAAAAAGGGGTAGAAAAATATTTTGGTGGTGATTTGATTCGAAGTTGATATCAATACTCCTTAGTGCTTTTGATTTAAATTACATTTAATTTTGACACATGTTTGAAAACTCAATCTGATTTTATTCAAAAAAGGTTAAACTCACTTAAAAACATAAGCAAATACTCTTTAAAATAGGAATGTCTCGAAAATCACCGTACTATATTAGTACCTCATTTGAAGGTTTCTAAGCTTAAAGAGGTTATGCACTTTTAGAACACGGCCTCATTGGGACGTAGATAGAGATCGTAATTTGAAATGGTAAGGATGTTTGTTTATTTATTTTTTTGTTTGTTACTCAATCACGTTGTAAGGGCTGAACCGATTTGAATAAAATTTTGTATGTACATAGATTATAACCTGGATTAACACATAATGTTACTTTTTATCCCATAAATCAGACCCCAATGGATAAAAATGGAGTGTCAAGTCAATTTCAACAGCGAGTTTAGCTTTATTTTTAGGTTACCTACTTACACGTTTAGTAGTGTAACGCGTACAAGGTCGCGAGCGTTTAGCTAGTCATTTATAAATGTTTGATTAAATTAAATACAAAATCTGGATTACGAACAGCGCCGTTCCCAAAAATTTGTTAACTGTCTACAAATCACCCTGTATTATGTTGCCAAAATTTCGTTGCCACGTAACAGTACAATCCCTAAAACTCGGACCCTTTTATCAGCAGATTTATTCCGTGCTAAACCTTACGCAATGATTGATAGCTATTCACCAAAGTTTTATTGAAACGATTTCGGATGGGACAGTGTGGATGCCGAGTTTTGGACATGATTTATTATAGTATTTTATTTTATTGTCATTCTATTTCTTAACTTTATTTTTTTGTCAGAAGCGCTAATGTAGCTATGGGCCTCATGAAGGTTCGAAGTTGCTCAGCGTGCTATGGAGAGGCTTGGTGTTTCTCTACGCGATCGAATCAGAAATGAGGAAATTCATAGACAATCCAATGTCACTGAAATAACACGAAGGATTAGAAGGCAAGGCACATAGCTCGTTGGGCAGAAAGGTACTGGAGTGGAGACCACGCACTGGAAAGCGCAGCGTAGGACGGCCCCGTACTAAATGGACCTGATGAAGGTTGCTGGGAGCCGTTGGGTGCAGGCCGATCAAGATCGGTCGCTCTGGAAATCTATGGAGGAAACCTATGTTCAGCAGTGGATATCCTATGGTTGATATAATGGATGTAGCTTGTTTGAACTTTCCTAGATATGTTATGTTTAACATCACCTTCACTGAGGTACATTTATAATAAGCATTAGTGCTTTGATCGGCCGGATTATAAAAACTGTCGGAGTCCTAGGCCTCCACACCAGCGTTGGCGACAGCCCCTACAAAGTTACTTTACTACATTTTAATACGTAGGTACTTTCTGTATTGATAGCTGTAGTATTTTCAGTAAAAACGGGATATTGACTATTGACATTATTCCTGAGGTTATGAGTAATTTTAGTAGTAGTAGAGCTCTTTGTAAAAGGGCCCGGGCTAGTACTATATCACCAACATATCTATTTCTGCCAAGCAGCATTGGTGTATTTCGGTTTGAGGGGTATGTGTGGTGAAATAACAGGCTATTAATAACAGGCTTTGTCGCGCATATCTTCAGGAGGAAGAGACGCTGGAGCACGTGATGCTTTACTCTACGGCCACAAGTGATATCAGGCTGAGGACGGGTCTGCAGGAGCTCATCGAATCCTCATCCGCTAACACAACGGCATCCACTGGGATCTTGGAAAGCTGCATCCATCAACCCAAAATCCTTCTCCGTTACTTCAAGGAGCTAGGATGGCTGGGGTCAGGTTAGAAGGGGGTAATGCACAGTACACCCCAATGCGGGACGTCAGTGCAGATCTTATGCCCCCCACCCTAGAATTAGAATTAGAACAGGCTTTACACTTGTATGTCTCTAGTTGATGGACGCAGAGCAGTAAATCGTATGGCACGTTTCTAAGGTACGTAACGTACGAGGTTATTTACGATAGTTACCACTTAACATCAGGTGGGCCTTTTGTTTCATCCCCAGGGTGTACATAAAAAATATTTTCCTGATATTTAGGCGAAGATGCATGTCAAAGTCAAAGTCAAATATTTTTATTATATTTTTAAGTATAACTAACGCAATAACTTTGACATTGTTATTAAGTACAAATATAATGGAACCTAATAATTAAACTCGACATTGCATGCGTAAATCGCTGAATATGACTGCACTTATACTATGTAACACTAAACACCTTGTACCTACCCATATTACGCAATAAACTGATTTGATTTGATTTTATTCATTAAAATCACAAGGATCACTTTGAAACGTCAATTTTACTGCCTGTTCCTTCGCGACCAAGCCAGAAAAGAAAGGCAAGAAACAAGGCTGGTTGTTTTTTTTAATGATCCTTTTACAATACATAATACAGAAAATAAATTACGTCTAAATTGTAACATTTTGAACGAGTTGGAACAATTTCAATCCCAAGCTTCTCTATCATCTAAATAATCCGATATTTTACTGTAGGCTTTTTTATAAAGATTTTGTTTAATTACTTTTTTAAATTTATTAATTGTCAATTTTTGTACATCCCTTAGGAGTTTGTTATAAAAGCGTACACCTTGCCTTTTAAACGATTTACTAACTTTATGGAGTATACAAGTGGCAACAGCGAGTTTATCTTTATTTCTAGTATTAAAATTATGATTATCGCTATTTTTCTTAAACAAATTAATATTTTTGCGAACATACATTAGATACGTACATGTGATATGCTATTGTGTGTTACATTCATGTTCATAAACATGATAGTTTCTAAAATCAAAATAGAGTAGTAGCTATCAAGGTCATCATACAAATAGACTAGTTTAACAAACATTTATAAATAATAAATAAATAAACATTGCTGGACATTTCACATAGCGCTATCTAGCCCCAAACTAAGCAGAGCTTGTACTATGGGAACCAGATAACTAATAGTATACTTACATACATTTTTTTTTGTAAATACATACTTATAATATATAGAAAAACACCCAGACACGGAACAAATATCTGTAGATCATCGCAAACATTTGTTCCGCGGCGGGAATCAAACCCGCTACCTCCTGCGTCTCAGCTGGCTATATGCCCACTGCGCCACAGAGGCAGTCACATTCTTTATTATTAAATATAAACTTCAACTTAACGTTTTAGTGGAAATGGAGTCACAAAACTTGTTTGAAAACATAGTTTGGGAACAGTTAAATACTTAAGGGAGTTAAATAACCGAGCGAGCCAAAAAGCCCGCACAATTTATCAATTTAAATATAGTATACAACATGTAACATAAAGGCTCGGAAAATGTATTTTAACCTGGGGGTGATTCTACCCTAGAAGATACTTAACATTTAAAAATACATGTATAATTTTGACATTTAGTTGTTTATCGGTATATTTTTTTTTACTTTACATAATAATTTATATAAACTTAAACATTAAAAACTTTATTGGCCGTAAGATAATTTTATTTGGAATATTATGTTTCTATCTAATAAGGGATGTGGATTTTGTTAAATAAATTAAATAAACGATGAAAATAACGTAGCATTTCTTAACAAAAAAAATCCGACTGATTAGACTACATTACATCGAACTCAAATCTTATACACTCCTTCAATTTTATGAAGATTAGGATTTGTATTTTTATTCAGAGTTGGGGGATTATCAGGAGTTATTTTAGCTCAGGTGAATGAATGAATGAATGAAAATTCTTTATTATATCTTACAAGCTAGACACAGCAGATATAAAGAAATAAAAAAAACAAATAAATCTGAACATAATGGGCGGTCTTATCGCAGGTAAGGTAGTGGTCAAGCGCTTGGATATCATCAACAAAAAAACTTAATATGACATAATTATTGATTAAAATGGGTATATATCGCGTATGTACCTTTTTAGGGCTCCGTACCCAAAGGGTAAAACGGGACCCTATTACTAAGGCTCCGTTGTCCGTCTGTCCGTCTGTCTGTCCGACTGTCACCAGGCTGTATCTCATGAACCGTGATAGTTAGACAGTTGAAATTTTCACAAATGATGTATTTCTGTTGCCGCTATAACAACAAATACTAAAAACAAAATAAAATAAGTATTTAAGTGGGGCTCCCATACTACAGACATGATTTTTTTGCCGTTTTTATAGATAATGGTACGGAAACCTTGCCTTGTGCTTCCCTTTGTGCACGAGTCCGACTCGCACTTGGCTGGTTTTTTATTTTTTATCCCGACGTATATATGACATATCATTGGACTATGCCCATATCTTATAATTTATCGTTTGACTTTAGGGAACAGCTAATTAGGCCTTCGCGCATATTTAAATATTGCGGATAATAATCGTCCATATGTGAACAATACCAATATACTAGATTCTGTGCACTGCGAAAATAATGACCTTGTTACCGCAAAAAAGTTGAACATCTGATTAACGCGTGTTTAAAAAATTCCTTACCAATTTTTTTAAACATTCGCTAAACAGTATTTAATTTTTTTGAGGGTACGAGCCTCAATGTTAAGAAACGATTCAACTTCTAAAAATCAATAAAAACCATGGTTTTATGAAAAGTTGTAGAACTAACATTGTTCTTGCAACTATTCAATGTATTCAGAAGCACGCTGTATTTAAAGCCTCGTAAATCCTAAGCAATATTGCTTTGAAGATAATCCTTTTTAGGATATCAACCATTTTGAAGTCAACGCTTAGAAACTTTCATCAAATTTTACCGCGAACCTTTATCTTTTGACCCCAACAGACAATACAGATCTGAATTATAATATGAAATTTATGAGTTTAATAACTTCGGAGGTAAGCTATGAATCATTTAACATTTTACTCGAGTGATTGCACAATATAAACTTCGTTGAAAGACACTTTGGAGTTTGCCTATTTTATTTAAAACGAGAAACAAATTACTTTTCGGGGGTCTTCAAAAATAGCAATCAACCCATATTTTATTACTGTCATTGGCTTTGGGTAACTCGTGACAATCTGATATAAGATCTCCGAGAAGAGAAAGGAGTAACTGAGGCCAACTTTTAAGGTCGCAAAATGGGACGATTAAACTAATAAGATTTTGTTCACAAAAAAAGTTACATCAATTTTCACTAAACTTTCACGGATAGACAGGAAAAGGCTTCAAGCGTTGTGCATCATACAAAATTGTCTTTCTACATTAAACAAAACGCATTCTGCGTTAGAACATTTAATTACCCACGTACAGATTTAATGCCGTGCTCTGACATGACTCGATTACCGAATAGCTGCGCCTGGATACGTGGACCAAGAACATCAATATTACGTCACCTTGGAACGGTGTCCACTGGGCTGTACCCTCCACCGACGCATCGCTTCATCTCATGGTATTCAGATATCACCGCGAAAGATGCTGCTAGGATTATGATTGACGGAATTCGTATGAACTAAAAGCCAATCTGCATACCATTATTCATGAAACACCTGATCGAGCTCATCAACCTTATGCCGTACAGAATAAGAATTATCTTCACACACTTCTTCAACTTTGGCCATCGAGGGTGGTTTTGTTTTAGTGGAATTTAAAATTCAGAAACTTTTGATGTGTTTATTGTTTGTAGCAGCTCAGAGTAGTCTTATGATAGATATTAGTTCATTTAATTTGTTTTTAGTTCACATATCTGTAAGTAGGTATAACCAAAAAGAAGAGCACAAGAGCACGAATTGTCAAGATACAAGTTTTTAGAAACTTAGTTTGGCAAGTAAGGCGCCATTTATTGTAAAGCATGACAGAGAAATAAAGACTGATTTATATTCTGCTGTACAGAAGTTTCCATCTATTACTAACACCCTAGTTTACGTCGTGGATTAAAAAGAACAGCAATTGGAAAAACCACGCGTGCGTGTATTTATTTTGTATTGTGTGTCTGTTGAAACATAAACATCTGCTCGCAACTTTACAAAGCACCGTGCTCTGTTATTTGGAATCGTAGTTTTTGTTTGAATTGAAGTTAGTATTGGATACTCGTTGTAGCAAACATTGTTTTAATAGCCGGCCGTTTATTTATATGACAGTTTTGAATTTTAAAGCAACAAAATAGACACGACTGGATGCTGATTATAATGGTTATCCTCTTTATCTTGTAAAGTGGACATAAATTAAGATTGGAGTAAAATATTTATTATCTGAATAATTTTATTTCTAGGAAAAAAATGAGATATGTTCTATATGAGCAATGTTCTATATGAGCACAATCCGTTATATGAAATGGGCTGCCACTTTAGACCCTCAAATGTCATCCATATTATGAAAGTTGTTACGGCGTAGCATTAATTACTAAGGAGATAATTAGTGTGGATATTTTTTTACAAATGTTTTTCTTTGCATTATGTTTCCTCTTTAAATAAATAAATAAATATTGCTGGACATTTCACACAGAGCTATCTAGCCCCAAACTAAGCAGAGCTTCTGCTATGGGAACCAGATAACTGATATAATACTTATATACTTTTTTTTGTAAATACGTACTTATTATATATAGAAAAACACCCAGACACGGAACAAATATGTATAGATCATACAAAAATTTGTTTCGTGGCGGGAGTCGAACCCGCTACCTTCTGCGTCTCAGCCGGCTATACGCCCACTGCGCCACGGAGGTCGTCTTTGTATTTCTTGATCACCAAACTCTGTCCAGGGGTCCGCGATACCGGTAAAGAAAACTTTATAGGGGGCTGAACCGCCCACGGCTTCGCACTCTTGGTATTTCCCGTTTTCGTGGGAACTTCAGAATAAAAACCATATAAAACACTCTTGTCAAAGTGACATGACACTTTATGTAGATGATTTCACGTCAATAAACTATGGTTAAATTATATGGATATTGTTCATACAAAAATACTAAAATCGCGATTAAAAAATGCGGGATAGGGGTAAGTGGGTGAAAAATAGTTTATGACCTATTCTCATACCTACCAAGTATACAAAAAAAAATTAATTAAAATCGGTCGACCCGTTTCGGAGGAGTGCGACCACAAACACCATGACAGGAGATTTTTATATATTAGACTAGCTGACCCCGTAAACGTTGTTCTGCCATTTAAATTAACAAAGAAATCAAATACAGAATGAAATGTCAAAGTGACGCGACACTTCATGTAAATAACTTCACGTCAATGAACGACGGTTAAATTATATGGATATTGTTCATACAAAAAACCAAAATTAAAATGGGGGGTGGAGCTAGGAGGGTGAAAATAAACAAAAAATTCATGTCAAGCTGATTCGGAGGAGTTTTGTTACAAACACACAATAGAATTTTATGTAGGGTTTGATAATATACGCACAAAAATGAAAGGGGTTATTTTGATGAGCATAATAAAAAAAATTGTAAAATATTTACCACAGAAATGTGAAATTTATTTTGGCATGTAAAAACAAACACTTTATGAAACTTAAGTTGTGCTATTGCATAATGCTTGCCATTTAACCACATTTGATAGTGTATTGGTGACGTCTCGAGATATCTCGTGTTGTCCCTTTCTAACCCAAAACCCTCAGCCATTTCTGAAAGAGATATCAAAAATACATGCCTGCCTAGATCTACGGTAGTAGGTAGGTACTAGTAGCAAATCTACGCTTTTGTGGATTACGGCCTTTAATTTTGGATGTCGATTGCAAGAGTAGGCAGTAAGCTTTATATCGAATTAATCACCTAAACTTAGTCGGTTTCTTTAAAATTTCATAATATAACTAGGAGTTTTTTTTTCGAGAAGTCTTTTTTTATGTTTTGAGAAACCGTTACTTGAACATCGTCAGTATATTACCAAACACCCTGATTATTAGATATAATTTTTTGGAAATCAAATATTTGTTATTTTGTAACATAATTATTGTATTATTACTGCGTAGCGCAAAATGCTTTTGCGTAGCACAAATTACCGCTGCGTAGCATATTGTATTACCACGGCGTAGCACCTATATTACTATGACGTAGCATCAACTATTGCAGCGTAGAAGTAGATCGATAGTAAAAGTAAAATCTTCAAATCTACATTTGACGCATGTAAAACGTTATTTCTTTTAATATTTTTTACCAGATTTAAAGATTGATTGAAAATACTTTATTGCACTTATAAAATTAGTACAAAGGCGAACTAAATGCTAAAGAGCATTCTCTTCCAGATAACCTTTGTGTATTGTAGATAAAGATGTTTAGGTAGTGCACAGAAAAGGGAAACAAATGAAAATTTGCACAGGACTAATAAAAATAGCATAATATAAATAAATATAATTATTGCTGGACATTTGACACAGCGCTATCTAGCCCCAAACTAAGCAGAGCTTGTACTATGGGAACCAGATAACTGATAGAATACTTATATACTTTTTTATTTGTAAAATATGTACATACTTATTCTTTCTTATATATAAAATTCTCGTGTCACAATGTTCGTTCCCATACTCCTCCGAAAAGGCTTGACCGATTCACATGAAATTTTGTGAGCATATTGAGTAGGTCTGAGAATCGGCCAACATCTATTTTTCATACCCCTAAATGCTAAGGGTGGTCCACCCCTTAATTTATTATTTATTTTTTAGGCAAAATTTTTTGATTTTGATTTTTTTATGATACAGCATTCAAAAATACATTTTTACAAACCCTAAATTTTTACCTTTCTGCCACCAACCCCTATCTCAGCTTAGCAACATAACATTTACTGATTCTAAGGCGGTACGAAGTTCGCGGGGTCAGCTAGTAATATATAGAAAAACAACCAGACCCGGAACAAATATCTGTAGATCATGCAAACATTTGTTCCGCAGCGGGAATCGAACCCACTACCTCCTGCATCTTAGCCGGCTGTTCGCCCACTGCGCCACGGAGGCCTCTATAATATAGGTACATACTATATAAATAAACCTACTTAAATACTTTAAATGATAATATATACCAAAACTACAACTATAACTATACTATACATATATACTATAACTAAATACTTTTACTATTTAAACCTTTTATCGAAATAAAAATGTCTGTTCGTACAATTTAGTAAAAACGTAATAGAACTAAATACACCAGTAGATGCTCATATACTGGAACAATATGTATAAAGTTACATTGTCAGTTAACCTTGCTAGACCGCAGCAGCAGTTTGTAGTTTTGGTTGACTGTAGTTATACACTCATGTGTTAGTATATCCAGCCACGCTTACTATGCAATTCAGGAGGAGCCATAGTTTTACAATCCTTAGAAAGTAGTGCGCAATAATTTGGACAACTTCCCGATTGTATAACAGGAATCTGACTCACGGAAGGAAAGGTCGCATTGAGACATTAGTAACTATGTAGACATTAGTAAATAATGGGTGGATGGACTTTAGCTGTCATTATTTTAATAGTCCACGGTTAGTATAATTGTTTTGTTGATGACGCAATAGAACAAACGATTGAATCGATGGAATCTGATGTGTTGCCTAGCCCGATTGAGTTTGGATGTGTACATACGCATCAAAATTAATTTACCTTGCTTCACTTTCGTTTAATTTAATAACCTAAGCAACAAGGACATCTATTGTATTGACTTTTTGGTCTAGTTCAGTATGCAAAGTAAAGTTAACGTTTTTATTCAGACAAAACATAGCATTTACAATCACAACTTGAACTTAATTTTAGATTGGTGTACATAAATTTGAAGTCCACTGCTGAAAGTATGCCTCTCCCATAAATTTCTAGAGTGACCTGGGCCTGCACTCAACAGCTCCCAAAAACGTTTATCAGTTCGTCTTTCCATCTAATAGGGAGCCGTCTTATGCTAGGCTTTTCAGAGCATAGTCTCTACTCTATAACCTTACTGCCCCAACGGCCGTCAGTTCTTTGTTCTATGTGCCCCGCTCACTGCCACTTCAGGTTGCTTATCTTCTTGCCTATGTTTGTGACCTTGGTTTATCTACGGTTTTTCTCATTTCTGATTCGATAGAGAACACCAAGTAAAGCAAAACAAAGAAGTAATGAAATTGTAAAAAAGTACAACATTACACATGACACGTCGAGTATCCCATGGCTTCCTTGCGGCAAGTAACAAACATAAAATATTCAAACACAACCCACATACGATGTTTTGTGGTCACGTAGGCTTCGGCCAGACACCTAATTTCCGTACCGTCAAGTGTACGAGTATTGCTTCGGAAAACAGATGTCGGATAAATTGTCTTGTTGCGAAATTCGAAGCTAAACTCTCTACCGTGTCAACTAACAGTTTACTCAAAGTGATCATTACAATGGTTAAATGAAGGTTATTTGGCTTTACCGTCATAAAGTTGAGGGGTATGTAATTTAAGATTAATTTTATATTGACCCTCTAAAAGAAAAAACAACACTAACATGGAAAACAAAGTAAATGACATCCACATAGCAACTATCAATAACTGAATGGCAACCACGACATAGCAAAAGAAAAAAAGGCAGACAGACTAGAAGATGGGAGGACGACATCAGAAAAGTGGCGGGTCCAATATGGACCCGCATAGCGAAAGATAGAATAGAGTGGAAATCTTTAGAGGAGGCCTATGTCGAAAGACAAGCTGAAATGCAGAAACGACCGTTTACCGATACTTAATTTATGTAAAAAGATAAGTAACTGTTATTAAGTAAGCATATTTGTAAGAAAACTGTAAAACATTGTAAGAATTAGTTCAGCAATAAAGGCTATTTTATTAATTTATATTTATTTTTTATATTGACCTTTGCTATTAAGTACCCATTTTAGTTATAAATAAATGAATTGAATAGAAGTTTTAAATTTGAAGAGTTCATTTTCAAGTACATTTTATGAACAAAATTTTTATAAACGGTAATTTGTGTATCGAATTTCGTCAAACGTTAATTTCAATAATATTAACTCGACTTACTTCGAAAGCCTTACTCGAAAAAGATTCTGCAGTTTCTGATCGAAACCTTTAGCGATAAATCGGTATCTACGTAAAAATTTTTGTTTTTGCAAAATTATTGATGTCATTACCAATCGTTGTAGAGAAAAAATCGGCAACGGCTATGTCCTCGCAAGCATGGTTTGTCAATAAAATCATTATCGACTTTTGTGGAGTCGGGTAAGAATACGAGTATATGTCTCAATCTCAGTCATAATCCATCTATTTACAAATAAGTTTTTGTTGAAAAATTACCTCAAGCTTCAAATGAGCCCCAACACTAGTAGCCTACTATAATCCATTCAGAAGTTCCCTTGTCTAGCATCCGTCTCCATCATGAGATCACCTTCATGGTACCATATTATTGCATTGTCACCGAAGTTACATACGTATTCCAAATTTAAGCTCAATCAGTTAAGGGGAACGGGTTTAAAATTCAGTTGCAAGATTCCACCCGCACAAACAAACATACATTGCAAGTTAATAAAAAGCTTGTAAAATTCATCGAAATCGGTCGTTTAGTCGTGAAAACGTAACAAACAGACAGATAGACTTCCGAATGTATAATATTAGTAATAGTATAATATTAGTTAACTAAAGACTCACAAATTATATTTACAGAGACTAAAAATATTTACAAACGAATGACAAGACAAGCAAACAATAGTTTTTTAATAGCACCTAGGACTAACTATGGACAAAAGAACATTCTGTATGAAGGTGCGCAACTGTACATTAAACTACCAAAAGACGTTAAAGATGTGAATTCATTAGTCACATTCAAACGATTGCTCAAAAGTCACATTTTAAAGGATTTTTCATTAAATAAAAACTTATAAATTCATCCTAACCATAATACCTAAGCCGAGGCATCTATTACTCAAGTGCAACATTTTACTAACTCACTATGGCCTAGGCCTTAGACAACAATCGCGGAAAGCAAGCTCAGCATTTGTCGCTACTGTTCAGATGCACAAATTAGGCACCTACCCACTTTAACAATTTTTTTTTTGTTTTGTTGTGTGTGATTGTAATTATGTTATTTTACTATACCTTTTTATATACACTATACAATTATATAAATTTACGCTGTAAAGCACACTAGTTTTACATTATTTTTAAGTTTTCTCTGTAAATGAATTACTAATTCTTAAGAGAAATAAATGTCTAGAACCGTAAAAAAAAAGTTCGGACAAACTTATATTTCTATGCTTGTTCACAAATATTATATGTAGAGTTCTTCGAGACCAGTCTTGGAAAGAACATCAATGAGTAAGTGACAGTCGATACTGACGCAGCCACGTCAGCCCTGTCACCGTATAAGCAGTGTCACTTTCACTTATCATTTATTACCGAGGATAAAAGCCGGTGGATTCACGTCATGGGGTGTGAATGTATCGAAGCTGAAAGAATTATTATTTTAACACAGTTTGTGTCAAACAATAAAAGTATACTTTGCAAGCTTGCTGGATGTGATGAAGAGATTTATTTAAATAATTTGGATGTAATAACTTGGTTGTCATTCACTCTGGACTTGAAGACTTCAAGATTATACTAGGAAAACAGTTCGGAAAACATACGCCGGAAGTGAGTTCCACTCTTTAGTTGTGCTAACAAGAAAAGTTGAAGCAAATCGTTTGGTACGGCAAGGTGGTATATCGACCAGGTATGGGTGGTACTTCTCAGTACGTCTGCTTGTCCGGTGGTGAAAGAGGCAAGAAGGGATAAGGACATGAAGATCTTGCTCACATTCACCAAAATGAATCTTGTAAAAAACTGAAAGTCTGGCTAGTTGGCGTTTTGTTATGTACGACATAAAATGAAAACACGGGTAGGGCTAATGGCTAGTATTGTTGTAAAATAGGTTTCTTTCAAAACAGCTTTTATAAAATCGGTAAACAAATCATATTCATTCATCATGTAAGTAGGTACCTGTTAAACTGACTAAGCGGCATCGTCGCAAAGGCTCCGCCGATTTACGTTAAAAATTGTTTATTAGAAAAGTATCGATTACTGGATAAATATTCAAGCTACTGGTATTAAACCGTATTAACTTCATCTCTCTTCAAGATATCCAACAAAATTGAGCACTTTATGTATCTCGTTTATGTAAGTGTATTATTATTATTATACATTTTTGTAAGTTTCAGTTTTTTGAAACCTAAACTAAAGTTGTTTTACCGCTCTATTTTCTGGCACTACCACTTTCGCCACACTACACAAAGGTTAGCTGGAAGAAAATGCTAATTAGCATTAAGTTTGCCTATGTATTATTATTTTAGTGCAATAAAGAATTATCTAATCTAATCTAAACCCACCTCTAAAATCATTAACATGATTCCGGATGTGTGTTTTAATTTAATAATGTACATAACGAAACAGGTTGTATGGTAAAAACAGTAGGTCGTATGTGGGTTAGATGGAGGCAATGACGACAACAAACTGAGGTAATTTTCAGCCGAGGGTTTTCTCATCCCACTGCTGGGCATGGGCCTCTTCTCGGGCTGATGGTGATGATAATAATGGGAGTATTAGGTGTACAACAGTCTCATTAAAATCACGGGTCCCAGGTGGTGCCCGTGGCTTTTAATATGACGTCTTTGAACGAGCTGACAGGTGAACACGTGGTCTATAGCTAATTCTTGTAAATTCTTTTGTCAAGCCTTTGCTTCACCACCTCATCACCACGTTATCACCACGTCTAGCCAGCAGGTACCAGCACAAACGTCTGTAAACATATATTTTCAACTAGCTGTTGCCCGCGACTTCGTACGCGTTACACTACTAAATGTTTAGGTAACCTAGAAATAAAGCTAAACTCGCTCTTGTAACTTTACTTGACATCCCATTTTTCTCCCATGGGAACTGATTTATGGGATGTTTGTTTGTTTGTTTGTTACTCAATCACGTCGAAACGGCTGAACCGATTTCGATTAAATTTGGTATGTACGTAGATTATAACCTGGATTACCACATAGGCTACTTTTTATCCCATAAATCAGTTCCCATGGGAGAAAAATGGGACGTCAAAGTTTATATATGTATTTTCACCCCAGAACAACGCGGGCGAAGTCGCTGGCAACAGCTAGTTTATAATATTTGTGTGATAGTGTGATGTTCTATCTATGATAAATATGTATTCACGACTGTACATTGTGCAGTTGCTAATCGGTCTAGCTGAGAATCTGCTATATTTCTGAACATATAAATGTAATCTTTGTTAAAATGGAAAATAAATTGAAAAAAAATACATATATTTGATCTTTGTTAATATAATAAATAAATAAATATTGGAGGACATTTCACACAGCGCTATCTAGCCCCAAACTAAGCAGAGCTTGTACTATGGGAACCAGATAACTGATAGAATACTTATATACTTTTTTTTTGTAAATACATACTTATAATATATAGAAAAACACCCAGAAACGAAACAAATATCTGTAGATCATGCAAACATTTGTTTCGCGGCGGGAATCGAACCCGCTACCTCCTGCGTCTCAGCTGGCTATACGCCCACTGCGCCACGGAGGCAGTCAAATCTTTTTAAAAAAATTGAGAAATCTTTTAATCATAATAAGGCGCTAAATACAATTAGGCATCGTTGCGCAATACGCCCTAAAGACTGCATCGAATTGACTGCAAACTATACAATAAAAATAAATAATCATATGTATAAACATATTTTAAACATGTTTACGTAAGTCGGCTGAATCGAGCTGTATTGGATCGGGATATAGAAGGAAAAAATATTTAAAGCAAACTTTTATCCCTGACCCAAGCATCTAGTTTAATTGCACTCAAATGCAATATTAACTGAGGAACTTTCTAGGGTCGCAGACTTGTAGCTATAAAGCCTTGAAACTGAGGAAAACTAAAATTAATCTCAGTTGATTGAACACACAGTTATTTAAACTGGTTTATCCTATTCGGAGTTATGCCAAAGCCAACAGCAATCTGGTTTTAATCCTTCTAGATTGAGTTCAACGAGCATCGAGACTTATTTTATCGAGAAAAACAAATAACACGCTGAAATTGCATACGCTTTTGCATTCTATCAGCCGGGCAGTAAAAGGCAATCAGAACTTTCAATGGAAGTTGATTAAACTACTTTGAGACCCTTCTGGAAATCGAACACCGACATGTGAAAGCATAAGAGCTATACTAGTTCTTTGAAAATAATTACTTCTGTCCTTTCTGGCAAAACCTTATCTTGTCTACTTAGTCCCATGTATGTATATATTTTATGCAAAAACTATTCATATTGCGAATCTATATACACTAGTGGTCAGCCACGAACTGAGCTCTCGCGAGTCTCCCATAAAAACAACAAAATATTATTCGTAATGTTTGACTATCAAAATACCACCAATGCCACCAAATGCATAACCCCTTTACTTGACCTACAGTTTGATTCAAATTACAGGTAACGGGAGTTCAGATTAATTGATAATACTTTTTGGAATAATTTCAGACTTTTGCCTATATTTGAGTCACTAAAGCTACACGCATACCAAATTTCAGCACTGTGGGGTTACTAGTGTACTCTGTGAATTTTGTCATAGTACAGTTTTTATCATGGCGAATAACTTAAAAACTACAAGGTTTAAACTAAAAATAAAAACGGGACCAAAATGTACACAAAATTACCTTTTATTAACGGTGGCGCTTGATCAGATAGTTTTATTATGATTTTTTTTTTTACCCCTCTGGAACCCCAATATCTCAACAACTCCCACACATTTTAAGCTCATTGAGTGACATCGAAATTGTGCCATCACTACCTACCTATATACCAAATTTCATGATGATCGGATAAACACTTCCAAAGTTATCCTCGGACAAGCAAACATACATACTCGTACATACATACAACGCCGATTTGCCCAAGTTGATTTGGAGATCTCACTTCGCTCGTTCAATAAAACAAAATGAGGTTAGTTACACCATTTATAACTCAAGAACGGTGGGACCGATTAGCAGAATAACTATTAAAATATCGGAAAAATTCACGCAAAAAGAAATTATAAAGAAAATTAATTTTCTCCTACATAGATGCAGCTAATGATGGCCGATTGACAATTCTACCGGAGAGATGTACATTGGCAGCCCGCATCATATGCATGACAAGGTGGTAAGAAGTTCGGTGGGTCAGCTAGTTTCTCAATATAACATTACTTGAAAGTTTAATATTCAGTTTAATATTAAGTTCATATCAGTCAACCCGTAACCACGCCTGTTGCAACACAGCCGAAACGTAACAAATAAAAAGGTACATACGCGATAAATACCCGTTTTAATCAATAATTATGTACAGTGATCGCGAAAGTTTGAAAAATACTAATTGTAAGTTTAATATTATTACTTAATCTACCATAGAAACAATTATCTGTTATTGATTTGTGATTAGATATATTTCAAGGTACTATAACAAAACTAGATACTAGGTATAAAACAAAAGTTGTCTTATTTTGTAACTCAATCAGCAGCGCCTTGGCCGGAACGAAATTTTTCTCACAAACTTTGCCCTGTTTTTTGTAATATTCGACGACCTCGACGAATATTATATTCCTTTATATTCCATCTTCGTTTACTTTGTGTATACGTGTTTTTATTAAGTTACGAAGTAATGCATAGCATTTTTTCGGCCTATTGAAAAAGTTGTGTTTTCTCCCTATCTGTACCTTGTTATACCGACTTTTGTGTTATTCTGATATTGGTTATTCTGGTGGTTTGCAAATTTAATTCAAAGCTGAAACTTGAAAGAACTTAATGAAATGCAAATTATATGCCTAAGGAAAAATTAAACGATTATAAAAAAATTGCAGAAACTTATAGATACTCTTTGTTATGAGTAGAATCCATAAGCTTTTTGCTTTCGAAATATCTAGGTTGTGGTTGTGAGCGTCCAGCGGAAATTCACATTTCCGATATGCACGTACGGTAACTGAATATTTCCATTTCGAATTTATTTTATTCACATCGAGCCTATTTGAATGAAAGTTTACAAAAATTAACATTAACTTATTTTGCGATCTGCCTTGAATTTTTATTTTTTGTTTATGATTTCATATGTATGACGACCTCTGAGGCGCAGTAAGCGAATAGCCGGCTGAGACGCAGGAGGTAGCGGGTTCGATTCCCCCCGCGGAACAAATGTTTGCATGTTCTACAGATATTTGTTCCGGGTCTGGATATTTTTCTATATATAATAAGTATGTATTTACAAAAAAATGTATTTAATTATTCTATCAGTTATCTGGTTCCCATAGTACAATCTCTGCTTAGTTTGGGACTAAATAGCGTTGTGTGAAATGTCTGTATTTATTTATTATTATTATTATCATAAGTGAACAAGTTCTGAGTTGCGATAGAAGACGTAATTCGAGACTTCTATGTTATTTAATGCCACATTTGCATAATTTGCAACTCCCCTTGACTGCAGTAAATATCGAGTCTTTTAGTGCATTTTAAAGCAGGTCTATGAAATAAAATGTGTCTAGAAGATGAAGAAGGACAACTTCTTAATTTTTTCAAAGCTAAACGAGTCCTCACCGCGGAAGTTTGATAAAGCTATTTCCGTATCACGAAGAGGAAGTAAGCTAGGTACTAACTATACTCCCAAAGATTAATTATTGTTCATATGATATGAATTCAGCCACGATCTGTTAACAAATGCGGGTGATATAATCGAATAAACACATCAGCTGGCAACCGCGCTATAATTTCCAATTGAAACCGTAAGCCGTTATTCAGAACGGCCAGATTAGTATAAGCGTACAATCGATGGATAAGTAGGTACATGCCTGCTGTTCGTGAAGGGTACTACGTGATTGTAGTAATTCGTTCACGCGGAAAGAGAAACAAGATTTGTGACTCAAGACAAACAAAGACGCATATATACTTGTAGTTCTCTGCGTTTTTTAAGAATAGAATAAAATAGAATAAATTTTATTTGACACACACAAAGAAACACAGAACGGATCACAAACAAAATAGTAGATAGACAGGAAAAATACAGTAGAATGAGATATTACGAGTATAACATGGGTAGCACACAAGTACCTACCCAGCCAGTAGGTAGGTGTACTAACTAGTCCCGCTCCGTGCCACGCGTGCCCAAACAGGTCCTGCCTCAGCTTTAAGCTCCTTTGTGCAAAGCAGCGCTGGTTTTCAGGCAGGGCCTTATGTAGGGTGACGTCACAAATTTAAAAATATATTACTAAAAATAATAATAAAATGAATAAGCGATAACAACAATACTAATAACAGATACCTACATGAAAATACACTAATAACAATAAGCAATAATAACGGAGGTTATGTTATGTACAAGTGAGAATTATATTGTAAAACCATGAAACTCATTATGCATATATAAAAATTATTAACTTAAAAAAGAGAGGAGAGGAGAATGGACCTTTATGGAGAGGAGAAAGTGGAAAAGTTCCGAAGCACCCTTCGTAGCTCGTGCGCATCATTGTGGTAAGTACCTACTGAACTATAAGCTGGGAAGATAGAAGTAGTCTTCTATATGTTTTTCTAAAAGTAAGTATCGTTTTTAGAGCACGGAGTGGTGGGGGAAGGTCGTTCCAACACCGAGACGCAGCAAATCTAAAAGAACCACGGAAAGTTACCAGCCTGTGTCTCGGTGTTACGAATACATTCAAAGGAAATGCACTCAGCATTTCCTTTGAATGTATCGTGAATACTCTTGTACCCATTTTAATTTTTTTTAAGGTTCTTGATACTTTTAATACTTCTTATCGATGTACCTAGGAATTGTTTTACTTACTGGTGATCCACGGTGAGCGCTCTCCTTGGCGGCGCCACGAGAGCAACAGGCCACGCGGCCTGTACCAGCGATTCCCTCACAAACACCTCCCAAGAAGGAGAATTGCCTGCAAAGATTAAAAGAAAAAGTAAGCATTTCATTTATAATCTTGAAAAACTTACGTGTATTATTTTTTACCAAAGAATGTTCTGTAGCATCGATTTTAAATCGTTTCATGTCACCCTCCTGTTATTATATTGAATTGCGAGTGCTAATAATAAGCTATTATTCCCATATGCTAGTCAAACAAGCCACCATTTGTTCTAACTCCCAGGTTTATTAAAATCAATGCATCATCCACCACTCCTACACTACCCAACATAATTTTATTTTTGTTTTATTTATTTAACAAAATCCACAGCCTTTATTGATCGAGCGAAGCGAGATCTCCGAATCAACTTGGGCAAATCGGCGTTATATGTATGTATGTATGTATGTTTGTTTGTCCGAGGATAACTTTCGAAGCGTTTATCCGATCATCGTGAAATTTGGTATATAGGTAGCATAGCAGGTAATGATGGCACAACTTTTGTGTGAGTCAATGAGCTAAAAATGTTTGGGGGTTGTTGAGATATTGGGGTTCAAGAGGGGTAAAAAAAATTAAAATGAGACTATTAGGTCAAGTGAGACGTCAAATCAAAGGTCTTCATTAGTATATTTCGACCCCGTTTTTACTTTTAGTAAAGTTTTTGTAGTTTTTGAGTTATTAGCCATGATAAACACTAAACTGTGACAAAATTCACAGGGTACACCAGTGACCCCACAATGCTGAAATTTGGTATTCGTGTAGCTTTAGTAACACAAATATAGGCAAAAGTCTTAAATCCAGAATAACTGCATTTTGTACCCCAAAAAAGAGTGACACTTTATATATGAACTCTCGTTACCTGTAATTTGAATGAAACTGTAGGACAAGTTAGTTGGTTATTTATTTCGTGGCACTATTTCGATAGTCAAAGATTACGAATAATATTTTTTTTGTTTATATGGGAGACTCGCGAGATCTCAGTTCGGGGCGAACCACTAGTTATATAGAAATAAACTATTACTAAGCTTAACTTAACGATTCCAAAAACAGATTTACTTTATATAAAAATAATTTATAAATTAGACAGTCTAAATTCAACTAAAAATACGACTTAAACAAATTGCATGTAAAAACATAGAATATATATGTATACATATAATATATATACTAGGGTGTCCCTTATTTTTCAAAGTTTATATTTTTTAACGCATAGGTCTTAGTTTTGTTCATTAGTACCTAAAACACTCGGGAATTAATTTTTACCTTATTTGGAGAACGGAAACCCGTGCCGACTTGCATCGAATCATGTTCATACAAGTTACGCGGAAATAGCGGCGCGTACTCGCCGTATTTGTCATTTGTTATTAGTTAATCTCGTGATGAACACATATTGTTTTACGTTAAAAAATGGCAGTGGAATTAAGAAGCAATAAAAAAAGTATTTTCTTAGTAGGTGACTTGAACTATCAAATAACTGGGGCAAAGTTACCGTCTAACCGTCAAGTTCTTGCAGTCCTCTTTGTATTATGTGTTGAGTGTATTATATTCTGGGAAAAAGAAAAAATCTATTCCTAACTGCGTAAAGAAACTTGTGGATCTTCACCATGCTTGGAGAGAGTTGCAAAAAAATTCCAAAAAAACACAAGATATTTACAAGCACCGTGAGAAGGACTTTCAAAACAATTTAGATAATTTATTCGAAATAGCACACGCTAATGCTTTGGAATGGATGAAAATAGAAGAAGATAAAATCTTTTTACAAAAGCAAAGAGAACCAGGGCGTCCAGGATGTTTAGCCGGTGTAGATAAAAAGTTAGCTGAGAAAGAAGAAAGATCCAGACAGAGAAAATTAAAAGAAGAGATAAAAAGACATGATCAAATCTGTTACGAGAGTTTATCTTTATCTTTAACTACACAAGATCTTATTGAGACACCAGGATATCCCGATCAACCTACCAGCTCTGATGAAAGCATCGACGAGCCCTTACCGTCGACATCTCAAACGGTAAGTTCTGGAAGTATTACAAAAAGGGGAAGGAAAGATTTCATCACTCCTAAATTAGTTGCAGCTTTGGATAGATGTCAATTAAGCATAAGAGATTCCGTATATATACTTCAGGCTGTAGTGGAAGCCCTAGATCTTAGTAGTGATGATTTCCCGATAAACAAGTCGTCTATTCAACGCATTCGTACAAAGACTAGAAAAGATAGAGCGGAATCTATAAAATCAGATTTTCAGAATAATTTACCTGAAAGTGTGACCGTTCATTGGGATGGAAAATTATTACTTGGACTGGACGTAAGAAGTTCTAAAGAAGAACGCCTGCCAATCCTTATATCATTTGAAGAAAAGGAACAACTTTTGGCTGTGTCTAAGCTGGAGAGCTCTTCTGGTCAAGATCAAGCTAAAGCTGTGTTAAACGCACTTTATGACTGGAACCTCGAGGACAAAGTACAAATAATGTGCTGTGATACAACTGCATCTAATACAGGGCGACTGAAAGGAGCTTGTGTACTTTTGGAACAAAAGCTAGACAGGGAATTATTACTCTTTGCTTGCCGCCATCACGTTTACGAACTGGTTTTAAAGTGTGTATTTGAAACAAAAATCCACCAAATAACAAATAGCCCTGATATCCCGATGTTTAAAAAGTTTAGAGACAGCTGGAATACTATTAATTCTGCTGCTATTGAAACACACAGCCACATCGTCACACAACATTTTTGTAATACAAAAATTAAAGAACTGTTGACATTTTATAATGAAGAACTGCAAAAATCTATTGTACGTGACGATTATCGAGAACTGATTGAACTGTCTATTATTTTCTTAGGAGGCGATAGTGAGAAAAAAATTAAAATAAGACCTCCTGGAGCAATGCATCAAGCAAGGTGGATGGCAAGAGCTATTTACTGTTTGAAAATATGTTTGCTGCAATCTCAATTCAAAATTAGCGCCAAAGATAAACGAGCACTCCAAGACATTTGTTTATTCATTGCAGTTGTATATGTGAAATCATGGCTGGGATGTATGTCTGGCGGTGAAGGCACCAAATCAAGATTTGTCCTTTTTAAAAAGGCTTAAGGAATACGAAACTATTAACAAAGAGATCTCCCAAGCAGCTTTGAAAAAGTTTAGTCAACATCTTTGGTACCTGTCAGAAGAAATTACTGTTTTGTCACTCTTTGATGATGAAGTTGATGAAGCAACCAAGAGAAGTATCGTAGAGAACTTACAAAGAGAGAGTTTGTATGATTCTGGGAAGAGATACAGTCCATCGAAGGAAGATATGTCTAATTATTTGCATGGTAAGTGGGAATACTCAATTTTATGTTAAAGTTAGCTATTAATCATTAATTAAAAAAAAACATGTAAAAGGATCTAACGCTAAGCTTACTTTACTATGTCTTAAATTGTTTTAATAAACTGATAATAATACTGTCTTGTCTATTGTTACAGGAAAATCATTGAGTGATTTTGTGTCTATCAAGAGCAGAAAATTATTTTCTCGTTTAAAAATTGATGATAACTTCTTGGAGAAACCTGTTTCTACGTGGGAAGAAGATGTTGCCTATTTACAGGCAAAAAGAAAGGTTTTTTCTTTAAGGGCAGTGAATGATACAGCTGAAAGAGCTGTAAAACTTATGCAAGATTTTCATGGTTTAATTACTGCAAAGGAAGAACAGAAACAATTTTTACTACGCTGTGTACAAGAGCACAGAAATCTTTATCCAGACTGTAACAAAGAGACCCTTAAAAGAAAATATCCTTGCTAATATGTAATTTTATGTTCTTTTAATAAATAAATACCTATTTTCTTACTAAATTTTTATTATTGTTTTTATAAAATATAAATATTTCATTTTGTTTAGTTGAATATCGAAAAGGGTCAAAGGCAGCTATTTTCAAAATCTTTACGGCCTTGTCGGCACGGGTTAATGTTGACATAGGAAGATAAAATTTTGTATTTAAGTAGATCTGGGTAGTTTAAAAAGAATTACGGGGTATGCATTTCGATATCCGAAAAAAAAAATTTTTCACGTATATAAGGGACACCCTAATATATACATATACTTAAGCAGTTATATCACAAATTCATATACACCATAATAAACAGTATTTTGTGTTGCGTTGTTATCATGCATGTGTGTTATCCTCCATAATTATTTTCAAAGTTTCACTTTTACCAACGCTACTTTCCAATAAATGTTGGATGCTGCGTCACAAAATAAGTGTACGCAACGTTTACTCTGAATATCCCGCAGTAATAATATAAATTACTAGCTGACCCGCCCGCGGCTTCGCATGCTTGAAATTTCCCGTTCCCGTGGGATGTGGAACTTCGGGATGAAAACTATTTAAACACTCTTGTCAAAGTGACACGACACTTCATGTAAATGACTTCACGTCAATGAACGACGGTTAAATTATATGGATATTGTTCGTACAAAAATACTAAAATGGGGAGTGGGGGTAGGAGGTTGAAAATACTTTACAACCTATTCTCATACCTACCAAATATACGAAATAAATTCATTAAAATCGGTCGACCCGTTTCGGAGGAGTGCGACCACAAACACCGTGACACGAGATTTTTATATTTTTGAAGAAGATAAGATAAACTGAATCACAAATCAGTTAATACACTTGATGCAATCAAAAGTTGACTGAAGTTAACACTGGAATTAATCTCCTAAAGTTAGGAGTCAATCAGTGATTTCAAGGTTAAATTCATCATTTATCTGAGGATTAAAAGTATATATTCATATATTGCTAATGTTCATGTATATTCTATCGCAAAGCTATGTTTTCCATTCAACTATGTTCAGCAGTGGATATCCTATGACTGATATAATGATGATGATGAAGGCTTTTAAACCCGACAAACGCGGCGTTTAGAGTCTATTACTGACCCTTCCATAGAGCCAGTATACGAAACCATACACCCGATTTTACCATTAATTGAGTTTCCTGCACTTCTGAAAATTGAGCTCTGAAAATTCAAATTCAGCCGGTATTGCTTCCGACGTGGAAATTTGCATGTCGCCGGGTTAACTACGGTAAGTAATTTTATTCTTCTTCATTAGCACTCCTTATAACTGAATAATGTTGACGATGCTAAGTTGGTTATGAATAAAGGGCCCATTTAATCTGAGTTCTGTAGCCTTTGTCTGTTACTTCATTGTTATTGCATCGACTTTCTCGCTATATCGTCACTTTATTTCGTTTATACCATTCCCCCTCTAAAAAACTTATTGTATTCCCTGAAAACAGTGAATATAAAGCACTTTTAAGCACTATTTTGGTGTTTGAATTTAAACTCACTAATATATTCAACCTCCATTTCAATGCTATAAAACCTCCTTGCGCATAAAATACTCGATACAAACTCCTTGTGCAAAGAATACTCGACATACAAACTCCTTGTGCAAATAACTGCTCGAGGTTTTAATTAATTTAACCTTCCTTTTTCTTCACTAAATGTCTATTCTCGTTTAAATCTTTTTTTTCTCGTATATAGTCATGGTACAAAGTATATTGAGCAACTCTTGAATAAAACGGATTTATATCGAGGGCCATGAATCATTCGCGTCGCTCAGGACTCATCTATGGCCCCTGCTTTAAATCCGTCCTTTATTTACTAATTGCATACTATTGTATCATCATACAAATTGTCAAGTACATCTGTGTCTTTAAAATCTTTTAATGTCGTCAAAAGACGTAGAACAAACCTTATTGGTTAAGGCTGCCATGCGCTTTCAGGTATATACGAACGAATACAAATTTTTATTTTGGTAATCTTAATCTAGGATACATTTCATGGGTTTAGGACCCTCATTTAAGTATACAATACTTGTGTTAGTGGGTCTCGCTCTTCTGTGGTACAGGTTATTTCGATTAATACAAGCAAATATTAAAAGAAAACTAAAAAATCATATCTTAAACAACATAACATTATTAAAACAATGAGACGTGCTGGCTACATAAAAAGATAGATATAAAGGCAGGAAGATAGACAGATAAATAGCAATAGACAGATAGATGGATATGTGTAGATAGATATATATAAAATATAGATTAGATATGTAGACAGATATCACTAAATTAATTACGTTATAAATAACAAATTAATCTAAATACTACGAATAAGTACATACGTGACTATATGTACACAGTCACGCTAGCTGGTTGAATTACTGTATTATTTACACTATCATACCGAATGAACTTGCATTGTAATGCGGGCGACACTCGACCGAAAATTGCGGGTATTTGTAAAATGTTTGTCATTCTTATTTGTTATTTTTGTGAATCGCCTACTATTTAAGTTTTTGAACTGTTTCGAAGCATTAAAATTACTTAAGTTCAAATTAGTTTCTCATATAAGTGAAATGTAAATTTCTTTTGAGAAAATAAATATTCTTTAACCATAATATTAAAAAATTGCAAATAAAAGAATTAAATTTAATCATTATTATAAATACGGGATTTATCACGTACCGTTTTATCGGTGTTAATTTGGTTTATCGGTACGTGATATAGTCCGTATTTATAATGATTGAAATAAATAACGAAAGTTTTGTAAGTGGAATTTTAGTTCAGTAAAATAAGATACAGATTCTAGATAGATCACTCAACACCCCCAAAACACACACCCTCACACACACACACACACATACACACACACACACATGTATCCGCACTGTATCCCATCCACACTAGAAGTACTACAAGTCAACTACAATAGTTAGCTTACGATAATTATTGATAATACTTGCTGTCTAAGAAATATGTAGTATAAATTTTATTTCATCTTATATTCATGCATCTTTAGTTTTATATCATTACTAGCTGACCCGCCAGCGGCTGCGCACGCGCAATGACCAAAATCATTTTTCTATAGAAACTTTGACACCCCGTTTTTATCCCATGGGACCTGATTTATGAGATAAAAAGTAGACTATGTGTTAATAAATAAATAAATATTGCTGAACATTTAACACAGCGCTATCTAGCCCCAAGCTAAGCTCAGCTTGTACTATAGGAACCAGAAAACTGATAGAATACTTATATACTTTTTTTTGTAAATATATACTTATAATATATAGAAAAACAACCAGACCCGGAACAAATATCTGTAAATCATGCAAACATTCGTTCCGCGACGGGAATCGAATGCACTACCTCCTGCGTCTCAGCCAGCTATTCGCCCACTGCGCCACAGAGGTCGTCCAGGTTACAATCTACGTAAATACTACATTACATCGAAATCTGTTCAGCCGTTACAACGTGATTGAGTAACAAACAAACAAATAAACAAACATACAAACTTTCGCATTTATAATATTAGTGTGATGTAGTCTTACCTAGTCTGTATCCTTTAACATATGGAATGAGAGAAAGAGAGAGATAGATAATTCTTTATTGTTACTAAATTGAAATAACTTAACCTATAAAACTTAAAAACTATTACATGGTGGTACAATGGACGGTCTTATCGCTCAAAGCGGTGTCTTCTCTTCCTTTGGATGGACGGGATTGAAAAAGCGTGTGAGGAGGACGAATGGGTATGGGAGAGCGGGGCCTTCTAACCAAAGTAGTTTCCTACTTAAAAGAGGTGCCCAACCTTAAAAATTGCTATGTTCTTACTTGTTACAGAGATAAATTTGTTGGTTTTTTTATACATATTCTGTAGCATTTATTTATCCCATTTCGATGCTAAAGGAAATTCTCATAAACTTTCATTATCATCAGAACTAGTTATCCATTATTTTAGTGGAAGCTACGCTAACCGCATGCACTGGATTTCAAAGTTTAGGCATGTGCTTTAAAGTTGTAAGTTCGACGGTTGGCACTCTTAAGTTAGGCTATATCATTAAAGTGTAACACATTAACAATAACTTATACATTACCAGAATATACCTACATGGATTGTATTTATGTATAATTATATAAGTATAATTATATAATTTAGTTGTTCTTTCAATAAATTAAATTAAATTAAACACTATTTTTAGAGTTCCAGACCAAAATGATAAAAACGGAAACCTTATGGTGCGACTATGTCGGTTTGTCCGTCTGTCATAGCTGATTATCTCAGAACATATAATAGTTATAAAAATTCAAAATCAAAATTTAAAAAAGTAACCCTATTACTAGGGTAAAATTACTTTCAAACGCTCCCCCCCCCTCCCTTTTTGGGGTACAAATTGCAGTTATTCTACACGGAGAAAAATTAATATTGTGAGAACGAAAAAATAACAGTACAAATGATATTTTTATAGAACTTTTGTTAATTTATGGGTTTTTACGCACACTTTAACGATAAACTGATATTTTTTACCGTTATAGGTATTGTCATGTTAAAATAAATTGCTACGAACAATAAATTGTCATGCTTTTTACCTAAAAATACCTTCCGATCTTTTATGTAATGGGGTATGTAATGCTGGTTTATCAGTTTCCTGTTAATATTTGCGTTTGGACGCCTAGTCGTTTTTTAAAGGAATACCTCATAACTAGTGCAGAATCCCGCTTAAAACCAGGGGTATATTTTCCTCAGTGTAGATTTCAGACTTTTGCCTATATTTGTGATGTATAAGTTACACGCATACCAAATTACAGCACTGTGAGGTCACTGGTGTACCCTGTGAATGTTGTCAATATTTAGTTTTTATTATGGCTAATAACTCAAAAACTACAAAAACTTTACTAAAAGTAAAAACGAGATCGAAGTGTACTAATAAAGGCCTTTCATTTGACGTCTCACTTGACCTAATACTCTCATTTAAATTTTTTTTTTTACCCCCCTTGAACCCCAATATCTCAACAACCCACAAAAATATTTAGCTCATTGAGTCACACCAAAATTGTGCCATCATTACCTACCTATATACCAAATTTCACGATGATCAGATAAATGCTTCGAAAGTTATCCTCGGATAAATAAACATACATACATACATGCAACGCCGATTTGCCAAAATTGATTTGAAGATCTCGCTTCGCTCGATCAAAAATATATTTTTTTCGTAAATCGTTGCATCCTTAAATATTTCGAAGGCGCGTGCGCAGCGTTGCCGCTTGTATTTAGTAGCTCTACAAAAACTTCAATAAATGTTGGCGAAAAAATAAAGTTCATGAAAATGTTTAATACAGAAGCTACTTATTAGATCTTGTGTCTTAACTAATTTTCCGATTTTACAAATAGTCCTGTAGTTTGTTGAGTTATCTGAAAACAATCAATGAAGCACATTTTATCGTGTCTTAGAGTTATCTTTCTTTTGTTCACGTAAGGCATCAACAGCGGGAGCTATATTTCTTGATAGCCAGCCCACGCCTTACATCATCTTCTAGAACATAAAGCTAAACTCTCATCGCAATATAAAAGTCTTAACTCATAATTAAAACATTTTTATAGCGTAAAATGGGCGCAAATAACTTATTTTATGGTATATTGTTGGAGATAAATTTTAGTTTTACGACCCCTCTGAGAATCCGAGTACCACCTCTTATTTCATAACAAAATTTAGTACTAAATGTATAGTAAAGTTTGTTCATTTTGGAATACATACTTTGATAATATAAAATTCATAGAGGAGTCTGCTAACTTATAGTTTAGTTAGGTACGCAAACATAAACATACGACGCATTTATTTTGCGCCTGCATTTAAATTACAAAGCATTCTTTAAAATTTGAACAACTATACAGTTTTAAAAACTAATAAAGCCTGATCGCCGTCATCGCAAATGGATACAAGGAACCCTTTATACGATCACTTTGTTATCCGTCTGTCTGTCTATCAAGATCCTTTTTCTCATGACCACGTGAAGGTATCAAGTTAGTATTAATATCAAATAGGTACATATATGTTTACGGCCCACGTAAATATGTAAAAAAATTACCTTGTTACCACAAAAAAATTAAACAACTGTTTAACGCGTGTTTAAAAAATTGCTTAACATTTTGTATACAATTTCCAGCTTCTAAATCAACGCAATCAAAACATACGACAATTTATGCCGCATATTTTGACACTCGCAAATACATATATCACAACTTATTGAGTAGGTACTTCCCGTTGAATAGTAAAATTCGACAAGATTTTTTATTTATTTATTTAAATCAGACTCGCACTTTGATATTTATTTGTTAGTTTTATTTGTATTTACCCCAATGTTTCTTGTGCTAATTATGACGACAAATCTACGCAGAAATGTTGATACTACGAGGCAATTAAGAAAACATACCATACCTAAATTCGCGCGAAAAACGGGAAAATAAACAGTGTGCACCAACACTAATTGCACACAACATACGCAACCTTATAATTATCAATTATAAATAACTAATGGTTCACCCCGAACTGAGATCTCACGAGTTTCCCATAAAAATAAAAATAAAAAAAATCTTTGACTATTAAAATAGTGCCCCGAAATAAATAACCAAATTACTTGGCCTACAGTTTCATTCAAACTATAGGTAAAAGGAGTTCATGTTTTTGGTTATTGCTTTTGTGGTAGAAATTGCAGTTATTCTGGATTTCAGACTTTTCCCTATATTTGTGTCACTAAAGCTACACGCATACCAAATTTCAATACTGTGGGGTCACTGGATATTTGTACCCTGTGAATTTCATCAAAGCTCAGTTTTGATTATGGATATTAACATAAAAACTACGAGGTTTAAACTAAAAATAAAAACGAGGTCAAAATGATCTGATGCAGACCTTTCATCCCCATATTTTTAGCTCATTTAGTCACACCAGGAGTGTGCCATCACTCCATCACTTACATGTATTCAACGCCGATTTGCCCAAGTTGATTTGGAGATCTCGCGTCGCTTCATCAAATATAATAGCTGGTACTTTGCCATGATGTCACCTGCGGGGACATGACCTTTCAACATCGCAACTTGGTTTGTTGTGGTTAATTTTGTAGAATGTCTCAGCCAAAACCGAATTCAGAGGAAATTAGGATAAAGGCCGTTGTAAAACACAACGCCACGCAGGCGCCACGCAGTCGTTATAAACCTTACAATTTCATACATTATAATCGCTGGGTGCACGCTCACGGGACACACGTCACTAATTTCCTGAATTCTGTTTTGTCTGATTTTCTGCCTTAAAACCCCGACGAACCTTGAAATAAAATTATATAATCAGTGTTGCGATTAGTCTCAATAACACAGTATAATTTTAACATCATCATCATCCGCCCACATTATTCCAATCCTGGATATAGATCTCTTTCAAAACGCACCACTAATCACTCGATTTTAACATTGGCTGGGAAGTATAGTGCGTGTCAGACTACGCATAGTGAAGGTATCTATAGTCCATACGGCTGTTGAATAATATGCATTTTAATACAAGAACTTTAATTTTGTTCAACAAAGAATTATTTACTCACTTCTTTATTAATTTTTTTATTTTACTTCGTCGCTGCTGCACTACTTTTGCTTCTGGTTTCAGCTGAAAATCAGCGTCGGGTGCTTAATTGATCGAGCGAAGCAAGATCTCTAAATCAACTTGGGCAAATCGGCGTTGTATGTATGTATGTATGTTTCTTTGTCCGAGGATAACTTTCGAAGCGTTGGTCCAATCATCGTGAAATTTTATACATAGGTGATTAGTGATGACACAATTTTGACTAAATAAGTTAAAAATGTTGGGGGATTGTTGAGATATTGCGGTTTAAGAGGGGTAAAAAAAATGAAAATGAGACTATTATGTCAAGTGGTAAATCAAATGAAAGGTCTTTATTAGTACACTTAGACTCCGTTTTTATACAAATATAGGCAAAAGTCTGAAATCCAGAATAACTGCAATTTCTACCCCAAAAAAGAATTACCAATTAACATGAACTCCCGTTACCAGTAATTTGAATAAAACTGTAGGTCAAGTAAATTGGTTATCATTTCGTGGCACTATTTTGATAGTCAAAGATTACGAATTTTTTTTTTGTTTTATTGGAGACTCGTGAGATCTCAGTTCGGGGCGAACCACTAGTATCCAACATTATGCTGAGCTGAACGCCATTTTGATACGCAGATACATAAGTCGAACTTTCTTATTGGATTCAATTGTATCTACTGTTCCTTATAACTGTTTCATGTGTCATTTTGTGTGTACCAAATAAATGATTATTCTATTATATTCTTGTATTCTATTCTATCTATTTATTTACCCCCGATTCTAAGTAATAAAGCTGACTGTAGGTACACCGTCTCTTTCCAAAATGACCGAAACAGCTGTGGGCTACATGTTTCATGACAAAAACAGAATAAAAAGAACAATCGCGTATCGGATACCACAGTAATTAACAGAGATATAAACCACATTTTAGTTATAACAATATAATAACAATATTGTTATTTTAGCTTTTGCCTTAAGGCTAGGATTTTTCCTGTGAAAATAATTAGTTCTCTCAGTATATTTTTAAACATACGCACGTTTTGTAATGGTTAAATATTATGTTTCAAAAATGTATGATAACAAATTTACCTTTTTTCTAGCATATTTTTTCGTAAATTAAAAGAAACATATTTCGTTCGTGAATCGTTCAGAATACCTATAATAATATAGCACATAGACTCATAATTTTTTTGTTTTACTTAGATATGTGAAACTCTTCTGCCATGAAGGTTCAGTATAGTACTCGAATACTGCTGGCAGCAAAACCCAATCACTTCAAAATTCATGACTTTACATTACGACAGCTATTCGGTGTTAGCAGGATTAATTCTGCTTTCGGAACGAAATTGGCATAAGATTATAATTTTAGATCTTGCCAAAGCGTTCGACACTGTCTCCGTTCCTATTCTCCTGCAAAAGTTAGATGGCCTTGGGGTCCGGGGAGTAGCATTGAACTGGTTCAAGAGCTATTTAACAGATCGGAGACAGTGTGTGAAAATTGGTTAGTATACTAGCGGCTCACAATCAATCAAGTTTGGTGTACCCCAAGGAAGTATTCTGGGGCCTACATTATTTCTGTTGTATATCAATGATATACACGATACGCCTCTAGAAAACGCAGACATTTTGTGCTATGCAGACGATACCGCTATAATATTTCATGGTCTGACTTGGCCTGCGGTATATGCCACTGCAGAACGTGGTATGGTGCTAATCTCACAGTGGCTTGAACAAAATCTCCTCACACTAAATACAAAAAAAACTGTGTACTTGTGCTTTCATAAAACCAAGGCCTCAGCCCCTGTAGAAAACGCATGTCTCAGAATCCACAACAACTGTTGCATTGCAAACTCATGCAATTGTGAACCACTTATACGAACACAGGCTTTAAAATATCTTCGTGTGCAAATTGATGAAAAACTCTCCTTTAAATCTCATATTGTGTTTCTTTCGGCTCGTATTAGAAAAATTATCAGTATAATGAGAAATCTGCGGTATGTTGCAAGCGTCGACACACTTACGTCGGTCTACTATGCTTTATGCCAATCCCTGATAGTTTACTGCATTACGTGCTGGGGCAGTGCCGCTAAATCCATTATCATACAGGCGGAAAGAGCTCAGAGATCTGTCCTTAAGGTGATGTTACGCAAGCCCTATAGATATCCCACGACGTCTCTTTACATAGATGCTGGTGTTCTAAGTGTGCGCAAACTCTTTGTGCTAAAAACATCTCTGATAACGCATAAATCTGTCATAACATCCCCAGAGTACGACTTCTTATTAAACCGCAGAGTCTTTAAATTAGCAACCGCTCCCGTTAATACAAAATTTGCACAACGTTTAGGTTGTTTTATGAAGTTACACGTCTACAACAATGTCGCAAAATACTGTGACATAAAAAATAAATCAGTTAGTGAAGCAAAACGTATGATTAATATTTGGCTAGCTACAATAACTTACCAAGAAACCGAGGACATTATAATATTCGAAAGTTAACTTCATTGGAATTTTTAAGTTTTACAATATATATTTTTGTTATAAGTACTATATACATATATAATTATTATACAATATTTATTTATCTTGAACTCCCCTATCTATCAAGTCAATCGGTGCATCATTAGCTTTTACAACTATTATTACTGTCTACTGTGCGAGAATTCGTTTATGAAAAGTTGTTTATAATGTTTCCTCGATACAGGCTTAGCCTAGTGAGGAGACGACAGGTACCTGTAAATGTTTACCCTGCTCTACGAATTGTACTTACTAAAACTGTAACCTAAGTTAAGCTATGTACCTACGTGCATTTTGTAGTAAATAAATATTTTCATTTTCATTTTCATTTACGTTGTATTATTCCTATCTGTAAGACTAATACTAGTTACTAGCTGTTGCCAGCGGCTTCGCCCGCGTTGTTCTGGGGTGCAAAGATACATATAGAAACTTTCAGAAACTTAGAAACATCCCATTTTTATCACATGGGAACTGATTTATGGGTTAAAAAGTAGCTTATGTGTTAATCCATGTTATATTCTACGTACATACCAAATTTCATCGAAATCAGTTAAGCCGTTTCGATATGATTGAGTCACAACAGGCAAACATCCAAACTTTCGCATTCATATTAATAGTTCAAATTCATTTATGTGTTGCGAATCAATGTAGTTTCACATTTCGAGGGCAGACAATCCAGGCGAGCATATTTTTTTTTGTAAGGATTCCCAATGAGTAGTAGGTACATAGATTAAAATACAATAGACGCGCTCCCTGTGCTCACTCTAAGAGGACAACCAGATAAATAATTAATATGACAGAAAAATCAGTGACAAAAATTCTGACTATTTGTACTTTTTAAAAATGTATGTATGTGCAAGGATTTTTTCAGAGCTACGTTCGTTTCTTGGAGCATTTATGCCGAATAGCCTTAGCCCGAGTAGTCAACGTGTTATGTAAATACTTCGTTTTACGTTAATTTTATCTATTCAAGTCTTAAATTTAAGCTCAACTTCACAAAACATAAAAAACTATTATATTCGCTGTGAATTAAAAATGCAGTGCAAAAGAGAACTGGCTAAATAAGCTTGGATGCTTCACCTATTTTTATACTCCAAATGCTACATTTTAATTCAACGTTTTTGCTTGTATTTATCTGAACTCCACCAGTGGATGTAGATGTGAAGTTAAGGTGCTGTTTCAGTGAGTGCGACCAAAATTATTTAAAACTATAGGTACTTTTGTTGTATAAACGACAATCGAAACGGTGAAGGATAAAAATGTGAGAAAACTAACGGCTCAGTTAGCATTTTTGTTTATGATGAAACTAAGATAATGGTATACTCTCATACAAATTACGCACAGATCCACATTTTGTCACACTCTAACAGGCTCTAGTATATAGGTCGAAAGACGTAGACTTAAAACACACATATAAATTCACCCCTCACACCACACAAACACACATACCTTAACACCTACACTACATACATAAACATACACACCCTCACACACCTTTATACATATATTATACCACAGTCCACAAGATCCTTTCCCTCTCTATAAATTAAATATAAAATAAAACCACATATTATTACTTATATTTTCCTATAATATAAATGTACTAGCGACCCGCCCCGGCTTCGCACGGGTGCAATACTGATACTAAATATACTACAGAATGTCTTTATATACAACGTTCTCAGCTTTTTTGTCATTAGACAATACAAACATGTTTTCTTCATAGGTTACTCTTGAAAGAGCAACATTCAAATCTAAGCCTGCAACGTTGAAAGTTTGACCCTGCGATTTAATAACGGTCATTTCAAAAGACATTTTTACCGAAAATTGTAAGCGTTTAAATAGGAACGGTAAAACCGATGGTATCAAAGGAATTCGGGGAATCAATTTTCGACTTTCAAAATTCGACTTTGTGCACTCTATTATGAAAGTTTTTAGTGATTTTACCAGCAAACAATGGTTATTGTGGGTTATCCCTAAGAGATAGACATATACCATTTTCGACTTTTTTGTAGATCTTTTTAAGGTGTACAATACTGTAGTACATTATTTTGATCTATCTTATAGGGTTCAGCCAGCGTTTGCAATGTAACCGCAAAAAAATGTGTTTCTTTACGACATCACATTAGAAACGAATGAAAAGAATGTATCATTGATTTGTTATTTGTTTTTCATGTTATTTCTGTTATGTCAGTATTAAGTATATAGGTACATTTTTATTTTTTCTTTGTTGTGTATTATATTATTGTGTAAGATGACAATGCCCTTTTACAGCAGCTACGATTTGACATTATTTTATGCATATCTTGACATTCCATAAAATATAATCAATGATTATGTAATGAAAATCAATATTTATAATTATTGTTACTGACATACACAGCAATTTAGAATTCAATTTAAGTGTTATAATCCATTCTTTGACAACGCCCCTCTACAGCAGCTATAATCGTAGGTACCTACATGCTTATTAATCAGTGTTTAGATGCATATACCTATGTAAATGAAATGTAAACGCAATGCTTGTCTGTTTCTGGCCCCTCCAATATTATGGCGCAATGAACTAGGCACTTAGATAAATACATTTAATTAATTAAGTACTATGATTGACGAAACCAAGTGTTCTACTGTGTCCCTACGATTTAAATAAATGAGTATGAGTATAAACCTCTAAAATTATTAGTATTTCTCTACTATATTATGCATATATTATACATATAAACCTTCCTCGTAAATCACTCTACCTATTAAAAAAAACATCAAAATCCGTTGCGCAGTTTTAAAAATCTAAGCATACATAGGGACAGACAGACAGCGGGAAACGACTTTGTTTTATACTATGTAGTGATAGTGATGAGTCAATAACCATCAATTTATATGTTTCACAGTTCCCGACCCGTGACCATCACATTTTTTTTTTGCTAAAATTAATAATAGTATCTTTATTGGGGCCGTAAGCGATCAGTTACACCCAAGATATTGAACGCTATTGATCTAAAGTTATCTAAAGTTGCAAGCCTATCTATCTTTTACAGAATACATTTTGGGGAATGTGCCCAGTAGGGCTAGCAAAGCGATTTCCTTGTCTACTCTTCGAAGAGATGACAAGGCTCTGACCACAACTTGTATTTCTGCGTGTATTGTTATTTGTTTTTCTTATATTGTTTTTTAAATTTGAGTGTGATGTACAATAAAGCGTTATTTTATTCCATTCTCTGTCAATCCTTCCGAAATTGACTGTGCTACGAGCAGACTCAATAAGTTTTATTCCTAGACAAGAGAAATATTCTCTGTCTATATCTATAGTAACGAACGTTGTATCATATAATTAATTAAATATCTAACCAAAAATTGTTGGCAAGCGCGTGATTGAGAAGAGTGCGAAAGAGACAACTTGAGAAGACAGTGTTGTCTAGGCATCGTAAGACCTAGACAATTTCAGAAGAAAGTTGTCTATCCTTAAATGTAAAAAATAGAGAAAATGATGGCTATCGTGCTCGGCGTTGTAGACTACTGTCGAGGAAGTGTCGATAACGTTTCTTCCCGTTCACTCTCGCAATCGCCGTGCTCGAGACGGTCGACAAGTGTCTTCTTTGTTCCGATAAATGACTCATGACTAAATCCTTCTCTACAGTTACTGTGCTAGGCCTACAGGAACTATACGATCTGATCCCGCCGTTCACCTGCTTGTCCTTTTGTTGTTGTTGCTGACAAGCAGGCGCACGGTTCAGTACCATCCGTACCTAATGATATACCACCCATTCGCAACCACCGTTTTGGTTCTACGTTTTTTATGCGCTGCTAAGGTATGGAACACTTTGCCGTCGTCTGTTTTTCCTAAAGAATACAATCCGGTTCTCTTTAAGGTAAGAGTAAATAGGTTTCTTTTAGATCTTCGTGCTTCATCTTAGACCACATCATCGCATACCATCAGGTGAGATTGTGGTCAATCGAAGTTCTATTCAGTTAAAAAAAATGCAAAAGTGATCGAGAGTGTAATTGATTGCTTACATCCAAGAAAACACACAACTCTTCATCACGGATGCAGGGAAATCAAAAAATCTTGTAAATTTTTTTTCGTAACAATTTGTTGCTAAAACGAAAATTTACCGGTTACCGTTTTATTTATTCATTTTCTTATTTCATTAGTTCATTTTCATTCATTTTATTTCATTTTATTAGTCGACATTGATTCAGCGGGACATTGATTCAAATCCTAAAGTTAACCAAACTTACATTTCGTACATATTTTTACAGTCTGTCTAAATCATACTGGTGGTGTGGACGCCTGCATGGAGACCCCAGCTTAATTGTGAATATGAAACTCCAATTTCATAAATGCGTAACGAAGGCTTGTGGTGAATATAAACAAAGGATGCAGCTTTGAGGCAAGTTGGTAATTAACAATGTAATAACAGCTACCTTTTCATGAAGGTATTAAACCTGAGTAAAAAAAGCTTATGGGCTTTAGCGTTATTGCAGCGCTGGCATCGTAATGAAACTGTAGAAATTCAGCACAAATTTTGATCCATCGACTTAGCCCAATTTTTTGAAGGGAAAACTTCTTTAGTAGCGTTGAGCATTCTTTGAGATGGGAAAAACCATTGAACTCCCGACACTGTTACCGTTACCGACACCAAAGTGATAACTTCTTTAGGTGCGTTAGGTATTTTTTTAAATGGGAAAAAACCATGAACTCGCGACACTGTTACCGACACCTCTGTATATAATTTGTTTTTTAGTTTGTGGAGGGGCATAAGACAACTTTCTTAGTAAATGTTCATGTTTATGCGACATCTATCATGATCATTTTGCAACATCCAAGTTTTTTTTTAAGGTGAAAACTTCTTTAGGCGCCTTGGGCATTTTTGACATGGGAAAAAACTATTGAACTCGCGACACTGTTACCGTTACCGTTACCAACACCGTTCCTGATTATTCAAAAAATATTTTCTGACGATTCAAAAAATACACACGTAATTGTTCAAGTTTTCAATTCTGTCGGCACTTCCGGAGTCCCACTTTTTTTTATTTGTGTGTTTCTCAGCATCAATTCAGATGCAAAACCTACTTATGGTTTCCTAAGAACAAAATCTTCTAACTACAAAAGTAAAGGTAGCTACCCTCAATTTCTTTATAAATCAGTAAGAATAGTAGCATGGGCTCGCCCGGGGAAGTACCGCCATACCTATTTCTGTCGCCAAGCAGCATTGCTGTGTTTCGGTATGAAGGGTATGGTTGTCGGTGAAATTACACGAACATGAGGGTTTACACCTGTATGCCTCAAGTTGATAAACACAGGGCAGTGCACGACCTACGAGGCAATACTTTGTTATAGGCGATTGTTACCACTTAACATCAGGTGGGTCATATGCTTGTTCCATCTTCAGATAGTATAGAAAAACGACATCCATGTTATCATATACAATCTTTTTTTGACTAAATACCTCATCAAGGAAAGTGAAAATTTACTAAATTCAATTATTCGAGTGAATAGGTTTCTTCTAGGCAAGCGTGTACCATCGTAGACTGCATCATCGCTTACCATCAGGCGAGATAGTGGTCAAACGCTAGCCTATAATTTATTTAAAAAAAAATATTTAAAAAAAAATATTGAAAAAACACAAGTACCTGAAGTTTCTGCTAATGTGATGATTTAAAATAGTTTTTCGCAATTCACAGATATTCAGATAGATCGTCTGTGAAAGCGTCCTCCTCATTCACAATTTAAGTCAGTACAGAGTGACTCTGGCCGAACTTAGATCTGGGTCAAGTTCAAGCTGAATATCAACAAAATTAAATTTTAGGGGCTGTATTTTCGCAGTGAGTGAAATTGAAGAGTCTTCTTGAATATTAACCGAAAATAAACACCGAAATACTGCAGGGAGAGTTTAAAATGATGTGTTTTTAAATTATTTTCACACCACCTGCTCGACAATGTCATATTATATGTCATGTAAACCTCACCGAAAGTAGGTGATTAAATTCCTACGGTTAAGCCGGGAGTAAACTTGTACTGAATTTCTTTGTGCCCTCGCGGGTATGTGATTTGAATTAGAAACCTCATCTGTATTAAAATTTTAACCAAAAAGACCCACACAATAAGAACTTATTAGTAAATGGAACTAACCTCTGCACAGAATCCACCAACCTAGATTTGGTTTTTATTGTTTTGCAGAATATTCTCTTCGTGTTTAAAACTGTCTGCATCTTGGGCGTCTTATCTCTCTGTACTCAGGATTCTAATAACTCCCTCGCTCCGCTCGTGAGTTAACTGTAGAATCCTGCGTTATGTTGCGGATTCAATATAGCACCCGTGACGCAAGACACTGCTTTATCCCCTCGTTTAATAATCTACTATTATGACTGAGTTTGAGACACAAACTACATTGATTAATTGTGTACTGCTAACGAATATTTAAAATATCTTGTTTTCTGAATCTGTTTTCAAAATATCTGCTGCTACGGCATACGTAGCAGCTGAGTAGCATCAGCGTATCAGCTATTTAAATTACATATTAGAATCAATGAAGTGACTAGAATCCATTCGACTTTAAAAGTAATAACAGCTCCCAAAGTATATTATCTCATGTTTCTAAATAAAATAACACTTATAATTATGATCATCAAAAGTACCTAATACAGCCAGTTTTACACAATCTACGAACTGGGTCGCCAAAATAGGGTGCGGGAGTATAATATAATAAAGGATGGCGCCAACCGAAGAATGTTGAATATTACAGGGATCACACAATGGGATATACATACCTCACCATTTGACGAGCGCTTTGATCAGGGACCCAAAATGGAAAATGCTTTCTCTATAGTTGTTACAAACATTTTCATAAAAGTGACACTTTGTGAATGGTTAGATATTGGAGTGTTTTTTTTAACATCCTATATTTCCAAACGTAGTAACCTATAATAATAATAATATTTTATTATATATATATTATAATATAATAATAATATTTGTTTACTGTCTTGAGACATGGAAAAAAGGTGTGCTATTTTTCATGCTCTTCGTTAAACAAATAGTCATAGTTTTTTGTCATAGTTTTGGAACAGAATAAAGTATAGTGATATCGGCTGTCAACTATTTTATACGGATTTATTTATAATTGTGTTTTGCACTCGGTTTACCGCCTTATTTGAAGGTGACGATCATGGGCTTCCGTATTTGTCGGGCGCCAAATTGACCGTTTTGTTTTTAACAAGCACTAATTAGATGGCCCACAGAAATCCCCCAATATATAGTGTCATATTTTTGTCCAAGAGCGATATCGTATGTCTGAATTCAATCAAATAAATCAACAATAGTTATTGAAGATGATGATAATAGGTACAGCGTTTGGTAACAATTTGCAACATTAACTAATTTTTTTTGAAGTGAAACTTCTAACGCGACTTCCAACAAGGTTGCGTTAAACGTTTAACGCTACCATGGAGGGGGTATGAAAGCACTGTTGCGTTAAACTTTCAACGCTCCTAGGGAGGGGGAATAGAAAGAGACAGAGCGAGAGCCTCCAATATTCCAACGCAAGAGGGAGAGAGAAAGAAAGATACACAAAGATAGAAAGTAGAAGAGAGAAAGAGAGTGAGTCGGTAGATCCCAAGCACATGCGCGTGATATTTGAAGGTTTCACTTCTACCACGTGTGAATTACACACATGTTTGTTTTTTAATGATCCTTTTAGAATACATAACAATACAGAAAATAAATTACGTCTAAATTGTAACATTTTGAACGAGTTGGAGCAATTTTAATTCCAAGCTTCTCTATCATCTAAATATTCCGATATTTTATAGTAGGCTTTTTTTATAAAGATTTTATTTAATTACGTTTTTAAATTTGATAATTGTCAATTTTTGTACATCCCTTTGCAGTTTGTTATAAAAGCGTACACCTTGGCTTTTAAACGATTTACTAACTTTGTGGAGTCTACAAGTGGCAACGGCGAGTTTATTTTTATTTCTAGTGTTAAAATTATGATTATCGCTATTTTTCTTAAACACATTAATATTTTTGTGAACATACATCAGATTTTCATAGATGTATTGAAGTAATACGGTAAACAAACAAAGCTACAACTAAATGCTGCCCGTGAAGTTGTTTCCATGAACCCACAAGCACGTCCTCAATGAGTTTCTAACTAGAAGGTAGCAAAGTGCAAGATAGTATGAAGTTTCTAACTCGTGATCAAAGTAGCACGTTCTAAAATTGCGTTAAAACTAAAAGTAGTAGTAAAGTTTGTGTGTTTAATAGACTTGTATATATTTATATTCTACTACCGCTGACTCCTTAGAGGTAACTCTGGATAAACTTTGTGCACATGTTGGCACTAAAGATGTTATAGTCTCTCTGAAAGTGGCAGGGGCACGAAAGTAGTAAATCCCTTATGTCCCTAAAACTAGAGCGAGTAAGTTACAACCCAAAATTTTTCATTTATTTATTTATTTATTAATACTTAGATTCACAGTTACATTACCGTATATTATAAACTAATTAACATAGTGCTGGACTTAAACCAAATTGAATCTACATTATGTAATACTAAACTTATAAAGACGCGGCAAAGTAGCTCGCCTGTTAACTTTAACATACTTACTTACCTATATATATATTTAAATTAAATATTTACATGAAAAAATACTAACAAGAAAAAGTGAATATTAACATTTTTTAGAATACGAGTATAAATTAATGAAAAAAGTGCCTCTTGAGCTACAATGTTTGCTTGATCGCATTTGAAGTGTGTGTGTGTTTATGTGTGTATAGTGTACCTAGTGTGTGTGGTGTAGGATGTATTTTACAGTGTTATGTTATGTTTTAAAGTGTTAATTATCCGGTCATTTGGAAATTGCAACAAAAAAGAAGGTAGTTAACTAAAGTGCAGTTGAACCCGCTCAGAAAAATAAAAACTAATAATGACTACAAACTGTTTACACAGTGAGTTTACACGCAAGGGTTACATGGCGGCAGTTTTTATACGAATAATTTTAAAAGACTGATGTTGAAATGTTAAAGTTAATGTTCATAAAAGTTAAGTTTTCTAGGTTTAGTAATTGGAATTCAGTATCTATAACAATAAAGAGTTATCTATTCATCCATCCTATTTCCTAGCTATTTATCGGTCTGTCAAGCGGTGTCTGTTGAGACAGTTCACGGGATACCCTTGCTTTGAATGCGTTTTAGTAGTGTTAAATGGATCTATGCATCTTTCATTAGTAAGTACTAGTGGTTCGCCCCGAACTATGAGCTCGCGAGTATCCCATGAAAACAAAAATATATTATTTGTCTTTGACTATTAAAATTGTTCAACGAAATGCGTCACCAAACTACTTGACCTACAGTTTCATTCAAATTACAAATAACGGCAGTTCATGTAAATTGGTTTTACTTTTAAGGGGAAGAATTATTATTGAATATATTAATTGCAGTTATTTGGACTTTTTCCTTTATTTATGTTACTAACAAATTTCAGCACTGTGGGGTCACTGGTGTACCCTGTGAATACTGTCAAAGTTCTGTTTTTATTAACTCAAAAACTAGGTTTAAACAAAAACTAAAAACGGGTTCGAAATATACATTGGACCTTATTGACTCGTTTTTTTTTACCCCTCTTGAGACCCAATATCTCAACAACGCCCCCCCCACCCCCCTCATTTTAAGTTCATTTAGACACCTACATTGTGCCATCACTACCTACCTACCAAACTTCATGATAATAGGATCAACGCTTTGAAAGTTAGATAGATAGATAATTCCTTTATTGCACACCATTTAAATACAATCAATTATAAGAAAATACACTCTTAAACAATAGGTACAATGGGCGGCCTTATCGCTAAAAGCGATCTCTTCCAGGCAACCTTTGGATGGACAGGATCTATGTGAACAAAATAAGGACGGCGGCGTAAATCCGATATTAATAGTACACGTATATTTATAAAAAATATAGTTAATTTAAAATAAAATGCATAATTATAATGTATAATATAATCATAAAATTACATAAATATTAATATTATAATACATAAAATATATATTGTCATACCTACATATATAAATTATAAAAATGTAAAATTAATAAGTGGCCTAGTGAGCGATGGATGACAGATAGTGTTGTCTGAACAAGTTTTTAAAGATAGGGAGAGATTTAGCGTGACGAATTGAGACAGGTAGGGCATTCCAGAGCCTGGTAGCCTGCAAAGTAAAAGAGGAACTATAAAATACTGAGGTATGATGGGGAGTTTTTAATTGAAGGGTTTCAGAGGAACGTAAGGGTCGAGAGTTGGAAAGGTGAAGAAAGTCAAAGCGTTCTTTGAGGTAGGACGGAGTAGAAGGGATGAAAAGGATGCTGTAAAGGAGGGAAAGAATGTGCGCATTCCGGCGAAGGCGGATAGGTAACCACTTAAGTCTGTGGCGATACTCTGAAATGTGATCGTACTTGCGTAAGCCAAATATGAATCTAATAGAGAAATTCTGGAGACGCTCAAGCTTGTTGAGTTGATCTTCAGTTAAATCAAGATATCTGGCGTCAGCATAGTCGAGAATAGGATGCAACAATGATTGTGCAAGTGCAATTTTGGTGGAAGTCGGAAGGAAGTTTCGCAGCCGTTTAAGAGAGGCAGCTGCAGCTAAGGTTTTTCGGCTTACCGCTGCTAGTTGAGGTCCCCAAGATAGGTGACTATCCATGAGTACCCCCAGATTTTTGACTACCTTGCTGATTTCTATTGAATTACCGTCAAATTTTACCTTTGGGAGATCAAGCCAATCGATTTTTTGGATTGATTCGATTTGATGGATTGACTTTAAGCCCATATGAGTTGCTCCACTGTAGTATATTCTGCAAATCATTGTTTATGCCATTAATGGCTTCACCTAACCACCCAACAGGAGCTTGGGTATAAATTTGCAAATCATCTGCATAGAGGTGGTAGGACGAAGTGAGTTGTTCGGAGATAGAATTTATAAAAATAGCAAAAAGAAGAGGAGATAACACGCCGCCCTGAGGTACACCGGAACTCAATTGACACCAAGAAGAATATGTATCGTCAATACGGATACGTTGCCGGCGTCCAAACAGGTAACTACGAAACCATTCAATTACTGTTGGAGATATGTTAAGAGAGCGAAGAAAAGCTAAGAGGATATCAAAATCAACGTTATTGAACGCATTGCTGAAATCCAGGAGGGAAAGTTATCCTCGGACAAACAAACATACATACTTACGTGCATGGATACATACATACGTTCATACATACGAGGGGCGCACAATGTATTCTCGGTATCGGGGTAATATACTAATGATGAGGGTAATTAAATTATCTCATTAGTTTATGACACTCATTGAGGGTATAAATACAAAATTTTATTTGATTGTCGCCATTAGTATTCAAAATATAATTTCGGAAAGGCAACTACAATGACTGATACGACAATGTTGAAAAAATCGAGCATCGCGCTGTGATATAAAATTCTTCACAAAAAAAGGAAAGACTCAAAAAGTAATTCACGAATGATGGCTGTTTACCAAGATTCTGCCCCTTCATTATCTATAATTCAGAAGTGGTCAAGTGAATTTAAACGGGGTAGAGAGAGTATTGAAGACGACCCTCGTGCCGGTGGGCCGGTTAGTGCCGCTACTGAAGAAATCGTAAAAATTGTTGAGAAACTTGTACTCGAAAATGCCCGTGTGAGAGTGAAAATATTAGCAAAAAGAACTAAGCTATCCGTGGGTACCATTCACACTATCCTACATGACCATCTGAATTTGTCAAAGGTCAGTGCAAGATGGGTGCCGCGAATGCTCACAGCGCTTTAGAAACAAGTGCGAGTTGTTTGTTGCAAGGAGTTTTTGAGCTCTGTGGTGAAAATCCACAAAGTATTTATGATCGGATTGTTACTGGTGATGAAACGTGGGTTCATCACTATGATGCTGAGAGCAAGCAGGAATCTATGCAGTGGCATAAAAAAGGAACAGCCCCACCGAAGAAGTTCAAAGTCAGCCCATCCGCCGAAAAGCTCATGGCCACAGTGTTTTGGGATTCCAAGGGAATCTTATTAATTGAGTACACAAAAAAAGGTGAGTACCTATTACTAGCGCAACTTACGCTAATACCCTGCGCAATTTAAAGGAGGCAATAAAAGAAAAAAGACGGGGAAAATTGACCGCAGGTGTATTGATTCTGCACGACAACGCGCCTGTTCACAAGGCGCGCATTGCCAATGCTGCTGTGCGGGATTGCGGATTTGAAGAAATCAATCATCCACCCTACAGCCTGGACCTAGCCCCTAGTAATTACTTTCTGTTCCCAAATCTCAAAAAAGAACTTCGAGGCAAGCATTTTTCCGACGATGAAGAGTTAAAGGCAGCAATTAACGATCATTTTTTGGAGGGAATTGACAAGTTATTTTCCAGGACAAATAAGTGTGTTCAGATCCTAGGGGACTACATTGAAAAATAAATTTTATTCAGAATTTTCTGCTTATTCTTTTATGCCTATACCGAGAATACATTGAACTCCCCTCGTACATACAACGCCGATTTGTCAAAGTTGATATGAAGATCTCACTTCGCTCGATGAATTAATCAAAGCGTGTATTTATTATGCGATATTTAGTTGTATGTTTGCTACCGCAACTAGCTGCAAAATATACTATGTGCAATATGAAGATTAACTCTTTGATTTATTGGGCCCTGTTTTACGCTGGCCAATGCTTTTATGCAACGTGGTTGTGACATTTATTTGGATAAATGCTACTCAACTACATATTTGCAAATGCATCAATGTTTTTGGAATATGACATTGACTAGTTAGTGCAATAATTTGGTAGTTTTACCTGGAAAGTTTTCCGGGAGTTTTGAAAATGTGTAATTTTATACATTTCAATGTGCTCTTTCCGAATTTTAACTTTGCCACCTCGTATCTTTGCCGCTGGTGCCGCTATATTGGAAAAGTGGTGCCTGATAACAGTTTTTTGACAATATCTCCTTTCCGACTCATTTTACGATAAAACATGAGTATAAATTTAAACAAAAGAAAATTTCCTATAATTTATTCTCTAACAAATTTTTTTGTGAAGTCAATAGTTTTGGAGTACGAGTGATGCAAATTCATCTACACAAACTTTTGGAGGGACTACGATCGATACTGGTTCACGATATATGTCGAAAATGAGAAATTAATCATTGCATCATTGCTTTAGAGGAAGCGATTTTACGACTTCTCAACCACAACTGCGATCCACGCACCCAATATTCTCATTTAGAGATCATTGTTTTTTGTGCGCTACAGAGATAACAGCAGAGTTTATAGCAAAAAAAAACAGACGCACTTATGCAATGGTAATATTGTGTATAGTGTACGTAAATTATCGATGGAAAACGGTATTTCAGAACTTACTAGTGCTAGTAATCATGATTGGAATCGAGCGATTGTAGAGCGTTTCGAGCATGTTGAAGTACAATTTGTGACGCTCGTACGACAAAACTATAGATTTTACAAAATAAATGTTTGACATAAATTGTAGGAATTATTTTCTAGTTTAATTTTGTGTTAGTGTTTTTATCGTAAAATGAATCTGAAAGGAAATGTTATCAAAAACTGCTATTAGGCGCCATTTTCCAATATGGCGGCGCGAGCGGCAATAATACGAGGTGGCAAAGTGGAAATTCGGAAAGAGCACATCGAAATCTATAAAATTACCCTTATTCAAAAATCCTGGAAAACTTTCCAGGTAACCCTCCGTTTTTCATTTTTTCATTTTTAAGGATCCTAGCATCACCTGATATACACTGCAAGTATTTAGAACCTTATCGAATTAAGCAAATCATTTACAAATTGTGGACGTGACGTATCTTCAACAGGTCACAATAAATGATGTTAATTTTATTGTGACCTGTTGAAGATATATTTTTATTCCTTACCTTTTAATTTCCATAATTTAATTGTCTTTTTACAATACTGACAAGGCCCTTTTACAGCCGCAACTTTTTACTTTTAATTCTGCGAACTAATTTTATTATTTTATTTTGATAATTATTTTCTTTTAATTATATATTTTTGACATTTTACAATTATTATAATTTATCGTAATGACAAGGCCCTTTACAGCCACAATTTGTAAGGTTTTTCCTTATTTACTATTATTTTTTATTGACATCAAAACATTCATTATTGATTTAGTATTGACATTGATTGATTGACTTAATTGACATTGTATTGCTCTGTGTTCTATTGATTTTTGTTTTGTTTTTATTATTTTAAGTTGACATTATTTGATATATTAACTTAATTAGTCCCGATACCTGTCTGTTTGAGCTACAATAATGTTAGTTATATCACAATTGTTATTGTTTTAATCTAAATTTGACGTAACTTAGTGTTCTATAATGTACCTACAGTGGAAAAATAAATTAAATGAAATGAAATGAAATCCTGTTTAATATACTGTGCTCTAGAACAACTTTATATTTTTGTTGAAATGCCAAGAGCTTAGAGGATGTCCAAAGCCAAGTTATATTTTCCACGCCTTAGAATAAACAGCTCTGAATGTAAGCCGATATAATCAAACAGAATATTCTAATTTATTTACCTGGGAGTGGATCTGATACGGCTGTTTTTAAAGTCAGCAGCTGTTACAAAACAAACAGAAATCTAAGGAATTGTTGTATATAACTTAAATTATTCAGAGTAGAGTTTTAACTCTATTGTGGGTACTCTTATCTTTAATTAAAATAAGTAGCAGCAGAATGTTTAAAAGTTGTAACCTTTTGACGTCTTAAAATTATCTATCGTAAGTTACTGTATTTAAGAAAAAAAAACTTTATGTCAATTCTCGTAAGGCTCTTGTCTTAGAGCTAGAAACTAGAAGCGAGTGTGTAGTTCCTATAGTTGTCTCACTAAAACGAGTGTGTGAGTGCGGCGGGCGACACTCATCATCTCACGGCATGTGTTCTGACCGCCAAGCGAGAATCGCTGAGCGAGTGTTGTAGTCGCTGCGACAAAATAGTGGAGAGCGAGTTCTCGCTGGCAGTGTGAATGGCCAGCGATTAACTATTAATATACAGGTCTCTTTTACTGACACGGAATCTATATATTTTGTTCGTTTCTTGAGCGAGCTAATCGCTTATTTGCCGACGATAAGACAAGTGCCGAAGTTGTTTGTTTATTTAGGTACTGTGTATGAATATACAGGGTCTCCATAATACCTAAACCCCAATTAATAACGTCGTTAAAGGCATGCGTAATTAAATTTTAATTATAATAGGCCTATGGACTAGCTTTGTTTGTCACCCCTATAACCTTACATGGTCAGCAAAAACCGTAAAGGGTCGTAGCCCTTTTTGGTAACTCATATGAAATGTTTGTATTAGGATTAATAATTCAAAAACATGACATTCCTTAACATGAGTTACAATAGTCGCCATTGAAAGTTCGGCTCTGTAAAAGTCGCTACATCTTAAATCCGCTTAACCTTGCTCACTGTAAACCGTCCTTTTAACCCCCTTTTAACAAACACTTAATAACACTAAAATTATAAATGTGAAAGTTTGGATGTTTGTTTATTTGTTACTCAATTACGTCGTAACGGCTGAACCGATTCCTATGAAATTTGGTATACACGTAGAATATAGCCTGGATTGCCACATAGGCAACCTTTTGTCCTATAAATCAGTTTTCATGGGATAAAAATGGGGTGTCAAGTCAAGTTGCAACAGCGAGTTTAACTTTATTTCTAGGTTACATACACATTTAGTAGTATAACGCGGACGAAGTCACGGGCAAAAAAAAAAAAATGTATATATATATTGCTGGACATTTCACACAGCGCTATCTAGCCCTAAACTAAGCAGAGCTTGTACTATGGGGACCAGATAACTGATAGGATACTTATATACTTTTTTTTTGTAAATACATACTTATAATATATAGAAAAAACACCCAGACACGGAACAAATATCTGTAGATCATGCAAACATTTGTTTCGCGGGGGGAATCGAACCCGCTACCTCCTGCGTCTCAGCCGGCTATACGCCCCCTGCGCCACGGAGGATGTCAAAACAGCTAATATATAATATTTTTTTAACGAAAGTATGTTATTTAAGAGACGACACATATCCTGTGGAAATTTATACGGTAATATTTCTCAGAAACTTAAATTCTCCTTAGTATAAAAAATCTTAATCAGGATTAATGTACACCTTTGCTTTCCATTAAATAATAATAAAGCTCCTCTGATCTCTTACTTAGTACGCATACCCGTAGCCTACGTAAGCCAGTTGCTGTCGTCCACTTGTCGTTCGGCCTTTTCCGTCCCTTTCACACCTACAGTGCATATCTTGTTACATATACAAACACATAGACAATCATTTATTTGCTAAATAGCACACATAATACATTTACAAAAGAAGATTTCAAATAATTAATACAAAAATAACTATTAAACAGTACCTACATGCAAAACAGAAACAAACAATATATATATTTTTTTTTTTTAATATTGGATAGAACTTCGTTTGACCACAATCTCACCTGATGGTAAGTGATGATGTGGTCTAAGATGAAGCACGAAGATCTAGATGAAACCTATTTACTGTCACCTTAAAGAGGCCCGGATTGTATTCTTTAGGAAAAACAGACGACAGCAAAGTGTTCCATACCTTAGCTGTACGCATCAAGAACGTTGAACCAAAACGGTGTGTGCGAATGGGTGGTATATTGACTAGGTACGGGTGGTACTGAGCCGTGCGCCTGCTTGTCCTTTAATGGAAAGGAGATGGCGGGATCAAATCGTATAGTTCCTGGGCACATTCCCCAAAATGTATTCTGTAAAAGATCGATAGGCTTGCAACTTTACGGCGGTGTTCGAGACTTTGGGTCTTAGTCTCCGCCATATATTGCTTACCTATAAGCCTAAAAGCCCTACGTTCTATCGAGTCTAAGGTAGCGAGCTGGTATTTGGCCGAACCATCCCAAAGGTGGCAGCAGTACTCCATACCAGACCGGACTTGAGCTTTATAAAGACTAAGAAGCTGTCCTGGTGTGAAGTATCTCCTGACCTTGTTGAGGATGCCCAGCTTCATGGCAGCTGTTTTAGCCTTAGACTCGATGTATGAGCTAAAGTTGAGAGTAGGCGTAATATAATGATTAATTATCTCGTCGTCCCCGCGCTTACGTCTCTCCGTACCCGAGCGGTGAAACTGGTGCCACCTAGCCGACAACCAGCGGGCGGCGGGCCGTAAGCGCGGCGTCGCCTAGCCGTAGCCAAGGAGCTGCTGATCCGCTTTGATTATGTGCTTACGTTAGGTTGAAGCCTGGTTGACGACGAGGCGAAAGACGATACAGTGCCGATTCCTTTCAGAGTTGATAAGTCTGCTATGACCATTAGGAGTTCAATTTGATCAGTTACACGAAAGAGTAGGAATTCACGACATACCGCACCAGTGACTAGACAGCGTTAGATGTAAACAAAGAACGTAAATGCTGCCACCGAATTTATACCCTTAATCAATTGAGATAACGTTGAAAAATGTTTTGCAACTCATCTGCGTAAAAACTCAATATAGGAAATGGAGTGATAAATTATTTACGCTCGCTTCTTTATTCACAAAATGATTGGAAAAATGTAATGTAAGTAAGGTCGAAGTAATGCTGTACTTTTTGGAAAGAGATAAATAAAAACTGCATTAGACTACCAAAAAAATGATTATAAGAACCGGTCCAGCCACTATAACAATTTATTTAAGCTTAGTGTATATTTTCTAAATAAATAAAGGAATCACTATATTTATTGTGACTGTGTCAGTGACTGCCTCCGTGGCACAGTGGGCGTGTAGCCGGCTGAGACGCAGGAGGTAGCGGGTTCGATTCCCGCCGCGGAACAAATGTTTGCATGATCTACAGATATTTGTTCCGTGTCTGGTTGTTGTTCTATATATTATAAGTATTTACAAAAAAAAGTATATAAGTATTCTTATGTAAGTGTTTCTTTTTTGTATTATGTGATTATCTTTAAGATTGTATTGGAACCCTGACTTATCTTGTCGCGGAGGAGGGCGTTGGTATCTGCGACACAGTATTTATTACTCATGCGGGTATCATCGTTTTTCATTTTTGTAATTACACCCTTGTTAATTTGTTTCCAAATAAAGATGATTATGATTCTATCAGTTATCTGGTTCCCATAGTATTAGCTCTGCTTAGTTTGGGGCTAGATAACGCTGTGTGAAATGTCCAGCAATACTTATTATTATTATTTATTTATTTATTTAGAAAAGATACAATAACACCCCTACTGTTAGTGTTACTATTGTTACGGTCTGCCACATGTTTATTTTCTTATGAAAGAACTAGCTGACCAATCCGCTTCGCGTACGTAGTTTTTCAATAACCCTCCTTCTGCGCAGTTGTGTAAAAATTAGCCTATGTTACTCCGAGATAACGTAACATTCTAATGGTGAAAGAATTTTTGGTATCGGACAAGTAATTTTTGAGTAACAAATCAAATCAAAAATACAAATTTTTCCTCTTTATAATACGTATTAGTTATAAGTAAATAAAACCTCCGTGGCGCAGTGGGCGAATAGCCGGATACGAAGCCGGAGGGTGAGGGTTCGATTCCCGCCGTGGAACAAATGTTTACATGATCTACAGATATTTGTTACGGGTTTGGGTATTTTTCTATATATTATAAGTACCTACGCATTTACAAAAAAAATAGTGGCACACTTGGAGTGCTGACAGATGTGAAAACTTGAACAGACTACACTACGGATACTTATATACAGAGGTGTCGGTAACAGTATCACGAGTTAATGGTGTTTTCCCATCTCAAAAAATGTCCAACGCGCCTAAAGAAGTTTTATACAGAGGTGTCGGTAACGGTAACAGTGTCGCGAGTTCAATGGTTTTTTCCATCTCAAAAAATGCCCAACGCGCCTAAAGAAGTTTTCACTTCAAAAAGTATTAAAGTATTGTATCAGTTATTTGGCTCCCATAGTACAGTTTTGCTTAGTTTAGGGCTAGATAGCGCGTGATAGATAGATGTGAAATGTCCAGAATTATTTATTTATTTAAAAACATGTATGTATCAGAATTTCCACCAGATCATGCCACGAGCAAAACCTATATTGGTCCTTATTCAACAAGAAAAACTGATGATAAAACTTCTCATGGTAGATTATATTGCATAAAAGGCCTACGAGCCTTTGAGCTAGTGTAATAACCATTAACATTAAACACCCGGTCATTTTAGTAGACTTTTCTGTGGTACAAAAACCGCTTTTGTATTTTCTTAAAACTTTGAAGATAAAGCCGCTATAATCGCCGGGCTATAATTAGCAGAATAGCTCTGTAAAGCAACATTATCGTTCAAGTAATTATTATACAGCGTCATGGTGTAGTATAATAGAGGCGGGTATATGAGTCTATGTTATGCTGTAGATAGCCGATAATCATTTGTCTACAACGACCCATCGTTTTTGATTATATGGTTTTAGTTTGTATACATAACTGTGATTCTGTCAGGGGGTTCACTTACAACTGAATGAAAATTTGTTTATCATACTAATATTATAAATACGGAAGTGAGTTTATTTTTACTCGTATGTCACGCTTTCACGTTGTAACGAGAGATTAAGAACTGGATTGAGACAAAGGCTACTTTTATTGACAAACCTCGTGTGCGTAGACGCGGGCGAAAGCTAGCTTCTTTAATTTTTATTGATCGAGCGAAGCGAGATCTCCAAATCAACTTGGGCAAATTGGCGTTGTATGTATGTTACATACATACATACAACGCCAATTTGCCCAATTTGTCTTTATTTATTTGCCAATTTGTTTGTTTGTCCGAGGATAACCTTCGAAGCGTTTATCCAATCATCGTGAAATTTGGTATATAGGTAGGTAATAATGGCACAATTTTGGTGTGACTCAATGAGTTAAAAATTTTGGTAGGTTGTTGAGATATTGGGGTTCAAGAGGGGTAAAAAAAACTGAAAATGAGACTATTAGGTCAAGTGAGACGTCAAATAAAAGGTCTTCATTAGTACATTTTGACTTCGTTTTTACTTTTAGTAAAGTTTTTGTAGTTTTGAGTTATTAGCCATAGTAAAAACTAAACTTTGACAAAATTCACAGGGTACACCAGTGATGTAATTTGGTATGCGTGTAACTTATGTATCACAAATATAGGAAAAAGTCTGAAATCTAGAATAACTGCAATTTGTACCCCAAAAAACAGGAACCATTTTACATGAACTCCTGTTACCTGTAATTTGAATGAAACTGTAGGTCAAGTAAGTTGGTTTTATTTCGTGGCACTATTTTGATAGTCAAAGATAACGAATAATATTTTTTTTGTTTTTATGGTAGACTCGCGAGATCTCAGTTCGGGGAGAACCACTAGTTATTATAAATAAAAATTAAAGAAACAGTCACATACATAGTGATCCAACATTAAAATTATTTGTGCCGTGGGTATCAGAAACTACGAGTTCTTTCAAACATTGTTCCCGCAGTGGTAATCGAACCCGCAGTCTTTTGCATCTCAGTCAGCTACTCATCCTCCTCGCCACAAAAGTTGTTCTTCGGTCTATACGATATATATGTTTAGAACTCTCTGGAATCATCATCATTTCAACCCAGCGAGCGGTCACAGCGCGACACATGACAGAGATGCTATAATAGATAATCCAATGAACCAACATATACGGCGAAGATAATATTATTTGCATCTTACAGCATTTTAAGATAGCGAGCGATAAGGACATTTCATCTTAAGACACGAAATATATAGATAGATAGATATACTCTTTATTGCACAGCAAACAAAATTATAAATAAAGTAGCACTCTGAGAGTGCCGACAGAAGTAAAAACATAAACAATTACAAGATACTTATATACAGAGGTGTCGGTAACGGTAACGATAACCGTGTCACGAGTTCAATGTTTTTTCCCATCTCAAATGATGCCCAACATGCCTAAATAAGTTTTTACTTCATATACAGAGGTGTCGGTAACGGTAACAGTGTCGATAGCTCAATAGTTTTTTCCCATCTCAAAAAATGCCCAGTGCGCCTAAATACACAAAGATAAAGGTGATTACAATGAATAGTAATATATCGTAAGATACAAAAGATTCGTTTAAAGGTTTGACACACTGTCAAGAGAATAATAATTATTATTATTTATTTAATCAGAGATAAAATCCATACAAAAATTCTTAACCGCTAACATACAATATTTCATAGTCATATTCAAAAAATAAATATACAAATAATTATATAATCAGAGATATCATATATGTACTAACATATCTTACCCGTTTGTGATACCTTAAGATACAATAATTTTGAACCAGACTGGAATTTATTCTATAAAAAGATTTGTTTTTTATGAACACCTAAGCATTTCCTCAATAACTAGTCCCATTACTTCAGCAGGCCTACGAAAATAATATTATAGAATCCCTTAAAATTAATGTTTATTCAGGGAACGGTTGCCTTTGTCCTTGAATCTACAATCAAAATAGCGGCATAAATAATACAGAGTAGGTATCTTGGGGAATATTATACAGCTATTATGTGAATTGACAATGTTTCAAGGCGTTCAGGCGTGAAATTGGCTAATAGAGTACGTGTATGTGTAGAGTACACGTACCCCGTTGTCACGTACATGAGTAAGTGAGGAAAATGCCAGCCAGACTTATTCTCCTGCCTGGTGTAGAACGGCCCACGCACGACCAGATGGAAAGATGTTATAGCAAAGGTTGGGTGTAGGCTACACAAGATCGGTCACCCTAGAAATCTATTGGGGTCTATTCGACAGTGGACGTCTTATTACGGCTTTGTCAAAAAGAGTGTATCCGATCTCTTAATTTTAATTAATGTTCTCTTAATTAATGTCGAATATACTCTTTATGTCTGACCTAAAGTAAAAGTTAAAATCTTGTTCTTGTATGTATGTAGCATACAGATATTATTTGGTTTTTTTTCATAAGCATGCATTAGCATTTTTTATGCCCATGTAATTTGTCAACCCAATTTGTGGACACCGGGGCATACATAAATAACATTATTTAGTATTAGTATTAAGTAACCTAATGAACGCAGCCAGAGATGCGTGGTTCTCAGCCTGCCCCAGTTCTGATTTCCCAAAGATATTGAAATCTCAGAGGTTATGGGACGGGCCGATTTGCGAGCAAACACGGAATCAACTATTCAAACGTGTACCAGCTCGTCAGATCGTGCCCGCCTTCTAGCCGTTTCTGAGTGGGAATCAGGACTGTGGTTACAGGCTTTCCCTTCACGCAATGTAGGTAAGTTAATTGACTGTTCCGCTTTTCACATTGCAGCATCTCTTCGCCTGGGAGTACCATGCTGTGCCCCACACCGTTGCCAGTGCGGTACTGCCGTCGACCAGCTTGGCCACCACGGTCTTTCCTGTGTAAGAAGCGCAGGAAGAATTCCCCGCCACGCCAGTCTCAATGGTGTCATACGTCGAGCTTTTACCACCGCCAACTGCACCACCATTTTGGAACCAAGGGGTCTCGTACGTGACGATGGTAAAAGACCTGACGGAATGACACTAATTCCGTGGAAGATGGGACGGCCTTTAGTGTGGGACGCCACTTGTGTTGACACTTTAGCGCCGTCACATCTTTCCGGAACGCAAAATAAGGCTGGTGCGGCGGCTGAATCGGCTGAAAACCTCAAAAGGCGCAAATATAGTAGTCTAAACACTTGCTTTATGTTTGAGCCTTTTGGGGTTGAAACCCTTGGACCGTGGGGACCGAGCGCACACAAAATTTATAATGACCTTTCAAAACGCCTGGTCGAGGCGACGCGTGACAAAAATGCTGGCCAGTATTTTGGCCAACGTTTAAGCATTGCCATTCAACGTGGCAATGCGACCAGCATTCTGGGCACGCTACCCACTGGCAGCGGCTTGTTAGATTAGGGTTTTATATATAGTTTGCTTTGTATATAATTGTATGTATATACTTACTTTATATTATTATGGCATGTAATAGATTAAGTTTTTGCTGCATAAATAACTTTAATTTACAGACAAAAATAAAAGTAACCTAATTGTATATTTGTTTGTTGTCCATAACAAAGAAAAATAAATATAAACAAAATGACTGATAATGATGACGATGATGTACGATGTGTATAATGTAAGTTTTTTCGTAGGTTTTATCGTTTTTAAAGCCAGAAATAAGGATTTGTTTCGAGGTTGTATTTCATTTTAGTATATTATGAATGCAATGAGCCTCATTCTATTATATTTTCAAATTTACTTATGACCCCTAGGGGCGTAAATCGCATTTATACATCAGGTATTGAGCAAACAATGACCAACTTTCAGAGCATGAGTGATGAAATATAAATATTTTGTATTTTGACGACCTCGGTGGTGCTGAGACGCAGGAGGTAGCAGGTTCGATTCCCACAGTGGAATAAATGTTTGCATGCTCTACAGATATTTGTTCCGGGTCTGGATATTTTTCTATGTAGGGTGTTTGATAATATACGCACAAAAATAAAAGGGGTTATTTTGATGAGCATAATAAATGAATTTGTGAAATGTTTACCATAGAAATATGAAATTTATTTTGGCATGTAAAAACAAACACTTTATTAAACTTATGTTGTGCTATTGCATAATGCTTGCCATCTAACCACAGATACTGTATTGGCGTCGTCTCGAGATATCTCTTGTTGTCCCTTTCTAACCCAAACCCCGCAGCCATTTCCGAAAGAGATATCAAATCGGCCTTTATATTTTGATGTCAATTGCAAGAGTAGGCAGAAAGTTTTGTATCGAATTAATCAAATAAATTTAGTCGATTTTCTTTAAAATTTGATAATATAACTAGTATTTTTATTTTCGAGAAGTCTTTTTTCATGCTTTGAGAAATCGTCACTTGAATATCGTCAGTGTCCAACACCCTGTATATTTTAAGTAAGTATGTATTTACAAAAAAAAAGTACATAAGTATTCTATCAGTTATCTGGTTCCCATAGCTCTGCTTAATTTGGGACTAGATAGCGCTGTGTGAAATGTCCAGCAATATATATTTATTTTTAATTTTACATTGGGTTCGCAACGAAACGATCAAGAATTTTTTATAAAGTAAGTACTAAAACGATAAATTTTCAGTATTTCTTTTCAACAAACTACTTGGATAAACATAACTGCCAGAAGGAATTAAGTGCTGTGAATAAATCGTTCCAGTATTTCCTTTGAAACCTGTAAAGCAACTACTGATAAAATCCAGTATTTACTTTAAAGGAACGACTTACATGGCTTAGTTAGCTAATTTGTGCATGTACGTAGCTCATTGTAAGTTGGTAAACCGCGCAGTTAATAGTTGTTCCTAAGCACGAGCTTAACAAGTCGTCATCATCATCATCGACAGCCTTTCTCATTCCACTGTTGGGCATAGACTTCGTTGTCGGCATTCGTCTCTGTCCTGCGCAGTTCTAACCCACATACGACCTGCGAATTTTGCTTACTTAACAAGTAATAATTATAAATTTTAATATGTAAAAAGTGCTTATAATCTTTGGATCGGCTGACCTAATCTTCAAAACACATAGCCAAGAAACACCCCAGTTAAAATAGATTTCTATTAAAATAAAACCGGCCAAGTGCGAGTCAGACTCGCGCACGAAGGGTTCCGTACCATCTATAAAAACTGCAAAAAAAATCATGTCTGTTGTATGGGAGCCCCCCTTAAATATTTATTTAATTCTGTTTTTAGTATTTGTTGTTATAGCGGTGTGAAAATTTCAACTGTCTAACTATCACGGTTCATGAGATACAGCCTGGTGACAGATGGACAGACAGACGGAGACCTAAAAACCACGTCAAAATCTGTACATCCGTTTCAGAACTACAATGCGACGAACATATGTACGGAAATTCCAAGATCTTAAAAACATCTCAAAAATTTTCAAGCCTAGACGGGACTTCTCTGAGATTATTTTTCATTTTAATTTTAATCCTGACGTGACAGAGCCCGGTAACACAAATGGTTAGTGCATCCTCGTATCAAGAGGAAGATTGTGGGTTCAAGTCCCGTCTAGGCTTGAAATTTTTTTTAGAGGGTTTTAAAATCTTGGATATAGACACTCAGACAGAAAGGCGTCAAACTTTTTGCGATAAAAAGCTAGTTACAAGCTTAGTAATGACTATTAAGGCGAAACATCTCTACGTGTTTTCTAATTATCTAGACGTCAACTAAACTAGAATTCTCGGTCTCCGGTTTGGCGAAATGCCAGCTCTCAGCAAAGGTTCTATTTCATACGTTAGCCCTTTAGCTCTTTGTCGTGTGGCGGAATGACGTGACGCGGCCTTGCGTTGTATTTATTATTATATTACAACCAATAATGTGATTTGTAAGATTGAGGTTATTAGTTGGGTATATATTAGTCTATTTTTAGGTATTGATTTATGTATTAGGATTATAAATACAGATTTCATTAGATATAATTTTTATATATTTTTTTTCTTTCATTTGTAAATATACTCTGTACACCGCTGTCCATTACTGCTTCCATTGTAGCTGTCCCGATTTGAAAACCAAAATCCCGATTATTCTAACCTTCTGTACCAAAATTTGACACACTAGCCCTGGCAATACTAGTCTTAGGACTCCGAGCCAAAGGTCGCCCGCAGGGAGATCTCCCCTTTTCCTTGGCGGACACCTACGAGTCAACCTGTCGTCTGCCAAGAATGTTTAGAATTAGTGTTCATTTGCGATTCAAAACCCGTAATTATTCCTACAGGGTAGAAATGAAAAGGTGCGATAATTTCGTCAATTAATAGATATTTCCAAAAAAACTTTAATTATGAATTGTAGTATCGCGTATATAGTTATATACATATTTTAATAATATTTATATATTAGTTAATTGTACATTAAAGCGAAATGTTATTCTATTGCATTAATAATGAGTTCAATATTCGTTCAGGCTAAATGCGTTTTCTGAATTTTCCGTCAGTTCAACCCACCCAGATTTCACTGACTGATGAGTTGATGACACAACTGTTTTCACAATCAAGGTTATTCTAAAGGATTCAAAAATAAAAAAATATCCTAAGCTAACTCAATAACCAATATATACCGCTTATTTGCAAAAAATCTCCGTTTGCGTAACGAAAAACTTTATCTCTAATATTTTGATAGCTTTTTCTAGTTGGAATCGCTACTAGATTCCAACTACCGAGGGCTATGCTCGATTAAGAGAGGTAATAGCAAAGAATAAATACAGATTATGACATATACAGCAACATTACAGTTATTGCTTAATTGAATATTCAGCTTGGAATTGCCATTAACGCCAATGAAATAAACAGTAGTGAGACCACCCGTGACCACGGCTGTTGTAACACAACCGAAACGTCGGGATAACAAATAAAAAAGGTACATACGCGTTACCTGTTTTACCAGTTTTAATCAGTAATTATAAACAGTAGTGCAAATTATAACAAGTAACTTTTAACAAAAATATAACTGACTTAAACAAACTACTGAACTGCTTTTGATGAAATTTCTATGAGACCAATATGAATAAAATAATATGACGAAATCCGTGGTACAGTGGGGAAATAACCGGCTGAGACGCAGGAGGTAGCGGGTTCGATTCCCGCCGCGGAACCAATGTTTGTATGATCTACAGATATTTGTTCCGGGTCTGGATGTTTTTCTATATATTAAAAGTATGTATTTACAAAAAAAAGTATACAAGTATTTTATCAGTTATCTGGTTCCCACAGTACTAGCTCTGCTTAGTTTGGGGCTAGATAGCGATGTGCGAAATGTCGAGCCCATATATTTATTTATAAAATAGGATTTTCTAAATCGGTTGATAAATGAAAGAGTTCTGAGGTAATATAAAATTTGAGGTTTGCTCTCGATTTTTTTGGGATCCCATTATCAGATGCTTACTTGGTGCCAATGGGACCACTTGAGAAATATACCCTTTTAAATAAATAAAAAATTCTCGAATCCGTCCGGGCGTCTTCGAGTAATTGAGGAACAAAGATACAAAAAAAAACATACAGTCGAATTGAGAACCTCCTCCGGTTTTGAAGTCGGATAAAAATAACACACACACTTTTTCACTAAAATAACTAACTTATTGTAGTCAGTATTTCCACTTATTTAAAAAGAATATACATTTATATATTAAAATCTAAAAATCCGTTGAGTATTTTCAGTGTACGCAATAACAGGGAAAATTTTTAAATAGGTTGGTTCAGATTTACATTGAAGTTTCTCATACCTACCTAGTGATTTGAAGCCTCTAAATCTAGGTAAAACCGCAACCTTGCTCCTGTTAGTAGGTCAAGGAGCTCTTACACTACTTCACTTTCACTCAGTTTTAACTGTAAAAGCCAGAACACGCAGAGGACCTTACATTAAGTGAGAAAAAATAACTACGTACTCTGAAGGCACTTTTAAATGAAATAGTTTTGCGGAACTGTGAAATGTTCATAATACTTTCATGTTTTACTGAAAAAGAAAGAGGGAATCTTTTTGCAGAGGTCCACTGCACACAACGAGTTTCATCTGCACTTCATGGAAATTACTTTGAGTTCTATAAAAGTAATTTAATTTTTTATCTTTTTCATCCCTCATGCTCTAAAAGTTGGTCATTGTTAACTCGATATCAGCTCCGAAAATGCGATTTATGGCCTTTAAGTGAATTCGAAAGTAGAATGAAGCTCATTGTGCATAATAAGCTTAAATGAAATACAATATCCATGACAAAACCTTAATTCTATTAAATTAAAGAGGCCATAGTCTAGTAGTGAAAACAAAACAATGGATACTGGGAAAGCAAATTTTCTTTGTAGCAACAATCCGTTTTATAAAGACTTTTTTAATTGCCTCGCGATGCCATAAGATAATATCATCATCTATCAAGAAATATCAAAGTTGTTGGGCCGTATAAAATCTTTCAATACCCATAACCATCAATTTAGATGTTTCACATCTGCCGGGCGTCCCGTGACAGCCACCTTTGTTTTTCCTTTTTCTCTTTTTCCTTCGAGTATCGTGCTGAAACTAGTTTAATGAAACTTGGTAAAATGATACCTTAAGCTATGGATTTACATTTTAAATATTTTAATCCCGAAAACGGGATTTAAAATATAAAAGTGGATTGTAGTTAAAATGAAAATAAAAAACCTTTATGAAATTGATATAAATTTTATAATGATCTACTAAGCAAGTCATTCGATTTGGAACACAGTGATTTTATAAAATATTTGTTTATAGTTTGTATGTAATGAGTTACTATTAATTAAAGTTTCAATCCATATATACCGCAAACTGTCAAAAGACCCTGCAACGTAGGAGCGGGTAGATTTTAAACTTCGTTATTGGATTGAAATATATACGGATAACATTTTCTAAATAAAGGCAGGTGATAATGACGAGTTACGCCAAATGTAGCATTTACAGACATCGAGATTAGATCAAAACTTGAATTTGTTTCAACACAAAGTCTGTAAAAGCTTTTCATCAATTCTCTAATAAATCTTTCCACAATTATTTAATCAAGTCAAAGTTCGTTTAAAATTGAGTTTGTCGAACAAACACTAAATAATGAGGTCGTTCTAATCAACTGAAAACTAAGACTTCCATAAAACTTTAATGAGCTCATTAAAAGTCTGGTCTTGGTTTAGGCAAATTAACATTTCAAATGCCTTATTATTTTGAATGTCGCTTCTCGTGTGCATAATAAATTAAGTATTTTTTCTGAAAATTAGCCTACTTACCTTTATACCAAATGGTTATGATTATGGATTACTTAGTCCACACTTCAACTTTTTTTTAAATGAGTAGTAGATAAAATAAGATGGATAATTTTGACCTATTTGGACACGACGCCGGGGATCGTCACGGCCCCACAGAACCTTTCTAAGGCGGGTTTGATACTCAAGAATTTCTTAGAAGGTACTTGAATAAATGAAAACACTTTATTGTACACATTTTAAAATAAAAATTACAGACTAAATAGAAGACACGAAGCAAATAGTACAATGGGCGGTATTATCGCATTGAAGCGATTTCTTCCAGACAACCTTTTTTTTTGTAATTAACTCTGTTTTGTAATTAAGATGTTTCACGAGCAACAGCGCGATTTTTTTTTCACATGTCGACATGTCGAAGTGTGGAAAAAAAAATCGTGCTGTTCCAAGACCCTTTAAGTGTACCCTTTAAGACTACATACCACAATAGCTTTTTCCAACTGGTTTGTACGCCATGCCCAGTAACTAACTGAAGATATTCGCCAAGCGAACGTTGGAACAAGGATAATGAAACTCAAGTAGAACTACACCGGATACTTGGCTTGACGAGGCAGGCAGGTAGAGTAAATTTTTAACCAGGGACAGGCCAAAAAAGTCCGGGACATTTTTATTTTCTTGACATTTCACACAGCGCTATCTAACTCCAAACTAAGCAGAGCTTGTACTATGGGAATCAGATAACTGATAGAATACTTACATACTTATTTTTTATAAATAAATATTTATAATATATAGAAAATCATCCAGACCCGGAACAAATATCTGATTATCATGCAAACATTTGTTCCGCGGCGGGAATCGAGCCCTCTACTTCCTGCGTCTCAGCCGGCGATTCGCCCACTGCAGCACCGAGGTCGTTTGACTGCGGGGTGGGTTGACGGCGACCGTTCCCGGTTATTCCAGGAGATGCGTGCAGCATAGACAGGGGGGGTAGGGGGGTGTTTAATGCAACTTAAAAGAAGAGTTCCCAACCATAGTTATAAATTTACTCTTATAATTTGATTCGTTTTTGATGTACCTAGCTAAATGTTCAGAATCGTAGTCACCAAATTGTTTTGTTACGCCGCGCCCTCGCCTCTATCCATTAAAGCTGAAGACCCTTCAGGAATCAAAATCCACAAAGCCCATTCTATTCACACGCCTTCAGAAACCTCGTTTACCTGACAAGTACGCAGAATACGAACTGTAGGCGAAGTTTGTTAAATCAAATCATTTCGCTTGATATAAAGAGGAAGTTACAAAGGCAAAAACTTCCGACCGATTTCAGAATCAAGTTATAGCCTCGCTGAAGGTAGAGTTGTTACGTGGAAATTTAAAACCGGAAAAACAGCAAGTAAACTTTTTATTTAAACTTTTTAGGATTATGGAAGACATTTATTTATTCTTTGTTCTTGTAAGTCACACAACGAGGCATTCTTGAGTGTGCTATTTTTATGTTAACCACAAGTTTAAAATCAAGTGTCTCTCATTTAAACTAGTACAAGATCCATTTAACAATATATAAAACCATATACCTACCTACTATGAATACTATGTGTGCTGTATCTATATAGCATACAACATTTATTGAGTAAGCCTAATTAGAAAACCTGTTTCGTGAGGGACTGGTGCCTGAGATAGGTTTAGAAAACCTGTATTACATATGTTCATAAACTGTGTGATTATCATAATGATGCAACCCACAATACACTTTTTAATCCTTTCTTGATGAGGAAGTTGGAATGAGTAGATGCATCTTCTAATTACCAATTTATATTTCCACAACTGTACATGACATGTATTAAATGAATGAGGAGAGACGGCTGGCGTAGGCACAATACAACAGCGTCCATCTACTTAGGTACGACTTACGGCGAGTCAGCTATTACAACGTTACACACAGTAAGCAAGCTATACTTTTAGCAAATATCCTAACGAAAGAATAATCCATTATAGAAGCTCACTAGCTCCCACCCTAGGTAAAACCTGTGTTGTGGGAGATAGTCTCTTTCGTCCTGTTTGTGAGTGTAAGTGTGTGTCTGTGTATGTTTGTGTGAGAGGGTGTGTAGGGTGAATAATTCTGAATAGTGTGTAGAGGGGGGGAGGAGGTTTATCTAAGTGAAGCATTTATTGCGTACATGTTGTTTTTCATAGGTCTTAAATGTTCCGTTTCAAACATGAACCCTATGAGTACTTTTACTTGTTTTTTTATTTTTGTACTATTTTTATGATTAACTTTATTATTAGCTGTGTTTTGCTCGACATCTTAGATAGGTAGGTACAATTGGGTGGGCAGGCAACTTGTAATTATTCTTTTACTAATATTCTTTTATTTTTTTATTTTCTTATCTTTTTCATATAGGCACTGCTAAATTTTAACTTTTGACTGACGTCCGTGGCGCCAATGCAGGTTTAATGGCTGTAAACCAGCGCTGAGCAATAGGTTTATTGTTCAGTATAATGCTGAGCCATTCCCCTTTTTCGGCACAGGGCTCATAGTGACTGGATACGTATTTTTAGTACTATTTATTATTTTTTGCTTAAGTAATGTTTTTTAAATTGTCTGTATTTTATTGTGTTTATTTAATTGTCTGTCTTCACTTATCCACTGTATGTAGTTTCTGTGTGTTTGTTACTTGTGTCGAAATAAATGTATATATCTATCTATCTATCTATCTATTTTGGAGAAATATTCTGTATTCTGTATGTAGTGTGTCCCTACAGACGGTAATTTTTTTTAAGATTTCTGTAAGGCCTTTTTCTGATTTATTGTAGAAAAAAGTCTAAAAGCCATCTTTTCGATGACTTTTTCCTCTTTCTTTTCATTGAACATTCAAGCAACGATACCACAAATTTCTATATTCTATGGTAAAATACCCAGTTCGCGGCCCCCATCTACCAATGATGAATTTGTGCAAATTCAGCTAAATTGTTGGATTGAAGAGCGGCAATAATTTTACAGCCCTAGCAAATTTTACCGTGTAAATCTCCACTGTCAGTATGATCATATTTGATCGAGCGAAGCGAGATCTCTAAATCAACTTGGGCAAATCGTTGTTGTGTAACTTTCGAAGCGTTGATCCGATCATCGTGAAATTTGATAAACAGGTAGGTAAAATTGTGCCATCACAATTTTGGTGTGACTAAATGAGCTAAAATTGTGGGGGGGGGGGGGGGGGGGGTTGTTGAGATATTGGGGTTCAAGAGGGGTAAAAAAATTAAAATGAGGTCAAGTGGGACGTCAAATATAAGGTATTCGTTAGTACACGTTAGTAGTTTTACGTAGTTTAGTTAGTTCATTAGTACATTTAGACTCCGTTTTTATTTTTAGTAAAGTCTTTATAGTTTTTGAGTTATTAGCCATAATAAAAACTGAACTTTGACAACATTCACAGGGTACACCAGTGACCCCACAATGCTGTAATTTGGTATGCGTGTAGCATAAGTGACACAAATATAGGCAAGAGTCTGAAATACAGAATAACTGATAGATATTTGTACCCCAAAAAAAAATAACTAATTAACATGAACGGACGTTTCCTGTAATTTGAATGAAACTGTAGACAAAGTTAGTTGGTTACGCATTTCGTGGCACTATCTTGATGGTAAAATATTACAAATAATATTTTTTTGTTTTAATCGGAGACTCGCGACATCTCAGTTCGGGGCGAACTACTAGTAGGTATTTGGTTTGTAGAGTTAAGTATGCGCCGTTTTGTTTGTATATTGATTCTGTGGCAGCTTGATTAATGTAGGAATTTTAATTATGTTTTATTTAACTCTATTGTCAACAGTTTGTGGGTTAAATCAAGTACCATATTTTGATACTGGATTCCTAATATCGAAGGAATCAGAATCACACCACTACAAGACCCTAACAAATTAATTAAGAAAAATTTTCCAAATTCTGGCACAAAAATTCTTAATCTACCAACCGAACCAATATTAAACTAGCAGCATTGTTAGCCTTGTTATGAACTATGCTAGATTCATCTCAAACATTCAATGAAAGGCAGGATGCGCGGTTGTTTGGCCGGACCGGAAGTCTCAATTGCCGGAAGTTTGCCAGCTCTACTCGTATCTGAACAAGCTCTACTTGGTATACCTACTTTGTGAGAATTAACTCAATAATATTATATTGAAAATTAGTGCTCTAATTCTTGAATATTTGGAGTTGAGTGATGGTAAATTTACCTACCTAATTTAAATTATGTTCAAATGTTTGATGAAAAGCTTTTTACATAAGAAAATGTAAGAGTTTTTCTTAGAATACCTTCTCTCTTAATATGACCTTAATTAAGGAATTTGCCTTACTTGCTAGATATTCGCATATTTTCCGAAATTATGCCTTCATAAATTATTTCAAGTAAGATAGTGTTAGCTTGCCTAAAAATTATCTCTTTGATTTATATACATACTTAATGGTATTATTTATTATTTGATTGCAATGTATTAATTTATTCGTTCATGATCAATGCAATATTGACGGAAGTAAGTTATAATTAAATTTGTCATTTTTGTACCTTGTTTAAAATAATTGTGTTAGTGATTATTTGTAATTACGTACTAAATTGTATAGATTTATTACTTCAGCAATATTTACTAGTTTGGTATTCATTTTTAAACAGAGGTCGCTGTAGTAAGCCAACCCGCCGCTTTTGTGTTGGTGCGACTATTTAAGCATTGGCGCCTATTCGTAAGAGCTCATTCCCATCATGACATACTCCTCGGTAGTGTTTGCCCACTCTCCTAAAGTTGGTGCCATTCAGATCATTCAAAATCGCTTCTTGCGAAAAGCCTCAGGCTCGCCTTGGTATTTTCGCAACAACGATCTACATCGCGCATATGAAATTAGAGTCAATAGCCAAGTTCATGAAGCTCGCTTCCAATCGACATTATGAACTTGCCGCCCATCATCCGAATCCTTTGGTACACACCATTCCGATCTACCCGTTGGACCCGCCCGCCAACAAAATCCTCCGTCGTCCGAGACACGTTCTCGGAGACCCGGATGACGAAATCACCTCCGTTAACGCGGAAGCGATATCTGAGTCATCTACATCAGACAAAGCAAACACTTCACAGATACACCGACCTCGCCGGCGAGGTCGACGAGTCCCTTCAGTCGCCGCCTATACGAGGTACAGACATGTACCCGGGCGTTTCTCTCCTATCCCCACCCTGGCAACTGCCCAAGCCGAGGCTCGTACCTAAGTGGTGCCCTTGCACTAGTTGCCTCTTCAAACAACTTACTGGGTTGAGCGCCATCTGCGCTCGCCAAAAGTTTGGTTAAGCTGTAACGGCCTCAGAGGCCAACAGCGAGTTCAGTCAATTCGAAAAAAAAAGGAAGAGCTCATTCGTTCTCGAGCTGCGAAGCGTAACGGTCACCTAAAAGTGTAATGATTGAAGTATTTGTCATAAAGGAGTGTAAAAATGAATAAATGAAGACTTGTAAAGCATTGTGGTGTTTTTCTACTAAACTCGCTTTCAATTGCTATTACATATGTTTGGAGTTGTGGACATGACAGATTTGAGTTATAAATTAAAAAAAACCGACCAAGTGCGAGTCGGACTCGCGCACGATGTATTCCGCACCAGTATCTATAATAAATTGTATGCACGCCCATACAACTCAAAGGACTCTCTTAATTGGCGTCAACTATGTATGTATGGGGACACCCTTTAATTTTCAACTATTTTTATTTTTGGAATTTTTCCTTTATTTGTGGTGCTTATTGCCAAATTATCTTTCACCTTTATTATGCGCACCGCCAAGGAGTGGAACGCCTTACCTGAGTCTGTGTCTCCTGATAACTACAACCTAGGGATCTTCCAGTCACGAGTGAATAGGTTTCTTTTAGGCAAGCGTGTACCATCATCGCTTACCATCAGGCGAGATAGTGGTCAAACGCTAGCCTATACTTTATAAAAAAAAAAATCATGATTCTAGGTCTATGGGAACTACCATATAGCTTTTCGACCCAAACCCTAGAGGGTACTTCCGGTTGACCTATAATTGTCAATTTTGGTTAAAGTAAGATAAAGTAAAGGGAAAATTCTGGAAAATAAAAAAATGTAAAAATTAAGGTAATTTTTGGTACTTACAAGTTTTCGCGAATATCTAAATTTGCCCATATTTTTTTATCGTGTTGACTCAAGACCTTGATTTTTATACAACTAATAAGGACTATAGACCTCAGTATCTGGTATAAATTTCAATTTGCTAAGTCCACCCGTTTTTGAGAAAATCGGTGGTGACACACGGACAGACGGACAAGATAGTGATCTTATAAGGGTTCCTTTTTTATTATGTGTGTATTATTAGGTGTCTCAGCTGTATTTGTGTGTATTACTTTGTAATTTTTTTTAATGTTTACTGTGGGTTTTGTACGCCAGTTATGCTTTTTTTGGGAACACCTTTTTTTACCTCGTCTTTATCTCGTTGTATCATTATTTTAATGTAATGTTATTCATAAAGTACTAGCTTCCATCCGCACCTTTAAACGCGTGCAAAAACTTCTAAGATCACATGCCACATCCGTTTCTAGAAAAAAAATCAATCGCACCATTAAAATTAAGTACGCCATTATCGACTAAAGAATCCGTGCTTTAAACTTATCAATTTCTGAAACGAAGTTAGACGAATTAACTTAATATCTATCCCAGAAAATAGTAGCTAAGTAAGTAACTATAGTAGCTAAACTAGCTAAAACACCTAATCTACTGATTGCTATCGATTTAGCCCCTCCAAGGCTCCAACTGCATATTTTATTCACATATGACGTCTTGATAAAGTACACAGAAAACTACTCTATCGATCGAAGCATTAAAAATTAAGAGCATTGTATCATTTTTACCCAACTACACCCACCCACCCACTACTTCTAATATCTATGTAAACTGCGCCAAACGTAGTTTTTTTCGACCCATTGTCGTGTTGAAATAATTAAAAAGTCTGCAGTACCAAGCCCAGTTGGTTCTGGAGTGCGCCGCGCAGCAGTTCTTTCATGTCAATCATAGTGTAAACTAGTGATTCGACTCAAACTGAGATGTCGCCGTGCATAGTGCATGGGTTTAGATGAAAATTATTTCTTTAAACTAGGTAGTACATTGTTATACAAGGGCATCTACTGTACACCTGAGAAATGAGATTTTTTTTTAATATAAATTATAGGCTAACGTTTGACCACGATCTCGCCTAATGGTAAGCAATGATGCAGTCTACGATGGTACACGCTTGCCTAGAAGAAACCTATTCACTCCCGACTTGAAGACCCCTAGGTTGTAATTATCAGGAAACACAGACTCAGGCAAGGCGTTCCACTCCTTGGCGGTGCGCATAATAAAGGTCTACCATGTAGCAGTGGTGCATCGCGGAGCGTCTGGTTGTCCGATGATAAAATGGGGATGGTGGGATCAGGTTGAAAAGCTTCGCAGCACACTCTCCGAAATGTATCCGATAAAAAACCGAATGTGAATAGAATATGAGCGAAGACGCTTTTCGAGGGTGTTATTGAACCTCGATGGCCATTGCACCGTTAGCGTTCAAAATATTTTCGCAGCTCGCTTCGCTTGCTGATAGTCTTATAGTCTTGCTTCAGTTTTGTGCTTGTGCTCTTATTAGCATTCAAACCCCTTACTATTTTCGCGGCTTGCTCTGCTCGCCGATAATCTTTACTTTGTTCTATTGCTATTGTTGGCGCTTTGTTGGCGTCAAAACGCGACTCTCGCTCATCTTCATGGTATCATTTCCTATTATATTTCATAAGAATTGCACCTCCATATACTCCTTAACGAAATATGGCAGCCAGTCACCAATGTGCTCAACTCACACATGAACACTAACTTCTTTAGAGGCTAAGCAGGGGGTAGCATAATCGGTATTGAACACGGGCATTCAAACAGCTAACGATAGGCCTGAATAATTGCGTACTATTAAATGGGGAGCATTATTGTACTTGTATTTTATTGCGGCCCATATTGATATAGCAGTAGTACTTATTGTGGTCCAGAAATAAAAAAGGTTGAGTATGACTGCTCTAAACCAAAAATGTTACAAAACCACGCCAAGGAAAATGATAATTCAAAATGAAACTCTTGCAGAAAAGATGCTAGTAAGTAAAATTTATCTCCAGATTGTTATTTGCTCTCATTGACTATCGCTTGGATGTAGGTCAGACCTGTTGCTGGCGCGGAAATGATTACTGCAGCAAATAATAGCTTTCTTTTTGTTTTACTGTCGTCGTGGATAGTATTTAAGGACGGAGTTAGTGGGCAACTGTGGCAATTCAGGTTAAAAGAGCTTAGAACGAATGTGGCTCTTCATACTGCAGCTGGTGGTTCCATACTTACAATGATAATGATGAACTGGGGAGTGTAACGAAAAGCTTTGGGGTTAAGACGTTTGCCAAGACTGTGTCTTGGCAAACGTGGTGCGGCTCCCCCCGGCTAAGTGAACGATGGCTTAAGAAAGGTGAAGGGCAGAAAGATGAGAATTGGGCTCCTGTCATCTTTCTACATCAACAACAACACCTACGAAAGTCTTCCCTAACCCTTCTAGTTCAGCTCCTCTCGACTCTATGGCTTTATATCCCACCGACAATGATGAGATAGAAAAAATTATCTTAAACCTCAAAACTAAATGTGCCGCCGGTTGGGACGGCATTCCTACTTCTGTTGTTAAGAGTTCTAGATACATCCTAGCCCCCATTCTCAACTATCTTTATAATCTATGCATGTCTACCGGCACCTTTCCCTCGGTATTTAAGAAAGCTTTAATTCATCCCATTTACAAAGGAGGTGACAGAGACAGAGTCAATAATTATCGGCCAATTTCAGTTCTCAGCGTGTTGTCAAAGGTGTTTGAAAAAATTTTGAACAACCGTCTCATAAAATACCTCAATGATAAAAATATATTGGCAGAAAACCAATATGGCTTTAGGAGAAACAGGTCAACTGAAGACGCGGTTACTGAACTCACTACTGCAATTGCCAAAAATCTTGACAAAAAGCTTAAAACAATTGGTATATTCATTGATTTATCAAAGGCTTTTGACACTGTGTCTGTCCCCATCCTATTGGACAAACTCGAAGAGATTGGTATTAGAGGCATCACTAACAAACTTTTTGAGAGCTACCTCTCCGACCGCAGACAGGTAGTCGTAATAAATGATTTGTCCAGCAAGGAAGAGGGTTTAAGTTTCGGTGTTCCACAGGGGAGTGTTCTTGGACCCACTCTCTTTCTCATATACATTAACGACTTGTGCAATTTGTCTCTCCCAAACTGCAGTATATTTACGTATGCTGATGATACAGCTCTTCTAATCGGAGGTCACGACTGGGCAGCGGCTAACTCACTTGCGGAATCTGCTCTTAAATCAGCTCTGACATGGCTCTCCCAGAATCTTCTTACCCTAAATGTTCCTAAAACCAAATTCATAACTTTCTCCCCAAGCATCAGAACTCAACCTCCCTCCTCTTTCATTATCCGTGCCCATGCCTGTTCTGCAGCAACACCTAACCCATGCCACTGTCCTAAATTGGAGCGCACTCTAAGTATTAAATATTTAGGTGTCTGGTTGGATGGAACCATGTCTTGGGTGCCGCATATTGAGTGTACAGTGTCCAGAATCAGAAAATTAATGTACATTTTTAAGCAACTTCGTAACAGCGCTGACTTCCCTTGCCTTAAAATGGTTTACTTTGCTCTAGCTCAATCGGTCTTATCCTACTGTATTACTGCATGGGGTGGTTCTGCTAAGACTCTTATGTTGAGAGTGGAGAGAGCCCAGAGAGCTGTACTGAAGGTCATGACCTCTAACCCTAGACGCTTTCCCACTACTTCCTTATATTCAATCTGTGGAGTTCTTACAGTGCGACAGCTATTTGTCCTAGCGACAGTTTTGCGGAAACACAACGAACTCTCATTCGATCCAGTTTTGACCTCCGTTAAGCGTCGTTCTGATAAGGTTTGCAGCATACAGCCCCGCAAAACTGCCCTAGCTGGAAGACACTACTTTTATATAAGCTGTTCTTTGTACAACAGAGTAAACAAAGCTATTGACATTTATCCTCTGACATTCCACAGATGTAAAATTAAATGCAAAACCTGGCTTCAATCACTAACGTACGATGATACCGAGAATATTATGATTCCCCCTACCTAGCAAAATTACACACACGAGAACACGCACGCACTCACACAAACAAACTCCCGCACACACTAGCTTCTACACACACACACACTCACTTCCACACACACACACACACACTCTCACTTCCACACACACACACTCCACATAAACACATCACACACACACGCACACACATGTAGTATTAACTTAAAATTATAATCATTATTAGAGGAAAAAAAAAATTACTTATAACGACTGCTGGAACATTGTTCTGTTCGGTTTTGGAAGAGGGCGCTGACACTGCTACTCAGTTTTTCTTAACTTTTGCAGTTGTCAACGTTTTCATTTGTATATTGTACTTTATTTATGTTCCAAATAAATAAATTTGAATTTGAATTTGAATTTGAATTCTGCCCTCCACCTTCTTAAGATCGTGTTGGGAGATCGTGAAGGCTGGTGATGATTAAGGAGATTAGTACTTTTGACTCTAAACCCGAAATACTTCTTAGGTCGCGTCGTAAAGTACCGTCGCAACTATCTGCACTAGAAAAAAATCTATCTACGAAATAGTCAAATTAAGTTCATTATTGTGTAAAATGTAGAAACATTTCTACAGTAACGCTTTAAAAGGATATTATTGATGTGTATGGTACAATTACCTTAGGAGTATTTCCGATTTCAAGTACTTAAACGCTTTTACTCTATTTTTTGTAGATTTCTATGTTTTTTTTAGTCAGGCTTATAGAACCGTTCTGAATCCAGCACTGCCATTTCCATATGGTTGGTACGAGTATAATACAGTCTTTTAGAATGACATTGTTTTCTTTCTATTGTATCTTAGTCTCGGTATACCATGTTTGAACTGGAAGTTAACTTGTGTTACAAACGAAACGTTTCCTTTGCATCTTATGCTTGAAGACCTTGGTAGTATAAAAATTTATTCTTTATACCAAGGGACAACGTGGGCAACCATACAAGTGGGTTAATTTCTTGCATTGCCAAAAAATAATATTCATTTGCTATTATTAAAATAATTTATTTTTTAGACAATGAAATTAAGTTTTAGGTATTTTATTTTGTACAAGCTTTTTATTAACTTTCAATGTGTGTATGTTTGGCCGGGTGGAATCTTGCAACTGAATTTTAAACCCGTTCCCCACAACCGATTGTGTTGAAATTTGGAATAAATATGTAACTTCGGTGACAATGCAATAATATAGCACCATGGAGGTGGTCTCATGATGGAGACGGATGCTAGACAACGGATCTTCTGAATGGATTATATGTAGTAGGCTACTAGTGTTTGGGCTCATTTGAATCTGCTTGCGGTTCCGATTATGAATTTTATAAAAGCTTGTTTTGAAAAAGTAATATTTAACAAAAAACTTATTATATAATGCTGGTAGTCTAATCTAGAGGAAATCATAACAATTACCCAAAAAATTTATAAAAAAAGGTTGGATGCAAACATCCACAGTTCATTTAGCATGTCTAAAAGGTTTGTGAAAATGTGTAGTAGGTACTTGTTTAAAGCAATAACACGGATGCTTTGTTTACTCGGTTCACCCATTACATAAATCATTTCGCTTGGAGCGTGGCTCGTTTATGCATGCAAATCAGAGGAAAGCTCTTTTTAAAACATGTGTTTACCATAAAGAAATACAAGCGAATGCAATGATGGAAATTATATTTTTACCCGCTGCGGAACAGATGAAACTGGTTTGGTTAGAATTATCTAATAGACAATTCAAGACAAAGCTGTACGGGTGATTAGTTGACAAATGTGTCTATACGATTAATGATTTCTTTGACATGAAATTCTGACATACCTACTAATTTTTATTTATTAATTTCATGGTTTCTTATCATTTTTTTATTGAATATTTTATGGGCTTGATGATATTATTGATTGATTTTTATTAAACTGAATTTTTTTTACGTATGATTGAACTAATTTTCTGTGTTTAAAATTTTCACGCTGTTAATCGGTGAAGTATGTGAAACCATAGCTGTGATAGCTTAAACACATACTTCTGGCATGTGAAAATATAGCTGTATCAACTTATACACCATATTTCTGGCAAATAAATATCATTTCATTTCATTTCATTTCATTGCGTAGTAATAGTTAGTATTATTTAAAAGCATGTATTTAAATGATCATTTTAATTTAGCAAAAACAGTAAACAAAAAATATAAACGTTCATCTTTTTTAATTATTGATCCTCTTTTAGTGAGACATAAAATAAATCACACAAACGATAGTTCGGAGCTACGAAAAAAATGTTTGAGATGTAGAAATTAAGTTTGATAGAACCATGTTGAGTCCCAAACTAAGAGAAATAAGCATTTAATAATAAAGTTCGATCCATTTTTAACTTTGGTGGCACTTAAAAACCGCCAAATCTGTAGCTGCGGTGGCGTTAAAACGTAAGTACCAAATGGGTACTTACGTATTAACGCCACCGTAGTTTTTGGGGGTGGGCTCTCACCAGAACTCTCGCGTAGTCACCCCTGAGTGTCGCTTCACTCACTCTACCTTCACTCCGCTCGGCTTCGCGGGCTTGCTCCACTCAGGACCTTCTACACGAGCTTCTGGCTCCGCGCTTTTTTATAACACTTTAGAGGTGTCACGCACAAGACTGTCTAGAGTCGGGGTGCTCAGTGACAGTTCTTCCACTCATCTAGACCAATAATTAAAAAAGGGGATCAAATATTATTTTTGAATAACAAATATTTTTTTAAAGTACATATTTACATTAGATCAATTGATTCTTGAGGATCAAACAATATTGTCCCTTATATAAAATGGTATAGTTTTTTGGAAGAACAAGTAATATTGTAACTCCGTATGAATTTGTTATTCAGTTAATTGTAATACAGTAACATGTAAGTAATTCTATTATTAAGTAATAGCGAGTATATTTTATTCAGACAATTCCCCAGAGAAGAAAAACACGTCATCAATAAAACATATAGCTCTTCCTAAGATACCGATGATCGATGTGTTTCGGTGACATAAGAAAATAAATGTTGAAGGTTTTTGGCGACCAATCTTTACTCCAACTTTTTTATTGTGTTTTTCAATATACAACCTGTTTTGTTATGTACGACATCCGGAGTAGTATTAACTGATTTTAGAGTTGGTTTTAATACCGGTAGCTTGAATATATATCCAGTAATCGATACATTTCCAATAAACAATTTTTAACGTAAATCGGCGGTGCCTTTGCCACGATACCGGTTAGTAAATTTAACAGGTACCCCCTTATATGATGAATATATATGATTTGTTTACCAATTTTATACAGGCTGTTACATTGATTTTAGGACGTTAAGACTTTTTAAATTTTCTATGATATTTGTAATGCCACCAAAGCCGCTCAGCTGAAGTGGAACTGGGCTGGGCATGTCTGTCGCATACCAAGTGAGCTGTGGGCAAGGATAGCCACCGAGTGGCGTCCTGACCCAGCGAGAAGGCGACGCGGAAGACCAAAACGTAGATGGTGGGACGAGCTGGATAAATTCCTAACGGATTGGCCACAATCAGTTCAGGACCGCGAAGTCTGGAAAGAATGGGGGGAGCTATTTGCCCAGCAGTGGAACACGAATGGCTGATAATAATAATAATTTGTAATGAATTTGAACAAAACTTATTTTACAACAATACCAGCTATAAGCCATACCTATGTTTTCATATAATGTCGTACTTAACAAAACACGTAGATACAAAAGCAAGCGGTTATTCCAACGACGTTCCTTCATAGCTTCCTCCCAAATGTTTCTTAAACTGTGTCCTTTGAATGTAAATATTATTTTACTCTCTATATTTTCTATTGACATAATGCTGGCATTTATAGCCACAGGCAAACATGTGTTTTGTGAAAAGGTTTACAATGGACGACTATTATGTACTATATATATGAGTGTATACTCATACTTACATACTTGATATCTGGGTCTTAGTGAACCTCGATTTAAAATTGAAATAGAGACGGTCATATCTAGTCGCCTAAATAATCCATATACTTATGTTTAATTTTCAATTTATATCTCAATATATTATCATCTATGATCGTGTTTCTCTCAATATTACGTGACATTCCTGATATATTGTAGCTTGTAGGGTGTTTAGCTAGTGGTTCGCCCCGAACTGAGATCTCGCGAGTCTCCCATAAAAACAAAAAAATATTATTTGTTATCTTTAATTATCAAAATAGTGCCACGAAATTCTTAACCATATAACTTGACCTACAGTTTCATCCAAATTACAGGTAACGGGAGTTCATGTTTTTTGGTACACTTTTTGGGGGCATAAATTGCAGTTATTCTAGCATTCAGACTTTTGCCTATGTTTGTGTCACTAAAGCTACACCCATACCAAATTTCAGTACTGTGAGGTCACTGGTGTACCCTGTGAATTTGGTCAAAATTTGTTTTTTTATGGCTAATAACTTAAAAACGACAAGGTTTAAACTAAAAATTAAAACGGGATCGAAATGTAGTCACAAATAACTTTTATTAAACGTGCTATTTGATCGGATAGTCCCATTTCGGTTTTTATTTACCCCTCTTGAACCCTAATATCTCAACAACCCCCAACATTTTTACCTCATTTAGTCACACCAAAATTGTGCCATCACTACCTACCCATATACCAAATTTTACGATGATCGGATAAACGCTTTGAAAGTTATCCTCGGACAAACAAACACACATAACTACATACATATTATACAACGCAGATTTGCCCAAGTTGATTTGGAGATCTCGCTTCGCTCAATCAATAAAATACTAAATTTTTTTTTTTAATCATAAAATGTGTATAATAGAATAATGTAATAAATGCATAAACATTTATTCATTTTATGTTCGAACAGCTGCTTGTGCTACAGGAGAGGTTGCATTCCCCCGACATTACGTACTGACATGAGCAAAATAGCATCTCCTATGACACCACTTATGACATGTCTGTTTATGGAATATATATTGTGACACTCCTGTAAACACAAATAGAATATGTTAGCTGTTCACAGTAACAATACTATTGTTTCAAACAATATAATACCTCTGGTTTGCACTGCACTTTTCATACCGGCCTACCTACCTTTCCATATAAACTGACGTCTTCCGGCGATCTCACATTCACATGACAGAAAGCTGCTCTACTTGAAACCGAGGCTTAACTGCCGGATGGCTGCATCCGGTTGCTCGGCTTAAATACCACCCTTTCGTTTCAGTAATTGCAGCCTTTGTAGAAGTACCGAGCTTTATAAAACATCGTGTTTATTTTAAATCGGGATAGTATAGACCGTGGGTCGTACGTGGTTCAGGCAGGCACAGGATCGGGAAGAATGGCAGAAACAAAGAGAGGTCTATGCTCAGCAGTGAGTCAACACGGGCTGAGGATGATGATGATGATGGAACAGTATATGGGGTAATCCGAAACCATAGCAGATACAGAGAAACTGTCTTGGGTCTGTTAAGGTCCTTTTTATGGAAATAATTAACGCATGGGTAAATTTTTGGTCAACCGTGCTGGTCCCTAATGGAGACAAGGCGTGGGGAACAGAGTTACCAGAGTTTTCCATAAAAATGAATAAAGTTAACCAAATAATGCGGATACTCTTCATCACTCAAATAGCTAATAACCACCACAGATTGACAAGCTATCTATTAAAAAAATCCGCGTCTGAATCGGTTAATCCGTTTGGGAATTACGATGCCACAGACAGATACACAGATAGACAGACATGGGCGTAAATTTTATAACACCCCTCTTTTTGTCTCAGTGGATAAAAAGTACCAAGTGTCTCAATCTAGGTAACAATCTATCTTTACGTTATAGTCAAACAACGAAGCTCCGGCGCTTCTAGGTTTGGCTAGTCAAACCTCAGGTCTTATTCAAAGTCCAATCTAATCACTTGGTGTCATGCTATGCTTGCCAGATACAACGAAGGGGCTTCCAATTTGGTGTGGGACATAGTAACAGGTGACGAAACATGGATTTATAGTTAAGATCCCAAAACGAAGCAGCAACCGAGCGTATGGGTCTTTCGAGATGAGCCGAAACCAAACAAAGTGGCACGCGTGAAAAGTGCCTCGAAGCGGATGATTGCTTTTTTTTTTAAATAAAACTAGACACGTGGCTACTGTTGCTTTATAAAATCGTCGTACCGTGAATAGTGACTGGTACACGATCATTTGTTTACCGGAAATTATTGACAAACTCCGTGAAAATAACGGTAAACGCCGTATCATCTTGCACCACGACAAAGCAAGTTCCCTCACGGCCAGACAGACAAATGAGTTTTTGAAGGCGAAAAACGTACAACTTATGAGTCATCCAGCTTACAGTCCTAACCTGGCACCGTGTGACTTTTTTCTGTTCTCAAAAATCAAGAACTAATTACGCGATCAACGGTTTTCATCACCAGAAGAGGCTGTCGAAGAGTATGAAAAACATGTATCGTCACCACGGAGGAGTGGCACAAATGTTTTCAAAATTGGTTCAATCGTATGAAAAAGTGCATTGACGCAAAGGGAGAATATTTTGAGAAACAATAAATTCATTTTTGACCATTAATAGTATATTTTTATTATTAATTCCGGAAACTTTTAGTGTGCCCCTCGTAGTTAAAACTAAAAGCACATAAAAATATGCACATTAACAACTCTGCTACTGTGCAGTCATAGCTATAGTGCCCAGCCAACCGGCATTCGCTTCAAAGCGATTCTGCTTTGATATAGATAGATAAATAGAAAATACTTTATTGCAAACCATAAAACAACCAATTAAATATATCATAGTATTAATAAATCATAGTGATACAATTGGTGGTTCTATCGCTAAATAGCGATCTCTATCAGACAACTTTTGGATGGAATGGATATAGATATTTGGTATATTTATTTGCCAAAACATAGATATAATTATGAAAATATTTCTCCGTATTAGTGTGCAAATTACAATGATAGAAAGTACGAAATGCGATTTATAAAAGTAAACAGTGGTTAAACGATAGCTAAATTGATGAAAGCTTAATCTTTATATTTAATAAACGTGAACGTTCGATACTCCTAATTTTTTTATTAGTTTCGTAAACTTGAATTATCTAAAAATTTGTTAATCGTTGTCAATAAACTACGTCATATTTTGATAGATTTTCGCTGTTGTTAAGCGCTAACTACAAGAAGGCTGAAAACATACCACAACAGAAGGCAGAAAGAAAATGTCGATTCGAATTCGAAGCAAATGTCGTTTGTCTAGGATCACAGAAGTTCACTCTCACTCTTAACGATCTCACATAATCCTCAGAAGTATTTACAATTCCCTAAAACTTCCGCTTGTATTGTTATAGAAAATAATTATGCTTTTTCCGAATAAGTTCTTATTTTTACTACAAAATGGCGTTGAAGTGGGACAAAGCATTGTTCCACTCCTTTGTTCCACTCTAACAGTGCAGACTATGCGGTGCCTCATAATATAATAATTTATGCATTGAATTATTCACGAGGAAATCACCCGCATCGAACAAATAACATTATTTTCTGATTTTCGGTAACAAAGCTGACTTGTTGGGGATGCCATAAAATCCAATAACGTCAATTCCTTTGATACAAATCATATTTAATTTGCAAAGTTTTCTGTACGTAAAAATGCTTTAATTTTCAATATGGATTTGAATAACGCAATTTTAAATATTGTAATTCCTAAATAAACACACTTCAGCAGAATTCAGAAGGAAACAACCTTTTCATAGGAAAATTCGGTTGAAATTCCCAAAGCTATTTTATTTTCCTAAAGAGGGTCTTGTTATATCAAAAAAACATTGAATATTATTGCTTGCAATTCAATTGATGCTGGTTCTTCGTTAGGACTATCGATAAAAGCTTGTCAAAGTTATAGACAGAGAAAGAGCTATTTTTTTTTGTAAACATTCTGTTATTGCAATTTAAGGTTTTTACATATTGTAAGTTAGAAACTTTAACCAAATAAGAACAAGTGTGAAATAAACAACAGAATTTATTATGTTAGTATTGATTATCTTAGAGTAGGTAGGGGGAAGAAGGGGACGTGTTAAGAAAAATGTCTTATAAAGAACTTGTACCTTGAAAGAAGGGTAAGCCCTCCCATCTTTAAAACAGTTCTATTTAAACATCTGTCTGCACTACAATGCTGATTTCTCATTTTATCATGTATCGTTATGTTATCGCTACTCTTGGTTTTGTTTCAACCTTCTATTATGCACCTATACGTACCTACTTATTGTATTTTACATAATATACCTTTTTTATTATTACTATGGAATATTTATGTACGTATATATATTTATTTATTTTGCTTATCTAAGTACATTGTTCATTCAATATTCAATTATTTTTTTATTAAAAGCTACCTAAAGGAATAGATCGCTTTGAGCGATAAGACCGCCACTTGTATTTCTGCATTGTTGTTTGTTTTTTAATATTGTTTATAATTAAATGTGATTTACAATAAAGTGTTTTCTATTATATTCTAGGCTTCACCATCGTTGGATACCTTGTGCCATATCATCTGTCTAGGACAGTAGTTAGGGTCGGTGTGGCGTCTAATTTAGCCGAAGATCCAACGGCGCAATTATGGAAGTCTTGAAATAGCTTATGAACTCTGTGTCCATGAGGTACCGGGGCATTTTCACATTTTTAAGTATTTCTGGGCATCCGGTCGAAATCCGAGAGCTGGCGCTTACCTGGGTCAACGCATAAGCATTACAATTCAGCGAGGAAATGCAGCCAGTGACTTAGAGACACATCCACCTGGTAGCAATCTGGAGTAGTTGGGCTATCTGATCTTTAGATGATTCAACTGTTTCTTTTGTATTTGTATAGAGAGAATTCCTTTAGCAAAAATCTACTTTATTCGTTATATAAAAGAAGTAGACTTTCTAGTACAGTGCGCGTTATCATCAACTCCGCTCGTTTTGGTCAATACCAACAGAACCATTCTAAAATGAAAAGGGGCCTTGGAACAATCCAAATGGAACTGAACGCCAGTACCGGATCCCATCCGCCCTATTCACAGATTCACCAGCACCGTGATAACAAACGCATTGAATAGTCATGAATCGCTTACGGAACCCGTGGAACCTTTGTTAATGCCTAGATTTGTTTTGTAGATAAGCCCTGTTAACAAGTCTGATAAGTATATCGAATAATTTATACACGAGCCTTTTTTACCGAGAGCCTCTTTTGATGAACTTTTAAACTATTTTAATAATAACTTTATTTCATGCAACTATAAAATATAATAAGTATTTTGTTAAAAAATTACTTTTTGAAAACAAGCTTTTATAAAATTCATAATCGGAACCGCAAGCAGATTCAAATAATCCCAAACACTAGTAGCCTACTATAATCCATTCAGAAGTTCCGTTGTCTAGCATCCGTCTCCATCATGAGACCACCTCCATGGTACCATATTATTACATTGTCACCAAAGTTACATATTTATTCCAAATTACAGCTCAATCGGTTGAGGGGAATGAGTTTAAAATTCAGTTGCAAGATTCAACCCGGACAAACATACATACATTGCAAGTTAATAAAAAGCTTGTAAAAATAAGTTAAATGACCCTAATATATACCTTAGAACAAACATTATTACGTACTTTTACATATTATATACCTAAAATATAGCGCACATTTATAAGGCGCGATGTTCTGCGACGTGCTACACGAAACAACATACAACATCTTTTCTTTTGATTACTTTTTAGAATAAAGAAAACTTTCACTTCTATAGATATATAGGTAGGTATTTATTTATTTTACTTAACATCAATTATAGGACATAAAGCTGACTGACTGAGTGATGGCTAAAAATTAAAGAAATACAGGTCGTCCGGCGACAAGATGGGCTAACGAAATAGTAAAAACTGTAGGTCCTTCGTGGGTCAGAACAGCACAAGATAGAGATGTCAACGAAGAGAGGCTTATGCCCAGCAATGCGATGAGATGGGCTGACAATGAAAATGATTACATAGAACGACTTTTTATATAGACAACTAAGGATGGAGAGAACTTAGAAATGGAACGATAATATCATCGTTTTGTTAGAGTATTGTAGTGATACTTTGGGACTAAGTTGTTCCTTCTATACAGCAATTTTCTACCCATTTCCTTGATTACTTTGGATTAAGGCAAATAAATCAATAGTTCATGTAGTGCATCACGTAGATGTACGTTAAAGAAAACGAAAAATTTAAACAATATATTTTGCTTTTATGATCTCTACAACTTATATTAAACTTCCATATTCCAACACCTCCGTGCGCCAGATATTGAATTTACCGCAATATGAATATAATTTCCCTGACTTCCTAAGAGTGTAAAGTCTGGTGTCCATCGAAGTAGAGAGAAACGAGAATCATTAAACGAAAATATAAAAAAATATAGTAAAGGATGTATATAACTTTTGATATTACTATAAATTGAAGATGATTTAATAAACGCAACTTGCAGCACTAACGAGGTGAAGAACAATTTTTATAGATGACCTATCTGATCTGGAGCAGAAGTCTGGACATTATTAGCTATGAATTTTTGGTCAATCGCTATACATACTCGTAGTCTTAACATTGCAGTTAATTAAGGAATTACTGATGTAACTGGAGCCTGGCTGGGCAAGCACTTAAATAAATAGATTTTATTCAAGAGATTTGACTGGTCTAGACGTCTGTAGAGCTCTTAAACTCGTTAAAATCCCTGCAGACTTTTTATTTAATAAAACTCAATGTATCGAAACAAATATTTAAATAAAATTCTGGTTGGCAATTTCTAAGTTGGTATCATTGTAATGAGGCACAAAAGGTAAGTAGGTATTAAACAAAATAACTGTTAAGAAAAATTACATTAGTGTATGTACAAGTTATTGATTTTTTATAACATCAAGTTTGTTCGCATGCCGATTAGAAAGAATGAGGCGGCGACCAGCCTACATTTGCAGCTGGGACACCAAAACATTGACTCAAGTCTGTAAATATAATTGGTAATTGTAATGTTGATTGAAATAAATAAATAAATTGATCGAGCGAAGCGAAATTTCCTAATCATCTTGGGCAAATCGGCGTTGTATGTATGTGTGTATGTATGTTTGTTTGTCCGAGGATAATTTTCGAAGCGTTAAACTGATCATCGTGAAATTTGGTATATAGGTAGAGAGAGATGGCACAATTTTGGTGTGACTAAACCAGCAAAAACGTGCGGGGTCGTTGAGATATTGGGGTTCAAGAGGGGTAAAAAAAACAAAATGAGACGGACAAATGACACGTTTAATAAAAGGTCTTTGTGAATACGTTTCGACCTTGTTTTTATTTTTAGTTTAAACCTTGTAGTTTTTAAGTTATTAGCCATAATAAAACCTGAACTTTGACAAAATTCACAGGGCACACCAGTGACCTGCTGAAATTTAGTATGCGTGTAGCTTTATTGACATAAATATAGGCAAAAGTCTGAAATCTAGAGTAACTGCAGTTTCTACCCCAAAAAAGCATAACCAATTAACATGAGCTCCCGTTACCTGTAATTTGAATGAAACTGTAGGTCAAGTTAATTGGTTATGAATTTCGTGGCACTATTTTGATAGTCGTGGACTACGAATAATATTTTTTTGTTTTTATTGGAGACTCGCGAGATCTCAGTTCGGGGCGAACCACTAGTTAATAAGATGCAAAAAGGTCTCTAACTCAGTATGATGCGGATTGTAATACGAGTATAACAACCTACGCTGGTCTTCCGTCGCTAGGCAGCCAAGAGTACTGCCTGGTCTTTAATAGCGTTGTGGTCTACGACACATATAGCATGTGGTTACGAGCATAATCTAACTTTGAGATTGAGCAACGTGGTTGACCGTTCGGCGATGTAAAAACACGCCCACACGGTCCAGACAAAATAAAGATACAGTTAGGGACGGAAAAACGTTTTCTGTTTTTGCATAAACGGTCCTTTTAAATTACCAACAAAGCATTTACACATTGTTACCCTTGTTTAAAACATTTGATTGCTTCTGGCACGGCCCACTTAATATCCTAACAATCTGCCGGCGGACATTTTGATTGAGGCTGTACAAAGGCATTCAGTTGAAATTATTTCTCTGCTCAGACATAAGTATCCCATTTTTATGAATGTTTTATGAAGATGTATTCTGTTATTTGATCCGTTCTTTAATTACAAATGATTTCATGAGTTTCAAGCACTAATAAAAATAGATCGGATTAAAGATTGAAACCAAACAGATAAAACTTGTTTTAATGATTAAGAATAATTGTTTAATTGGAAAAAAAAATAATAAATTATCAAATCAATCAATATCAAAATGTTTTTATTTCTGTAAAATATAGAACTTTAACAAGGTTTTTGGGATCTTCTTTTAAGTATATATACTTGTGTCAGAAGACCCCGCTCTTCAATAGCCATACAAATTTATTTTTATTTAGATTAGAGATTTTACTATTAATTTATTTTACTTTTTTATTTTTTTATTTTTATTTTTAGTAACCGGGATTCGTGGAAGGAGGGAAGGGAGGCCTTTGCCCTGCAGTGGGACTCTACGGGCTAATAATAATAATAATAATAGAGATTTTACATGTTATCCAACAGTAGCGAGCACATACGGTGGGTGTATATAGATAGAATGTGTACGTACGTGTGTGTATGTATGTATGTTTGTGTGCGTGTGTGTTTGTGAGTGTGTGTGTGTGTGTGTGTGTGTGTTTTACAGAAATAAAAACATTTAGATTTTTAATAAATTATCAAAGTTCTAACATTATAATTATCGAATAGTGATTGGTTTTACCGTGTTGGTGCATAGGTTTGCGAGGTGTACAGTACAGTAGAGTACTGCCAGAGGTCAGTGCCTTACAGACCAGCAGACGCAGACGGCCTACAACGCCCTACGTGTTCAATTTAATATTGCCTTCAGTGCTTCTACAAAATCAGGCTCCCTCGATATTGTTGCGCCTTGGGTATGTTTGCTGCCGCGAGGACAGACGACGTTTTTGCGATCATGTGCAAAAAGTCAGTCTCACTTTTTCGCAGAATTTGGGGAAACACCAACGAAATCCTGAAGATGATTTCTGGGGTGATTCACGGGACTACATGTTTTTTTTTTTTTTTTTAACTGGATAGATCTTCGTTTGACCACAATCTCATCTGATGGTAAGCGATGATGTGATCTAAGATGAAGCACGAAGATCTAAAAGAAACATATTCACTGTTACCTTAAAAAGGCCCGGATTATATTCTTTAGGAAGAACAGTCTTGTGTGTTTTGTGTATGTGTTAATTTGTTCTTTTCTGTGTTTTTCTCTGTGTATTTTGTTGTTTTGTTTTTAGTACCTACTAACTTAGAAGAAATAGTTGTTACTAACAAATTATAAAACTTGTTTGTCGGAAACAAATGTATTTTTAAACATTATTATAATTACGGGATTTATCACGTACCGTCTTATCGGTGTTTCGACGGACGATTTTTCGGTTCAATTCGTGAACCTTCATCAGGGTGAGTGCGATCCGCTCCGAATAACGTCTTGCCTCGCACTGATAAGACGGTACGTGATAAATCCCGTATTAATAATAATGTTTGAAATCAATCACGAAAGTTTTCTGAGTAAAATGATTTTTTTTTATTATTACACGATTAAAAAGCCATTTGTCACTCTCATGCCCTAAAAGAGTCCCACGAGCCTAAACTTATACACAATTCAGGTCTCCTACAGTGATATATACATACATATATGTAGATATAACGGTCACGTACAGTTTCAGTAACAGGGTTAAATTAGGATTGTGTAAATATGCCTTGAGTACCAAAAAAAACCATTTCGAAGAAGCCATTTTATATTTGATTTTACCATTAATTTCCGATTCCATCCATACAGAAAGTATTTTATGAGCGAATCAACTCAACTTTCAGTATAAAATCTACTTGAGAGGGCTCCGCCATAAAGTTAAGGAGATTTACTAAATGTATGCAACCAAAGTGCTCAGTGGAGTTGCTAACTTGGCTGTAGCATATCGCAACTTTACCGAGAAGGTTTAGCTTTTTATGTATGTACCTACGTCTGACCTAGTGGTTCACCCCGAACTGACATCTAGAAAGTCTCACATAAAAATAAAAATAAAAGATTTGTAATATTTAACTATAAAAATAGTGCCACAAAATGAATAACCAAATTACTTGACCTACAGTTAAATATAAATAAATAATAATGTTGCTGGACATTTCCCACAGCGCTATATAGCCCCAAACTAAGCAGAGCTTGTAATATGGGAACCAGATAACTGATAGAATTCTTATATACTTTTTTTTTTGTAAATACATACTTATAATATATAGAAAAACACCCAGACACGGAACAAATATCTGTAGATCATGCAAACATTTGTTCCGCGGCGGGAGTTTCATTCAAATTAAAGGTAACGGGAGTTCATATTAATTGGTTACTTTTTTTGGGGTAGCAATTGGTTATTCTGGATTTCAGACTTTTTCCTATCTTTGTGCCACTATAGCTATACGCATACCAAATTTCAGCACTGCGGGGTCACTGGTGTACCCTGTGAACTTCGTCAAAGTTCAGTTTTTGTTATAGCTAATAACTTAAAAACTACAAGTTTTAAACTAAAAATAAAAACGGGGTCGAAATGTACTGATTGACCTTTCATTAGACATGCCACTTGACCAGATAGTCTCATTTTGGTTTTTTTACCCCTCTTGAACCCCAATATCTCATCAAAGTTTTAGCTCATTTAGTCACACCAGGATTGTGCCATCACTACCTACCTATAAACCAAATTTTACGATCATCAGATCAACGCTTCAAAAATTCATACAACGCTGATTTGCCCAAGTTGATTTGGGAATACCTCTTGCCTCGATCAATAAAGAACACATATATGAGGGTGAGTAGAATTTCCGGTCTGAAATGTTTTTATTTAATATTATTTATGATTTAGTGGTATTTTTTTAGCTAAGTATTCAGATAAAGAAGGAAAATTGCGACACCGCACCGTCCGTCACTTAATATATTATGTTTATTAGGCTATGTTATGAAAATTAGATAGTAAATACTTACTTTCTACACTAAACGTTCAACTACAATGATGGTACCTTATTTAAAACTAGTAAATAATAGGAATAAAAATCAATCTTTTTGATGTAAAAATCATCAGTAGATTCTGGTCATAATAATAATAAGCTACAATGTTAAACAGAACTCATTTGGCAACACTGAAAGCTTGTCGATATCGAGAAAATACAGAAAACGAATGTAATGGTGTTTTCTCTTCGGAGATTACGGAGTGATGAGTTTTATGCGAAACATTACATTTCACTGTATGAGTAAATTGCTTTGGTATAAATTGTATTATAGGTACATACGTATCTCAATTTTCGTAATATTTACTTCAGTTAACTTTCGATAGTATTAGGATGTAAAGACATTATCGCCGTATCACCTTTCAGACGTCAAACGTGGCTTTGCCAGGCGTAATTAAATGTGACATATGATATTACAACACTGAACACTGAACTGCGCTCAAAGACCAAAATCGTTGACGTAGCCACCAAAGCCGCTCAGCTGAAGTGGAACTGGGCTGGGCATGTCTGTCGCATGCCAAGTGAGCTGTGGGCACGGATAGCCACCGATTGGTGTCCTGATCCAGCGAGAAGGCGTCGCGGCAGACCGAAACGTAGATGGCGGGACGAGCTGGATAAATTCCTAACGGATTGGCCACAATCAGCTCAGGACCGCGAAGTCTAGAAAGAATGGGGGGAGGCCTCTGCCCAGCAGTGGGACACGAATGGCTGATAATAAAATAAATAAAAAATATGATATTACGTGAATAATACAGGCCGTACAAGATCGATCGTTCCAGAAATTTATGGTGAGTGATTTCGTTCAGCAGTTGGCGCCCTATGGCTGATATGGTGATGATGATGTTACGTTAAACCCTACGTCAACCGAGACACATTTTTGGAGATCCGGTTGATGAAATCATCTCGAGGAGATTTCTGAGACATCTACATTAGACAGAGCAAACACTTCACAGATACATTGACCTCGCCGGCGAGGTTGACGAGTCCCTTCAGTCGCCGCTTATACGAGGTACAAACATGTACCCGGGCGCTTCTCTCCTATCCCCATCTTGGCAACGGCCCAAGCCGACGCGTGTACCTAAGTGGTGCCTTTGCGCTAGTTACCTCATCAAAAGTTACCGGGCTGAGCGCCATCCGCGCTCGCCAAAAGTTCGGTTAAGCTGCAACGCCCTCAGAGGCCAACAGCGAGAAAAGCCCATAAAAAAAACTAAAGAAAAAGATGATGTTACGTGATTTGTCCCCTTGAATATAAAATGATCATTCCAAACAAGCAAGGAAGGGCTGGCGATGAAATGGCAGATATAGTGAAGTGTTTGTAAGTTTGCGTTCTGAAGTTCTAAACTTTGAAAAGACTGAAACTGGGATTACCAGTTAGGGTCTGTAGAGCGCTATATGGAGATGAGAACCCAACGAAATAGAATATAATTATTAGTTGTATATTTAATGACCCGAACGATTACGAAGAACAGTGAGTACAATTTAATTTATGTCATCAGTTTGACTCATGTATCTACGTTCCAAATATAACTAAAGGAAAAAAATCCTACGAGTGATGAATGTATTAAATTCTTTCTTTATTCTTTACTAGCTGTTGCCCGCGACTTTGTACGCGTTACACTACTAAATATGTAGGTAACCTAGAAATAAAGCTAACCTCGCTGTTGCAACTTGACCGCATTTTTATCCCATGGGAACTGATTTATGGGAAAAAAGTAGCTTATGTGATAATCCAGGTAGATTATCTATGTATACTCGTATTAGAACCCGCATTATGCTGAGTTAGGGTCCCTTTTGCAACTTATAGTATGTATTTTATTGTAGATTGTCTAGTTTTAAGTTATATTTTGTACCTCATTCTTTTTTTCCTGTGTGTTTTTTACTGTGACGTTGCAAATAAATTTTTATTCTATTCTATATACCAAATTTCATCTAAATTAGTTACGACGTGATTGAGTAACAAACAAACAAACAAATAAATAAACAAACATCCAAACTTTCACATTTATAATATTAGTGTGATGTGATTGTACACAAATAGATTACAGACAGAAACAGCTTACAAAATGAACATGTATAAAGGTGAGGTTAACCTTAATAAGAGTTTTCTTCCAGCAAACCTTTGAAGATAGAGATAGTTGATTATAGTAGTGGGTACGTCCACAGAAAACGACATTTGAGTATAAAACTAATAAATAACTACAGTTATACAAATATATTGCAGTCATACTGTATACCATAATAAATACCATATTTATACATATTCAAAATAAAACCTATACCTACATTAATATAACTTCAAATATAATTTAAATTGAATGCTTAGCTTAAGCGAAATATGTTGGACCTAAACTAAAATTGACATCTTGTAGCGCTGTGTGAAATGTCCAGCGATATTTATTTATTATTTATTAACTCAGGAAAGGAAGAAGCTTACTGGCTCTGGCTTGGAAGATCAGCGTTGTGCCAAAAGCACAACAAATGCCGAGTTGGACGCCTTTTTGTGACGTCGGTCGTTTAGATATAGGTAATTGTGAGACACATTTGTTAGGTATTGCTATTCTTGTGTGCATGAATATGTTCTCTTGTTACCTTACTTGTGTGCTGTGTGTGTTTTGTACCGTCACAAATAAATGTTTTTTCTTTCATTCTTTCTTTCTTTATTTTATTCTTGAGTATAACTCTAGATAATAAGCTTCAATGGGGCCCTCACATTGATGGGTTGTCGAAGAGACTTAGCTCTGCGGCATACGCAGTCAAAAAGATCCGTCTTTTTACAAACGTAGACACAGCTAGACTAGTTTAATTCAGCTACTTCCACAGCATTATGTCATACGGTATACTGCTGTGGGGAAGTGCTGCAGATATAAACACCGTTTTTGTGCTGCAGAAGAGGGCTGTTCGTGCAATTTATAATATGGGCCCCAGAGAATCATTACGCAATAAGTTTAAAGAAATAAATATTATGACATTCCCTTGTCAATACATCTATGAAAATCTAATGAATGTTCACAAAAATATTAATTTGTTTACGAAAAATAGCGATAATCATAATTTTAATACTAGAAATAAAGATAAACTCGCTGTTGCCACTTGTAGACTCCATAAAGTTAGTAAATCGCTTAAAGGGCAAAGTGTACGCTTTTATAACAAACTCCCAAGGGATGTACAAAAATTAACAATTAACAAATTTAAAAACGTAATTAAACAAAATCTTTATAAAAGTGCCTACTATAAAATATCGGATTATTTAGATGATAGAGAAGCTTGGGATTGAAATTGCTCCAACTCGTTCAAAATGTTACAATTTAGACGTAATTTATTTTCTGTATTATGTATTGTAAAAGGATCATTAAAAAAACAACCAGCCTTGTTTCTTGCCTTTCTTTCCTGGCTTGGTCGCGAAGGAACAGGCAGTAAAGTTGACGTTTCAAAGTGATCTTTGTGATTTTAATGATTAAAAATATTTGACTTTGACTTTCTTTCTAACTATGTTTCATGTCATTAATATTATTTCATTTCATTTTATTATACATAATATACATGATATGCCTACTTATATATAATAAACTAAAAGTTTACAAGGAAAGAAAGCTTTGAGTCTAAGCTTAAAAATGCTTAGTGGACTTGCGCGCATAGAATGAATTAGATAAGTGATGATGAAGGATATATAACGCCAAACTCACGGCATGTAGTTTTATTTCACACTGGCTGTATCATAAACGTCTGTTAAACGTGTGCAGTAGCTGAGTTGGCTATCTGGTTAAAAGTGTGGTGGTGCACTGGTATCTGTAGCTTTACATTGGCGTGTTATTACGGAACCTAATAATAACGAGTAGTGGTTTGCCCCGACCAAAGCTCTCGAAAGTGTCCCATAAAAACAAAAAAATTTAATCTTTCACTATAAAAATAGTGCCATGAATTAAACAACTAACCAACATGACCTACAGTTTCATTCAAATCACAGGTAACGGGAGTTCATGTAATTAACTATTCTTTTTTGGGGTAGAAATTGCAGTTATTCTGCAAAATCACTACATGCGTACCAAATTTTAGCACCGTGGGGATACTGATGTACCCTGTGAATTTCGTCAAAGTTCAGTTTTTATTTTTGCTAATTGCTTAAAAACTACAAGGTTTAAACTAAAAATGAAATTGGGGTCAAACTATGACCGGATAGTCCTAATCTGTTTTTTTTATCCATCTTAAACCCCAATATCTCAACAACCAAAAATGTGTGGGACATTTTTAGCTCATTTAGTCACATCAGAATCGTGACATCACTAACTACTTATATACTAAATTTCACGATGATCGTATCAACGCTTCGAAAATTATCTTCTGACAGACAAACATACACTCATACATACATACAACGCCGATTTTCCGAAGTTTATTTTGAGATCTCGCTTTGATCGATCAATTAAAAAAACGACATTTTGAAAACAAACCGTATTTTAACACCAGTTAACCAGTTGTAATTAAGTATTGTTTTTGTCAACACCGGCTTTTGATCATTTACACCTTTCAATTTACGTGTGTCGTAGCCTGACACACAGCTAATCAAGTTTTCATGAGAGCAAACGGACCTCAGATCAATCGGGCTAATATTGAACAGTGTTTTATTTTCCATGTAAATTCGGTCCAGCGGGGCTTTGCGCACAATTAACCTCGTAAAATTTAACTTCATTCTTTTACGAGTAAATTAAAAACTTGTCTGAATATTTTATCTTATTTTAGGGTTCCGTACCTCAAAAGGAAAAAAGGATCGCTTATAGGATCACTTCGTTGTCCATCTATCTATCTGTAATACAATATGACCAAAATCAACTGCATAATTAACTTTGTATTTTAATATGACTAAGATACAGCCGGACTGGCAACGGAACATTTGCGTGGTTCGACACGCGCTTTACCAATTTATTTATTACTAGCTGTTGCCCGCGACTTCATACGCGTTAACTACTAAATGTAAAGGTAACCTGGAAAAAAAGCTATAGTCGCTGTAACAACTTGACTTGACACCCCATTTTCATCCAACTGATTTATGGGATAAAAGGTAGCCTATGTGGTAATCCAGGTTATAAATTTACCAAATCTCAAAAAATTAAAAACCAAATTTCATCGAAATCGGTTCAACCGTTACGACGTGATTGAATAACAAACAAATAAACAAACAAACATCCAAACTTTCACATTTATAATATTAGTGTGATAATTTATTTAATATTAATCCAGCTTCAACAAGGGTGGTTTTTACTCCGTTGGCTTTGTTTATTTTGTACTGTCAGCAACATAAGTTAATAAACATATTGAGATCTTTAAATCGAAATCGATTCGAGAGCTTTGCTAGAGAGATGGCATATTTGATAAAACTACATAGGGGTAGTAAGGTTCCAGGATTATTTCCAAAAATATTCAGATTTTAAGAAGTAAAATTTTAGTAAAAGTATTTCGATGACTGTGCCTATGATAAGGTAATAAAATTATGCATGAGACCGGACTGTGGCAAAAGCGTTCTTAAATTGAATTCGCTTTGCAATCTGTAGAGGTTCTTTTATATGAAACGGTTTTTAATCCTATCAAATATTCAACACGGACTGTACCTTTGACCACTCAGACCGCGGTCAGGTTTACATAATTAAATACAGGGCAAATCCGGTCTAATGTTCTGCGCGATAGAGTCCATTTCCAGATTTACTCAGTTTATAACTATGAAACTGCAAGGTAATCTAAGGGGTGTCGCTATTGCTCGTGTTCAGTATCAGCATCGGTATTTATTTATTCACCATTTCATTACATTGCATAATATTCTCATGTGGATTGTATTGTTCTGGTGGGTCTGGGTGTTTTCAATATATTACTAGTGATTCGCCCCGAACTGAGATCTCGCGAATCCCCCAAAATAAATATTATTCTTAGGGCGACTTGCACAACGATGCCTAAACGTATTTAGTGGCTAAATATGATTTAAGGAGTTGTCAAATCATACAAATAGTTCAAATTTAAACATGTTTAGTCGCTAAATACGTTTAGTGATCTTTATGCATGCCGGCTTTAATCTTTGACTAATAAATTGGTGCCACGAAATGCATAATCAACCTACTTGACCTACAGTTTCATTCAAATTAGATGTAACGGGGGTTCTTGTTAATTGGTTTTTTTTGGGGTACAAATGGCAATTATTCTGGGTTTCAGACTTTTGCCTATATTTGTGTCACTAAAGCTACACGAATACCAAATTTCAGCATTGTGCGGTCACTGGTGTACCCTGTGAATTTTGTCAAAGTTTTGTTTTTATTATGGCTAATAACTTAAAAACTATAAAGACTACTAAAAATAAAAACGGAGTCTAAATGTACTAATGAAGACCTTTCCTTTGACGTCCCACTTGACTTAATAGTATCCTTTTTTTTATGCCACTTGTACCCCAATATCTCAGCAACCCCACCATATTTTTAGCTCATTGAGCCACACCAAAATTGTGCCATCACTACCTACCTATATACTAAATTTCATGATGATCGGATAAACGCTACGAAAGTTATCCTCGGACAAACAAACATACATACATATATACAACGCCGATTTACCCAAATTGATTTGGAGATCTCGCTTCGATCGATCAATAAGTATATGTACAAAGAATAACTATATAAGTATTGCATCAGTTATCTGGTTCCCATAATACAAGCTTGACTTGGTTTGGGGCTAGATACAGTTGTGTGAAATGTACAGCATTGAATGAAAAATGAATGAATGAAAACACTTTATTGTACACATAAAAAAATAAAAATTACAGACAAAATAGAAGACACAAAGTAAATAGTACAATGGGCGATCTTATCGCTTTGAAGCGATTTCTTACAGACAACCTTTGGATGAAGTAGATTATATGTAAACATTTGCTACCTGTAAAAAAAATAAAAAAATTGTATGGCTATTGAAGAGCGGGGTCTTCTGGCACAAGTATATATACTTAAAAGAAGATCCCAACAACCTTGTTATAGTTCTATATTTTTACAGAAATAAAAACATTTTGATTTTTGATTTTTTTGAAGTAGATTTTGTTATGTCAAAGATATGGTCGGGGGTGCACTTTAAAGACTAAGATGTGGATGTAGAGAGTGCAACTAATACCTAAATACTTTATAAAATACAAATAGACATAAATATGTATGTACATAAATTATAAACCTAAATATAATATATATAATTATGATATATATAATATTTATAAAATATACATTAGCTAAATATACATTATTTATTTATTATAATACTAGTTGACCCGGCGGACTTCGTACCGCCTTGACATGCATATGACGCGGGCTGTCAATATACGTCACCCCGGTAGAATTGAAAATCTGCCATCATTATGTATGAGAAAATGAATTTTATTCATAATTTCTTTTAATGTGAATTATTTCCTATATTTTAATAGTTATTCTGCTATTCGGAGCGGAGACAAATCCAGCAAATCAAAGATCATCAAAATCGGTCCAGCCGTTCTCGAGTTATAAGTGTTCGAACAAACCCGACTTTTTGATATATATTAAGATTGGTATGTCTAAAATATACACACAAATTACAAACGTCAGATAATAAATAGAAATAAATAAAAATAAACAAATTACATTTATGCACCGCATTGGAAAAAAACAATTGCATACAGCAGATACTACTCATGCTATACTATTCATTCTAAGGTCTGGAAGAAATTGCTTTAAGCGATAAGACGTGCATTTCTGTTTGAACTGCTATATTTGGTAATTGGTGATTCTATCGATCTATTAACTAGTTGTGCAAAAGAAACATAATTACTCGCAGTCAGTTACCGCATAGGAAGCATTTTAGCCTACGATGTGGATTTACGTGTTTAACGACATCACAACATAGTTTCAAAAGAAGACGTTCAAAATCCGTAACCAGTTTCCAGCGAATATTTTAAGCCTATACTTTAATTCAAAAGATATATACAAATGAAAATCAAACACCATAGTCACTATGGTGTTACGAGTAGATTTACATTGTACAATAATACATGTCATAGTTTGTCATTGTAACGTTCCCAATACCTTTATTTAGGTTACGCTGGTATAAAATAAACCCACAATAAAGATTTTATTAGCTTGAACAATACAGGCTTTGTCTGGCGTTGCATTTACGATACGAAAAGCTCAATGATGCGAAAATTATCGAACGTGTTATAGATAACATTTTGTAAACATCGGCAAAATAAAAAAAAAACATAGTAAAAGTGGCAAAAAACTTGGGGTAAAATATGCATTGGAATGGCTGAAAAAGGGTTTTCATAAATCTCGGTGATTTTCCAAAGAAATTTACATTTTTACGTCTTTTAGAGAGCGTATGTTTTGCATGTGCCATAGAAACGTAATGTCCGAAAGTATCAAGCCTGATATAATTCCACTAACTTCAAACCGCCGCTTCACACGCATGGTTTGTCAAAAAAAGTAGCCTGTCTTATTTCTCATAAATGATAATCATAACATAATACTTAACAGGATTTTAGATATGTTTTCCTTACCGCTTTAATTTTGAGCATGTGTAATTAGTCACATAAGTTTTTCGAATAGATAATTTCATTGGTGCACTACCGGGAATCGTACCCACAACCTCCGGAACGTAAGTTGGGGTACAGCCTAGGCCAACACGGAATACTAATTTTACTAGACATTCGGATCTACCAAACTACGGTATTTCTACCCAGCTCAGTACAGTATGTTTCGGCTTTTTGGCTCCGGGCACCATTAGCCAAAGAAAAACCAAACATCTACTCTCTGTGGTTAAACCAAGGAAGCTCCAAAACGGGAAAAGCCAACATTCTCTTTATGCTATTGCGGGCCCGAATTACCCTACTTTAAATGCAAATCATTTGCACGCTAAAGGACGTTTAATTTCATATAATTTGTTATCCGACTTCAAAAAAAGGGGGAGGTTCTCAATTCGTAGGAATCTTTTTTTTATGTATGTTCCCCGATTACTCGAAGACGCCTGGGCCGATTCGAGAATTTTTTTTTTGTTTATTAGTATATATGTACTTCCCTTACATCCCATCATCAGATGATGGGACCACCATTGGCACCAAGACAGGATCCCAAAAAAATTGAGGCCAACCCTCAAATTTTAGAGGGACACTTTATATGTTTTATATATTTTCTATCAAAAAAACTATTTTATTTTTGTTAAAAAGTTACTTGTAATGCATAAGCATTAAAATTACATAATATGAGTATGACAAAGATTAAATCTGTCTGATTAAATCGAACAAATAAATTGTTCGATGTGGGCATAACACTAAAGCCGGCTTGCACAACGATCCTTAAACGTATTTAGCAATTAAACATATTTAAATTTGATGTAGCCACGATCTCGTCTTATGTTGTCTTATGTTGGTTACGTCTTACTGCGATTACTAACTGTAGACCAAAACTGAATAGTTTTAGTATAATACTATTAGCCCATATTGTCCCATTGTTGGGCAAAGGCCTCCCCGCATTTCCGCCACTCACAACAGTCCAGTGCCATCGTAAGCCAGTCCCTTTCAAAGGCATCCAGCTCATCCCGCCACCTCCAGCATGGTCTGCCGCGGCACCGCTTTACTGTCTCAGGGCTCCACTTCGTGGTAATTTTGGCCCACAGCTCGTCAGGCATGCGACAGATGTGACCGGTCCAGTCCCACTTCAGCCTGGCGGCCTTCGCCCCTACATCGACGATTTTAGTTTTGGAGCGCAGTATGGTGTTACGGACGCGATTATTTTAACTCCAAGAATACTACGCTCCATCGTCATTTGGCAAATATTGATTTTGGACTTTTTGATATTAGTCAAAAACCAAGTTTGCGAGCCATATGTTAGAGGAGGATTGACATGTCCATGAGTTTGCGCTTCAGTAGTATTGGAAGGTTGCCTTTCATCAGTTTTAGTATATTTTATATTTTTTTACGATGGAGATAAAAGTTACAGTTGCTATAAAAATCCTTGAAAATCCATCCTCATGTAGTTCGGACTTAAATGGTAATTCGGGAATAATATCCCTCTAACTGTCAACATGGGAGATAATGTTTGGTTGCAATATCGAATAATAATTATCGGTATCGTTAGCTCACCGCTGTATTAATTGCATGTTCGTGATTAAAGAGCCGCGGTTGAGTGAGCCTTCGGCTATTTCGATTGCGGTTGGATCATTTTATATTTTTTTCATCACTAATGGCCTGAAAGTTGGTCATTGTTAGCTCGATTCTTGATGTGTAAGTAAATTTGAAAATAAAATGAGGCTCATTGCATTAATAATATACAAAAAGTATATACAACCTCCATGACAAATCCTTATTTCGGCTTAAAATAAAAGAAGTTACATTCATAAATGCTACATTTATAAGGCACTTGTCTCACCGCCGGCGATGAGCGAGAAGCAAATAGACCCAGAAACTAGAAACGGGCGATACTCGCGCCACTCGCTGAGCGCGTAGCGCGTGCGTTCCATTCCGCTGGTTCATCTCAAGGCGTGTGTTCTGACCGCCAAGCGAGCATCGCTGAGCGAGTGTTGTAGTCGCTGCGACAAAATAGTGGAGAGCGAGTTCTCGCTGGCAGTGTGAACAGCCAGCCATCAACTATCAATATACGTGTCTCTTTTACTGACACGGAATCTATATCTTTTGTTCGTTTCTTGAGCGAGAAAATAGTTGATACCTAATCGCTTACTCGCCGGCGGTGAGACAAGTGCCTAAATACACATTCCATATCCATCCATTTTCCATTTCTTTTTTTATGGAAAATGATTATTACCCTAAAACAAATAAATAATGGTTTTAAAATGTGTAAATCAATCTCTTTGATATGATATCCCACTTGACCTAGTAACCTTATTTTGAAATTTTGACGCCATCCTTTTTGGCTCTGTTGGTTATCTAAATTAAAAAAAGTACCGTCTCCCCTCCCCTTATCTCCAAAGTTTGCAAAGCGAAAAATATGAAATTAATATTATGAGATATTTGCAAAGATTACAGGAAAACTATAACAAAGTCTCTATCTAGAACAGGTTTTAGATATCTGTCTAAAAATGATTCTTGGTTTAACGGTCACATAACTAGATGGCGTTGCTTAACAAACATAAATAAACCTATCTAGGTTCGGAACCCTCAATGCGCGAGTCCTACTTATACTTGACCGGTTTTGTTTATTGTGTGTAACGTTGATATCCCACACACTAAATTGTTTGTCAACTTGGATCGTGAGAACGGAATATAATAAAATGTTCAGATGTCCTATGTCTAATAAGATGATATCTTTATCTTGTTAATAAAATAGTAGATCCTAAGTTTGTCTCAATAACTTTTGTACCACCTGCAGATTGAACAAGCCTATGTACTACGATGCACTACACTGCGTCCATAAATTTAAGGCGTACCGGTAGCTTGAATATTTATCCAGTAATCGATACATTTCCAATAAACAATTTTTAATGTAAATCGGCGGCGTCTTTACGATGACGCCGCTTAGCTAGGTACCTATTTACATAATGAATGAATGTGATTTGTTTACCTATTTTACACAGGCTTTTTCATTGATATTTTAGGACTTGATGGTTAGTTTGATGGGTATGTTGTACTTGTAAAATTGAAAATTTTCTATTGTAATTAATTTGAAAAAAAACAATTTTACAACAATTAGGCCAATTAGCCTTTACCCATGTATTAATTTCATGTCGTACATAACAAAACTCGCAGTATAGCCGATATAGGCGCCTGATAAACAGTATTTTATTTTTTACCCTTAAACCAAAAATGTATAAGTACTGCAGTAAGTTTCTTTTACCTCCGTTTAATCCACAGCTCGTAAACATTCAAGCTACGTGCCTGGAACACAAAATTCAAGAGCAACGGAATGAGGTTAGATGCAAATTGCAACACTGTCAAAAGCATTTCTGGTGTGGACGTCCCGTGGGAAATAGCAACCTCTGATTTTGGTATACAGGACCGTGACCTAGAATACATAATATTACCCGAAAAGGGAGTTCTACACATATTAGGAAACAGCTTTGTTTGACGACCTCCAGGGCCCCATGGGCGAAGAGCCAGCTGAGACGCAGGAGGTTGCGGATTTGATGCCCGTCGCGGAACTTGTGTACATAATAATAATAATAATCCAAACCATTTATACAACACGTTTTTTAAGAAATTTTAATTTAATTTAAGTTTTACACCTAAACCGATTATGGTCTCTGATGGTCAAAAGTTCTGTGACTGGGCAACAGTGGGAATACATAAAAGCAGAATAAAATTGTATGATCTTTATGCCGAAATCAATATAATTTTAAAAAGGAGTTTAAAAAAAGTCAAAAATATTCAAAAATTTTTAAAAATGTTTGTCGTGAAGCCAAAGCGCGTCATTTGAGTTTTAAATTATAAATAGTCAAAACAAAGTAAAAGCCACTTGGAAAATAATCAACAGCGAGACTGAAAGACTGGAAGTTTAATTGGAAAATTGGCAATGCCACGATCAATCAGGATGGTGATGTAGCTAATGCGTTCGAAGATTTTTTACCGATATTCCAGTCTATACCATAAAATCCTTAAACTCCTCTCCCATAGTCGCAGTCATTGTTAAAAGAAAACTCAACGGAATGCAAAATACAATTTAAATTTGATTATATAAATATTGATGACATCATAAAAGCTTTCAAACTGATAAATGTTAAGAAAACCACGAACCTCTGAGGCATCTCTGTTAGTATCATGAAAACATTGATTGACATAATTGCTCCCGAACTAGCTTTAATATTCAATGAGGTTAAAAATAAAAATAACACCAGTTTTCAAATCAGAAACTAGTTCTGATCCTGGTAATTTAAGATCAATCTCAGTACTTCCGACATTTAGTAAAATATTTGAAAAGCTAATTTTAAATCACATAATTTACTGCATCATAAATAATTCGGATTTACCAGGGGTCGCTCAACCACTGATGCTGGTATTGAGTTAATATCACACATATTTGATGCTGTGAAGAAGTTCTCGTATAATATTTTAATATTTAATAGTTATATTATATTTTAATAGTTATATTATTCGGGGCGGAGAAAAATCCAACAAATCAAAGATCATCAAAATCGGTCCCGCCGTTCTCAAGTTATATATGGTGTAACTAACCCGACTTTGTTTTATATACCTATATAGAAATTCACAAAAGAAAAGAATATAAAAAATATTGGCAACATCAAAATCTTGGAATGTTAATCGAAAAGAGGGTGATATAAAAAAGTCGATTATGATTTTTTTTTCACTGAATCACCACGTTAAACTTTTATTGAAAGGTAGAAAGAAAATCTAAACAGTAAATCTAAATCCGAAAATCACTTTAATCAGAGATGGATTACGATTGAAGTCTTAATGCCTTCGGAGCTTTAGGTCTCGACCACCCATTTTCAAGCCACTATTCTCGTAACTATCGAATACATCTATAAATGATGGGCTCCGTGGCGCAATGTGCGAATACCCAACTGAGACGCAGGAGGTTGCGGATTCGATTTCCACCGCGGAACAAATATTTGCATGATCTACAGATATTGTTCCGGGTCTGGTTGTTTTCCGTTTATTAGAAGTATGTATTTGCAGAAAAACATAATATCCTATAAGTTATCTGGTTCCCATTTTTTTTTTATTAGCTTTTGCGGCTTTCATTTCACTGCGGCTATGAAGCCTATTGTAATCGCCACTTTTTTTGTGTCGCCCCTAGGTTATGGAGGCGTTTAAAGTTCCCCACTAAGTCCTACATCTGCTAAAAACAGTAGGATATTTTTAGGGGTGATAGCTGTTAGTTCATCCGGGCTAAGAATGTGTTTGCCCAGATGAATGCTACGTTTACGCATTAGTGGACCACACTCGCCTAAGAGACGTAAGGGTGATTCTGCCGCCTCATTACAGAATCTGCTAGTTTGAGTTAGGCATAACCCTAGCTTAAACATGTGCTTATTAAGCCGACAGTGTCCAGTCAGGTCTGGTTCCCATCGTACAAGCTTTGCTTAGTATGGGGCTAGATGACGCTGTGTGAAATGTCAACCATTATTTATTTATATAACTTTACACTAAACAGATAGGTACGAGTAGGTGGGTGGTAGGACGGCCCCCCACTAGATGGAAAGACGACCGGTTGTCGGGAGCCGTTGGGTGAAGGCCGCACAAGATCGGTCGCTCGGAAAATCTATGGGAGGGAGAATCTATGATGATGATGATGACCCTAAACAATAAATTTGAAGGGCCTTATCACACTGGCGAGTTGCAAGCGTGTTTCCAGCGAGGTGATTTGTTAACGTGTTGGCCGGATTAGTTCTATACTCGTAGGTAAACCCAGCCACACTTCAGCCATTATTGTAGAAACGATTGTAATGTATAATCTACGTATTGCATCAAAGCCTCGGCCAATCTTCCACTAAGCAATGATCCTCTCCATCTAAAGGTTGTGTGAAAGAGATAGCTTTGTTAAAACCACGCATTAAGCTTCATTAATTTGTTTTTTTATTTCGTTTTAACTGTTGTGTCTAGCTTGTAAGGTATAACAAAGCGTTTTCATTCATTCATTCATTCAAAGGGACGTGCACGTCACGAACTCGCGACGTATTCGCGGCGAGCACGTTCACATATCGCCTCGCTGGAAACGCGCCAGCACAGAACTCGCCAGTGTAATAATGCTCTTAGGCTCTTCCCGTAATCCAGAACAATATCTGTGTTTATTTCAGTCAAATATCAAGGCAATCTTACACAAAGTTAAAAACTTTAAAAAAGTTTTTAGCAACCAAACAGATTTTAATTTTACATATTTAGCCACTAATACGTTTAGGCATCGTTGCGCAAGTCAGTCATCGTTTAGAAAATGCAGTTTGTATTGTACGATGGATAGAATCTGTGATAATGGATTTGAATAAACCAATTTCTGTTCTGGACTGCGAACAGAGCCGTTCCTCAATATTTACCTCATCATCTTCATCATATCATTAATACAATGTCCCATGCTGAACATAGGCCTCCCCCATATCAGTGATTGATTGATCCTCGTTTGATCACATGCGATATTTCAGATTTTTCATTTTTATTTATTTAACCTTAATTATAACATTGGTTGTTATAGGCTTGTCCATGTTTACATTTAAAAACTTATAATAATTAAATTATATAAAAATATTGTCAACTAAAAATGACTATGAAACTAAAACGTGCTGTAGAGAGGGCTATGCTTGGTATTTCTCTTCGAGATCAAAATTTGCCTACTATTTAGAAATTCATCCTGTATAAGTTATGTTATGATATGAGTTTAGTTAAATTGCCCCTTTGTCCGTGGCTTTCAGGCTAAAAACTTCCTTTCCTTACTTTCTTCAAAAATCAAATAAAAATCACACTAATATTATAAATGCAAAAGTTTGGATGTTTGTTTATTTATTTATCTGTTTGTTTGTTACTCAACCACGTCGTAACGGCTAAACCGATTAGCTAAACCAAAACCGAGCTTATAACCTGGATTAACACATATACTACTTTTTTTCACATAAATCAGGTCCCATGGGATAAAAATGAAGTGCCAAGTTGCAACAGCGAGTTTAGCTTTATTTCTAGGTTACCTACACATTTAGAAGTGTAACGCGCACAAAATCGCGGGCACCAGCTAGTAAAATAATAAACGTTTATTTGTGATATCACTAACAGAGTACGAGCCAAACAAACACACAACAGAAAACGTGATAACGCAAATTAACACTGCAGTGTGTGAAATCGGCACGTGTTGCTACACAAAACATTATAGTAAAAGTTTAAATACATCCACAAAAAGTAGAACAATGTATTCATAGGTAACAATAAAAAAAACAACATAAAGATAAGATTATGCCTTTGTAACACAACTTTTTCTTTTACCTTCCGAGATAAGATAATTTGAAATTTCATTCCATGCATGCTATCTGTACGATAATTCCCGTAGTCAGAGCCAAGGGACGGGTCACATTGTGAAACCGCTGAGAGTTTTTCACATAAGTGCAGGGCTCTTCCGCGACAGCTCGCCCCACATCCGGCTTTATCTCGGCTACATCGCTTGACGTATGTAGGTAGTATAGATTTCAGAGCAGTCGTTTTGTAATTGTTTGAAAAAGAGAACAAAGCGTTTTATACAGCATTGAGTATGTTTTTAAATCTTTAGAAATTCCTTTCATTAGTTAGATCTACTTGTTGATTGGAATAGGTATAGTACAGTTTAGTGACATTGTAGCATATCGTAGACTCGATTACGCAGCTTCTACGGCGTAGCATAGCGTCTACGAAATCTGCTACGACATAATTTACTTAGCGTTCTACGGCGTAGCTTAATCCATTAATTTCGTGAAATTGTTTCCATGAGTAGAAATTCAATCAAAATATCTCGTTCATATCCAATTCACGCACAGGATGAAAACGAACAAATCATGCATCACTAAGTGGTGAATATCAAGAAAAATTACATATAAGATAAATCTGTAATCTGACACCATAAATTAAGCGAAACCTCATCCCAATGTAGGGCCATCCCGCTCTCCATTTACAGGGCGCTGACCTTGCGTTATCCGAAACTAAGCCTTTAAAGTTTGGCAATAAAATAAGACGGATATTGCTGAAATTTGGTTAAGACAAGAAGAGAATAAAATATATCTCTCTGAATAAAAAGGAAATAAGCACTTTAGAGCGCTAAGATATCCTAACGCAGAGTACTTCAATCGATCTCTCAAAATTTCAAGAATGCTTTTACCTTCGCTACCTCAGATAATCTGTCTCTGACAGCCGTGTCGGCCCCTGCTCTCAAACAATATATTGTTGCTAACAACATTCTGCTTGAATTTACGGAATGTAGAATATTACATTAGTCTGTGTCTTTGTTTTAAGGAAGTAATTTGTCTGGAATACGTCTTGAGAAGTTATGTGATTTCATAATAGGTACAAATACACAATATAAAACTAGTTTTTTATGAGTTATATATTTAAAACTAAAGGTGATGGCAGGTGGAGTAAATTTTTGACCGAATGGTGGCCAAGAACAGACCGTAGAAGTACAGGATGTCCGACGGCGCGGTGGGTCTACTACGACATAAAGTCGCGCGCTCGCAGCACAGGACCGGTAAAGGTGGCGTTTATAAAGGAAGGCCTACACCCAGCAGTGGGTACTTATGGGCTGTAGATGATGATGATCTAAAACTAGTATTTTTCATTTATCTTTACAGAATAGAAAAAAAACACTGGCTGCATTGCCGTGATGTATTTCAATGCGTATGCGTAATATTATTTGCATGAAAATAATCTAATGAAAAATAATGGGGTATTTCACGAATTTGAAGCAGACTTACGAACGAGTTTGATCTACTTTTTAATGTTTACTACCTAATCAACTTCCAGTATTTCTCCTCAACTTTTAACCGAGTAAAGAAACCGTTTTTTCTGTGGTCAGGCTTCCAATTTCCACCAAAGTTTTGCGAATTAACAAAAGTTCTAAGTAAATTACGTCAAATTTCACCTTCCACGGGTTTGTTAGAAACACATGTGTCAAAATTATTGTGTTAGCGTCAGGAAGTTTTGGGTTTGCCTTCTAACTCCTACGGAATATTAGAACGGATAATTTGATAGGGGTCCCACGCAGGGTGTTTGGTAATTACTGACGATATTCAAGTGACTGTTTCTCAAAACATAAAAAAGACTTCTCGAAAAAAAACTAGTAGTTATATTATCAAATTTTAACGAAAATCGAAGTTTAGGTGATTAATTCGATTTAAAACTTACTGCCTACTCTTGCAATCGACATCCAAAATAAAGGCCGATTCGATATCTCTTTCGGTAATAGCTACGGGTTTTGGGTTAGAAAGGTATAACAAGAGATATCTCGAGACGTCACCAATACAGTATCTGTGATTATATGGCAAGCATTATGCAATAGCACAACATAAGTTTAATAAAGTGTTTGTTCATACATGCCAAAATAAATTTAACATTTCTATCGTAAACATTTCACAAATTTATTTATGTTCTCATCAAAATAACCCCTTTCATTTTTGTGCGTATATTATCAATCACCCTATACATAGCAACGATGATAGTGATAGCAAAATAAACCCTACATTATTGGACGACTGGCCAGTGCATGTAGTTATTGAGATTTTCTGCATATCCAAACAAACATACTCGTTACTGGTTTTTTATAGTTGAATAGTCAGACAAACTCACGCCTGTATTCCGCAAAGGTTGAAAGAAAACAGATTTTCTCTGTTGCTTCTTTTTTTGCTTTAATGACCCGTAATGGCTCGTTTGTTGAGCAACTCTATTGAATAAGATAATAATATTTTTGAGAAAATTCATAAAACATTATCTAAATACCGCAACAAGTACAAAGTGGCATAATTGTTATTATGTTGCCTGCCATTTCCCTTAAAACCTCTTTACACATTCTATATTTAAGCACATAATTGCATTTTATACCGAGTAATTAAAGTAACCGTCGGTCTGTTTGCCGCATTGCTGTATTTTTCGTGATTAATTGTGATTACAATTTGAACAGTATCGTTTGAATAATTTCACTATCTATCATTGGGTATCAGAATAGCAATTAGACTATAGCATTAGACTCTTTATAAATGTAAAATTGACGTGTAACGCAGGGACCCATCTACTATGAATAAATATACACTATTTACTTACAAACTTAGTAAAACTAAGGTAGAACCAACAGTATTTGGCGAAATACTCCTATTTCTATTATAAGACTTTTGATCGAAGGATAAGACGATACTCAGAAGTTTTTTCTCATTTCCTGTATCGATTCTTCTTCTTTTATATTAATTTCTGTATCGAATAAAACTAATGTATGATGCTATACGGCTTAATAAAATAAAGAACTCAATTCCATTATTGATCGAGCGAAGCGAGATCTCCAAATCAACTTGGGCAAATCGGCGTTGTATGTATGTATGTATGTATGTTTGTTTGTCCGAGGATAACTTTCGAAGCGTTTATCCGATCATCGTGAAATTTGATACATAGGTAGGTAGTGATGGCACAATTTTGGTGTGACTACATGAACTAAAAATGTGGGGGGGTTGTTGAGATATTGGGGTTCAAGAGGGGTAAAAAAATGAAAATGAGACTATTAGGTCAAGTGAGACGTCAAATGAAAGGTATCCGTTAGTACATTTAGACTCCGTTTTTATTTTTAGTTTAATCTTTGTAGTTTTTGAGTTATTAGCCATAATACAAACTAAACTTTGACAAAATTCACAGGGTACACCAGTGATCCCACAGTGCTGTAATTTGGTATGCGTGTAGCTTATGTATCACAAATATAGGTAAAAGTCTGAAATCTAGAATAACTGCAATTTGTACCCCAAAAAAAAGCTAACCAATTAACATGAACTCCCGTTACCTGTAATTTGAATGAAACTGTAGGCCAAGTTAGTTGGTTATTTATTTCGTGGCACTATTTTGATAGTCAAAGATTACGAACAATATTTATTTTGTTTTTACGGTAGACTCGCGAGATCTCAGTTCGGGGCGAACCACTAGTTAAAGTAAAGAGTATTTTATTGAGATTGGTCAGAAAGGAGAAATCGTAAACGGTATCGGTAAGACATCAAAAAATGCTGATTAGTAAGCTAACCGGCACGGCACCGAAACCTCCAAAGATTTTGAAAACTGTAGTTAAATAATAAATAAATAAATATAGCTGGACAATTCACACAGCGCTGTCTAGCCCCAAACTAAGCAGAGCTCGTATTATGGGAACCAGATAACTAATAGAATACTTATATACATTTTTTTTTAAATACATACTTGTAGTATATAGAGAAACAACCAGACCCAGAACAAATACCTATAAATTGTTAGTGTTTTCCATAAATTTTTGGTATCTTTACAAAAAATACTTTTTATAGCCTACAATATCAAGTAATAAAACAAGTAACCTGTTTTTTCGAAAAAGAGGTGGATCTATTCTCGATGCGTGCATAATATTTTTCCAAAATCTTTAAATGCAGTTTTTGTTTTCAAAATCGGTGACGCGAGAATCGGTTTATCATTTTTTGATATCTCTTACCGTTTAGGATTCTCCTTTACTGACCCATCGGAAATACACTGTATAAGAATTTATAAAGCGATTACATACACAATAACTATGCAGTCAATAGCACAAAACCTAGCAATATTTATCGTCTCAATATCAATTTTCATAATTAAACATCCACAAAAGGGATAATGAGGGAGGTAGGTTTTGTGAAAGGTATTTGCAGCTATGCAGTTTCAAATAATATAAATTTCCTTTGAGTTGCACTTTTTAATCGAACAAAACATTACTACGGTTTTCACAACTTCCACGAATTTTATACTATTTTTGCGACTTATTTTTAACATTAGTTTAGGTAGAATATATCGAAAATTTAATTCACTATTCCGACGCCAGACGAAACAAGGGACGACGCCAAGACGTCAGAACAAGGCTGGTGGAACTCAAGTGGAACTGGGCAGGACACTTGGCTAGACGAGGTGAATGAATGAATGAATGACAATTCTCTTTTATACCTTACAAGCTAAACACAACAGATATAAAAATAAAGAATAAAACAATCAATGTAAGCATAATGGGCGGTCTTATCACTTAACAAAGCGATCTCTTCCAGACAACCTTTGGATGGAGAGGATCATTGCTTAATGGAAGATTGGCTGAGGTGTAAAAAGAATAAACTTAACTTTAAATACATAAATAATTTTAAATAAGTAAATATCATATATAAAATAAATAAATATGTACTTACATACATACATTAATATATACATATAATATTAATATATACTTTAAATACGGGGTGAGGTGATGGCAGGTCGAGTAAATCTTTGACCGAATGATGGCCAAGAACAGACCTAAGAAGTCCAGGACATCCGACGGCGCGGTGGGTCGACTATATAAAGAAAGTCGCGGGCAACACCTGGATGTGGGCAGTATAGGAACGGGAAGGGTGGCGGTTACAAAGGGAGGCCTACACGCAGCAGTGGAAGCCATTAAAACCTCGATACTTTTTGATTTAATAATTATTGTAGTGGAAATTGCACTAGGAATTAAACTGTGTAAATAAGTTTTTGAAATGTGGTAGTAATAATGACATTATTACGGACATTAGTACATTTAATTATTATTACAAGAGTTGTGAAAAATCATCTAAACCTGTTTAGCCGCTAGTTTAAAGATCTTTATGAAAGACGAGCTAGAGTTTTAGTAAACAGTAAAAGTCTAAAGACGTTTTCTCGTATAAGTCTTTTTTTATGCTAGCAATAAAAAACTTTAGTACTGTAACCCAATAGTTCCTCCACATCCTGTAATCACAGAATCCATTAGACAAAAAGCCCCCCGACATAGTCAGTGATTTCTACTTCCGGTACGAAAGCTACAGCCTCACTCATGTAGGTTTATTGCTCTACCATACCATGATATTAATTTTTTTATGGTTCGGAAAAACTAAGATGGAATTAAATTAATTCTCGTGTTTTTCCGCCTGACCGTATGTTACATCATTTTCTTTTAAAAAATGTAACGTAGGAGGTTGAGGCATAATGATTATTTTAGATTAAAATGCAAGGTGTCATTTGTAAGAGCTATCTCTAAGGATCATAATTTTTCTTTTTCAATTTTCTTCCAATGTTTTTTATAGCTAAAAATCTTGAAAAATAAATATTAAGCCTTTAATAAATATTAAATATTACTTTGCTTACGCTTTTTAAATAGCAATGCAAACGTAGTTTTAGTAAAATAATTTTCTTTCAATCCAAATTCAATAGAAATTGACTACCTATTCATAGTTTTATGCACTGCACCTACGAGTGCTATAGCGAAAGTAAATCTTTGTTAAATGATCATAAAATAACACTCGTTCTGTATTAAAAAGAAATTAAAATACATGTAGTGGATACCTTCCAAAACACAAGCCTTATGATTCATATAACTAGGTGAAATAAAGCTTATTTCTCGCAACCAAGCCAGCTTTCTCGTAATAGGTACAGGCAAGTTTTTCTTGATCTTAGCTACTTTAATATTCTTCTTAAGACTCAGTGAAAGTATTATTTCAGTTTCTTTTTCTCATTTTCCAACATATACGACCACACAAACTTACTTCGTTAAAACAACACCAACCTACGAGTTCAAAGCTTCCAAGCAAATAATCTAGAAGGAATATTGACTTTAGCTCCGAAGCATTGTGGAAAATCTTAAGAACTGATCCAGTTTAGCCTGCTAAGATTGACTGTTAGTGGTTTACGATCGCTTCTGTGCTTTGGGGAGCCAGATTAGTTTGTCGGTCTTGATTATAGTAGACGTGAAACGATACAACATTGCGCAATGTGAGTAGAAGAAACAGTCAATAATACAACACTATACAATAGAAACGTTTTCATTTCATTAGCTTGTGTTTAACAACCGCTTAAAAAAATATCGTAATAAAATTGGGTAGCCTAGATGCAGCTTACTAGATTTTGTATAGTTCCATTGGGGATAGTTAAAATGACGCGGTCGGTTCGCCTACTTATTGGCTATCTTTGAAGACGAAGACGATAGATGTCAAAAATCGCAATCATTTACTCCTCAGCTTACAATCTTGGGATACTGTGTATGAATTTTACTTGTCTGCATATACATAAACTTTTTGAGAGATTTTCGACAGTAATCTTGAAGATCAGAAACTGAGGACAAAAACATAATCAATTTTGACGTCTATCGTCTGCATCTTCAAAGTAAAACAATTACCCCGCTGGCACTGGCCATGGACGTAGCTTGCATCCGTGCACCGCCGTGGAAACGGTAGACACACGCAGCCAGCCCCACGAAACTACGCAGCTGACATGCGTCGCCTCTGCGTGCACATCCTGTGCAGCAGTGGATTTTTGGCTTAACCTTTAATGTATCAATACCATGTACGTATGAGGCAGGTTAGCTTCCGTTGCCACCCAATCTAGGTAACAATAACAAGTGTAGAAAACCATAACATGCAGTCATCATGGGTACTTCTAACTTCCCCTACACGAATACTCTTAGATATTAACATAAAGAAAGGCATGCGTGCGCATTACAAGCATCAAAGCATTACTTTGTTTGAGTTACGAGTAGATGGAAAATTTAAGCACATTATGTAAATTGAGTGTTCATTCGAGTTGGTGTTGATAAGCTAGGGTTGCACGTTGACTGCCCTACATTTAAGTATATTTTGAATTGGTGTATATCGCGTATGGAAAGAAAAACGTAGGACGACCCCCACTAGATGGAAAGTTGCTGAAAGCTGTTGGATTATATGTATTTTCAACCGACTTCAAAAAAAGGAGGTTCTCAATTCGTCGGATTTTTTTTTAATTTTTTTTTGTTTCCCGATTAGTTGAAGACGCCTGGACTGATTCGAGAAATTCTTTTTTTGTTTAAAAGGTATAGTTTTGGCACGAAGTCAGGATCTGGTGATGGGATCCCAAAAAAATCGAAGGCAACCCTCAAATTTTATAGCAACGCAATTCGGTTTATGTTTTTACCTCAGAGCTCATTTATCAACCGATTTGGAAAATACTTTTTTTATTTGAAATAATATACTTTCATATTAGTTTCATAGAAATTTCATCAAAATCTATTCAGTAGTTTGGTTCAGTCGGTTATATTTTTGTTAATAAGTTACATGTATTTTATTTATTCGACAAAAAGTTACATACTAACAGTATTACATAAAGCACTGCAAACCCCTAGAGGTTTGTCTCGGTGCTTAGAGACACTTGAGCCGCTACACATTATTTAGATACTTAAATACCTGTCACCTTTACCTAAACATAATATTATAGTTATACTAACACAATTACAACCTAACCTACCCACTAAAATTACATGATCCGGATGAGAGACCGGAAGAGCACGGTATCGGTCGAACTGGAAAATGAGGAGGCTGATTTGCAGCAGTAGACTTCCTAAGACACTTTCATGATGATATTGGTTCTGAAAACATACAACCTATTAAGTAAAGGCTTTTATAACACATTTGCTCGTAAAGGGTCTCTTATTTCACCAATTTCAATATCGTAATGTATGTCATTACGTACTTGTGCGTTATTGTAATGTAAAACGCACGAGTTTCTTTTTAATAAGGTAAAACGTACGGTTTATCAAGATGCTCCGTCTAAAACGAACGATACTTTTTTAAATCTTAGCAAAGAGTTTTTATGTCAGAAAAGTGGTCAACATTTTATGAATAAAATTAACTTTGGGAGATAAAATATAAAATATAAAAAATAAACATTTAATTATTTAATTTAATTAATTTTGACAATAAATTACAACCACTTATCTGTAACAAAAACAGAAAAATATTAATTTACTTTATTAGTCATACTGGCTGTTTTTGTGCCTTTGCCTTAAAAAAAAGCGCTGATGCGCGCGCATCTTTTCTTTCTGAAAAAGTCCGAGTTTTATTTATTTCCTCGCAAATAGGTATGTTATAAAACTCTGCTGTTAACAATCTAAACTATGTTGTAGCCCTCGCCTACGGCTTGGACTAGCAATATTGCCTCGGCTGTAATTTTCAACTTACCGCACTTATACATATCATAATGTACTATTACGGCTTGCCACCCTTTCTAGTGCACCTTACTAAGTTCAACGTTGTAATATCACCCACTTTTTTATCTAGATTTTGATCGTGATATTCACGTTATCGAATGTAAATACTTACATGGTGAGAGAGATTCTTCCATACTTTAACATTTTCATCATTATTTTGATCAGAAGGAAACAGAGTTATATTACGTGTGAAAGTATACTAAAGTTCGCCTAATTTGTTTTAACTGAATATACAATACATATCTGTAACTGGCATAGAAACACCGTTATGTATTTACTTAGGTGAGCAATAATAATTGTGCTGATAGGTAACTACTATTAATACCTTTGAGACTCACGAAATTGTGTTTAGTTTCATGTTGGAAGTACACGGTGGAATAATATTGGGTTTGAAATTAAACCTAACTCGGAGAGTGGGTAAGTGCTACAATAATTAGAACTTAGGTACATAGTTATTACTTTTGTAAGAACTTTGCAGTGGCTGGGGTATAATAATACTTTAGTATCTAGGAAGTGGGTTCTTATCTACTAAACGCTACCTATTTTCAGTTGAAAACTTTACATGCTCATAACCGTTAGGAAGTCCCTAAAGTGTCTCGGCAGCATTCTAGCCAAGTGGAGCTACATCGACCTATTCCATAGCCAGTGCCACTGCGGGGCCACCTTACAAACAATGACCCACCTGCTCTCATGTCCTCTATGCCCAACCACCTGCACACAAGAAGACCAGGCAACAGAAAGGGGTGTGGAAGTTGCTCTCTATTGGGCTAATAAAATTTAGAAGTCAAACAGCCATTGACACGAAAGACAAAGAAGACCGTTGAAGAGACGATAATTTCTTGTTTCAAAAGTAACAAAACTGTGTACAAAACTCTCTGCAGTGGGCACAAAGAGAGTTTCGCACACAGTTTTCTTGGGGGACACGGCGAATGTTTACTGTAATAAACCTAAATGTAATAAACTGGACTGCTCAACTTATACCAAGTACAAGTCCGATCATGTCTGGAGTACTGTTCTCACATATGGGACGGATCAGCGAAGTACCAGCTAGAGCCTCTAGATTCAATTGAGAGAAGAGCCAAAAAGCTCATTTGTAATGACGAGTTAGCAAATGCAAGGCTCCACAGCCTCGAGCATCGTCGAAAGGTTGCAAGCCTCTCGGTTTTTTATCGGATATATTTCGGAGAGTGTGCTGCGTAGCTTTTCAACCTGATCCCACCATCCCCATTCTATGATCGGACAACCAGACGCTCCGCCACCGCTACATGGTAGACATACCTCCCATACGCAAAAGCGGTACTCTTCTACCTTTATTATACGCACCGCCAAGGAGTGGAATGCCTTACCTGAGTCTGTGTTTCCTGATAACTATAACCTAGGGATCTTCAAGTCACGAGTGAATAGGTTTCTTCTAGGCAAGCGTGTACCATCGTAGACTGCATCATCGCTAACCATCAGGCGAGATAGTGGTCAAACGCTAGCCTATAATTTATATAAAAAAAACTGGAAATGTATACGTTTTTAGGGTCTCAGAACAACAGTGTAAAAACTATACACTTGTTGTGCGATCGGTGCGACTTTACCCGTCCGTCTGTCACAGCTGATTATCTCAGCAACTACTTAAAATTTTGAATAATACTAGCTCACCTCTATCACAAGTAAAAAACAATTTTTTTAATGTTGTGTTATCATCAAATCATTTCGAAAATCATACCGGGGTTCATTGATTTTCGACCGCCTATGTTACAATAAAATATTTTTTCATTGAACTGCACAAGAAATATACTACGTAATGGAAAAGAAATAAATAATAAAGTCTTGTTAAAATTAAAATATTACCTTGTTCCTGAGACGCCGGTCGTAGTCTTCCTTCATCCCTCGGTTCCATCTCACAATCAATATCACTTCCACATTACATTTCGAGCGGAAATATAACCGAAACTATTCGATAATTAGAATTGGGGTGAGCTAATGGCACATAATTATACTTTTTATTGGAAACATAATATAACACTTAGATATTTTTTGTTTCAACACGCTATAAGGTCGTAAAAGTTCTTGTATATTCACGGTCTTGTGAACCAGCCACAATATCAAAAAAGAAAAAGTGGCACTCCGGGAGTGCCGACAGAAATGAAAACTTAAACAATTACGACAAAGTTAAAGTCAAATATTTTTATTCATTAAAATCACAAGGATCACTTTGAAACGTCAATTTTATTGCCTGTTCCTTCGCAACCAAGTCAGAAAAGAAAGCCAAGAAACAATACTGGTTGTTTTTTTAAATGATCCTTTTAGAATACAAACAATACAGAAAATAAATTACGTCTAAATTGTAACATACTTATATACGGACGTGTTGGTAACGGTAACGGTAACAGTGTCGCAAGTTCAATGGTTTTTCCCCATCTCAAAAAATGCCCAACGCGTCTAAAGAAGTATTCACTTCAAAAATTTGAAGATGACGAAAACCTACTGTCGACCAATTCGCATTATGTGCATTGAGTTTTTTCCCAGCATCTACGTATGGAACAATATAAAGGTGACCTTTGCCCAGCAGTTGGATCTAATAAGCACTTTAGATTAAAGAAGATGTAAAATTCGTTACAATAAAAAGTAAAGGCGCTATACACGTCATAAATTAGTGCATTACCGTCACTAAAAACAGGAAATATCCCGTGACGATAATAAAAAGTTATAATTTATTGGTATGCAAAAACCTAAAGCCAAAAGCAAATATGTTTGCTAAAACCTTCAGGTTTTTATATTTCCGAGAACGGCGTGTGTAGCGACCGGATACAGCAAAACGATTATTTGTACCTCGCAGTTACGAGATTGGAGAAGAAAATTGCTTTTTTTAAATGAACACCGAAAAGTCATATGTTCTCGTTTAAGCTTCACGTTTCCAAGTACTTGACTCCATTGAATTAGCTACGAGTAATAAGAAAATTAATACACGGATCGTCATAATTTACAAAAAAAATATTATCACAGATTGTGAGAACTCAGATACCCATAATTATACTGCTGTTTTATTAATAAATTTATTAGCATTTCAAAATTAAATCTGAGATAAGATGTTTATTTGTTACGGGGCCAAAAATACTCCAATTCATGTAATTTTAACTTCACATCTATATGCTCGTATAGCAAAGCAGCATGTCATTACCTAAACCTAACGACTGCGGATTTCTAATTATAAGCCATTAAAGTAGTATATAAAAAAAAGATTCCATTACACTTTTATTTATTCAAATATTTATATGAGCTGCGTAGCACTTTGCTACGAAAATTAACTTTATACTTATTATGACAAAAGTTTTACCTCTAAAATTGTCTGTCTTAATTATCTATATTCTTTATCTCGACCCTTTAAATTTGGAATATTTTATTTTCAGTTTATAGCATCAAAAGTAACCCTCGCATAAATAAATTAAAATGTATGATTTAATGTGCCTTTAATAACAGAAAAAATCAGACGTAGTACGTACGTAGATTATAACCTGATTAACACATAGGTTACTTTTTATAGACAAACCACGCGTGCGAATCCGCGGGCTGAAGCTAGTATACTATAAGTATTTACAAGATTAAAATACAGAAAACAGTTGAATCATCTAAAGACCGTTGCAAACGATCTATAGATAGAGCTCAACAATAACACACTAAAACACTGGCGTGCATTTCTGCTGTTTTTGTGTGAATACAAATCTATAAAATATGGGTCACCTACGTCGTGCGAGAGAAGAGTTACCCAAATTCGCGCCGGTAGAGTTCGTTTGTTAAGTATCAGAAATCCAGGCGAATAGAACAACATGCAAAGTATCCATTCATATGCCAGCCAAGTTTGACGCGAGACAATAAACTCAGAATAACATCAATATCAATAAGCACAGTCCTTTTATATAGGGTGCTCGAAATTCTGTATTATTCTAACCAGGGTTATTGCGAATATTCGCATCCGCATCCGCAAATGCGGAGCTTCCGCGTAGATTTGGACATCTGCATCCGCATCCGTAATAATCAATGCGGATGTTCATGCGGATGCGAATGTTATACAAGTTGCAACAAGAAAGAAATTGGGCGGGTTCGGCGAATGGCGCGTGCCGTTCGCACGTGGCAATGACCAATGGGAGCGAAAAATTGGTGACAAGATCCGACGCGTTTGTCGTGTGCATCATTTGTTTCTTGTAAATAAATCATTACGTGTTTGTTTGCGCTGTGGATTACTTATCGTATAGAAAGATATTTTAAGTGTTATTGTGATACAGTGATCATTGTGTGTAAATGATTGTTTATACACAATGGTACAAACTCCACCAGGCAGCGTTCCTAGCGAACAATTATTTAGTAGCGCGGGTTTAATTTACGAACCTCTGCGTAACCGCCTTGAATCAGAAAAGGCGGCAATATTGCTCTTTATTAAGTATAATGCTCCTGTTTTTAACGTCACTTACTAATATGAAAATTAGGAAGTGAATTAAAAAAAATAGGAGCATTATACTTAATACTAATTTTCATTAATAAAAATGTGAATAAATACTTTATCATTGTTTTAATTCTTCATGCATATACTATATTCACATAAGATCTTAAACATCCGCATCCGCATTCACATCCGCGAATGTGAAAAAATCGACATCCGCAACATCCCTAATTCTAACCATGAAAATGAACAACTTTTCATAAAAATATGTTTTTAAGGAAAAATGTATGGTCTTTTTAGTTAATCTTTAAATCATCTGATTTTTAAGCGACTCTTAAATGATAAACATCGAATTTCTGAAAATCATAGAACAAGAACTGTTCTTGTGAGATCAGTTCACTCCTTTCGTGCAACATACGTATCTATATCTATACTAATATTATAAAGATGAAAGATTTGTATTTTTGTATGTTTCTAACGTTTTCACGACTAAACGGCTGGACCGATTTCGATGAAATTTGGTATATAGATAGGTTATGTTACTTTTTACCCAACTGCGTAGGAGGTTTATTTCATTGAAAAACTACGCGTGCGAAGCTGCGGATTGGTCAGCTAGTTATATATAACATTAGTAAAAGCCTGTATAACCTTCTTTCCAAACGTTTTGCTTTTTAAGATTAGCAGAATGAAGATCTGTTATCATCAGTATGTGTATGTATAGTGTTTTATGTTTAGGCGGGGGTAAAAATGGTCTGCGTCATTAACTGGGATCAGGGACCACTGTTTAACCACGCACTGGAAAATACAGCGGACGCCCCTCCAACTAAATGAAAAGAAGACCTTGTAAAGGTTGCTAGGAGCCGTTGGAGGCTAAAAAAACCAATGCTGGATATTTTACGCACCGCTATCTAGCCCCAAACTAAGTCAAGCTTGAAGCTTGTCAATAGTAGGTATTTTGAGATTACAAATAATTGTAATAAACATTAAAACCTTTTAACATGGTGAGGACCTACCTACCATCATACTGCATACTTCATAGGTTAATTCTTTAATTTTTACATGCACGACCCTTGAAAGATAATATCCTAAGCCTGCAGTTAAGATTCAAGACATGTTTAGGTCCTATCTTTTATCAAGACAAGGCAAGGCTACCCTTAGGTACGATTCGCAAATTTATTTTTAGGCCAGGTAAACCGTCTAAAGTTGCCGTTATGGTAAATTGATTTAGGATATTATTCATTTGGAAGGTAACATAATTTTGTTGAATCAAATATCATTGAAATCACATGTGTGTACAGTCAACGACGAAAAAAGAATATAATTTTGTTACTATATAATCGAATTGGGCACTTTTTATTTTAAAAAGAATTGTGACACAATCGGAACAACCATTATGCATCTTAAAAATGATTATGTTTACATAGGTATTATAATAAATACCTAATTATTCAATGAATACAAGTATATTAGTCATTTTTAGTGGATTTAAATACCTACTCAAAAGTACCATTTAACATCTTAACATAAATCATCCGCAGATATTATGTCATTGAACAAACATATTATTATACCACGTCCAATAAACAATATACCAAAAATACATACCTAGTTTAGTAAATTCGAACTAAATACCCGCATAAGACAAATAAAACAAACTATTTCACAAGCGGCTTTCGCGCTTCATGCAATATTCAAAACTTTTTCCGATAACATCAAAAGCTTTTACAAATTCTTATCCTGATTTACGAGCGCAAACGACCCAAGTGTTATATTATTATTACTTTTTTAATTTACTGTTAAGGTTCTATACGTGTTAAGGCGGGGGAACTATGATCGCGTTCGCCCGGCACGGTCGCACCGCGAGCGAATCAGAACGAGACTGACCGAGACCGACACGCTCCACGCTTGGTCACAGCAGCACTCTTGGCTTATGTAAGCATTGTCAGTATCGATGCTCATCAAGCTTCAATGAAGAACTTGGAGGCTAACTTTGTGATAACCTCGCAAGCATGATAGATCAGTTGCAGCCTAGTTCTTTAGCGCAATGGTTGGAGCTTAGCGTAGCATTTTAATGTATTTTATTAGCAAATATTTTTTTTAACAAATTTTCCCTGTTTTCACGTACAAAATACTATATCTAGTTGTAACTATAAAATCTCAGCTGAATTTTTCTAAAGAATTTAATCAAGGAAAAAATCTTTTATTTTCTATGTAGGTATGTGTCACGATATCTTCGCCAATAAGTAAATAAATAAAGTTAAACGATTTCGATTACTCTTTCTCTTGGAGGATCTTTTGATGGAATGCAAGATATACATCTAAAATTCCTCATCAGATGACAACAAACGCATCGCGTTTAAGTTATTGTTTTGAAAATCGCAAAGGAATATTTGAACTATAATATATTTAACAATCAGTGGTCATCTGACCAGAGCTTGAGCTTTTAAGATACCCCACTGAACTCAACGACAAATTGCTTATGTATTGTGATTGAAGTATTGTATTGTATCTATTGGAGATCACACTGTCAAAGTCAAATATTTGTATTCATTAAAATCACAAGGATCACTTTGAAATGTCAATTTTACTGCCTGTTCCTTCGCAACCAAGCCAGAAAAGAAAGGCAAGAAACAAGGCTGGTTGTTTTTTTTAATGATCCTTTTACAATACATAATACAGAAAATAAATTACGTCTACATTATAACATTTTGAACGAGTTGGAGCAATTTCAATCCTAAGCTTCTCTATCATCTAAATAATCCGATATTTTATAGTAGGCTTTTTTATAAAGATTTGGTTTAATTACGTTTTTAAATTTGTTAATTGTCAATTTTTGTACATCCCTTGGGAGTTTGTTATAAAAGCGTACACCTTGCCCTTTAAACGATTTACTAACTTTACGGAGTCTACAAGTGGCAACAGCGAGTTTATCTTTATTTCTAGTATAAAAATTATGATTATCGCTATTTTTCTTAAACAAATGAATATTCTTGTGAAAATACATCAGATTTTCATAGATGTATTGACAATTGAATGACATAACATTTATTTCTTTAAACTTATTGCGTAATGATTCTCTGGGGCCCATATTATAAATTGCACGGACAGCCCTCTTCTGCAGCATAAAAACGGTGTTTATATCTGCAGCACTCCCCCACAGCAGTATACCGTATGACATACTGCTGTGGAAGTAGCTGAAGTAAACTAGTCTAGCTGTGTCTACGTCTGTAAAAAGACGGATCTTTTTAACTGAGTATGCCGCAGAGAACGTGTTTACGTACTTATCAGTTCATTAGACCAGTGGAATTTATCTTTTCGAAAAAATAAGTAAGTACGTATTACTTACTCTTACGTATACGTACGTATAACTTACGTACGTAATATTGCTGGACCTTTCACACAGCGCTATCTAGCCCCAAACTAAGCAGAGCTTGTACTATGGGAACCAGTTATCTGATACAATACTTATAAAGATTTTTTTGTAAATACATACTTATAATGCATAGAGAAACAACCAGACCCGAAACAAATGTCTGTAGATCATGCAAACATTTGTTCCGCGGCGGTAATCGAACCCGCTACCTAATATTTTCATGGTAATCAAAGTCAGTTTTTTTTCTATAGCTCATAAATAAAATATATAAAAAAATGACTCAAAAACACTTTGTAACAGACGTCCTATGAAGTCTCTAACATCTGAGCTGAGCTAAATACGTGTTTTGTTATGTACGACATTAAATTAAAACATGCGAAGGGCTAATGGCTAGTATTGTTGTAAAATAGGTTTTGTTCAAACTCATTACCATTGAAAAACAAAAATTCAAACAACCTTAAAATCAAGTCCTAAAATATCAATAAAACAGTCCGTATAAAATAGGTAAACAAATCATATTCATTCATCATGTAAGTAGGTACCTGTTAAACTGACTACGAGTATCGACATCGTCGCAAAGGCGCCGCCGATTTATGTTAAAAAATATTACTGGACTAGTGGTTCGCCCCGAACTGCGATCTCGCGAGTCTCCGATTAAAACAAAAAATATGATTTGTAAACTTTGACTATGAAAATAGTGCCACGAAATAAATAACCAAATAACTTGACCTATAATTTCCTTAAAATTACAGGTAACGGGAGTTCATGGCAATTGGTTACTCTCTTTGGGGTACAAAATGCAGTATTCTGGATTTCAGACTTTTACCTGTATTTGTGTCACTAAAGCTACTCGAATACCAAATTTCGACATTGTGAGGTCACTGATGTACCTTGTGAATTTTGTCAAAGTTTTGTTTTATCATGGATAATAACACAAAAACTACAAGAAATAAACTAAAAATAAAAACAGGGTTGAAATTTAATACTAAATATCTTTCATTTGACGTCCCATTTGACCTAATAGTCTAATTTTCATTTTTTTACCCCTCTTGAACCCCCCAACATTTTAAGCTCATTTAGTCACACCAAAATAGGTGCCATCATTACCTACCTATGTATCAAATTTCACGATGATCGGATCAACGCTTCGAAAGTTATCCTCGGACAAACAAACATACATACATGCATACAATGCCGATTTGCCCAAGTTGATTTGGAGATCTCGCTTCGCTCGATCAATAAATATTCAGTTAACATTTCGGATGTGTGTTTTAAATTAACGTTGTTTATAACATGTTGTTATATAACGTACGTAGATTCATGTGAAAAACATGCCCCTTATTCGGGCAAAAATTTAAGCAAGAGCAGCGATAGGCCGCAATCTCTCACGTATTGAATGTCGGCAACTAATACAAAAAGGTCTATGACTACCCCCTAGTGGGATATCCTCACGCATCGTACGTACTGAGTAGAGATCTCATGTTCACTATTATGGGGAATCATGGGCCTTTTTTCCAGCAAAATTTCTATCCGAATCAAGTCAATGCGCTAATCATAAAATTCAAAGACGTTACATACCTCACTCAGACTATTTTTACATTAGAGTTACTTTTTCGTTCACTCTTTTCAATACTTCTTCGTTTGTCACCTTTCCCTTCCAGTCAGTCTCATATTCGATTGAAAGATTGATTTTTTTCTATATCCTGTTAGAAATAAAATTCTTAATTTACTCGCTATGTCGCTGATAATGCCTACATGGACCTTACGCTGGATCTACGAGGGGTCTACGAAGGGTCTACGTGGGCTCTACGAAGTGACGTAGAAGTTTTGAAATTGAATGTTGGAAATTGAAAATACTTATGTAGGGTCTACGAGATGTCTACGAACAACACATATAATTGTAATTTTAGGTATTTAGCATATTTTATACTTAATTCTAAAGCGGTATCGTACAAAGCAATATTGATCTTTATTTATTAACAGGTTTGCCAACCTGTACAAGTTATACGTTATACACTTTATCGTGTCGCTTGGAAAACTCGTCGCTAGATATGCCTATAAATCAGTATGATAACAGTCGTACTCTGTCAAAAACACCTACCTACCTACTCTACATAAAACCTACCAGCCTACGATATCGTACCACTTGCGCTTAGATAAGTAGCAAGTGGTTGCGCTTGTGTAAATAAAGCGTGTTACAAAACCGCGTACACAGATAACAGGCTAGCTATTTGGTACATCAGGGATGCGTAATCATAAAACGCAAACGTGCCTCTAGCCTCATAGTATAATTATTGTTATAGGAAAAGAGACCTTATTGCTACCGCCATTTCATTCCTTTGGATGCGAGTAAACTTCAAGTGCCGGTTTTTAAATTTGTTGAACTGCTCAGACACATTCAGTTTATGTACCAATATTTTTTTCACAAGCGAAAGGATTCAATTTTTAAAAATAAGAATTTCGTAGCTAGATTATGAATTATTCTCGAAATCCCCACTGCTACATCTTTTCATTTATAAGACTGTAGAAATAATACTATTCGGCTACTAGTCTTAACTAGTAACCGAATATTATTAGACAAAAGATGTATGTATTTAGTATTTTACAAACTTTCACGATCACTTTGCATAATTACTGATTAAAACGGGTATTTATCGAGTATGTACCTTTTTTATTTGTTATCCCGACGTTTCGACTGTGTTGCAACAGCCGTGGTCACGGGCGGACTGTATGGTGCATACGCGATAAATACCCGTTTTAATCAGTAATTATGTATGTAATTAGTTCGATTTCACAATATTTGTTAAGAATTTCACTAAATATCTATCTGAAGTACCAGGATATCAGAATATAGATGTTTCGGTAGCATTCGAACCGAACAAAAGCTTTAGATAATTTCGTAAAAAGTGACCTTCTACTATTCTCTGCTCATTTGGTACTTCTCTCTTCTAACAGGTCATAATTAAATTGTATTTATTAGGTTGGGGAAAAAGTTATTCGCATTTTTTAAGAAAATTCAAAACTTTTTTTAATTTAGTTTATTTACATTTAACTAAAGTATGTAGGTACCATTTTGTTCGATAACTTTTTACCATCTTAGGTAGGGACATGATCCCATTGTTATAGAAATTTTGGGGCTTCTGATCAAAATACCGCGACAAGTGGTTTTGGCAGTCCTCTCGTGATGTTAACCTGGCACTGCCTAAATAATTCTGAAGAGACCGAAACAGGTGGAAATCTGAAGGTGCAAGGCCAGGACTATACGGCGGATGCATTAACACCTCCCAGCCAAACTCTCTTAATTTTTGCTGAGTGGCTAAAGATGTGTCAGGTCTAGCGTTATCATGATGAAAAAGCACACCCCTTCTGTTGATTAATTCCGGCCGCTTTCTCTCAACTTCTTGCTTTAATCTCATCAGTTGTTCGCAGTAGAGTTCATAATGAATAATGCCCTTCCAACCCCACCACACACGCAGCATCATCTGGTTGAGAGTTAACCCGGGTTTCGCCACAGTCTGTGAAGCCTGACCGGCCTTTGACCACGACCTTTTTCGCACGTTCTTGTCCTACGTGATCCACTTTTCATCACCAGTTATCAGCTTCTTCAAAAATGGTTCGGTTTCATTACGTCGTAATAAAGAATCACAAATGAGTACACGGTTTATTAGGTTTCTTTCAGTGAGCTCGTGGGGTACCCAAATATCGACCTTTTTTGTGTACCCAGTTTTTTCAAATGCGCCAAAACTGTTTTGTGGTCAATTCCCAGTTCTTCAGCTACGTCGTAACTACTAATATGCCGATCTTGCTCCACTTTTTCGAAAATGGTATCAATTTTATCCGTAGTAGGGCGACCAGAGCGACGTGCATCTTTGACATCAAAATTTCCGGATTGAAAACGCTTAAACCAAATTTGTGCTACCCTCACAAACACTACACTAGGTCCATAAACATCGCAAATTTTTTTCGCGGCTTGCGTTGCATTTTTACCTTTTTTGTAGTAAAATTTAAAATGTATCGAACATATATCTACTTGTATCCGTCTCCAAGTTGAATAAAAAATAAATATAAAAAAGGCAGATAGGATTAGCAAGCTCGAGACATGGCAGTGGACAAAATTAAAATCTTTTTATTCATTAAAATAAAATCACAAGGATCACTTTGAAACGTCAATTTTACTGCCTGTTCCTTCGCGACCAAGCCCGGAAAGAAAGGCAACAAACAATGTTGGTAGTTGGTAGTTGTTGGTGTTGGTATGATCCTTTTAGAATACATACAATAAAGACAGGACTGGGCACTAAAACAAAAATTATTAAAAAAAAGCATGTGTGCAATTCACACGTGGTAGAAGTGAAACCTTGAAAAATTTTGGTTTCAAGATAATGAGACGAATGTAAAATTTCGGGAAGATGATAATTGTAGGTTTTAGTAATGATCATAGTGATGCAAAGTTAGATAATTATTAACACGAGTGGAGGGAGTACCAAGCAAAGCACAAAGAGAACCAATAAGAAACACTGTACAATGCTTCCTATCTCATTTTCTCCCACGTTAAATCTTATGAATTTATGTGTCTGTCTCATTTTACTGTCGCTTTTTCGTTTCATCGACTTTCAAATCACAAAGATGCTAAAGATGTTTCACTTTAAAAAATATTACTCACAAAACACTTTGTAACAGACATCCTATGAAGTCCCTGACTTCTGAGCTAGTCCTGTGTAAACATAACTCGCAGAATTGACGGCCGTTGGGGCAGAAAGGTTCTCGACTGGAGACCACGCACTGGAAAGCGCATCATAGGACGGCTAGATGGAAAGATGATCTAACAAAGGTTGCTGGGAGCCGTTGGGTGCAGGCTGCAAAAGATCGTTCACTCGGTTAATACAAACCTATGTTCAGTAGTGGACGTCCTAAGGCTGATATGATGTTTTTGCTAAAACATCAGTAGATAATTACTTTCATCCCTGATTTTGTATTAAATGAGATGATTATTTTTAAACAACATATACGCATCTATAATTATAGTAAAGAAAATACTTTATTGCACACCATAAATGACAAAATGATTAAAATTATCACTATTTTTTTAAATATAAATAAATAATACTGGATCGCTATCTAGTCCCAAACTAAGCAAAGCTTGTGCTAGGGGAACCACATAACTGATAGAATACTTATATATACAATTGGTAGTTATTGTGTAGTGAATAATTTACCCAGATTTAAACCTTATTATGGGATTATAAAAAGATTTATTGACATTTATAATAATTATCTTGATCGCATATTAATTTTCATTTATCTATTACCTATATGTATTTGATTTGAAAACATTAAATGTAGATATTTTGAGAAAACTTATTAAATATCTATACAACTAAAAAATATGTTAGTAACAACTGTTATGTGTATAGGTAAATTAGTAATCATTATGTAGATCAGTTATTAAAATATATATTATTGACCTTAAATGGTTCTTAGATTGAGGTCATGTACCAAACCCCAAGAGTCAACTAAACTTGTATGTATGTACATTTTAAACTCGCTGTTGCCACTTGAAGACTCCATAAAGTTAGTAAATTGTTAAAGGGCAAGGTTCAAAAAGGGTCAATTAACAAATTTAAAAACGTAATTAAATAAAATCTTTATAAAAAAGCCTACTATAAAATGTTGGATTATTAACATGATAGAGAAGCTTGGGATTGAAACTGCTCCAACTCATTCAAAATGTTACAATTTAGCGGTAATTTATTTTTTGTATTCTAAAAGAATCATTAAAAAAAATAACCAGCCTTGTTTCTTGTCTTTCTTTCCTGGCTTGGTCGCGAAGGAACAGGCAGTAAAATTACGTTTCAAAGTGATCCTTGTGATTTTAATGAATAACATATTTGACTTTGACTTTGGCCTCCATGGTCTGGAATTAACAAATCTTCATTACACACATTTTGGAAGATAAATAATTAAAGGCTTGTTACTTTAAAATATATAGAACATTACAGATAAAACTTCATTTTTCACTACTGCTTGCTCCACCTCCAGTGGTATTAATACTATCATCGGAATGTAAGTGTTCTATAGACGTAGACAACTGTTCTAAACTTTGAACTAGCTTTGCCATTTTATCCCTTGAAGGAGCATTTTCAAAGCTATCCTCAGTTGGTTTCGCTACATCTGCACATAGACGAAAATGTAACCTCGCCAAGTGCTCCTGCTGGTCCCTTATACTAATCATTTGTTCCATACTGCAACCGGAACCAAAAGCGCTCAGTTTCCCTGTATGAAAGTCATCTAACAGTTCGAGAAGAGCTTTCTCCATGTGTTTGACGTCCGGTGTCTCTTTTGGTACGTGTTTGGGCTTGTTGCTGTAGTTGGACCGCATCAGGTCTCTGTGTAGCTTTCTCTCGCTAACGTAAGTTAACTTAGTCGATTCGTTCACGCTATTGTTACCGGTGCTCGTAAGGGTAGGCCCGGGGTTCCTAGATGTGAGACTGGCCGCTCCACTGGACATTTTGTTGCTCGTGACTGGGGACGTCGCCGGTTGAGTAGGTTTCTGCTCCTCTTCCACACCCTCATTCTGCATCAGTTGTTGTGTCTCTGTGACTTCCTCTAAATGTAAACTCATCAAGCTTTTCACTTAGGTTACAGGGTATACGTTACAACAGTTTGTAACTGCTCAATGATAACCATTCAACGATGGCTCAGTCAAATTTAGATTACTTGAAATTTTAGGGAATTATTAGATTTTCAGCAAAGAAATTAAAAACACAAAGTATGCAAACTTGCAAACAGCTGATCTTAATGTCAATGTCAGTGTCAGTCATGACAACTTGACAAGACAAACTATAATTTCAAAGTCAGCAACCAACTGTAACGCCATCTATTGCAACTTTTTAACAAAAGGTGAAAAAACTAGAGTAGTAACTAGTACCGATTTAGTGAGTGAGTGAGCAGAGCTCTATGCGATTTATTTTTCCACTCAGTAACAAAATTATTGTATTTTACGTACCTATGTATGTTGTCTTAACTTCAGGATAGTTTAGGAGACACCTAATAGAGCTGCAAGAGTCTGTTCCGTAATTACGCTTAATGTAGGTATGAAATCAGTTTCCTTTACTTACAGCTGCCCCATCGAACTTGAATACTTTGTTCCTACGTTTTTAATATACTAGTTCTTTTTTTATTGTTTTGTCAGCGTGTCAAGTGACAATTTGGTACAGAATGTTTTTAATTTTTATTAATATTTTGATTCCTAACCTATATTATATAATAAGTACCTATGCTTTCATTGTGTTGATAATCTATATAACGTAAGCTAAAACCAAATATTTCTATCTTCATTGTTCTTATTTTGTCCATCATTTATATTTTATCGTGCTCTTTTTCGGTAAGACTCTATAAATATTTATCTCTAATATAATCATTTATATTTTTTGAATAATTCACTTCACATTATCTTTACTTTTGTAAGGACATTTATTTTTTATTACTCTTTATGTAAGTTTGTGAGTCACCTAAGCCTTGTGTTGAAAATCAGCGTTGTAATAGTACATTATGATATAAGTGCGTAAGTTGAAAATTACAGCCGAGGCGATATTACTAGCCCGAGTCGTAGGCGAGGGCTACAAGAAAGCAGAGGCTGTAATTATCAAAGCGCACGTATGTCATACGACGTTTTATAACATATTTGCGAGGATATAAATAAGACTTTCTTGGAAAGAAAAAGCACTCGAAATAATTTTTACTTGTTCACAAATTAGCGATGTGCGTGCATCAGCGCTTTTTTTTTTAATGCAAAGGCACAAAAAGAGCTAGTATTACTAATAAAGTAATTTAAAATTTTTTTGTTTTTGTTACAGAGGTTGTAATTTACTGTAAAAATTAATTAAACTAAAGAATTAAATGTTTATTTTTTTATATTTTATCACCCAAAGTTCATTTTATTCATAAAATGTTGTCCAATTTTCTGACATAAAAACTCTTTGCTAAGGTTTAAAAAAGTACCGTTCGTATTAGACGGAGCATATTGATAAACCGTATGTTTTACCTTATTAAAAAGAAACTCGTGCGTTTTACATTACAATAACGCACAAGTACGTAATGACATACCTACATTACGACATTAAAATTGGTGAAATAAGACACGCTTTACTTACTTTACGAGCAAATGTGTTATAAACTAGTGTACAGCACATGCTGAGCTCAGGGCTTTTCGCATAATCCTGTACATGGCAGCATTTATCCATGCTCGTTCGTTATGCCTGTTCGTTTAAATGTTGCGTCTGCTTCTTGTGTACAGTTTATGTGAATAAATGTATTTTTTCTTTCTTTCTTCTTTCTGTGTGCAACTGGACTGCAATTAGTCATTAGTATAGGTTTATTCAGTCATCAGTTCACAAATTAAACCGTACAATTATTGTTTGTAAGTCGTAACAAAAAAGTCTGAAACATTATTGAGTGCGCCGCCTCATCAAGGTCTTATAAAATAACATAATAGTATTTTGTATAGATTATTTTATCTATTAATTATGATATAAAAATCATCAGCGTCAGTTATAAAAGATACAAAAAAATCCTCTAGATTTTCAGTTAATTTCAGTGACTCACTCACATATCAATATTCACTAGCGAACCAGCAAGCAAGCAATCCAGTCAATAGGGGCTGGGCTTATAATTATCAATTAAAAAAAAATAACTAGTTCCAACTAGCGGCCAGAAGTTCGCCACCAAAATATATGGTTTATATGCCGAAATCTCAAAAACATATCAAAATTTGTCTAAAATAATCTCACTTCGCTAGATAAACAAACACAAATGTTTTCTTTTTTATTTCAAGTTCCTCGGAAAATAATGTTGACACGGCAATTGATATTGACAATTCACTTTCCTTTGTTAAATCAGATTAAAAAAACATGGCAATGGAAACCTCTCATTCCAACCTTATCCACACGGCCGGCACAGCACGGTACGGGGTGAAAAGGTGGCGATACACATTCCTGTAAACGGATCAGTAGCGTGAAGGCCTGTTAATGGCATGTGGAAGTTACTGGCGCAACGTGGATACATTTGCAAGCTAAAGTTGCATGCAATTTGCGTCCTTGCATGCCTATATTTCCAAGACGTATACACAAGCCAGTTCACGAGAAAGTACGTGTCAATCCCACGCTTTTTTTGTTGTTGATCTAAGTTTTTGCAATGGAAAATATTCGAAGTGAATTAAAAAGCATCTTCTTGTTAAGTTATAAAGAGAACTAGTTGGTTTCCAAAGACATTCGTACTGTCTGTACAAAAGAATAAATTTTATCGTCTTCTCATCCCCCCATCGTGACATCGTGTACAAAAAAAAAACAAAAACAACCAAACAAAAAAAAAACATGCACCAACTGCGACAACTTGTCAGCTACTGGCATGCCTGTACCTGTGGCTACGTCCACACGTGCCGGTTTTGCAGCCGTCCGCGTTCCCTCCCTCACATTACATGCCAGTTAATAACCAAAAATCAAATCTTATGCGATCTACTGCACTTGCAGTTGCAACACAGAACCAGATCTAGATATATATAGTATATTACCGAAATCTAGTTTTCTTTCGTAAAGTTCGGTTAAGCTGTCACGGCCTCAGAGGCCAACCGCGAGTTTAGTCAATTCGAAAAAAAAATAGTATTGTTTCTTTCGTTTCACGTACAAACAAATTCACTTCCTATCTTATCTATCTCTCTCTCTCTTTATTTGTACTGTGTATAAGCAGCGGCACGTAAGTTTAGTGCTGAGCGATACGCGGAGGGGATAGCTGCGCATGCGTACTGTCACGCACGCAATACAATTATAACTTTAATTAATTATTAGCTAAATAACGTTACTGACATTAGTTTAATGTGATATCAAATAGTAAGTCTAGCGCTGAACGAAATGTGGAGGATAGCTGCGCATGAGTACTCTCGCGCACGCAAATAGTATTACCTATACTTCAATAAATAGTTTATCTCCAATTCCAATGTCCAAAGATTTATAGTAGGTACCTAAGACATAATTAACATGATGTGTTGAAGTTAATTTAGCAAACAAATTCAAATAACAGCAATAACAATACAAATAAGAACGCGACTGTACACTGGATGTGCGCGGGGCATCGTATCAGTGCGGGGAACAGAATGCGACTGGAGAGCCAATCGGCGCTACGCACGCCCGCCCTTCATCCCGCTAGCCCCCCTCAGGTACCTTAATTTTAATTTCTGCACAATAACGGTCAGCGCTAAAGTTTCGTGCCGGTACTTGTATTCGCGCGGCGTAAGAGCCAGTTGTCGAGAGCACTGATGCCAACCCTACTGTTTTAACAGCAGATTTACTGTTTTCGCCCAGTCATCCCTGTTTTCTGTTTTTGTTCGTATTTCTACTGTTTTAGGTGATGTATCCGAATGTCAATCTCGTAAAAAAATTCATTCCAAATTGCAATAGGTCGCACACAACCAACTTGTCAAACCAAAATAACCTTTTAGAGAAAGCAATAAAGATAGTTGTGGTATGCGTTGGTCACGCCCTTTTTACAATTTGTGAATTGGTATCACTAGCTGGCCTCTTGCGGCATAGGGGATTCCCTATGCCAGTACAGTAAAATAGGATAGCTAAATTTGTAGTTTAATAATTGGAACAAGGATAGCTGTGCTTTACTTGTCTTTGGAAAATTATGTTGCGTAAAACCGGCTTCTCTTAGTCATTTCTCATTTCGTTTAGCAAGTGGTCAAAATTCGTAGTATCATTTCGCTTACTTAATGCAACTGAGATGCATATGAAAAAATTTAATAAAAGCATGTACGATTTTAATAAAAAAAAATGATTCCGAAAACGTTGAAGACCGCGAAATTGAAAATGTTAATGAGTAATTTTTCCAATGTAATACCTAAAATGTGTAATTTTGATTAAATCTTTGCATTTTGACTTTATTTACTTACTTTACGATTTCCAGAAATTCCTTCAATAAAAGCAATTTGCGGTAAATCTGAAAGTAGTTGTATAACTATATATCAATTCTATGAATGTTATATCGGACAATAGATTTGATGTTTTGAAATTACTTACTATTTTACAGTTTTCTGCTGTTTTTTTAAGGTCTATTTGATGCTTTTTATTTTCCTGGGGTTGGCAACACTGGTCGAGAGCCAGATACAAATGAGACACTTATAATAATACTTGAAAGATGTGAATCATTTATGTCAGTTTGAAGAAACCACTTCCAGAGCCATATCCGTACAGAGATACATACCGCTGATTTATTACGGTGGGTGACAACTCTAAAATTAGAGAACGAAAGAAGAGCAAGGTATGGTATGACGAAGTTTCGTTTATTATTTTCATTTATAATAATTTCCTTTGATTTCAAATTCTATGTCATTTTTGATATTTCCTTGCTATTCCACCATTCGAAACTATCCGTAAAATTCAATAACCATTTCGCAGCTACGAAAGCATCTTTGTAAGAAAAAGAATCAACCTCCATTGTGCATTTTTTCTGGCCACATCCTCAATTTATTGTGGCACATGTTTCGCTCGAATAACTAGCAATAAAAAATACAATCATCGCTGAGTTCGTTTACCTCTAGATGCTGTGTTATTTGCAGGTTCGAGCTACCACCGAATTTTTTTGTGCATACCCGAATGAAAGATTCTTTAGCAAGAGTTGCCGAATACTCGCAATTCTTTGCAGTTGCGAAACGAAATAGGACAGTGAAATCTATCATCGAAGATGTCGAGCAATCGGGCCACGGTCTTACCTATGTTGGACCCCAAAATCCGGAATACAATCACCAGATTCATCCATGTGGGCATTGAAAAACCGAAATACTTCCCTGGCTGTTGGACTTCCCACAAATACTTTGAGCCTGATAGATTGGTGGCACTTGAAAAAGTTTTTGAAGGGGATATTGACGATTGCCTTGAAGCTATTCAACTTATCCTGAAGGTGAGGAATGAAAATAGAAAATCATTGACATTATTTTAATTTTGTATTGGAGCTGGATAGGCAGTTAAGTACTTCATATTCTAGGAAATCTTTATCATTCTACCTTTATTTTGGCAATTAAGTATATCTTGGGAACTGAATTAATAATTTAAACAACCTCATTAAACAATTTTTAACATTTCTTACTAATTACTTACTAATTTATCTTGAATTGGATGTATCAGACAGAAGATGTATGTAGGACGCAAAACCACAAAAGTTATTTAGAAAGTGTATCATCTGTGTTTCTACTGAGAACTATATATTTTTATTTAGACAAACCTTATACTCGATGAAAAAGGAGGTCTCTACTCAGCAGTAGATTAGAGGTGTTTTGGATTACTCTGTTTTTATGCAGCTAATATCTGTTTTAGGTAGGTAAAGCGGGTTGGTACACCCGATTCGACACAATTGCCTTCGCACTCGCCAAATGCTTGATGCTCAGTAATGAAGACTTTGTCAAAGAGACTGCGTACAGAGCAGCTGGCGAGCTCTGCACCACATCTGAGAAAATGATGCTCTTCAATAAATACACAAGGTTGTTGAAAACAGGTACTTGCAATCATTTTCTTTACTTCTAAGAAGGAAAGCTTAAAAGAACCATAATTCTAACCCTACACCAGTATATATATGTATATATAGGGTATATATAGGGTGTTTGATAATATATGCACAAAAATGAAAGGGGTTATTTTGATGAGCATAATAAATAAATTTGTGAAATGTTTACCATAGAAATGTGAAATTGATTTTGGCATGTAAAAACAAACACTTTATTAAACTTATGTTATGCTGATGCAAAATGCTTGCCATCTAACCACATTGGTGATGTCTCGAGATATCTCTTGTTGTCCCTTTCTAACCCAAAACCTTCAGCCATTTCCAAAAAAGATATCAAATCAGCTTTTATTTTTGGATGTCGATTGTAAGAGTAGGCAGTAAGTTTTATATTGAATTAATCACCTAAACTAAGTAGATTTTCTTTAAAATTTGATAATATAACTAGTAGTTTTTTTATTGAGATTTTTTTTTTGTGTTTAGAAACTGTTACTTGAATATCGTCAGTATATTACTAAACACCCTGTACTCAAGTTTAATCAGCAATTGTTACACATCGTCTAACAATTTTTTAAGGTGTTGGTAAGAGTACCTCAGGTAATTTTTTAAGCACTTAATGACAAGGATTTATTGTATCAATCATCTTTGGATTTTATATTTTACATAAAGACTTTGAGTTGATGACAGCAGTTTCCAGGATGCATAGACTGATGATATTAAATGTTTGCAGGTAACGGCAAGGGTTGGTGCAAGACCATCAAAGTATGGTACCTTCAAAAAGATCCCTTAGAGCTGGCTAACGAAGTGACTAGGATCCGTGCACGCCATGGACGCTCACATAAAACAATGCTGTGTAAATCCCATATCAAGGTTGCCGATGGAGATAATGGTGAGTGGAAGCTGAAAGCTGGAAAAATAATTTATTTTATTTATTCAGTTGCACTAACAAAGTGAACACCAATTCATGTAAACAATAAAATAGCACATATTAAGAATAAGCGGCACCTCAATTGTAGGTGCAAACATCATGCAAATATAAAAAACCTAAAACATATATGAATGTATGTTTTAGGTTTTTTGTTTTTTTTTGTATATATGTAATTGATTAGATATCCAAATAAAGGATGTTCACTTATGAGATAAGTCAATTTTAAAGATTGTGACTTACATGTTGGTTATTCAAATTGACCCATGGCTGGATCAGCATGAAAACAGAGAGTGACCTATGCTCAGCAGTGAAATTGCTGAAATTGATGATATTTTTTCAGACTTTAAAACTAATTTTATTTCTTTTAGCTCTCAATTCCTGGTTGATGACTATGCAAGACATAATCAAAATTTATCTGATGTATACCTCTTTTCCTCATCCAAACCAGCCTCCAAATGCTGTTTCCCAAAAACTTCTACAATGCCGTATATAATTCAATTACTTACACGCTACACATACACACACTAACACACACACAGTATAACCTACCTATGCTGGAGAGCAGTAAAGTATTCACGTAAATTATATTATATTTATATTAGAAGATCAACTGCGATAAATAAAAATAAATAAATTTTATTTATGTTTTTAAGCTTATTTTTGTTTAATCTTGTTTCTTTCATCTGTGCAGACTGGGGATCACCACCTTTGGCCACTTGATCATCAGGTTGACCTCTGTGGTGTAGTGCACGAACAGCTGGCTGTTACGGGTTTGATTCCCGCTGCACAGCAATTAAAAATAAATATGACCTGTAATGCTGGACATTTTAAATGTTTGCATTATGTTGGTACAAATATTTGTTCTGGGTTTTTGGGGGTAGTTTGTGGTAAGATAGCGCTGTGTTAATGTCCAGCATCTTTCAACTATATGTATAACTTATTGTTTGTATTGCAGCTCGCGACGCCATCATTAAATACGTAATCTGTGGCCTGAAGCGCGCCAAAGCCTTATGCGGCGCCAAGGAAGGCACCAAGGAGGTCCTAGACTTCATCGAGAAAGTTGAGGACATGAGGCATTGTGAAGACCCTGTCGACGCGGCAGGCATCGCAAGCAGAAACCACTTCACACTCGACCATGTACCCTGTCATCTGCTGACAGCACAGGATGTACGTATTAGTTAATTTGAGCTTTATTTACATCTCATAAGAATGCTCAAGATCACGCAAGTGTGATATAGCCCAGAGGATTAGCTGAAGTGGCAGTGGGTGGGCACATAGCTCAAAGAACTGACGGCAGTTATCGTATCCCTATGATGGAAGTTGGGGATAATTTTTTTGCTTACGCACTTAATCGTGTGGAATATAGTTGGTGTTAATGTTCATACAAAATGACCAAAATCAACCGCAAAATTAACTTTGTGTTTAATATAACCATAATACTGTGCTTGGTGCGACACGCACTTGACCAATTATTTAAAAATTCTTAGTGGTTAAACCTATCTTAGAACCTTCATTGAATGAATACAAAATTGTTTCTAGGTATGGGATGCAGTACTACCCCAAATGGATCTTCGAGAGATCCTTCAAAACCTCCAACGCATTCACAACATGGGCTTCCTAACTGTTGACTCAACCACCACTGCTGTCATCGTGTCGCTGATGAACAACCAGGATTTCATCAACAAGTCTGAAGTCACGCCAATCGAAGTCTACATCACATTGCAAAACTATCAGAGCAAAACCAAGTAATTATTCACCACTGATTCTCGCCTCGCTTCGCTCGCTAGAGATAGATATAAAAACTTTATTTTACACCACAAAAAAAAATTATACTTATATGCACCACACAAGTATAATTTGTTTTAAATTCCTAATTTCTATTCATTTCAAGCACATAATAACAATTTTAAATGATATAATTTACAAAGATTTATAATTTTATTAAATAATGGCTTGTATAGACATCATAATTTAAAACAGGACCTACAACTAAGTCGAGCAGACTTGTGTTGTAGATAAATTCGTGAAGGTATCCCTCTAATCCCATCAAGCATCAATCCATGACGCAATTTTTAGCTTGATATAAATGTACTGTGATAAAAAGATGCCATGGGATATCCAAATCACACGTTTGCCAGGTTTCATCCCAATCTTCAGGATGATTCCTGTGAACGAAAGCTGAGCGGTGAGCGAGGAAAGAATCCACCAATAGTACTGCTTCATTTTCCTGGCCTGGCACAGCATAGCTCTCTTATTGGTGGACTTTTTCCTCACACAACTTTCTTAAAGAGACCCATTTTCAATAAGCAATTTTTTCAATTTTAAATAGGTTTTACTTAGCGTGAACCTAAGAACCAAATTTAAGGTTTCCAAATTATTATAAGTAACTAGCTAACGCGCCCACGGCTTCGCACGCGTGGATTATCATAAAAGTAGCCTATGTCCCAATTCCGATCATAATCTATCTGTATACCAAATTCCATCAAAATCGGTCCAGCTGTTTAGTCGTGAAAACGACAAACAGAGAGACCGTTACTTTCGAATTTATAATATTAGTATGGATGGATATTCTCAAGAATATAAGCTATTATATCATCAAAAGAATATCTAAGTTTTATGATTCAATCAAAATGTAGTAAAGATCTACCACCGATTTAAGATGTAAATCTATATGCTTGCTTGATTGCTAGCTATTCATACATTTACATTGACAATCGGCTCTAGTACTAATATATCAATTGAAGCATTTTTGCCAGACCGATATCGTACACGAAAGCCAAGGTTATGGCTGAGAAAGAGGAGCGCCGGCGATCTCGTCAGATCTTCGACCCCAAGACCAGCCTTTGGGAGTGGTCATCTACTAAGAGACATCCTACAGAAATCAAGAACTGGGGTAACTCTTTTTTTATATTAAACAAGGTGAAAAGGGATGGGGGGCATAAAGGATGATGATGACGATGGCTGATTTGATGTAACTATCATCATATCAGCTGCGTCCACGTCCACTGCTGAACGTTCCAGAGCGACTGTTTGCAGATGACACGTCACTATTATTTAAATTAAAGCGACGACAAACCGATTTTGACGATGTAAACAATGCAATCTCTAAGGTCATAAAATGGTTCAATGTAAACAATCTACTTTTAAATGAAAAGAAAACTAAATGTATTAGATTTATACTACCTAATGTTACACAAGTTAAAGCAGATATAAAAATCAAAGACGAGGAGTTGGCTCTTGTGGACACCACCATATTCTTAGGTATAACCCTAGATAATAAGCTTCAATGGGGCCCTCACATTGATAAGTTGTCGAAGAGACTTAGCTCTGCGGCATACGCAGTCAAAAAGATCCGTCTTTTTACAGACGTAGACACAGCTAGATAGTTTACTTCAGCTACTTCCACAGCATTATGTCATACGGTATACTGCTGTGGGAGAGTGCTGCAGTTATAAACACCGTTTTTGTGCTGCGGAAGAGCGCTGTTCGTGTAATTTATAATATGGGCCCCAGAGGATCATTACGCAATAAGTTTAAAGAAATAAATGTTATGACATTCCCTTGTCAATACATCAATGAAAATCTTATGTATGTTCACAAGAATATTAATTTGTTTAAGAAAAATAACGATAATCATAATTTTAATACTAAAAATAAAGATAAACTCGATGTTGCCACTTGTAGACTCCATAAAGTTAGTAAATCGTTTAAAGGGCAAGGTGTACGCTTTTATAACCACCTCCCAAGGGATGTACAAAAATTGACAATTAATAAATTTAAAAACGTAATTAAACAAAATCTTTATAAAAAACCCTACTATAAAATATCGGATTATTTAGATAATAGAGAAGCTTGGGATTTAAATTGCTCCAACTCGTTCCAAATGTTACAATTTAGACGTAATTTATTTTCTGTATTGTTATGTATTGTAAAAGGATCATTAAAAAAAACAACCAGCCTTGTTTCTGGCCTTTCTTTCCTGGCTTGGTCGCAAAGGAACAGGCAGTAAAATTGACGTTTCAAAGTGATCCTTGTGATTTTAATGAATAAAAATATTTGACTTAACTTGCGACCGATCTTGGGCTTTCAGGAACTTTTATCATGTCATCTTTCCATCTAGTGGTCTCCACTCGCGATCCGTTCTGCCCCAACGGCCGTCAGTTCTTCGAGCTATGTGACCACAGTCACTTCAGCATGCTAATCCTCTGCGCTATATCAGTGACCCTAGTTTGTCTACGAATCTCCTCATTTCTGGTTCGATCTCGCAGAGAAACACCAAGCTTAGCCTTCTCCATAGCACGCTGAGCGACCTTGAGCCTTCTTATGAGGCCCATAGTGCCTAATATGTCATCCCTTCGTTCCCTTCCTAATATTTTTCTCATTTTAGTATACCAACCTGTAGTATTCTGTCTATTAAGACAGTAGATTGATGTGTTTTAATTTATGCTATTTTTGTACTTTTATGTAAGAAAAGTTTCTGTATTTTTACTTCGGTGGTGTTGCTAATAAATTTGACTCTATTACTAGATTCCGCACGCGGCTTTGCACGCGTGGTTTGTCAGTAAAAAGTAGCCTATGTGCCAATCCAGGTCATAATCTATCGACACACCAATTTTCATCGAAATTGGTTCAGCCGTTATGACGTGATTGAGTAACAAACAAATCCAAACTTTCGCATTTATAACATTAGTGTGACACATAATTGTTTTTCGTGTAATATATTTTGGAACATTAAGACACATAGGCAAATGGCCACAATAGTCCGATCGGCAAGCATTTCGACGACTATTGTGAAATCAATTTTCATAAAAGTTTAAACAACCGCTGCAAATGAACTGTGGATGGCTTGACTGACCCTGGATCGATTATAAGTTCCTAACCTTTATCTATATCACAAGGAGGGGACTAGACCTCACGACACAGGTAATGTGGGACCTAGGGCGCAGTTAGTGTCATCACTTTAATAAAAACTTATTTAAAAACTGACTTATATAGCTATTTACCATATGGTATAAATACTACTTTATCCACCGAAACAAGTTAATAGGGAAGAAATGGACTGGCATGTTATTGGTAGAACAATTACGCTAAGGCTGCGTACACAGCGCTAGTTTTTTTAGTTTATTCGTGCGACTCGTACTGTTCAGACGTGCTAGATTGCACTATGCTAGTGCAATCTGTTATTTTATTTTTTGACCTGGCTTGTTATTTGGCCTCTTGATAATTTTGTAACGTGTGACCCAGCTGGTATTTTGGTCTTTGTGATTGTTTATATTACTGAAGACTTGGTACTTGTTTAACGGACTGTTCGAATTTTCTATCGATTTGCACCTGTAAATGGCCGACAGTAATTTTGTGGAAATAGCCGCAAACGAGCCTTTCCTCAACTGAAAAGATTATGATATGGAGCATGTATCAATCTATGAGGAGGATCACGTTTATTCCCACGTTTCTTTATAAACGTGGGAAGTGACAGCGACAGTAGTGATACGTCGGAATAAAGTGATGGTTTTATAAATGTAAAACATTTTTAATAAATGTAAATAATGTTAAATGTAAAATAAATGTAAATGTTGCATATCAGATCTGCTAATTATTATAATAAACTGGTTGACTTTCCTGAGTTATATTTATTTAACTTAAATCACTCAATATTTAAGCGTGTTCTTTTGGAACACTAGTTTGAATTGGTTCAATAACTGTTAGTTCTCACTTTTACTTTCATCGAAACTTTCATATTTTTTCTTATATGTATATTATTTTTAACCTTTCTTTTAGTTTTGAAAATGTTAACTAAACAAACAAGCTCACCTTAATATTATATGCGAAAACATGTAAATGGTAAATAAGACGTGTTTAAAATTGTTCTTGTTAGAAATAAGTAGGTACTGTTTGTTTTCCGAATAAAATAAAATATGAACACACCTTAACTTTTTATCAGTTTTGTTGACGCCCACTGACCATTTTGTGCTCTTGTCTTTTGTATGGGATGGTGTGACAGAGACAACGCTCCATTAACTTGTTCTGGCGGATAGAATATTAGTAGAGTATTATAGAATGTTAACTTTAATTTATTTCATAAAAACACTTTTGCTTGAAGGTATTGAAAAGCCGCCGAATCCAATTTTGATCGCGGCGCTAAACAAGCTGCTTGACCAGACGTGGCTCACGACCAAACCCACGAATGTACGCTACTTGATCACCTTGGATATGAGACACCACATGTTCAAAGGTAAATTTTCTCTTTTTAACATACTTAAAAAACAGGAGCTACTCCTTTTTTGAAGTTCTTAATTCGTCGGTATTTTTTAATGTATTATATGAAGCAAGTTAAAACTCTTAAAACGCTTGCTTGGTGATAAATTCCTATCTGACAGTGAATCTAATTACAACTCTAATTATTATGAATAATCTAATTTTTAAACTGTTTTCTTCCATTGTGCTTTTACCTAATATTTATTGAAATTATCTGTGGAAATTAGTAATTGGCCCTAAGCAATCATGTCTTGAACTTTGCATGTATTATAATATAATTAGTTTTTCTGTGTACCTAGCTGTCAGTTTCCCGAAAATAATAAAAATCAAATAAGTTTGACTGGGTTAACTTTGACGATATTTTTTTTAATTGAGGGTAGTTTCCATAGAGGTAAAATGGGGATGATGAAAAAAATTTTACTGTGCCTCATTCTGTGTAGTATTGTTGGAAAGGTTTTTAAAAATGAATTCGAGGTTTCAAGTAGCTAAGTAAGTAGATGAAAAGTGGTTAACTTTTCATCTGCTTACTTAGCTACTTATTACATATATTTAGTCACGAAATGGTGTATAATCAACAATTGTATGGCAAATTAAAAATGGCGGTCTTGTGTGGCGGCTTCCAACGAAATCCAATATGGCGGCCGAAAAATCTCAATTGCTGTGTGGTTTCAGCATTTAATTTATTTCGTCAGGTCGTCACTTCTGCAAGCAATACAGGGTGCCGAAGAAAGAGAAGCCAGCTAAAGTACCCAAGCCGGGAAAGAAACCAGTTGAAATCCTTCCCAAGCCGGCACCTGCGGCCGCAGTCACCGCCGCCGGCGACGCCGAACCAGAGAAGAAAAGCAAGAAGAAACTGTTGGCTCAGTGCTTCTACCACAAGCAGGTCACTCCGGGACATGCTGGTAACACATTTTTCATCACTCATGAAAAAAGGTCGTTATTAACTCGAAAACTTCTGCGAAAATACGAGTTTCCGGCCCTAGGGCAGAAAGTAAATTTGAAATAGAACAAGGTTCATTACATTCATAATATGTTATACCATGAAATACAATGTATATGACAAATCTTTATCCTTTTTCTATTTATCATTATAACAACAAACTGAACGAAACCAAGCGAATCTAAGCTAAACTAAGCTATGTAAAATTTAATTTTATGATACTTTTTTAACTTCCTTGCATTCGTGATGATAAGTTATGTGTTATATTCGAATGTAAGCGATCAGTAACAGTCTCGAAGTCGCGTCGCTCGTGTTCGCTCGCACGCCAAAATATATCTGGGTGTAATTGATTGCTTTCACCCCTCGTTTAACAATATACTAATGAACGTACCACTTGTAGTTTTTAAACCTCTTTTGTAATAACAACGAAACATTACCGGTAGCTTTGGAATTTGTTTCGTAGTAAATGAAATGACTGCAACTAAATTTGTTAAAACACGCAAAATTAGTATGAAATCACTCATCGGAGCGCTGTTTCAATCTGATTAAACCAGCCAGGCGCATCGTAGCATATTTGTTTGTTATCTAGGCCGCACTCACTACTTTATAAGTTTCTAAAATTTCTAAAACTTTTTTGGTGCATTATTTTTTTATAAGATGAGATGTCGGGTCAAGGTTGATGGTCTACCTCAGCCTCTTGTGCTTTCTTCCGGCCATTACTCCATTAGGGCATAACATTGAATACATTTTTTTTTATTTATCTCTAGCTGTTGCCCGCGACTTTGTACGCGTTACACTACTAAATGTGTAGGTAACCTAGAAATAAAGCTAAACTTGACACCCCATTTTTATCCCATGGAACCTGATTTGTGGGATAAAAAGTTGCATATGTGTTAATCCATGTTATAATCTATGTACATACTAAATTTCATCGAAATCTCAACTCGAATATAACAATAGTCTAACAAATAATTCGATTTATATTTTTGACATTGAATGGTGTGAAAATGAATAGTGACGTGAATAAATAAGCAGTTGATCTGATGAAGTATTGGTTCATTGAGTTGATTAAAGTGCTTAGACGACCTTAAACGTGAAAGTGGTTTAAGGTACTGCACTAGATCTGGCCTGATCATTCATGATGTGATCTGATCATGATGTTCATTAAAATCTGTGCTGTAAAAACGTTGGGGATGAGACAAAATTTCTACGCAATTTGGCATTTCAGAAACTTCAAAATGAATCGAATTATTTTCATGTAAAACTGAACAACAAATATAATGTATAGAACTGTGGAGAAAGGCACTTAAAATTTAGTAAAAAATTAGACTACAGGTCCACAGCTGATAAAAGTTTTACGCTCCTAAAATGTTTCAGCAATTATCATGGCCCTGCAGCTACTGAAACGCGAGAAGAACGCGAAACTGGCCGTCTTCACTGAACAGGGAATACAGCTCGTCTCACTCGAACGCAACTTTATTAATATCGACGAAGCTGAGTTCAAACTTAGAGTAAGTTTCATACATTTTTGAAATGAAAACTTCTTTAGGCGCGTTGGACATTTTTTGAGATGGGAAAAAACCATTGAACTCGCGACACTGTTACCGACTCCTCTGTATATAAGTATCTGTAGCGTAGTCTGCTTTTAAATTTTGAATACCCAAACATTGAGCGCTAAATTTTTCACTTCTGTCGGCACTCCCGAAGTGCCACTTTTTATTTGCTAACCTTGTCCCACTGCTGAGCAAAGGTCTCCTCTAAGTCCCTCCAAGCATTTCTTTCCGATCTTGATAAAATTGGATAAGTATATAGATAGATTATGACTGGGATTGAGACATCGGGTACTTTTATCAGACTGCGCAAAAGGGGGGTAATGTTTTTATTCATAAACCACGCGTGCAAACCCGCGGGCGGGTCACCTAGTCAATATAAATTAGCCTGAAAAGGAGAGTTTCAGATTTTAGGTACGTTGGTACTAGTGGTTTGCCCCGAACTGAGATCTCGCGATTAAAACAAAAATATATTATTAATCTTTATCACAAATTTATCACGATCTTATAATCTTGATCAAAATAGGGCCACAAAATAACAACCACCTTACTTGACCGTTTTATTCAAATTACAGGTAACGGGAGTTAATGTTAATTGATTACTTTTTTTGGGTACTAAATGCAATTATTCTGGAATTTAAGACTTTTGCCTATATTTGTGTCACTAAAGCTACACAAATACCAAATTTCAGCATTGTGGGGTTACTGGTGTACCCTGTGAATTTTGTCAAAGTTTTGTTTTTATTATGGCTAATAATTTAAAAACTACAAAGATTAAACGAAAAATATCTTGAAATGTACTAATGAAGACCTTTCTTTTGACGTCCTACTTGACCTAATAGTCTCATTAAAAAATTTTTTTTACCCCTCTTGAACCCCAATATCTCAACAACCACCCCACATTTTTAGTTCATTTAGTCACACCAAAATTGTGCCATCACTACCTACCTATGTATCAAATTTCACGATGATCGGATCAACGCTTCGAAAGTTATCCTATATTATACATACAATGCAAATTTGCCCAAGTTCATTTGGAGATCTCGCTTCGCTCGATCAACTAGAAGCATCACCATTCCTCGTTCCTTCATTTATCAACCGAGTAGTTTGTTTTTTCTGTTATCTGAAGTCGGTTATATATATTTTTTAAAGTTACTTTTTATTCTAGAGTTTGAACCTCGGCCGCGTACAACTAGACGCACCAATCGAATGGGCGGCTAAGAACAAACAAAAGTTCGATGTGTTCATCAACATAATCGATCGCGTCACTCGCTACTTGGAGCTCGACCACGACGCACGCGGCGGCCGCGGCAACGGAGCGAAGTATGGACCCCCTCCGACCGCTAAGAAGGGAGTGATGTTGCCGGACCGCTGCCCTGTGCGGGCTTTAGAGAGATACAGGATTTCATCTAAGATTAAGGAAGCTAAGTAAGTATGGTAGGAAATGATGCAAGTAGTGGGCGCTGCAACTTTCTTCGACTAGTAGGGAGTGATGCCGGTAAACCACTGGCCTCTAAGGGCTTCAAAGTTCGTACAGGTCTGCAGTTTAGAGAAACAAAATAGGTAGAGAAGTTAAGTTTAGTACATAAACGCGCACGTACGTGGATCTATGATCAAGCCGGTCGATCGCCATTTGCGAGTGCCTCGCTTCGGCGAGACCTAAATCAAGTTTTGTGTGAATTTGTTAGCTGGTTGTGAATTTACTCGTGATAATTTCCGTTAAAATGTTTACGTGACACGAATAAAGTTTCTTATCAATGTAATCAATAAGAACGTCTACGCTTGAGTGTAGATTACATCAATATCGGCCCGTACTTTTGTAAAGATCTTTCATTCTTTCCTTGCGCATTCCTCCACCGCGTCTACTTAAAGTTTACGCACTGTAAGACAAAATTATTCATGGGTTGCAATGAATAAAGATTATTTTACTTTGACGTAATTAAGGGCCAGCAATTGAATACTGAAATATCTCTACCTGTCTATTTTGTGCTTGCGAGATACAGGACTGCTCTAAGATGCAGAATGCTCGCCTTTGTACATGTTCTCTATTTCTGTACTTTGTAATGTATTTTCATGTCTGCAATTGAAAAAATAAAAGGATTGTGTGGTTTTATGAAACCACGGTAAAAGTGAAACTTTGTTTCACATTATAGACATTTAACTAAAAAATTTCGTTGACTCAAATAAGTAATATACACTACACGGTCAGCTGATGCGAACTATAGGCGCCGCCATATTGGCATCGGCTGCTCTGACGAGTTTTATCGGTGTTTCGACCGACAATGTTTCGGTTCAATTCGTGAACCTTCATCAGGGTGAGTGCGATCCGCTCTGAATAATGAGTGCGAGGCGAGACGTTATTCGGAGCGGATCGCACTCACCTTGATGAAGGTCGAAACACCGATAAAACGGTACTTGATAAATCCCGTATTTATAATAATACTATAACTTTTTACCATTTTCATGATCAGTGTTGGTTTTTAATGTCTTTTTTCAATGTATGTTTTATTTTATTACCTTCTGTTTTGTCTGTCAGTCTGTACTGTACTATTGACCCAAATAAATGTCTTTTACATTTTGTTACTTTCCAGATTGATCGTGATGAACCTGGCATCTCACCGCGTGGAGACGACTGACGACTCACACAGCGGCGTCCTGGACGTGGTGGGGATCGACGAGCACGTTCCGAAACTCATCGACGCGTTCGCACTCGGACACTTCAAGTGAATGCGCACGCGCACATCTTATCAATTTGACGATTTCATTTGTTTTCGTCCACTGATTTACCTTGAATACTGCCTATGAAACTTAATGCGAAATACTATGTGAGTCTCCGTACCAGGATCTTCAAGCGTTGACTGTTAAATCTACTGTCTATCAATTAACGACGACCTCCGTGACGCAGTGGGCGTATAGCCGGCTGAGACGCAGGAGGTAGCGGGTTCGATTCCTGCCACGGAACAAATGTTTGCATGATCTACAGATATTTGTTCTGTGTCTGGGTGTTTTTCTATATATTATAAGTATGTATTAACAAAAAAAAAGTATATAAGTATTCTTTCAGTTATCTGGTTCCCATAGTACAAGCTCAGCTTAGTATGGGGCTAGATAGCGCTGTGTGAAATGTTCAGCAATATTTATTTATTAATAAATGAATAATACATAAATATTGCTGGCCATTTCACACAATTCAATTCACACAATTTCAAGCTAAGCAGAGTTTGTACTATGAAAACCAGATAACTGATAGAATACTTATTTTTTTTTGTTATTTCTTTTTGACAAATATCTGTAATTAACAGATGGCCTATCAGTCTTCAAGAAATTAAGTATATGCACGATATAATAAAAAAACTGGCCAAGTGCGAGTCGGACTCGCGCACGAAGGGTTCCGTACCATTATCTATAAAAACGGCAAAAAAATCACGTTTGTTGTATGGGAGCCCCCTTAAATATTTGAATTTTTTGACAGACGGACAGACAGACAGCGGAGTCTTAGTAAAAGGGTCCCGTTTTGCCCTTTGGGTGCGGAACCCTAAAAAGTAATGTACGGTATATCAAAGTGAATGAAAACGGGGTTTCGTAGTCACTATCGGAAACTGCTTTCGTACCTCAGTATTTACAATAAAATTGTTTAGATAAAATCTAACTACTATGTGTTCCGAACTCTGTTTAACGTCAAAGCAGAACTGTGAAATTTTAACGTAATTCGGACATAGTCCTCAGTCTTCATCCTTTGTACAGCGCCGGCCCTGGGGTAGAGCGAGGAGCGGTCGCTCTAGGCGCCAGATGGCAAGGGGCGCCAAAAAGCCATAATGCAAAAAATTATTGCCAGCGCAAAATAAACTTTTGATGGCGCCTTTTCAGAGGCGCGGAAGCAGTATTGTGTTGCCAGATCAGATTTTTTAAATTCGTTGGGTGACACTGAGAAATCCGTATGTTGCCTCTAGATCAATCCGTAATCTACAGACTTTTTTAAAAGCTAAACCTGACTGGAGCGGCTAGACAAGCCTTGAACCAGTTGAACCTAGTCCGTAAACAGCGTTTCTTGTAAAATTATATGAGTTGACAGCACTGACAGCTCTTTTGTGCACAGTTGAAATCTGGGCTTCATAACGGTATGATAAATAGCGATATTCATTTAACATAAAACCGAAGTAGAATTAACGTGAAGGGAAAGCGTCGACTGGCGGGCGCTGAAAGACAATCTCTCTCTACCCTGATCAAAGGCTAGGGCCGGCGCTGACCTTGCATTCGCATTAGTAACGATGTTTGTATTGTAGCTGCATAGTTTAGTTTTGGGCAGTTAATAACTGTCCCTAGTAACTTTGGTTTCGGATCTCTGCTTTCAAGTAATTTTAAGAGCACCATTACGTTTAAGTTTTAAGTTGTATTGAAGCAACGATAATAGGACGTAAACTGGTTCGATTTCTCACTCATTACTTGCAAAATGGCACAATTCAAAATCGCCATTCCATTTCGTAAGGTATATGCAGGCTTGGATCTATGGGGGGGGGGGGGGGGGGGGCAAACCGGGCGGTATCCAGCGCACGTCGATCCACCTACATACATAGTTCACCTGGCTGTTCATTCCCCTTTCTAATGCTGGAGGAGAGGGAGCGGCGCATCAAGTTTCTACCCTGTTTAGGAAAAGTTCTGGATCCGGGGCTGGGTATATGAATCGAAGGAATCGAGTGTTTACGTCCTTGATAGGAGTGCAGTGAACAGCACTTGATTAATTTGTTTAATCATTCCCAATTCGAGTCGCTACCGTTATTTATTACTAATTTAAGCTTTGTTTCTCACTCCTGAAGTACAGTTCACATAAGGTTTGTATTATTACCTAAGTTGTTATTTTAGCCACTGACTATGTGATGATTAACCGAACTCAGATTACTGCAATGAACTGGTTCTTGGTGGAATTGTGATCGAAAACCACAATTTAGTAAGATCTTCATGTGTGCCAGTTTGTTTATTCATCTGTCGGGCGTTTAAGCTTTGCAGTACTCTAGGTTAACTTTGTTTGTGTTTATTTAGTTTATAAAACTAACGTTTTATTGTTAAGAGGCGTGTATCTCTAGATATCTTTAGTTTAGTTTGTGTAGCCTGAATTTAACCGCAGGGTGTTTTTGATTGATCAAAAATTTGGCTCATGATGCTCACTTCAGCTAGAATAAGGAGGAGGATTGCGGCGAATGGAGTACATGGTCTTTTACCTCTCTATAAAGAACATATTTAGTATACCAGCTGTCCAACCACCTCCGTTTAATTTTACATGTCAGCACGTTATTATTTGTTGGAATTATTTATTTGTTTAATGATTACTTCATTTTGTAAGGGTTGTGGCGTTTGTTTAATAATTTAATATTTGTATTGCCAAAGTAAATGCATTTTCAGTGCTGACAATCAAACTATGTCTTAGGTATAATTAAATTATAGCATATTTTTGTATTGTAGGCTGAATGAAAACAGACGCATGCTCATGATTTCTATTGGTAGAACACTTTTACAAAAATTACTGCCTGATTTTAGAAGTTTCTCATTAAACATTACCGAAGTAATAAACCTACTGTGAAGTAAGTAAAAATAATGGGCATGGATCGGCTTTCATAATGTAGCGTAGGTGAAACCCATTTCAGAAAGTTGGTTAACCTTTTTGTACTAATTATACAAGCGGTTTCCGCACAATCTGTGATCACTTGGTACTCTCTCGGGTTTAAGTATTTTTATAATTGAATGAAATGAGAATAAATTTTAAACTTAGATTAAAATAAATGGGTTAAGTACATGCTTTCTGACATAATATTTTGTTAAAAATATGCAACCCAAGTTCAATTACGGTCGACACAAGTCATACTTTTCTCTTGGCTTTGCTGTATTGCTGTTAATTTTCTAACTTGGTAGTTATTTGTAGGGACTGCGTGTCGCATACTGTGATTAAATGCCTTGGCAACTCCTAACCTAGTGATATTAGCTTATCAGGACTCGTTGAGACAAAAAATGTAACACAAAATTCGCCTAATGTTAAAAAGTTTAACGAACTTTACAAGTAAATGAATATGAATATTACAAGATCAGTTTTGCTGACTGTTGTTTTGTTTAGTTAAAATCTCTTCACTTTTTTATTTTCTTTTTGAAAATCTAAGCTTGTTAGTGCATTTTATAATAGTATTGTATTATTCCGTCCCAAACCATCAGTTTATTGAAATATGCTTATCAAAACGCTGAATGCACCCATTATTATTGTATCAATTAATGTAGAATGAACTCTTTAAAAATATACTTGCATGTTTGCTTTTGCTAAATAAATTCTTTTTATTTAATACATATATTTTTATTGTTGAGTTTCCATGATTATCGTTGTCAATCTACCTGCAGCAATAGCTTTCAAGTTTTAGTATTTCAAAGTAACATATGTACATCACAGGTATCTGAATAGAGAAGTAAGGGCGTGGCATGGTAAACAAACAGCTTGAATAATGCTCCTAACTTATAGACTATAATATACTAGCTTCCGCACGCGGCTTCGCACGCGTGGTTTGTCAACAAAAAGTAGCCTATGTGTTAATCCAGGTATGTGTAATCTACATACCAAATTTCATTAAAATCCATTCAGTAGTTTTTGCAAGAGAGGTTAACCAACATCCACACAAAAAACTTTCGAAAAAACAGAAAAACTTTCGCGTTTATAATATTAGTGGGATGGAATTTGATACCTAAAACTTACATAAATGCGATATGCCATGCCATTACACACTGAAATATACAGTATCTTTTAGGCAAAACAGTATCGTTCGATTTAAAAACTGTTTTATTCAGTGTTCAGTTTTATAACGGTTGAAGCTGTTGTACTCTACTTGAATTACCCGCATCGGCTACGACTGCTTGCTTGTCATAAGGTACACAATAGTATCCTAGATAATAACACTACAGAATATTCCAAAACTAGCACAGTACAGTAGTTAGTATTGCTAAGGGTCTATGCCGCCGTCGCATACGGCGTATTTTAAACGCGCGCTACCGCCGAGTCGTTACTGGCGCCGCGCCGCCGTCGTAGAGGCCCAAAAAGCAGATTGTAGCAATCCATTCAAGCGCGCGTACAAAGTTTGTAAGGACGATGTTTTTTAGTTCATAGCGTACGTACCATTATTATATTTACACGATAATTTTCCTTACAATCGTTGTCATAAGGGCTGAACGTTAAAAATCATCGCTAAAGATCGAATAATACTTAGGTAGGTACCTAGGTAATTAAGTATGAAAAGGCGTGTCGGGTAGGTAGGTTTTTGCAAAGAGAAAATAAACCTACATAACGCTACCTCAACTTAACTATACTAGTGGTTCGTCCCGAACTGAGATCTCGCGAATCTCCCGTATAACGTATTTAGTGGCTAAATATGATTTAAGGAGTTGTCAAATCATACAAACACTTCAAATTTAAACATGTTTAGTCGCTAAATACATTTAGTGATCTTTGTGCATGTCGGCTTTAATCTTTGACCAATAAATTGATGCCACGAAATGACTTAACCAACCTACTTGACCTACAGTTTCATTCAAATTAGATGTAACGGGGGTTCTTGTTAATTGGTTATATTTTTTTGGCGTACAAATGGCAGTTATTCTGGATTTCAGACTTTTGCCTATATTTGTGTCACTAAAGCTACAGGAATACCAAATTTCAGCATTGCGGGGTCACTGGTGTACCCTACTAGTCTCATTTTCATTTTTTTTACCCCACTTGAACCCCAATATCTCAACAACCTCCCAACATTTTTAGCTCATTTAGTCACACCAAAATCGTGCCATCATTACCTACCTATGACTGGACAAACAAACATACATACATACAAAAAAAAATTGTTCCAACTAGCGTAATAGATGGCGCCGCCGTCTAAACAATCACCCGAGACATGCTCCGCTAAAAAATATATTTCTAACTTGCCAAACTGTCAAAGTCGCAAAGACAACATCAAAATTTCTAGAGAACATGCTCATTCTGTTTTTGTTTCGTCATAGGTGTGGCAATCAATGTTCTTTTGTGATCGTATTATTTTTTAGCACTCTGTGGAATCTGACTAATCGATACACTGTATCTTGAATGGATGTTGATGGTTGTTCTGGAGAAGCTTTCTTCATGAACACTAAAGTAAAGATATAGCAGTTTTCTTCAATATTCATGCACTATCTTTTAAAAAAAGATGACTTTTAGGAGGAATAATGTCAAGTACCTACATAAGTACCTAATCCACACCAACTAACTTTTATGTACCTAAGTAAATAAGTACGTAAAATATCGCTAAAAAATTACTTACGTTAATTATACGATACCTATATGATTGGCGTCACAGATGCACATGAAAGTGAACTGAACATACTTCAATATATACGAACTAGGGTTTACATGTTTAACTGATTGTACTTATTCATTTCGTTTTGCGAACTCCATCCTTATGAAAACGGTGTCTGCCGAGGTTTTCGCAATAGGAAACAACGCAGGGTTTAGTCATCTCTTCTATACATACCTACGCTCCTGTTTGTAAGCAATTTTATGATTTTGTTCTAATTCAAGTTTTGATTGATATGGCAATTGACATTGACAATTCACTTTCTTTTGGACACAGACAAACACACAAGTGCATGATAGGCATGGAATGATTGCTATTGCTATATATCATTTTCATATGATCAAATGATTAGGTAGTTTTTATCACTGCTATTTCACATGTGAAAAATCACAGGCAGTGATTTTTCATTATAATGCCGTAATGTCACACTCGCTATTCTTGCTAGTGCTATTTCACATGTGAAAAATCACGGGCAACGAAAACGCCTGATGAATCCCGAAGAAATGCGAATGACTGATTCATAACAACCGATATACGATGAATACCGAAAGTGATTTAATTTGAATGAGTTTTAACAGGTCATGTGAAAGAAAATAACAGGTGTGATGTGACATATGATTTTTCACATGCTACTCGTGAAACGTTCCATCCCTAGTGCTTGATACAGCAGCGCCATCTATTAGCAGTTCTCAAAACATGGCCATGAAAACCCCTCATTGTAAATTCGGTAAACGTCAAAAATATTAGTCGAATTATTTGTCGGAGTGTAGAGGGAGCGATATTTCAATATCTAAATGTTCAATAGAATGACTGTGTGGCGCCGGCCATTTTCACTTTGCCAACCATTGTCGGTTTTCAAAGGCAATTTGAACTTTATTTACTTTGAAAACCGAAAGTTTGCTCAAACCAAGGAAGATGTACGTACAAATTCCTTGGTTCCAACATTGCGCATTGTAGCGCCAGCATTTACAATAACTTTGCTGTTATGTCAGACAGTTGTCAGTTTAGTTTCTTCTTGTCTGTGTCTGTCACTTTGAGTTAGTGATGTCATTTCAAATTCAAAAATTCAAATGAATTTGATTTTAATAGATTGTAATGAATAATCGATAACAAATGTAACTTTTTTGTTAAACAATAGCAAAAAACGCAAAAATAAAGGAAAAGTCAATGAAGTATATTTAGGTACGCAATTATGGACGGTAGTAAGACCTACCTACACCACGATAAGACGAAAAATAATGTTTGTAATGAATGATTACGGCAGCCACAACGCCTACAACACAGTGTGACATTGTCTTACAAAATAATTAAACACAATATATCATCACGAATGCGAGAAAGTTCAAAAAGACAAAAGTCTAGTCGTTGGGCCTTTGGCTCCTTCTTCCCCGTTGACTCCCCGTCTCACGTGATTCCCTCTCCCCCGCTGTTTGAGTTGTTTCCCCTCTTCACAGTTGGCTCTCTTCTATCCCGTAGGCTCCTGCTTCACCTTGATTCCCCAATTTTTCTCAACCAGACGGCGTGTTCCAGTTTTTGTAGAATTATGGATTTATTACTTACTTATTACGAGTGTAATAAATAAGCATCGTTCTATTTTTAAATTTACTAGCAGCCCTAGGCCGCAAATCATATTTTCAGAGCAGTTTTAGAGTTAAAAATTACCTACGTTCTTTTATGCATGACTGATTGATGAATGTTGATGATGAAAATAGTTTTCATGACCAACGAAGTTCGGGTTAGTTCGCACATCAAATAATTTATAAATCGAACAGAATGCAAATAAATAATGTGTTATACTCGGCGCGGCGAACCTTGATCCCTATGACACTGACAGCTAATGTCACCATATAACATTGTAGTGGCGTCACCATTAAATTGGGATCATATTGGGAGCGTCTAAAAATGCCATTTATAAATTTACGTAGCTTTATACCATTAGTAATGATATTCCGTTGATATTTTTGACAATTCTTAACATTTACAAGAAGTTATCTCAATGTGAATTTATGTTTACGTCCTGCAAAACTTACGTCGTGTGACGTTTATTGACTAGGGCGGCAAGTATCGATAAAAAAATGTCGGTAATAAAATTTTTTCAGACAAAATAAATAAATGGGGAACATTCATTTTCATGATAAAATATATACTTATATAGCAAAAACGTGTTTACCGGGTTAAACATTATTAGAAAATAACAAGGTTGGAAACTTTCGTTTTACTTACCTACTTAATCTATGCCAAAAATCTTAAATTAATACAACAACAACATAATGGACATTAAAAATGCACATTATAATATTTTTTAAAACATGTTTACCAACGTGGCTGAATGCAAGCCACGCCTTTGTCTAAAAAAAAAAATATCGACACGACCAAAGACACGACCCATCACTAACACGAACTGTCATAGGGATCAAGGTTCGCCGCGCCGAGTATAGTGAGTGAATGAGTGTGTATCATGCATGACATCACTAGTCATTGAGTAGTCTACTCTACTCAAAGACTCAAAGTACTCAAATTACTCAATCAAATCAAATATCACCACCCTAATCATCCGGTTTTTGTCTCGCTGTCTTTTTTTGTGTTATTTGACTCGTAAAGTGCAAAATCTAACGAACGAAAGACAAAAACCCTACCTGTTGACGTATTACACTGCGAATCAATAATAAGATGTGTGACGTAGATAAATGGGTAGAAATAGCGAAGAGATGCAAGTATTTACCAGAGGATGATTTGCGGGAGCTCTGCAACATTGTTTGCGATTTGTTGTTGGAGGAGCCCAATGTGCAGCCGGTCCAGACCCCCGTTACCGTTTGCGGGGACATACACGGCCAGGTACCTGAAGATCCTGAGGTTACATGGGTTCAAGCATTCAGATTATGCATACCTCTAGCCACTGAACTATTGTTTATTCTTTAACTATTTATTAGTCTTTGCATACCTTTTATCTAGATTAAAAAGATTAACTACTCCCGTACGTATGTCCAGCATTAATTCCACAGCATAGGTTCCACTTAACAAATTTGCAGTATGCATTTTGCCTTTTTTTGTTACTATGATGGCACTTATTTATATGGCCTATTTTTGAGTAGTCAAGCCATGGATGGTTCTTAATTATTAGTGCAACAGTTTTTGCATGATGCTGTCTTTTTTTCTTTTGTATACTACATAATACCAATTTTTTTCAGTTTTATGACTTAGAAGAGTTATTTCAAAGAGGAGGCCAAGTACCATACACAAAGTACATCTTCATGGGTGATTATGTTGACCGAGGATACTACAGCTTGGAGACTTTAACTTTGCTCATGGCTTTGAAAGCTAGATATCCAGATAGGTAAATATTTAAAAGAAAAGAAGAAGAAACATTTATTTGTGACGGACCAAAACACAGCATAGGGTTGGTTATTTCAATCTTTAAGGGGGTTACCAGTTAGCAAAGCTGTCTATACACACAAAAAAACAAACAAATTTATACATATAAAAAAAACAATATCTAACAAAAGTGTCTCTCAATTATAATTGATGGACATCACAAAAAGTAGTGCCGCTCAGCATTTGTTGTGCTGTATTTTATCCACACTATTCTCAAAGTGAGCTTACTTATTGCCATTGGTTCATTGTGTTTTCAACATTGCATGTTAAACCAAAGATCACAGAACCATGTCTGGAAGCAAGAAGGATCTAAAATCAAAGTAGCAGGCCCTCAATGGGTCAGACTAGGATTGTGGTTAATGGTACAAACTATTTACGAACATTGGAATTTGTTGAAGGATGATTAATGGATTTAATTAAAAACTTGGATGCCTTTACCCAGTAGAAATGAAGTGAACTATGCTAATGATAATACCAAGGATTTACTTAAACCGGTTTTTAGAATTGCACAATATTTAATACTAAGGTTTAAAAAATCTCAACAAACTAGATTTGAAATAAATTAATTTTGCCTGGTTAATTAGCTATTATTTTGTTTTTAACCAACTTAAAAAAAAGGAGTAGGTTCTTAATTTACTGGATTTTTTTTATGTATGTTCTCCGATTACTCGAAGACGCCTGAACCGATTCGAGAAATTCTTTATTTGTTTAAAAGGGTATACTTTCCTGGTGGTTCCATTGGAACCAAGTCAGGATCTGATGATGGGATCCCAAAAAAATCGAGGGCAACCCTTAAATTGTATCTGTTTCTGAAGCCAGTTATATTTTTGTTAAAAAGTTACTAGTACATAGATAAGGTTTTTTATCACAATACCTACCTACTTCAAAATAAGTACTTAGGTATTGAATTTGCTTACCATTTGCCTAACAAGAGCCTTTAGTAGGTAATAAAACGCAAAAGTAGTAAAAATTGCTAGGAACCATTAGGTGTACTATGCAAGGAAAATGGGGGAGGCCTATTTTTTTGCAATGGACAACTATGGCTGATATTAAGATGATAGTGATAAATGCTTTGTAACATTTTATTTTTCTTTCAGAATTGTATTACTCAGAGGAAATCATGAAACAAGTCAGATCACAAAAGTCTATGGCTTTTATGATGAGTGCCTCAACAAATATGGCAATGCAAATGCATGGAAAGACTGTTGCAGAGTCTTTGATTTCCTTACAGTGGCAGCGGTAAATCATCACACTAATTTTAAACTTAGGGCACTTGTAGTGTTCTTCAGGCTCCATACTACCGCCGATAGCTTCTTAAGATCCTATATTTATATCAGTAATTACTTTGTAATATATATACATATACAAGTGTACAAGTGTATTATATATATATATATGTATGTAAAAGTAAAAGCTAAGTACTGTGTGAAGCCAAAATATGTTTCTAAATAGAAACAAATTCACAAGTCAAGTCCAAAATGTACAATAAACCCATAATATAAAATAGTATTAAATAAATACATACTTTAAATGAGATTGTAAAACTTTGGATAGTTATTGATATAATGCTGTGTTTAGATTTTCTACACGACTAATAGTTTTGTTATAAATTATATGTTTTTCCGAACCAGTATAATCTCAGAGTCTTCAAGGTCCAGAGTGAATAGGATCTTTCTAGGCAAGCAAGCTCCATCTTCGATCACACCTTCACTTACCATCATGAGGTAGTGGTCAAGTGTTTGGTTATAATCAATTAAAAAAAAATATTGTTTTCTTATATATATTATTTTGTTATAGTAATATTGTTTTCACTTTCTAATGAACAGACAACTGCACAAGGTAGTATGGGCACTTAAACGATCAGTTAGGCATTGCCATTCCACATGGTCACTGGATGGTGACCGTTAGTTTTTCATCTGAATCCCTTTGTGCAATAAAAGCCTCTGGGCTTTGAATGCCAAACCATTTTGTAGGCCTTAGGGCAAGGATACCAGAAAAGAGAAAAAAAAAGCTTTCTTAGCAAAAAAAAGAAATGGCTCTACCAATTTTTATACAACTGAGTATTTTTGTAAAGTCTTTCCACAAGTTTCAACATTTTGCTATGTTTTTCTAAGTTTGTTATAACTCTTTTTTGTTTATTTCAGCTAATAGACGAAACCATACTATGTGTACACGGTGGTCTATCTCCAGAAATATCAATGCTCGATCAAATCCGATGTATTGATAGGAATCAACAAATACCTCACAAAGGTGCTTTCTGTGATCTCTTGTGGTCTGATCCAGCTGATGTTAAGATGTGGCAAGTACTACCTATCTACATTGTTGAGTTCCGGTATTCCGAGTTTTGTAGCGACTATTACCGTAAAATAGATAGAAGTAAAGTTTAGTACAAGTGGATCTTGGTCGAACTTTTGATCGACTTGATCCAAGTTCCTAAAGATATTATCTAACGATCTTCCGCCAGCGGCTTTGCACGCGTTGTTTGTCAATAAAAAGTAGCCTATGTATTAATCCAGGTTATAATCTACATAATCGAAATCGGTTCAGCCGTTACGACGTAATTGAGTAACAAACAAGCATCGAAACTTTCGCATTTATAATATTAGTGTGATCTATACCTCCGACTAATGTTGTCCATTTACCCAACGGCTCTATCTGGTGGGGGCAGTCCTACACTGTATTTTCCAGTGCGTGGTCTCCTCGAGAACTTTTCTGGCCTGATGGCCGTCAGTTCTTCGAGCCCCTATCAAACATTGCCTATAACAAAGTATTCGTTTTTCTTACTGCTTTTAAAATATTTTGTTTTCCAGGTCTGTAAGCCCCCGAGGCGCTGGATGGCTATTTGGCAGCTATGTTACTGAACTGTTTATGGAATTTAACAATCTTAAACTAATATGTCGGGCTCATCAGCTTGTTAATGAAGGTATGAACAATTTATAATATTCTCCTTATTTAAAAGTCATACAAGTAGATTTTATTCGAAGATATATCCACAACTTTCTTGTTGACTTTTCTGGGTCAGACTTATGACCGGACGCCACCGGATTTTTTGTTTAGCTCTATCCATCCAGTACTCGTCGTACTGTTCTAGTGAATAATTGGGATGTTTATAAGTGACTGAAAGAGATAGAACTAGAGATCTTCCAGTCTAAAATTAATTACATCATCAAAGCAAAATAATCTATTTGGTATACTGGATTAAATTCTATTTTATAAGTAAGGATTAAAACTTTATCTTATTTTTTATTATACCTAAGAATATGTAAATGTATCCTCCAAAGTACACTGCTCTCAATTTCGGCTCATATATTGAGTCGAAAGCCCAGCTGGCCGCTAAGAAGCTTGGAATACTTGCAAAGGTGAGGCAATACTTCACACCGGGACAGTTGCTCAACTAATGCCAAGCACAAGACCGATCATGTCTGGAGTACTGTTCTCACCTCTGGGACGGATCAGCGAAGTACCAGCTAGAGGCTCTAGATTCAATTGAGAGAAGAGCCAAGAAGCTCATTTGCAATGACGAGTTAGCAAATGCAAGGCTCCACAGCCTCGAGCATCGTCGAAAGGTTGCAAGCCTCTCGGTTTTTTATCGGATACATTTCGGAGAGTGTGCTTCGGAGCTTTTAAACCTGATCCCACCATCCCCATTCTATGATCGGACAACCAGACGCTCCGCGATGCGCCACCGCTACATGGTAGACATACCTCCCATACGCACAAAGCGGTACTCTTCCACCTTTATTATGCGCACCGCCAAGGAGTGGAACGCCTTGCCTGAGTCTGTGTTTCCTGATAACTACAACCTAGGGATCTTCAAGTCACGAGTGAATAGGTTTCTTCTAGGCAAGCGTGTACCATCGTAGACTGCATCATCGCTTACCATCAGGCGAGATAGTGGTCAAACGCTAGCCTATACTTTATAAAAAAAAACATTGCCCCTCTAGCGGATACTTAAAAGTCAAAGCTTTAGGTACTAGACCTTATAAACCACAAACTGAATATAGATTAATGTAAAACATTTAATTTCAGGATACAAATACATGTTTGACAAGCGACTGGTTACAGTTTGGTCAGCGCCGAACTACTGTTATCGATGTGGCAACGTCGCCTCAATTCTAGAATTCAACACGGTCAATGACAGAACAGCGAAGATATTCCAGGCCGTCCCAGATAGCGAAAGAGAAGTGCCCCCACAACACACTACGCCTTATTTCTTATAAGTATTCCAGTGGAGGATTCCACAAATGTATAGAATGTTTTATATAAATAAATTGTTGCATTATTGTAATTTTTGTATTTTTATAGTACTTATACACCTAAAATTCTGTGACCTAAAATTGATTAGCAATCATTCAGCCATAGGACGTCTACTACTGAACATAGGCCTCCCATAGATTTCCAGATCTACCGATCTTGTGCGGCAAATTCAAATTCAAATATTTTTATTCATTAAAATCACAAGGATCACTTTGAAACGTCAATTTTACTGCCTGTTCCTTCGCGACCAAGCCAGGAAAGAAAGGGAAGAAACAAGGCTGGTTGTTTTTTTTAATGATCCTTTTACAATACGTAATACAGAACATAAATTACGTCTAAATTGTAATATTTTGAACGAGTTGGAGCAATTTCAATCCCAAGCTTCTCTATCATCTAAATAATCCGATATTTTATAGTAGGCTCTTTTATAAAGATTTTGTTTAATTACGTTTTTAAATTTGTTAATTGTCAATTTTTGTACACCCTTGGGAGTTTGTTATAAAAGCGTACACCTTGCCCTTTAAACGATTTACTAACTTTATGGAGTCTACAAGTGGCAACAGCGAGTTTATCTTTATTTCTAGTATTAAAATTATGATGATCGCTATTTTTCTTAAACAAATTAATATTTTTGTGAACATACATTAGATTTTCATAGATGTATTGACAAGGGAATGTCATAATATTTATTTCTTTAAACTTATTGCGTAATGATTCTCTGGGGCCCATATTATAAATTGCACGAACAGCCCTCTTCTGCAGCACAAAAACGGTGTTTATATCTGCAGCACTCCCCCACAGCAGTATACCGTATGACATAATGCTGTGGAAGTAGCTGAAGTAAACTAGTCTAGCTGTGTCTACGTCTGTAAAAAGACGGATCTTTTTGACTGCGTATGCCGCAGAACTAAGTCTCTTCGACAACCCGTCAATGTGAGGGCCCCATTGAAGCTTATTATCTAGGGTTATACCTAAGAATACGGTGGTGTCCACAAGAGCCAACTCCTCGTCTTTGATTTTTATATCTGCTTTAATTTAACTTGTGTAACATTAGGTAGTATAAATCTACTACACTTTGTTTTCTTTTCATTTAGAAGTAGATTGATTACATTAAACCATTTTACCACCTTAGAGATTGCATTGTTTACATCGTAAAAATCGGTTTGTCGTCGCTTTAATTTAAATAAAAGTGACGTGTCGTCTGCAAACAATACAACCTCATGATCGTCCCTTACAAGATGGGGAAGATCATTAATATATACTAAAAACAAAAATGGTCCCAGAATTGATCCCTGTGGTACACCCATTTTAACCAGAGACCCCGGAGAACGCTTCCCATTTACGTCAACTCTTTGCACTCTGCCACTTAAATAAGAAGTGAGAAAGTCTAGAGCAACGCTCCTAATGCCATAATGGTGTAGTTTCCTGATCAATGTGTCATGGTCTACGCAATCAAATGCCTTGGACAAATCACGAAAAACACCTAAAGCGTCATGAGACTCCTCCCAGGCATCAAATATGTGCGATATTAACTCAATACCAGCATCAGTGGTTGAGCGACCCTTGGTAAATCCGAATTGTTTATGATGCAGTAAATTATGTGAATTGAAATGTCTAAGCAGTTGATTTAAAATTAGTTTTTCAAATATTTTACTAAATGTCGGAAGTACTGAGATTGGTCTAAGGATCAGATCTAGTGCCTGATTTGAAAAGTGGAGTTATTTTACTGTGTTTCATTAAATCAGGGAATACACCTGCACCCAACGGCTCCCAGCAATCAGGTGGAGGGCCGTACTACGCTGCGTTTCGAGCTATGTACCCTGCCCGCTGCCACTTCAGCTTGCCGAGTAAAGCCCGAAGGATTAGGCACTTGTCTCACCGCCGGCGAGTAAGCGGTTAGCTATCAACTATTTTCTCGCTCAAGAAACGAACAAAAGATAGATTCCGTGCCAGTAAAAGAGACGCGTATATTAATAGTTGATTGCTGTCGGTTCACACTGCCGGCGAGAACTCGCTCTCCACTTTTTTCGCAGCGACTACAACACTCGCTCAGCGATATGCGATGAGTATCGCCCACCGCACTCGCTTTATAGCTCAGCGAGACAACTATAGGAACTACACACTCGCTTCTCGCCAACTCGTTTCTAACTCTACTCGCTTCTCATTCATCGTCGACGTTGAGACAAGTGCCTTAGGGTTGTCAACGCGCGAGTACCTTTGGTGTTACAAACGCTACGGCTACGGTAACCGCTTAACATCAGGTGGACCGTATGCTTGTTTGCTACCTTAGTGGTATAAAAAAAAATACGCGCCCTTGAGTCCTGTCTATTTGAACTTTTCGAAGTAGAATAGAATAAGCTTTATTGTACACCAGGAATACTTAAAAATTGAATTATTACTAAATATAGTACAATGGGCGGCCTTATCGCTGAAAGCAATTTCTTCCAGGCAACTTTTGTATGGAAAGTTTTGAACGAAGCAGTATTGGACATCGGTGCATGGAGTATAACTACAAATGAAGAGATATAAAAAAATAATATCTAATTAAAAAAAGTATGTGTGCAATTCAAACGTGGTAGAAGTGAAACCTTCAAAAATTTTGGTTTCAAGATAATGAGACGAATGTAAAATTTCGGGAAGATGATAATTGTAAGTTTTAGTAATGATCATAGTGATGCAAAGTTAGATAATTATTTTATATTTTATTCGTATATATTACATAGATTTATTCAGACTCGGAGCTTATATTTTCGATAAATGATACAAGAGGCTTATGGTAACTAAACTGTCGCTTTTTCATTTCATCGATTTTCAAAGCACAACGATGCTAAAGAAGTTTTCACTTCAAAAACTGTACTTATAATCCTAACACATAAATAAATACCTAAAGATATATTAATACCCAACTAATAACTTTCAGTTGAGCTATCTATAGACTGTTTCTTCTGTATTTTATTGTAAATAATTGCAAACTCTTTCTGTTATTAAAGGCATTTTGCCCATGTTTTTTTATAACCTAAATCATTATGCTTACAAATATTCTAAAACGGAGACAATTAAAACAAATAATAAATAGGTAACTCAAATGACAAGAAAGCTAGGCCTAAGAAGTTTGAAATTAATTCTTATGACTGCAACAAATAAGATTGTTTGCCTCTTACATAATGAAATAGAGGGGCGCGCTATTTAAAACTGGGTCATCTTTAATATTTAAGTAATCTGAAAGTAGCCTACAAGTTGTGGGAATTTACAATAAAATAAAATTCAAAAATAAAAATGCCACTTTTATTTCAATTTACAATATCTTAAGTTAATACTAACACGACTCTTCAATCCCTATTGTAGTCGAATGTATAATCGAAGTAAGACTGATCGAAACTCTGGACACGGACATAACCATCTTCACCTCCCGAAGCATAGCTCTTCCCATCAGGATGGAACGCTAAACTGTTAATAGGACCGAAATGTCCCTTAACCCTTCCGAATTCCTCTTCAAATACTAAATGGAAGAATCGGGCGTCGAATTTACCGTGTCTCGTGGATGTAGTTGTGACCTCCATAGCGTCCTGTCCACCACCAATGACCACGTGATCTAGGATAGGGCTTAGTGCGGCGGAGTTGACGGGACGCTCGGTTTTGTATTCTTTGAGGAGTTCCAAGGAGTTTGTGTCAAAGAGTTTGGCGGTCTGGTCCTTGGACGCTGTGATAAACATGGTGCCGTCGCGAGATAGCTGCATGTCGTTGATTTGGAGTGTGTGTTCCTTGATTGAGTGGATCTTCTTGCCAGTCTGAAAGGAATGACATGAATTTTGATGTGCTTCTGATACTAAATTTAAAATTCTGAAACTATTCAGTAAAAATTTGTGAATACAATACAAAAAAAATATGTTTTATGTAATAAAAAAGCCAAAATAAAATAAGAAAAAAAAAGCCATATTAATATTCCACATCTATTCTCTTATTTCTCGATATGACATGTCATTGGACTGCTTTCCTTACACCAATTCTCTCAGTATTTGGCCAATAAAACCTATAATGCCTACTAAAAATGCAAAATGCCTTTATAAACTGCATAATCTAGACAGAGATCTATAGAAATTTCATAATCACGCACTGAAAGATGGTATGCAAACTCACCCTCAAATCCCACTGAATAATATCACCAGCCTCATGCCCAGTGATGATGGTCTCATCCAGGTTGCCCCATACCATTGATGTGACCTTGGTGTCTGTGATCTCCCACTTCAGGATGGGAGCTTGGGATGAGAGGGAATCATCTACTGTTCTGGTGTCGATAACAAATACCTGGAATTGTAGAGATGGTGTAAACCTATGACTATGATATTTTATCATTATTTGATAGGTAATGCTGGATGGGAAGGGCCTAAGGCACATACTGTGTACAAAATATACAATTGTATTGGTGCAAAAAGTAATTCTGATCCTTATAATTTTATACTATCTTGTGACTGAAGAGTTCTTTACAAAATAATGTTTTGTTTATTTTATCTGTAGTGTTGACATAACAATCTCATCAACTCAGGCAACAGTGTTTTAAGTGAGGCAGGCAATATCCTGTACAACAATATGCCAATAAAAATATATTTGATACCTCACAGGGGTGTCCCATAGCCTTGTCCGTTGTGTAGGCAGCTTGGTATGCACTGTAACTGAAGTTACATGTCCTCACAGAGGAGTTTGTTTTCACTGAGGCAATATTTGTGCCGGTTTTCAAGTCCCATAATCTGAAATGATGAGTAAAAAGTATTATTTCTACAACTGAGTAGCAGTAGACTAGATACTATTTTAGACATGGTGATTCAGTCTTCAGACATAGTGATGACAGGTGGACTAAGACACTAACAGAGTGGAGGCCGAGAACTGGACATTGGAATAGGGGATGGTGGGAATCATCACGGGACATTGCGAACTTAACCATGACCTCCTGAAGACCGGAGCCACGGACAGTGGACTTTGTCGCGGATGCCTTCCTGAGGAAGAGACTGTGGAGCATGTGATACTTCACTGCACTGCCACAACCGACACCAGACTGAGAATGGGTCTGCAAGGGGTCATCGAATCCTCATCTTCCACCAACACCGTTACTACAGTAACAACATCCACAGGGACCCTGGCAAGCTGCTGCCACTAACCCAAAGTCCTACTCTGTTACTTCAAGGAGTTGGGATAGCTGGAGTGAGGTTAGAAGGGGGATAATGCACAGTACACCCCAATGCGGGACGTCAGTGCAGATCTTTATTCCCCCCACCCTAGAATAAGAATAAGAAGGGGATGTTCACCAGCGAGATGGAGCAACAACATCAATAAGTCGTACGTGGTTCAGACTGGCACAGGATCGGGAAGAATGGCAGAAACTAAGAGAGGCCTATGCCCAGCAGTGGGTCAACATGGGCTGAGAATGATGATGATGATGTCATCTTCAGATCAGTGTTGCGCCTATCGTAAATCACATCTCTACCAAAGGTGGTTATTATAAAGTGTATTGTGAGTATTATGGAGATATGCATCATGGATAAACGACAAAATGCAAATAATATACAGATATAGGGAAAAACAGTTGGCATGCCAACCCAACAGATAGAAATGTAAGTAGTTTCTAGTAGATTTATAGAACAGTGGACATGGAGAATCACTCTGAATTCCCTTAAAAGCTTTTATACATGAAAGGTTAATACCCAAATACAAAACATACATGATACAAATCTAGTGAAATGATTGTGCAACAGATGTTCACTGGTTTTCTAGAGAATAACTGTAATTTAAGTTGTTTATATTCCGTGTCTATAAGTGTAGTAAGTTAATAATGTAATGCTTTTCTTGTTATCTTAGCTAGCTGGTCTGAGGAAAATATCAAAAAATACTTCAAGATTCAGTTACTAACCTGCAGGAACTGTCACCACCTCCAGTAATCAGATGTGTGCTTTGCCAATCAACATCAAGACACCACACAACTCCACCGTGCCCATTGAAGGTGCCGAGACGTTCGCCGTTCAGGGACCACCAAACATTTGGTTTTGAGTCCTTAGCGGCGGAGAACAACAAGTCTCCTTCCCTGTTGTACTTGATCTGAGTTATGGCACGCTCGTGCCCTTGCAGCATCAGAGGTTTCTGCAAAATTGTTAATTCATGAGATCATGACAACACAACCTACACGAACCTTTTTTTGAGTAGTAACACGGCTCTTTTGGGTTCTTGTGATACAGATATAGAAAACTAGGGAGTAGAACACTATTCTCACCATGTTTAATGATTATTTTTGGGCAAAATTGTTGAAAACTTGAAATTAATTGTGGTCTGACATGTGGCAACAAGCGGCAGACAATTTTTGACAGAATGGAAGAGATGGTTTGGTTGCGGCCCAGGGTTGCCAACCGTAAAAAATTTACCTCGTACATATGCAGCTAAAAATCTCGTATTTTGACTTTCAAACCTCGTACATTTATTACATTATTACAAAATTAAGGGATATTGAACAACTGGATTTAGGACTTTTTACTCATGATGAAATAAACTATTCCAAGTTTCCTACTAAATAAAACATCACTTTAAGTTGTATTTCAAAAAATGTTTATAATTTTTTCATTCATCATTTATTATGTCTTTATAATTTAATCATTTGATTCAAGTAAAATCACAAAAAACGGTCATATTATTACGAAAATTTGCAAGGTAACTTTTTACATCTCCTCTCCAAATATGCGTATGACCCTATTATCAAAATCTCGTACATAATTGTACGAGGTTGATAGTGTCCTCGTACCTCGTACGGAAGACCACAAATCTCGTATTTGTACGAGGAACCTCGTACGGTTGGCAGCCCTGTTGCGGCCTTGCGCGGGGCAGGGGAGAATACGAGGTAAAATTGTTCCCACAGATTACAAACGCGGCTAGTCGATGGTTTATTTTATTGGACCCTGCCTTATCTGTTCGGATACACATATTTATTCAACATACTGTTTGGTTCTGCTACTCACTACTAGATGGCGTTGCAACAAAAAGTTAATAAATAAATTCTGTGAAGCGATATCGATCTTAATTGGCCTTACATTTTAAGTATCTGACCCGCCCGCGGCTTTGTACGCGTGGTTTGTCAATAAAACATTACCTGTTCTGTGCAGTCGCGTAAAGTGTATCCTATGTCTCAAGAACATTCATACTCTATCTAGGTACTAAATTCCATCGAAATCGGTCGAGCCGTTAAGTCGTGAAAAAGTAACAAACAGACAGAGAGACAGAGTTACTTTCAAATCGGTATGTACGTAGATTATAACTTGGATTAACACATAGGCTACTTTTTGTTGACAAACAACGCGTGCGAAGCTGCTGGCGGAAGCTAGTTATACATATTAACCTTCTTCTTGAATCACTCTATCTATTGCTGAAAACTGCATGAGTAGTTTATAAGATCTAAGGTAACAGACAGCGGAAACGACTTTATTTTATATTATGTAGGTAAAGATTTTCACAAGTTTAGGGTACGGAAGACTTTTAAAGTAATACGAACGCGTTGATGTCTATTGTACTGAAAATTGGTCAGAGCAAAATAATTTGAATATATCTTTTTAAAAGTTTTACATGTTATGGAAAATAACTAAAATTAAGATAATGATAAAAAACCGGTCAAGTGCGAGTCGAACTCATGCACCGAGGGTTCCGTACCTACCCATTGTCTTATAATTTGTATGAGCGCCCATACAACTCAGAGGACTATCTTAATTGGCGTCAACTATGTATGTATGGGGACAACCATTAATTTTCATCTGTTTTTTTTAGAATTTTTCCTTTATTTATGCTGCTATTTACCTTGCTATTTGCCAAATTTCGTGATTCTAGGTCAACGGGAACTACCATATAGGTTTTCGTCCCAACACCTATGGGGTACTTCCGGTTGACCTAGAATTGTCAAATTTGGTTAAAAGCAAGGCAAAAGCAAAGGGAAAATTCCGAAAAATAAAACGAGTTGAAAATTAAGGTAAATTTTGGTACTTACAAGTTTTCGCCAAAATCTAAATTTGCCCATATCCTTTTATCGTGTTGACTCAGGACCTTGATTTTTTACACCTAATAGGGACTATAGACCTCAGCATCTGGTTCATTTCAATATGCTAGGTCCACCGGTTTTTGAGAAAATCGGTGGTGACACACGGACAGACGGATAGACGGACAAGAAGGTGATCTTAAAGGGTTCCTTTTTTTACGTTTTGAGGTACGGAACCCTAAAAATGGAAGAATTATTCACAAACTTTTTTTTCTAATAAAATAAACATCCTTAAATTATGCGCCGCCCGTTGTGCTACGGTGTACCACTTTAACGGTGTACTTAAAACCGATTTATCTACGATATCAATCGTAATTTGTTTTGTTTTGTAAGAAACAAAACAAAGTTTAATTGCTAAATACGTTTAGGGATCTTTGTGCAAGTCGCCTTAGATGTGATACAAACGCGTTGATGTCTATTGTATTGAAAATAATTCAGAGTAAACTAAATTTTTTAATCATCATTTACATATTATCATTACTAGCTTCCGCCAGCGGCTTCGCACGCGTTGTTTGTCATCAGAAAGTAGCCTATGTTTGAATCCAGGTCATAATCTATCAACACACCAAATTTCATCGAAATCGGTTCAGCCATTACGACGTAATTGAGTAACAAATAAACAAACATCCAAGCTTTCACATTTATATAGTGTAAGGCACTTTGCAGCCTTTACATGTTACTTATTAGAACTTTTCTAAGAAAGGAGATTCAAACACACAATAAAAACCACAGAATAATTCACATACATTTTATTTTCTTAAATTATTAACCATTGATTTCCAAGAGTACAACTAAAAAACAAAAATTAAAGTACAAACACGTTATGCATCGCTAACTTAACACAACTGTAGGTAACTTCTCTTGGCAAACCAGTACACAATCTGACTATACAGGCGCACCACTTACGAGACGAGACAGTAAAGTGCCACTAACTCATACGTTCAGCTGGATTAAAAAAGAACTGAATACTACAGGTACAAAACTGGACCAACGCGAATTTTTTTTATGCGACCTGTAAATGGAACAAGCTTATGGCCCACCTGATGTTAAGTGGTAACCATCGCTTATAACAAAGTATTGTCTCGTAGGTCACGCGCCTTAGATACGTGCCCTACGATGCACTGCTCTGCGTCCATCAACTTGAGGCATACAGGTGTAAAGCCTCATATGCCTATAATTTCATCGGCAACTATACCCTTCAAACCGAAACACAGCAAGGCTTCGCGGCAGAAATATGTATGGTGGTAGTACTGTTCAGTAGAATAGTTATGCAGCCAACTGAATAGCTAAGTTGGTGGCAGTTTGGGTGTATACCTATGTACTAACTGTCACTGTCACTTACTTGGTCGAAATAACAGCCTTAAACCAACGAGAACAGTCCAGCAATCAGCTACTAATGTGATTTGCTACATACAAACATAGAATCCTAAGGTAATACTTAAATATGCTAGGTCTGAGGCATATATAAATAGACGACTGAGCACTTCCTGTTAACACTATCCATATCCATATCAAAAACATATTTTTAACAGTATCAAGATAGTAAGGACTTTGGACTGTAGTAGGGACAGTGTAGGGACTGTGCTAAAGCATGTGCTAAGCACATGCTTTTATTCTTCTTCTTTTTCTTCATTCTTTTTATTCAGCCTAAAAGCGATAAGTCTTGATATTGAGCGAGCCCAACTAAACACGTGAATACAGCACACTCAACCACATCGAACACTTAAATTATGTTTGAATCCAAAAACTACATCCGAGGCACTTCCAGTTTCTGATTATTTAGATTAGAATGTGAAGAAAAAAGTATGTAACGATAAGAGTACAAGCGAAACGTGTTTGTTCATGTACCTAACTGTAACAAAACTGTCGAATAAACAATGAATTAACAGATAATATGCACTTACAGTTCAATATCAATCTGTGACGTATAATACACATACCTACAACAAACACTCGCGAACTTTTCCAAATATATATTATTCTCTTACGGCTTTACAATCGACTTCATACGAGTAACTATTTAATACAATGTCTAATGTACACAAACAGTTCAACCCTTCTTTTACCCGAAATACTTGAAACGCTATGTTTTATTCAACAAACCTTAATTACGAATGTGAAAATATTTCGTCACAATATCTTAGGCTTTAATTATTCTCATAAGGACTGTAAAGAAACTGTGAAATGCATTAAGTTTTTGTTACATGCTTATAAATATATTAACATTATTATGTTTATTATATTACTATATCAGTCAAAATATTTTCGCAATAATTACTACGAAACGAACCGATCTCATAATCTTGGAGAGCATTAGAGCCTACTTTTTCAAACAAACATCGTCTAATAGTTCTTGCGTTCATGTTAAAGAAAATATCACCGAATCATTTATTAAGACTATCTTTATATATATTTTTTATTTATCTTCTGTACGTATGTAAGTCACTGAACTTCTCCTAAACGGCTGGATCGATTTTGATGAAATTTTTTATGTGTGTTTGAGTGGGTCCCTGGATGGTTAACAATTTGAACTAGTTTTATTTATGATCGTAATAAATTGTAGCAACAAGTTTGAGATCGGTCAGCCGCTATAAACTCGGCGAGCCAGTCCCGAGGTTCATGGCTAGGGTTCTATTTCATTAACAAATCAGCAAGCGAAGCAAACCATATAACAAATTGCAATTTCGTCGGTCAATTTTGATATTTATATGTTTAAAAATACTTTAAATTTCCATTAAATAGGTGAAAGAAGCCGAAACTAAAGTCCCTTAAAAAAAGTCGAAGAGCAACGAAAAGCGAGTAAGGAGCCTCATCCTGACCCATGTGACTAACATTGCCATACAAACGTAGTTCCGCAATTGCACCGTGAGTTGCCTTTAGCATAAGTATTTGTTCGTAGCAATTTGACGACAATTTGTCAATTTTGTATTGCTACATTTTTATATATTTTTCATCGAGGGACAAACGAGGAACTTTCATTGTATGGCATTGCCTGTCACGTGGCTCCATGATGTGAGCTCTAAGCTTTTACTTTATGTATTTACATCTATGAATGTATAGCCTCTGCGGGCTTCCGTTCACTAATCTAATTAGGTACTCGCCAGTAATGCGCCAATTTCATTGTTTATCCACTAACAATACTATCCTTTGTACAACGCCAATAACATCATTACAAATCTAGTCCCCATTTTGATACAATGCCGTTAGTACCGACTTAACACTAACTACGCTACTAACAAAATAAGTGTCAGTTTATACTTACATACATTATTTTACATACATTAGTAGAACGATGCACGATTCGCGATTATAGTTTAATATCCATGATTGTTTAAAAATCTATAAAGGCATCTTTACCTCAGACTTTAGATTACACCGCCGTCGTTCTGATGGTGTTTTAGAACTAATTATTTTTTAATTAAGTTAGATAAATTAATAAATAAACATAGTTACCGAATTGGCGTTTTCACGCAGTGAGACCGAGTGTCGAGTGAGGCTGGGCCAGTGCGTTACCGACTGAAAATATGCAAAAAGCAACAAACATGCATGTTTCTGGAACGTGTATCCCTTTTCTATCACTGTTCTATCACAATTCACTAATAATTTCACCGACGTATTAAACTTAACTAAATTACAACAAAAACTAATTAGGCATTTGATGGCAGTATCGTAACTGGTTGTTTTCGAACTAATTACAATGTACAAACACGTTAACTAACTTATCTAATGGTAACACGATGAGGAACGGATGCCTGTCGCTCATTCAGGTAACAGATTATCTATATACTCAATTATATAATGGTTATCGAAGATATTATAACGAGGCTTTTAATGCTTCAGCTGCAAAAACTAGCCTCTACAGCCTCAGCCGAATAACTTTATAGACGAAACTATTAAACGTGTGGATTTATCACTTCGCGAGAAGTGCTATATATTTCTATGTGTGATTGTAATGTGCGAGACTACGTTTTTCTCCTAGCCGATGAAAATCATGACGCTTCTTAGTAAAACCTAATTACCTAGAACCTAAGTCCTTAGAACGAACTTTTTGGTTGTATTTACTTAATTAAGTTGGCGTACACCGCCCCCTACGTTAGTGGTAACTGTTCACCGTTGATGGAACGTTTATTACAATAATATTAACAAATAATACGAGTTATTAACGATAACGGCATTTTATATATCTTTAGTGATAGGCAGTGATTACTGACAGTATTACGTTACAAGAGTCTTTCGTATTATATAAATTATTTATTTTAGATGAGAATGAATTTTGTAAATGTATGATACCTTTAATATTATAAGTAAACATTAATTATGGTTAATAGTGATAGTGTAACGATGATTTTAATAACTAGAATGAAGAAAGAGTCACACATGAGAGCTTCGGAGTCAATAACGATGGGTAAATGAAAGTTTTTGTTACGATTTTGATGATAACTAGGAATGCTTAGAGGGAGGGCTACGCAATGTGTTTAATGATGGATTAATGGTTCGTTATTGTTAAGTAATGTCTTTAATGTATTCGTATTTATATTAATAAAATAACTTTTGTACAAATGATACTAAAATTTAACCTTTAAGTGACTTTGCAACGCATAAAGATTAAATGATGGGCGCTCCGACAGTTTGAGTATCTGAACGTTTAAAATATTGAGCATAATTTACGATTGAACACATTAAAGGAAGCAAGAATTCGATTCGAAAACTGTTCGATCTTTGAAGCTAACTTAAACGGTCTTAGTGAACGAGATGGTACCAACACGTGAAAGACTTATATTATTAAAACTAGTTAGAAATAAGGAGAATGAAATATTAAGAACGAACGTATGCTCAATTTAGAGCTATCCGAAATATTGACGTTAAAAAATGCATAAGTTGTGACTATAAGAAACGCGTGTCTCCACGATACTTTAAGTTAGTGTATAAACAGTACAGTTGTTTAAAAGCAGTCTTGGTAAACACTGAGAGTAGGTACTTAGTGCTAAATACGTTAAGAACAAGTCATATAAAATTAAATTACTAATTCAATATTACACACCCAATAAAGTTAGCCTAACACATAATCCTAAATACAAAATGCAAACTAAAACAGCGATATTTCATTTACAAGAAACAATTTTGTCTAAAACAACATCTTAATTTTAAAATACGCTATATGTACAGAAATAATATATTATGCGATTCTTCGACTGACAAAACTTTAAATAGTAACATATGAATATATTTTAATCTATTTAAAAGTATGTAGTATACACTACCACGTATAAAACACGCATCCAAGTCCCTGGTAGCTTAAGATAACTATATTTTATAATAAATCAGTCTGTCAATTGGGACGTTTTAATTCCTCTACTAAACATTAAACCAATCAAAACACACATCGACACAGGGAGTCCGCACTGTCCTCATATTGTCATTCACTCGCGAGTCCCGCGCCTCAGATCTGCGGCCGAGTCCGGCTCGAAGCCGGGTAGAGTAGGTTGGACCCGGCTCGAAGGCGCCGCGGCAGTCTTCAGCGGGGATCGAGTGCGTTTGTACGAACACTTGTGCTGGAGAGGTTTTGAACACATGGTCGGCGGTCATACTCGTAAGCCGAGGGGGCGTGGCGCGGGGGAGTCGACTCGTACAACGAGCACTAGACGCCCTGCTGAGCCATATACTATCTGATCTCGGCCGAGTTCAGAACGAACGGTACGTAGAACATTTTGCTCTCCAGCAGCAGGTTTGCCGCCGCTTGGATCTGAAAGGTGAAAAGCATTGTGAAAGCTCCGAAAGGACTTTCTATTGCGAGCGGGTACAATCTACAATGCGACGACGCGATAAATCTGTAGGTATCTAGATTGTATTTGCAGCGATAATTTTACAAAATTTCTCCATTAGCAGTTAGTGCTTGGTGACTGTTCAATTTAATGTACAATCTTGTACTATTCAAGTGGCAGGGTACTAGCCCATAAGACTCGTTGCGCTTGTTAGCTGTGATGTTATATGAAAACAACTAAGACTTAACATAAAGCAATTGTATGGAACGCAACGATGTAGATTCTGTTTCGTTTTTATCATTTTATTTCTAGAACATATAAATGGTATATAAGCTTAGGTTTAAGGTATATAAACACAATAATCTTAAATGTCCTAGATGTTATCTTTATGATGTTGAGATTCTTACCTCGGGTATTCTAGCGAACAGCTCCTGTAGCCTCCCTGGATGGTGTGGTGCGGCGTGCTCCAGAAAACTGCGTAGAACTTGCACGTATCTATCCTGGATACCTTCCAGTTCCACCTCTGCAACAAGGAAAATACCATTTATTCATATTTTCAATGGAAAATAAACGATATCCACCGAAGTAGGCGTTATTCGCTGATACGAGGCATGCCTTTTAAGTTTTGTCGTTTGAAGAAAAAAACACAACTAGAACCTTATAGTACTTTTTATTGTTTTTCAAAGTATTCACCGCGTAGCTTAATACACTTTTCCATTCGCTCAAACCAGTTATTTTAACATTTATTCCACTCTAAAGTGGGGGTGTTCAAAATGGCTGACTTGAAAGCGTCGACTGCTTCTTCACCTGACTGGAACCTTTGACCACGAAGACTTTTCTTAATTTTAGGAAATGTAAAGAAATCGTTAGGGCTTAGGTCAGGACTGTATGGAGGATGGTCAAGAATTTCTACTTTTTCCTGCTTCAAATACTCAATCGTTTGACGAGCGCTGTGTGAGCTTGCGTTGTCGTGGTGCAGGATGATGCGTCGCTTTGAGTTAGATTTTCGAAGTTCGGCGATGACTTGTGGTAAACAAACTGTAGTATACCACTCTGCGTTAACAGTTCTACGATCTTCAAGTGCAATAGTCGCAACATGGCCGGTTTTTCCAACGAACGTGGCCACCATCTTCTTTGAAGTGCTTCGAGAACGAACAACTTTAGTCGGCTTTGGCTCGTCTTGAAAGACCCAGATTGTAGATTGTTGTTTGGTATCAGGATCGTAGGCATAGATCCAAGATTCGTCACCACTTATGATGTCGTAGACGTGATTTGACTCCCCTCGGTTGAACCTTTGCAGAGTTTTCTTACACCATCTGACGCGGGCCGCCTTGTGATCGTCGGAAAGCAGATGCGGTATCCAACGGCAAACTAGCTTTCTCACACCAAGCGCTTCATGCATGTCCCTGAGATGCCTAATAGAGCCTCTATCTCTCGATACATCACATGACGATCTTCGAGAATTAGTTGTCTCACAGCAATGATGTTATCTTCAGTGAAGGCGGATTTTGGGCGTCCTTCGCGAAATCTGTCACTAACACTAGTATGTCCACGCTGGAATTCTAAATACCAGCGTTCGACAGTCCGCAGACATGGGCCTACATCACTGAACACAGATGTTAGCTCTTCTAAACACTGAAGCCGTGTCAGGCCTCTTCTAAAGTTGTAGAAAATTATTGCACGAACATTTTCCTTAGAAAGATTCATTTTCGTACGTGACCTGACAGATTCAAATCGAAACTGTGACTAAACAATAGCATTAATCCTAATACTTTCAACTGTTTTGAGATTCAAAATGTAAACACATTCGAATATAGAACAGTTCCAAATTCAAAATTGCCGGAAAATATGGAAACGACAGAACTTAAAAGGCATGCCTCGTAATTACTTTAATACAATTTAATAGAAGTGGTACCTAGTTATTATGTTTAGCAGTTGCCCTTATACTATTCCTGATTTAAAAAAAACATGCATTTATCGAGTGTGGCAGTCTTACGATAGTAAGTGACTTTGCTTGACAGTGCTTTACAGAGCTATCCCGGTCTTCTAAGACTGGCAATATATAAAATATGCCGAAGTAGGCTGAACGAACTACACGAACCTACAACCTTTAAATTACCATCAATAACAGCTGCACTTTATATCGGCAGTAAACTAATGAAATAAACATTGATTTAATTTTCGTGGTTATGCAATGCGTATTTAATGTTTCTACTCGGCAATAGATGGCGCTAGTTCGCGGCGGTAAACCAATGCCACCGGCGCGCGGTGCGGCGATGACGTCACGCGCTCAGTAGGTCACTCCGATAGCGGGGCAACGACCGCGGCTAGCCGTTGACCTCCGCCTCGAGCGAGATCGCGTCCTCGCTACCCGTCTCTCTCGCACGATCGCAGTGCTACGTAGGCACTATTATTGCTTCTGTGGTACGGTATTGCTTTTCTACGGTATTGTACGCGATGCTGCGCGTATTATTGCAACGTTTAATTGATACTTGTTTGTGGGTGTGAGGAATGTCGTAAAATATTTGTTTTATCTGTATTAACATTATGAGGTATATATATAATTCTCCTTGTTTTAACTAAAAAGTAATACGAACCGAAGTTCTTACATGAAAACTACATATTTTTCATGCAAATTTCTCTCAAAACGTATCAGCTCGGTGCGCAGAGCGTGGCTCAGAGCGCAAAAGAGAAAGTTGGTCTTCCGCGTCGCGCTTTCCGCCCGAGAGTGAAATGCTATCCCGTTTTGGATGACGTAATCCTATCTATTGCATTGTATAACTATATGGTCTATGCAATTTATTTCAATTCACTTTTATCTATTTTGATTGTTTATCTATTAGAGCAAAACAAAACATAAAATATTCTCAACGGCCTATAATACCTAGAAAATATAGGTTGGGCTCGTTAATAGTTGCAGGAAATACATTTGTGTTAGTATTAAACTCAAAGTTTACGAGTACATACTCTAACTAATCATGATTTAACTGCTATTTTAATTGGTTGATTATAATCTTTCATTAGGGTTAAGAAATACACGAAATTTCATAGTAATATAACATGGATTTGTCTATAATTAAACACTAAAGATTGATTAATTTCTACCTACTTGAACTTGTTTTGCCTGACATCATAAGTTGCATTTACAGAGTGAGTTTTTATAACTCAGTATGTCAAATCCACTAACTGGGATTCCGATTGCTCAATTACCAACACATGCAAGTTACACACACACGCTTAGGTTACGAGTATTGCGGTTGCGTAAACGCTTTCCATTTCACCGACTCACTTGCCTTTCTGAAATGGCTGTCAGATTTGTATTTATCACTTCCTTTTAGTGTTATAGCAGTTAAGAGGACAAAAGATATATTGCATGAGTTTTGTCGCTTGGGGGTATTTTAAAGTATACTATAGAATATATATTTGGTACGTTGAGTAAAATTATAAGTTGAATAATCATACTAGATACTCCCTAATTGTAAAGCTGAATAATGCATTATTTTTTAAACAAACTTACGATTAATTTTCTTAAAATCTAATAACTATGTACCGTAGCAGTATCTTACCAGAGTACCTACATTTATAAAGAATCAAGATCCTGTGATTGTTAATATATATAATATTTATGTAAGCACCTACGCATCTAGTTTTAAATTGTATCACCAAACTTTTAATACGATCAGAGCGAGATCGAGCGCATCGCACTCACCCTGAAGATTCATGAATTGAACCGAAACATTGTCGGTAGAAACACCTATAAAACAGTACGTGATAGATCCCTTATTTATAATAATGATTGAAATCACAAAAGTTTTCTAAGTAAAACTTTTAATACATCTTAAAATAATATGCATAAACCTAACCTAACCCAACACATATATCTATATTTACAATGTAACATAAGTAAGTACTTTCGAGTTTGATAAACAGAGTGTAGCGGTGAAAATAATTTTCAAACATGGCGCTGGGCTTGCGTCGACCTAGTTACAACGCGCGATAACACAGGATGTCACTCATAGTTTTCCTAGTGGTAGTTCTATTCTATGAGCCTAGTACTCAAGGTACTTACGTAAAACAATAAGCAAAATCATATTTTAATAATTTACTCGTAGTGGACAACGTAGGACAGCATAGAAGATGGAGGATTTAATCAAAGAAAAAATAGTATTTTTTATATATTTTTATTATAAACCATAAACAAAATCATTTGTTGTGTATATTTTTTATGTTTTATTTGCGTGTTGAATAAAATCGATTCTCCGTGCATAGTCTGACGTGCGCTTAACCAAATAATTTCTTGGTAATTTCTTTGTTCATTAAGGCTCTTGTTTTTTTGGGTAAATAAATTTAACAAAATGTACTAATAATAGATAAAATTACTTTTAACTTCCAAATACAATATTAACTAAAACTAGTGACTAAAATTCACGAGTAAACTACATAGACATAAATGATATGACTGATAACGTAATAGGAAAGCATTACAAAGATTTGAACTATTTTTTGCGTAAAAAGTTAATCGATTATTAATATACAATAGGTACACCAGCCCACGCAACTTGTAGCGCAATACTGTCACAATCATTTAAATTTGATTAGTTTTTTCTTTAATTATTAATTTTATATTGTTAATTTGGACCCCAATTATTTAATTAATTTATCATGAATAGTACTAACATAGTTTTAAGATTGTATGTTATACTAACAAACTATGGATGTTACAGAACTGAAATAAAAAATGAAATTGAAATTAATAGCCCAGTTATGATGGCACTCCAAACAGCTCCTTAAATCGATAGAAATTGGCAAGTTATCAACGTAAAAGTACCTAATCGATATATCGAGCTCGAAGTGGGTTACTTGTGACATAAATCATAATAAATAACGATCACACTTTGCACCGAAGCGTATCGCTGTCTCATGTTCTTTATTATTTTGACCGTTACATTTCAAACATTATTGCGTAAGGCACTTGGGGGCTCAATGGAAGACAATTGTGATTTAAAACTATGTTTAGAATTGATTGAAGATTCAAATTAGACACTACATGACAAGCGAGGAACAGAATTATATGAGAACCTTTTTTTCTTTTGTATTTCTCGTTAAAAAAGTTTCAATGAAATCGTTTATTAAACCATCCGCTGTCTATCTATCCATCTGTCTATAGTCGCGGACTTGACATGATCTTTATATTATAAATGTTTCAGTGGGGTAAATGATTAGTGTAAGCCCCATGGGTAATGGCAGTAAATAAGATTGTAACGCTTTTGTTGTCACCGAAAATATAACACACGGTACTTTATTTTGTGGTACTATTTTTTGTCTCCAGAACTTCTGCATCAGGTTTATATTTGGGTTGCGCAAATATGACCATGTTTTCCCTTATCGCATCATTCTCAAGTGGCTCCCTATTCGCTTTCGCCGTGATTCTCATATTCTGTCTCTTCTCTATTCTATTCTATTCAATCCCTTCTCCCCTTGCTATCTTAAAGAGAGGTTTGCTTATCTCCATTCTTCCAATACTTTTACTCTCAGGTCATCGGAAAACTTATCCCTCAAAACACCCGTACACTCTAGTTCCTTCTACGGGAAATCATTCACTGTCGAAGCAGTGCGCTTGTGGAATGCTTTGCCTGTGGAAATTAGACGGGCTCCTTCACAGCACTCTTTTAAGCTGAGATTAAAGCAGCATTACCTTAATGCCTAGCTTTCTTGTCATTTGAGTTACCTATTTATTTATTATTTTATGTTATTTTATTGTCCTCATTATAGAATATCTGTAAGATTTGGGTTATTATTTGGGTATATATTAGTCTATCTTTAGGTATTTATTTATGTATTAGGATTATAAGTACCTACAGTTTTTATTTGATATAATTTTTATATAGATTATTTCATTCGTTTGTAAATATACTCTGTGCACCGCTGCCCATTACTGCTCCGTTATTTACTTTCCATCCAAAGGTTGCCTGGAAGAAATCGCTTTCAGCGATAAGGCCGCCCATTGTACTTTATTTAGCTTAAATTAGTTTTTTTTTAATTTAAGTATTCCTGGTGTACAATAAAGGATTATTCTATTCTATTCTATTCTATTCTTTATTTTCTATTGGGTCCGCCATATTCTCGGCAAGTACCAATTATCCTACATTCAAATTCAAATTCAAATATTTTTATTCATTAAAATCACAAGGCTCACTTTGAAACGTCAATTTTACTGCCTGTTCCTTCGCGACCAAGCCAGGAAAGAAAGGCAAGAAACAAGGCTGGTCGTTTTTTTTAATGATCCTTTTACAATACATAATACAGAACATAAATTACGTCTAAATTGTAACATTTTGAACGAGTTGGAGCAATTTCAATCCCAAGCTTCTGTATCATCTAAATAATCCGATATTTTATAGTAGGCTCTTTTATAAAGATTTTGATTAATTACGTTTTTAAATTTGTTAATTGTCAATTTTTGTACATCCCTTGGGAGTTTGTTATAAAAGCGTACACCTTGCCCTTTAAACGATTTACTAACTTTATGGAGTCTACAAGTGGCAACAACGAGTTTATCTTTATTTCTAGTATTAAAATTATGATTATCGCTATTTTTCTCAAACAAATTAATATTTTTGTGAACATACATTAGATTTTCATAGATGTATTGACAAGGGAATGTCATAATATTTATTTCTTTAAACTTATTGCGTAATAATTCTCTGGGGCCCATATTATAAATTGCACGAACAGCCCTCTTCTGCAGCACTCCCCCACAGCAGTATACCGTATGACATAATGCTGTGGAAGTAGCTGAAGTAAACTAGTCTAGCTGTGTCTACGTCTGTAAAAAGACGGATCTTTTTGACTGCGTATGCCGCAGAACTAAGTCTCTTCGACAACCCATCAATGTGAGGGCCCCATTGAAGCTTATTATCTAGGGTTATACCTAAGAATACGGTGGTGTCCACAAGAGCCAACTCCTCGTCTTTGATTTTTATATCTGCTTTAACTTGTGTAACATTAGGTAGTATAAATCTAATACACTTTGTTTTCTTTTCATTTAGAAGTAGATTGTTTACATTGAACCATTTTACCACCTTAGAGATTGCATTGTTTACATCGTCAAAATCGGTTTGTCGTCACTTTAATTTAAATAAAAGTGACGTGTCGTCTGCAAACAATACAACCTCATGATCGTCCCTTACAAGATGAGGAAGATCATTAATATATACTAAAAACAAAAATGGTCCCAGAATTTATCCCTGTGGTACACCCATTTTAACCAAAGACCCCGGAGAACGCTTCCCATTCACGTCAACTCTTTGCACTCTACCACTTAAATAAGAAGTGAGAAAGTCTAGAGCAACGCTCCTAATGCCATAATGGTGTAGTTTCCTGATCAATGTGTCATGGTCTACGCAATCAAATGCCTTGGACAAATCACAAAAAACACCTAAAGCGTCATGAGACTTCTCCCAGGCATCAAATATGTGCGATATTAACTCAATACCAGCATCAGTGGTTGAGCGACCCCTGGTAAATCCGAATTGTTTATGATGCAGTAAATTATGTGAATTGAAATATCTAAGCAGTTGATTTAAAATTAGTTTTTCAAATATTTTACTGAATGTCGGAAGTACTGAGATTGGTCTAAAATTACCAGGATCAGAACTAGTGCCTGATTTGAAAAGTGGAGTTATTTTACTGTGTTTCATTAAATCAGGGAATACACCACAGTCAATACACTCATTGAATATTAAAGCTAGTTCAGGAGCAATTATGTCAATCAATGTTTTCACGACGCTAACAGAGATGCCCCAGAGGTCCGTGGTTTTCTTAACATTTATCAATTTGAAAGCTTTTATAATGTCATGACTATTTACATAATCAAATTTGAATTGTGTTTTGCATTCCGTTAAGTTTTCTTTTAACAATGACTCTGCGACTATGGGAGAGGAGTTTAAGGATTTTGTGGTAGAGACTGGAATGGCGGTAAAAAAGTCTTCGAACGCATTAGCTACATCACCATCCTCGTGGCATTGCCAATTTTCAAATTAAACTTATTGTTCTTAGTTGCGACTCTTCCAGTCTCACTGTTGATAATTTCCAAGTGGTTTGTACGTTGTTTTGACTATTTTTAATTTTAGAACTCAAATGACGAGCTTTTGCTTCACGACAAACATTTTTAAAAATCTTTGAATATACATGATACTTATCAGCATTTTATTCCCTCAAAATAATGTCTACCACCCAACCTGTCATATGTAAGTGCAAGTAGCTACCTCATTCACATTTCTAATTCGCAGAAAGCTAGCATGCTAGTAAATGAGGCAGATTGCGTAACATCACTGACCTACATGAATGGATGGACGATGCACCCCCACGTACCGCCTTTAACTGGATTAAGCGCAGCGTAGTGCATTGACATGATAAAGTAATGGACCGAGCCTTTAGAGCTTTTGTTTTGAACCCTGCGGTGAGGGCTTGGGAACGCTATCTATTTATACATCTTGCAAGGTCTGTTCTCTATGTCAGAAAAGTATTTAGAGTGGACTTGATTTTTTTAATGGCTAACTGATATTGCTTATTTGATGAGTAAGGTAATGCCCTCATTAGCTTTTGGAGTTTATGTATGCACTTAAACCCTTTAGTTTTTCAGAAGTAAACCATTTTCAATAAAATAATGAAATTAATGAATCAAACATACATCAGCTAGTCTTGATTGAATGATATCAATGAATAAATGAATGATTGAAGGTGGAAAGAAATGAATGAATGAATGAATGAATGAATCATTCGGTGTAATTGTTTGTGGATCGTTTATATTTTATTCATAAGCGCTATATATATATTATTCAAATAATAAAAACATTATATAAAACAAGCAGTATTTGCATACTAAAAATGAGTTGGTCGAATGAAGTGAGTTGCGGTGAAAGGTTATCCACCAATTAACACAATTTCATGAAACTGGAAGATTCCATATTGTTCGAATTCACGTCAGATTGTTTTGTATCGCTGAATACAAAATAATATTTTTTTGCAATTCAATAGGTCGGCCATTTGGCACGTTGGAAAATCGGCATTAGTCAATTTATTTGATTAAACTGTCCTGTTTCTTATCTTTGGGTTACTGTATACTTTTTGTTTATTTGGATCCTCAGTTCAGTTTTTATCTGACTCATTTCAGTACTCAGGCTCAATTTACAGCCACGGAACGGAATGAAAGCAATATTTTGTAACGAAATTGTATATAGCATAATTAATTTTACGTTTTAATTATTTTTTTTAGAGGGACCTAATCTTTGAATGTACAGCAGTATCCACACTAATATTATTCATTCGAAAATAACTGTCTCCCTGTCTGACTGTCTGACTGTCTGACTGTCTGATTGTTACATTTTCACGACTAAACGGCGAATTCGATTTTGGTGAAATTTGGTACCTATATAGATAGATTGTGACCGAAATTGGGGTACTTTTTACCCGACTGCGCAAACGGAGGGTAATGTTTTGATAAACCACGCGTGCGGCGCCGCGAGCGAAGGCTTGTTGTAAGTAAAAATAAAGTATGAACGCAATAAAAATACTGAAATATCATCATCATCATTGACTGCGTTGAATAACTTGGGGTAATATTTTTACATTTCGTTTTGAGAGGGTCCTTAGTTTTGAATATTTTTATATTGGCTTTTAGACTAGTAGTTTAGGGAGACTCACCTTGATTTAACAGGATGTAGACCTTCAGGCACACGTACTCTTCCATCCGTAGTTGGATGCGGCGGAACACGCAAGTGATCTGGGTCATCTTCTCCACAACCAGCCCCACGTCTAGCCGCAACTGTTCCAAGGTAATTGGCCTTCCCATTAGTGACGTCAGGCAGTTCTGTAGCGTCCGCAGGTTCGCGTTCACCTAAAGAAGGGTTGGTTCGATTTAATGGAGGGACCAAGTATGTAAAAAAAAAAACTTTGTTTATTTCTTAATTCTAAAATGTACTTAGAAGTTACGGAAATTTAATTTCATTATTGTCAAATTTACTGAAATTACAAGCCATTCGCAAAATCTAAGATTATTTTAGAAGATATTAAATCTAAAACGTTATATAAATCTTTCACCTAAATATTTGATATGGCTAAAAAGCAGAAGTTTCATAAAATTATATAATTCAAAGCATTATTTTATGCAAATTATATCATTTGATTCTTTGAATATTTAAATGATTACACGTAATCAAATTAAACATATTTAATAATGATATTGTCAGGTTATCTTTACGTAACATCGATATGTAAGAAGAGGAAATGCTCTAGACAATGAAAAAGTATTTTTGTAAGTATCGTTATTACCGCACGAGACTGCATTCGTTTATGTAAGACATGCAATTCAATGATCCCTATTATTGGATTCTATATTTTAAATGGTACTAAAACTTATAATTATTAAGTTTCATTTTGCAAGATGTATCTTTTATAAATATAAATCATAATACTTCAATACTTTCGATTTTAAATGTCACTCCTACGCAAGACCATCCAGACAGATTATCAATAGACAATAGATCATCTAATGTTAAGCACGTTGTATTATTTTACGATTGTAATAGAGGGTGTTATGCGGTGAATGTGCAAACGTCCGAATGCAGCCGGTCTCAGGCTGGCGACTTTCTACCGCGGTTGCGCAAGCGCCGATGCAGATCACGTAACTCGTAACTGCACTCCGCCACATATGGCGGAAGTCTCTGGAGCGAATGTGACCTGGAGCGTGCTCATACACTACATCTAGGGCTCGTTAACCAGAAATTACTCGTAAAAACACATATTACAAACTCACTTTCTAATTCCACGATTAGAACGGGCAACTTACCTCTTGCATAAAGTCTTGTTCATGGTCCGACGAAGGCGGCGCCTGCGAATGTTTCCCGTGTATCGCTTGGTACGCCGCCGTCGTCAGCACTGAGATCTCGTGCCACTTTTCCATCAGTAGCTTCGAGTGGATCTCCATCGGGATTTCCATTATGAAGGGTAGCTTTTTCGTCCACGCGACCATTTTGTGTACGATCGAGTCGCCAATTTTGCAGAGTTTGTCTCCTATCTCTGAGGTGTCGTGGAGGAGATCGGGGAGATGCCGCACTGTGGCGATGTCTTCCATCGCGTCGCAATCCATCAGCGCACGGATCATGTGCATGGCCCTCTCTAGAGGAACCGCTCGATCCCGCGACGATGATACCGCGCTCTCCAGTCGCGCTCTTAAATGGACGACCTGCAACAACTCAACGTGCATTACTTAAAGATGTCAATTTGTTTAAAACACCAAATAAACGTGGTTGTTGAAAAGTTTCTTACCTCGCTAGGATTAGTTAATGCAGTCTTTAGTATGGTGCCGTTCACCAGGTGGGGTGGGAGGGGAGGCAGAGGCTCTTTAGGCTTCTCGGGCGGGGATGCCCGACTCGTCGTCGTTGCCGCTTTGATGGCCTTCTTGTGTTTTTTATATTTAACTTTGTAGAGGTTGTAGACTGCCCCACTATTCCTTCCACCGGGCATCCGATCCTCTCGAACAGCTACGGAATACAATCAACGATTAGGGTATAAATGGTATTAAAATTTGCAGTAACTTATAAATGTAAACAAACAAATGTCTTTTAGTTTACTTTACCGAGTCTATTGTTTTAAATAAACGTACCTTGTAAAACCATCCCTTGTTCAATACATTTCTTGAATCTACAGTATTGACACCTATTTCTTTGCGCTTTTGTAATTTCACAGCCACCATCAGCGACGCATGTATACACACGTCGATTCTGTACAGTCCGTTTAAAGAAACCTTTACACCCTTCACATGTGATGATCCCATAATGGAGCCCTGTCGCTTTATCTTCGCAAATCATGCAGATCATAGGCTGTTCGTCTTCGTCACGTTCTGCCTCGGGAGCATAAGCGCGGAGCTCCGGACGAGCGAGTGCTAAAGAACTAGCTCCAGGTACCGGTGATCCGCCGGGCATATTTCCGGGTACGCTCAGGTTCAACGCGTGTAGTTGTTGGTGTGCCGGCAACTGTGATACGTCACCAGCCCATAACAGCTCCATATTTAACGGTGGACCTCTTGGCCTTCTCAAGTCTCCACCTAGATTAAGTAGGAGTCGCGCTGCCGATTCTTCGCTACAAGTAGCTGGGTCTGGCGTGGGCGGGGTTGGCGTATGCGAGGCACTCGGTGATGGTTCGTTGCTAGTATTAGGCGCCGGTAACGTCCAGAACATTGTCCGTACTCCGCCTGACTCTCCCATAATGACCGCGGGTGCACCACGCCATTGATTCTGCCCCCGCCCGCCCGGCTTGGGTTCGATCTGCTGCGGTGGGAAATGTCCTCCAATAAGCTCAGGCTTAACACCGTTGATGCAGGCCTGGGGTGGCCAGGGCCCCGGTGAGAGTGACGAGTGTGAATGTGAGCTAGATTGAGGTGGAGCTATGTTGCGGGGTCGGTATTGCTGGAGCGACTCTGGCAGGTTCCCCTCCAGCTTTACCGAGGAGTGCTGTGCGTCATGTTTGTTGGCGTTGGAGTTTTCCGCCTTGATAGAGGGAGGCACTCCTTCGAATTTGATGACGGGGTAAGGCTGCGCCGAGCGGATGACGGTGGGGTGGCACGCCGAGGGCGAGGGTGAGCCGCCGCCGTCGAACACGGGCGGCGGGTGTGGCGGCGTGCTGCACCCCGCCTCGGCCATACGCGGCGACGGAGGGCCCGGGTCCGGCGACGACGTGCTGGTATCGGCAACTGACTCGCCTGCGAACACAAAACGCTATTAGACGACCGTCCTCTTCGATTCCTCCGAAAGAAAAAGAACACCAAGGGGTTTTTAGATGCGCGGTAAATAGAAACTAGGTGAAATGTCAACGACCGCGCGACGCGAGGCTAGAACCGCGGGGCGCGACGCAGGGGCGCGACACTGCACTTCCCGACGCCGACTAGATTAGCCGGTTGCGTCACGATGTGAGCGCCGCCATGGCCCCACACACATACCAACCTAACCTATTATATTAACAAGTGAAGTTTCAGGCAATCTTCACCTCAGGCACCCCCGATCTCGGGTACTAATTATGTTCATTAATTTCATTTCATGATTATCTTTGTAAGAAACATGGAAGCTTTACGTAACTATCCGGAATAGACGCGGAAAATGTAGGAAGCGTGTCTGCGGGTGTTTGTGGGCGAGATGCGAGGAGAAAGTGAAAGCGGCGCGCGCGCAGATGCGGCCCCGGAAACTAACCGCTGCCGCACACAAAGGGTTCTACGTCACTATTAGAGCTACAGCAATTTTTCACAAACTATACTTACCTGGGATTTTAAAGTTTAATGTACCTAACACAACACTTATTCTTACGGATAAAAAATATAAAGAACTAGTGAAATTAACGTACCTTGCATTACAATCCTAGAGATAAGATCTTTTTGAAATTGTGAAAATAAATAGTTTTCATAACTCATTGTTATTGACTGAAGCATAAATTTTTATCAATATAAAATCAAAAATATACCTTTTAATTTTCAATCGGATACGAAATCCAAAGTCAAAAATAAAACACTAACTTAGAGCAATAAATCAGAAACTTTACCGACTTTTTATTACTAAATCCATAGGCGTAGTTTACCCACGTGACCTGTACATCGCAAACACAACAGTACAATGACTCCAGATTACCGCTTTATCGATCACATAGTTCGGGATGGATGGACAAGGGTGATTATTCGCGAGGGTGTAGGCATGTGGACCGCGCGGGCGCAATTCGTGCGCAGTTTTGTATACGAGGAAAAGTCGCGAAGAAAGTTTTCCAGTGCCGGCGCTTGGCGGGCGGCGGGCGCGCGCAGTGAGCCCGACCTACCGCACTCACGTCGCTCCCCGCTTCCCGGTCCCTCCCTCCAGCCACTATTAGGTCACTCAGGCGGCCGTGCGTGCGAAATGCAACCGCACAATGACTAGTGCAACGCGTGCACTGCTCTCGCTTCGAGGACGATCTCTATTTCACTCCGCGTCCTTTGCCACATCATTGGTGGGGACCGATCTTTCTAGCCGCGTGATGCAACGCTAGGTACTAGATAACCGTTTGATTGCTTGTTGTTGCTAGCAATAGGCGGTTGGTGGACGCTAAAATTACTCTCGAGGAAAAGAGAATTACATACTCGTTCCTATCGCACTACTATACCTACACACATATCCTTTTGTTCGCCCAGATTCAAATAATACAGCTCACTTAGGTCTCATCTTATAAAAAACTAAAGTCTTCTTTAGCAATAAGCTTCACAGACAACAATAAAGATGATTACGCAACATGCAATTCATAATTCGGACGAATGATCGCTTCGATCGCTGCAGTCGAAGGTCGCGCGCGGTCACCGACACAGAGAAAGTGGGTCAGAACCCCTCCCCTTACCCATCCTGCCCCTTCAGGGGGTGGATGGAGTTGCCAGGGTGGCCACGTGCGGCCCGTTGCCTTGCGTCAATCACTTGGGTACTCCCAAGTGGCGAAGTCATTTCTGAATGAGATGTTTGTAATGGAAACAAATTAATTTATTTTGTGGGCTATTTTCGGATGATTATTATATTTCTGGTTTCTTTTGTTAAATTAATGATTAACTATTTACTCCGAGTTATTCAAAATGTCAGTAAAACTTTCTTCAGTATCCCTTAGGTTTAGTTATTTAGTTATCTGATTTAAAAATCGCAAATTCAGACTAAAAACAGCCTTTACCAACAGAAACGTAGTATTTTCACGCAATTGTAATGAAACTTATAACTGCGTTGCATTCCAAATTAAACTGAAGTTAATTCTATTAGCCAGAGGAACGTCCTCAAAGTCAAAAATAAACAAATTACGTCTCATCAAGGCCCTTTGGGAAAATTAATTTGTCATTGCACGTCCGCCATTTATGAATTCTAGAAATGTTGATTCATTTAATACGTTTGTAAAGCATTACCAAACAAGAAATTTAGACTTTAACCAACTGGACACATGTGTGTCCGGTCTCTTGTGTCGAGTAAATGAATACACCCCAAATATCTAACTTGCAAAAACGTCTCCGACAAAACAGCTATGCCCAGTTCCAATAAATAAACCCAATTTATCAAACTGTTAAGAAACTCTCGATGATTAGTGTATATTTTAATATTAAGTATTTTAAAGAAGACCTACTTAAAACCTACAATTTGTGGATCACATTATCGAATATTAATAACGAAAAAATCGTGTTCAATTTTACTACTAAACGGTTAGAGTAGGCAATTATTATTTTGACTTACGATTGTGTAGAAAAATCTTATTAAATTAGATTTATTAACAACGCAATACAACTTTGTTACGGTTAAAGTAAAAACAATTGTTCAATAGCTTAATTAAAAAGAAATGTAATTGTGAACTTAAGCATGAACCACCACTATACGGTTTTACCCATAAATTTCCAGGGTAAATAAATAAATAAATATTGCTGGACCTTTCACACAGCGCTATCTAGCCCCAAGCTAAGCAAAGCTTGTATTATGGGAACCAGATAACTGATAGAATACTTATATACATTTTTTTTTGTTGTAAATACGTATTTGTAATATATATAGAAAAACATCCAGACCCAGAACACATATCTGTAGATCATGCAAACAGTTGTTCCGCGGCGGGAATCGAACCTGCTACCCCCTGCGTCTCAGCCGGCTATTCGCCCACTGCGCCACGGACGTCGTCTTGAGAGCCGGAGAGTAAGCGATCTTATCACGTAACGGCTCTAGGAATCTTCACTAGAATCTTTTCATGTAATGTATATTCCCTATAAATAAAGCCGTAGTGATACACGTCTGGTACTACGTAACAAGTATACGTGTATACTCGTTTACAGAACGTGTGAGGGCGCGTCATTGTGACGGCTTCGGACGATCTTCGTCACGAGCGTCACACACCTCCCGATAGCGTGCACGGTAGCACAGAACAAATAACAGTAATGTATAGAAGTCTCACTTCGACTACGTAGCTCAGCTAGGGCAACATATTTAAATGTTCATTCATTTTATATTCGTTTTTCCAGGCTGCATAGAGGTAGCTACTTGTTTTTCAAAGTCGGCTTTTCATTCTTAGGATGACACGTAATTGCAAGCGTCTCTGCGACTAAAATCGAATTTGAGTGTCTGAGTAGAGACAATGACTCTTTCGGGTTATAAAACATATTCTGGGAGGCAATCGCGCTAATTTTGAACGATCATACCAAAGTAAACCCCAAACAAAAACGTTACCGTTATGCACTTGATCGAATCTGGCTATATATGTCGCCAGCTTCTTAGACAGCCCAAAGACTACCACAGCCTGCCTGTATAATATTAACTAGGGCAAAGAAATCAAAAAACTAAAACTATTGGTACTATCTTTCAATAAAGAGATATCGGAAGATTTGGACTAATAAAAAAAATTGAATATTGAATTTTTATTGGAATATTTAATATATTTCAAATATGTACTGAGGATTCATTAATTCATATTTAACGTTATATCAATTCGCGATAGCTCAATCGTTTTATCAAACGTAAGCCCCGACGTCATCCCATGGCTTAATTTTCAGTAAAATATTTCATTAAATTATGTTAGCATCCATTGTTATATCTAAACATGATTTTACGCACCTAACATCTACTGCACATTTCTCTACCCTCAATATTATCACTACACGTAAACTTAAGTTATTTGGTTAGAGGTTTCAGTTACAAAAGTAAATAGGACAATTTTGGATAATGGCTTGATGGCTTTATTACTCGTACCGACAGTTAAACGTGACCTCTAAAGTACTGAAGCGCTTAGTAGGAAATGCTACTAGCGGTCACCCATCCAAGGAAAGGTAAAAATGCATAACCAGGTTTCGCCACGAGTGCTTAATTTCAAACTTTACTTTCGACGCTGATTAACTGCATCAGTAAAGTCATAAAAAGCAGTAAAAATAGTCTGCTACACACACGCGTGAATTCAATAGTATATTTTCATCCGTAAGGTTGAAGCAATTATGACTTCACAGTACATATTTGAAAAGCCTTCCTGCATGAAAAGTCGCACGAAACGCCGGCACCGCGCCTCCAGCGATGAGTTACATCGCACGATAATGATTGCATCTCATGGCTTATTCATGAGGCCACAATAGCAATAATTATCGCACTGATTTTATTACTTTCACCTTCTTTACGTAAACTTTCTTTGTAACAATGATATCATGACGCGTCACTTTTATTACGCAACATCATAAAAACTTTGAAATATTAAGTTTAAAATCGTTTTTACGTCGCGGCATATACAGGGTGTATGGTAATATACGCACAAAAATGAAAGGGGTTATTTGGATGAGCATTATAAATAAAATTTGTGAAATATTTACCATAGAAATGTGAAATTTATTTTGACATGTAAAAACAAACACTTTATTAAACTTATGTTGTGCTATTGCATAATGCTTGCAATCTAACCACAGATGCTGTATTGGTGACGTCTCGAGATATCTCTTGTTGTCCCTTTCTAACCCAAAACCCGCAGCCATTTCCGAAAGAGATATCAAATCGGCCTTTATTTTTGGATGTCGATTGCAAGAGTAGGCAGTAAGTTTTATATCGAATTAATCACCTAAACTTAATCGATTTTCTTTAAAATTTGTTAATATAACTAATAGTTTTTTTTCGAGGAGTTTTTTTATATGTTTGAGCAAGAGCGGATCCAGAGGGGGGGGGGCATGGGGGTCATGACCTCCCCCTGGGCTGGGTTTAGGACCTAGGTGAACCACTAATTTAAATTGTTAAACATAATACATGACATTAACCACGACTATGTGACCTCCCCCTGGCACCAAAGCTGGATCCGCTCTTGGTTTTGAGAAACCGTCACTTGAATATCGTCAGTATATTACCAAACACCCTGTATACGTAAAGATATGGTGACTGAAATAGAAGACTGCCTTAGTAGGCTTTAGTAACTAAAATACATATTGAGAGTTAGTGGTAACTTGCCCAACAGAAATCCACGCATAATTTGCTCATAGTTGTAAAGCTGATTGAAAATAAAACGAAAATAGAGTAAGAAAGTTAATTTTGACATCTTCTAGGCTTTTCTAACTTACTTTGCAGTTTTGCTCGGAAGTTCAAATGTTTTTAAGTTTTCAGCTTGTTTGAAAAAAACTAACTCACTCTTTATTAAGTCTGCTACGCAATGAAACACTATAATATTTACGTATAATTAAGGTAAGAAACTTTTTTCATGTTTTATGGAAAACAACCTGAAATAAATTTTTCTTAGAAAACTGCGTGCAATGTTTAAATGCAAAAATAACTCGTTCTACTTGGCAAGTCTTTTACTTTATGAGTTAATGTACATTTATTAACATAAAGAATATAATAAGTATTTTCATCACATTCACCAATACCTACAAAATAAGCAGTTAAGCAACCTGAAGACTGTTGCAAACGATCTATAGATAGCACAACAGCTCCGGATCACCAGGCGGAAGTGTTCTCAAGACACTGGCTGCATAGCCCCGCTTTATTATTAAAATATGGAAATTCACGGAAGTCAAAATATACATCTAAACGAAAGTGATACAATAAGATTATGAATATTCACAATAAATATTTCGTATTTTATGATCCAAGTCACTGAACCGGATCTCGATTCGGACATTTTTTGTTGCAAGTTCTTTTAAGTGAAAGTTTTCGTCCATTTCTCAAACCGGGCGTCTTCTCTCACGGTGTTATGCTACATTATTTAACTTTCGTATTGACGATTATCAAACACCCATTTGCATGTACGGTATGTTGTTATGTAAATTAATTGATGGGTTTTGAATATGCTGATTTTATTTGCTTCTTGATATGTTTTGACTCATACCTATTGGTTTTAATTATTTAATAATTGTGATTGAATATACATATCTTTATTATTGAAAAAGAGTATATTGGTTTATTTGGCCCAGAACATAAAATCCCTCATATAATCCAGGTAGGCATCATTGTACTAATGAAGTCCATGCACTAGGCGCTCAAAAACAATTGTTTATATGCATATACATTTTGGCGTGGCCTAAATATCAATATCTAGCTGGTTATATAGATGTTTTCGGAAAAACTAATAAAAATTATTATTTTATTGTTACCGTCACAAAATCATATTGATTTTCACGCTAACATACCGTACCGTACTAGAGAAGTGAAACGTTTGAATGAAATTGAAATTACAAGTACAAAGACTTCTAGTTTGAAAGCGACAGCAGTCCGTGAGTGGAGTCTCAATAACACGGCATCCCTATTCGAATAACAATGACGTTTTGACCTTACACCGCTAAGTTGAGAATCTATTTAGCGGAACGTGTTCACTTTGCGATAAAGTGATTGGTGTTCTTTTTCTTTGGAGTTGGATCTGGAGATGTACAATCACGAGCAGAAAGATGTTAATGTCATAGTTAGTACCATGTCGAAATAAATTTGACTTGTTTATCGACCGCATACTGTCTGTCAGTAAGCGCAGTGTGACATGGTACAAAGATGTACACATTTTAATGCTCATCTCATGACTATTTGACAGACGTTCTATTGCAGATGTCAGACATTCATCTATTGTTCACTGTATTTTTTTGTTAGGTTGGTTTACATGAACCAGATAACTGATAGAATACTTATATACATTTTTTTTTGTAAATACATACTTATAATATATAGAGAAACAACCAGACCCGGATCAAATATCTGTAGATCATGCAAACATTTGATCCGCGGCGGGAATCGAACCCGCTACTCCTGCGTCTCATCCGGCTATTCGCCCACTGCACCACGGAGGTAGTCTGAATGCGGAGAATGTAATATTAATTAAAGTAGTATGAGAAAACTCACCATCGCTACTACATCGGGAGTCAACTTTCCGCCTCTTGAGTTTGAGGTCTTGGAACAGACTCATATTGTCCAGGTCACACGGGCCGCGGCTGAGTGTCATTATTCCTGTGAACAAACGGGAAAAATATGAGACATCTTTATTTTATACTGTTTACCGAATACTGGGTTCATTTTATGTTCAGATAAACTTTTTCGTTCATGAATGACGTACAGGGAAACCTTTTAACGTAGAAATTAATTAATTATTATATTTTATTAGATTTTTCTATTTATTTTCGTATTTTAATGAACTTAAAAAGCTTTGTAATACTACTTTGAAAGGCTGTTACCGAAAAAAATCCATGTCGATCCTACGGCTTCATAAAGTAAGACTGCTGACCTAATTGGGTGGTCAACTTGAAAAATTTAAATAACTCACGGGTATTCGGTGAATTTGGACGCCGGTTTACGTAAAACGGGCCCGCAATGACCGGATAACTTTGATACATCTAAAAAGTTGTAAAAGTTTGAATTGATATTTAAAAAATCAAGGTCACTTTCACAAGTTCAGTAGCCATCAAGACTGGGAATTTAAATTAATAATTTTTAAGGTTTGATTTTATTTTTCAATGTCACCGAGGCTCATGGTGTTTTGCGAAGTACTATAGCGAGCGATTGTAGCTCCGTTCTTTTATTCAGATTTATTTTCAGTGGCGTGCATTAAGACGCAGCAAAGTTTTACGGCTCAGATAGCGTAGTAATAGAATTTCCAGTTTGCTTGCATACGTAGATTCGACCTACGCCAATCGCAATAGGTATATATTTTGTTTTTATACTGATAAAAAACTCAAAGTTTTTTACTTTTATTTCTAAAAGTAGGTAAACAAGCGGCTAAAATCATGAAAAAATCTGATGAGTCGTCCAAATTGTCCATGTCACCCTTAAATTGTGTGTTTACATTGGTAACGTATTCGATTGAAACCATTTCTATGTAAATTGTACCTGACTTTTTTTAAGTTTTTTTGTTAGTTGGTATAGTGACTTGTCCTGTTTATATAAATTTGACATTTTTGGATGAAAATCAGGTCTTCAGTTCTGGACCTTTTTCGGTTTTACTGTACCTAAATATAGGTAAGTTCGAGAAATCTATTTACACAAGAAATAGGTAGGAAACACTCGTAGTAACAAATTACATAAAATCAGTACTTCTAGGTGCAATTGACGCGCATACTAAAAATAAATTCACGGCGTACGTAAGATAAGAAAAATTGAGTCATATTTAAACGTCATTGTAGTTACGTGAACATGAGTGACCAAATCAGTGACTATTTTCCTTTTGTCACGCAAAATTGTGAGCTTTGCAACTGTAAATCATTAAATGCTGCAAAATGAACAAAATATATTTTATTGACTTGGCTTCGCTGCCTAGAGCGTGGGTTCCAAAGAGCTGTCACGTGTCGGATTGGCTGCTTCAGCTGTCTAGTATACGTTAGAGTTAAGGTTAGTATTTCAAGGGATAATGACATTTCCAAGCGACTTTTTGCATTACAGTAGATATCCTAACAAATGAATAAATAACACTGTGATAGTACATGCATTTCATAAATTTCATTGTCAGGTGAAATAATTGCAATGATCGTCCGTTCCAATTGTCCATTTAAATGCGTCTCTGCCAGCAATTCATCAAGTACCCGTAAATCGGATTAATTCGAAAACTAAATGAGTGCAACGTTCTCTGAATCTATTTTGTCAACAGAGATAAATGAACACGCTAAAATAAACGAGTGAGTCAAAGACCTTGATAATGACGTCTGAATCAAGTCAATAAAATAATTCACGAGGTGTTGAAGCGTCTGAGAGTATTTTGAAGGCAAGACCATGAGCTTTGGCAGAGTTCCGTGGTTATTAAGAATTTTAAATAGGAAATTAATTTGCGTTGCCCAAATTCGGCTTTAGCTTCGGCCGGAACTGGCAACGCCGAATAATCAGACAATCTATGCTAATTCAGTTTACTCCACTGCTATTCTAGCTAAATACTCTGGTAGGCACCTTTTTTGGCCACCATACCGAATCTATAAACCACTTTCCAATTCAAAATTGAACGAAAACGAATTTGAAATTTAATCGGACCCTCACTTTCATATATTATCAGCATATGAGCAGGACAATTCGCTTAAGTTCTTCCTAGATATTTTAAATAGTCACAATAATACAAGATGACCTAGATGGGGGTTATCAGCCAACTATCTCGGTTTACTTTTATTTTACACGGTCAGGGAGGCGGAAGTTATCGGGGACGATTTTCGTGCGTCATTTTGCATATTTTTAATTAGTTATTTTAAGAGGTATTTAAGCAATGCGCTAAGGATTTGATTTCATCCTCGAAATTTAAAAATATCTATAATCTTTTAAATACAAAAACCGTGCTAAAATTTTTTATTTGATTAAAAAACATACTAAGCTTCTAGACGATATTTCTCTGGAGGTCTTTAATGCCTTTATAAAAATGTTCTAGCTCTTTATTGTACAAGGATTTTTTCTAGTGGCCGTGTACATGGATCCTGGTGTCTTGATGCAACATCACACGGAAGCGAGTATGTGCCCGAAGCCGGCCCCAGCCAGGGTCACTCCGTTTCGACATTGTCCATAATTGCATTTAATGAGCGTCACTATTTTGGGATTCAGACCATTTTAATATCTACTGCAGGTTTGCTTAGCGATCGTAGTAAAATTAACTTTAGCCCCTGATTCTAAAAGAGAGGTGTTATAAGTTTGAAGCCTGTGTGTCTCTCTGTTGCATTGTAGCTCCCGAAAGGACGGATTGATTCGGACGCGGTTTTTTAAATAGAAAGCTAGTTTACTGGGGTGGTTCTTAACTATGTCAGGTTTACGTGGTTTAACGGGTTTACATATGTAGGGGATTTTGTAAATTTTTAATTCGCAAAATTATACAGAAATTGCATTATATGCAAATTCTGGTGATTTTTAACTATTGAAGTGACAGGGTATATACATTTGTCTAGATTTCTAAGTATTATTTTTTGTCAACAATTTATTTATGTAATTGTCTCCAATGGGTTATAAAAGTTGGTTTCATTTGATTTTCAATTGTTTCATGAAAAACTAGATCGATGAATGAACCTTGGCTACTCATAATACAAATATTATACTCCAAATTAAGATCAAACCGCTACCCATTTCCGAAAAACAACAAAAGCAGCTGCACATATAATTAGTTCAAGAGCTCACAAACGCATTGGATTGACGTCATTTACTTAATTTGAATACAAAAGTAAACATAATAATTCAAATAATAAACACACCCGTATTTTGGCGAGAGTTTTGGGTTTCTTTCTGGGCAAATCGATGAGTCTCACTAACCGGGTTAGTATCACTCAGTACAAGAAGTAAATAAGAACTTCACATTTTTTATTAATTACAAGTGAAGTTCATTATTTATATTCTGATCAGAAGATTTTAAGCTCAGTTGTGGCTCAATTAGTATGGGAAACGCGAAAGCATTCGAAATTTTATCTGTTTTTCATACATGAAGTATCGGTGACCTATACCATGGGCAGCCTCTTGTCGTTTACAAGTTTAATTATATTATCCAGGCGAATGCTATCAATCATATTATACCTAGGTTACGTTTTATTCAATTTGGTTGAAGCGTGTAGAGCATGGTGACTTACAGAGCTTCTTTTTTATACCTGAATAAATACTAAGAACTAAATACTACCTCCGTGGCGCAGTGGGTGTATAGCCGGTTGCCACGCATGAGGTAGCGGGTGATCTACAGATATTTGTTTCGTGTCTGGGTGTTTTTTATATATTATAAGTAAGAATTTACAAAAAAAAGTATATAAGTATTATATCAGTTATCTGGTTCCCATAGTACAAGCTCTGGTTAGTTTGGGGCTAGATAGCGCTGTGTGAAATGTCCCACAATATTTAATTTCGATGGCAATAAAATTTGCAGAAAGTAGCTTATATGTGATTCTAGGTCTAAAACTAAACTTCTGCAAAGTTTGAGCCCAATCCGTTAAGTAGTTTTGGTGTGAAGGGTAACAAAGAACAAAATCATTTTTGTATAGAAACTTTGATACCCCATTTTTATCCCATGGGAACTGATTTATGGGATAAATGGTAGCCTATGTGGTGATCCAAGTTATAATCTACGTATATACCCAATTTCATCAAAATCGGTTCAGCCGTTACGGCATGATTGAGTAACAAACAAACAAACATCCAAACTTTCGCATTTATAATATTAGTGTGATAACTTTGTGATTTTACGAATGATGCACAAGAATATGCCGCTAATAACTAAACTAAGTCTACGTTCAAATTTTATTGACATGTAAGAATTAGTTTTGTCATTTGACAGTAATGTAACGTAATATTGTACCGAACACCAGTACGCATGATCAGAATACAATTAGATGCATTAAATCCTTCCGTGAGTCAAAACATCTGTATTCCCAGGCGAATGCAAATGTTTTACACAAGGTGACACAGTTCTAATACGTTTCATCATAACAAGTCGGAATGCTTTAAATACCAAAAAATATCTAATACCAATTTGTTTTTAAAATTGAAAGAAGTTTTGATATTAGTGCGATGGTGTTTTGTTTCGTTTGGGAATAAAACATTCAAGTAACATTTGTGAAATCTAGATAATATTGTTCTTGGGCAATTTTGGAAAAATACTTGGCATCTTTAATAAAAAATAAAAAAATCTATTTATTCAAGGACATGTTGCTTCCTTGTGAACATTTGAAGATGTTCGTTTCTGCTCTTTGTTTGGATAACCGGTGTAAATAAGGAAGCAATGGTTCCGGTCGCAATGTCAGTGTCAGCTTGCGAGGCCGCGACAACGACCGATCTACACGTAGCCTTATACCTTGATTGTAGGGTTATCGCATAACTAAATGTAATGAGTTATAATCAGTGTATGAATATTCTTGGAAGGCATTTCCGGGCACCTTGAATCCATTCGCTCACGGATTTTTAAAATCAGTGGTGTTTTTTCACACCGTCATGCCTCTTTAACCAGATTAAAACAGTGAGAATTTCCTTAGCTCTTTAAAATAACATTCTAATTTTAAAGTGTCGAAAAATACAAGGAAGTATATATAAATAAGTAAGTATTAAAAATACAAGATTCAGCTTCTAAATGTAAATTTTCCGCCAATTGCGCCTTTTTACTTTAAGTATTTTTTTTTGTTGTACGTAATATTTTAAAGTTAAATTGAAAATAGATAAATTATTTAGTGTTCAGAAGCTTTGTAATTGTTGCGTACTCCCGTCCCTGTTTTATTCAAAAATCAGAAGCCTAATACATCAAACATTCACTATCCAGTTAAGAACGCCAACCAATTGCGAACAACATGTTTTATTTTAGTAAGTCTTCTTTAAGGACGTATTTTATAATCTTGTTCTCAAGATCACTACACACAATAGCGCATTTGGCTCCAACCTATCAACAGTGAGGCCTCATTGGCCTCCATTGCGCCTTGACATTCAGCCTGCGCGTGAGCACAACGCTAAAACGTTTCATTTTTAAACGTCGACACTTCCGAACTCATAACTTCCTGTTTTGAATCAATTGCATACATCATGGTACTACAGTTTTGATTGGAGATAAGAAATGATTGACAGCTTTTAGACTAACTTCTTGATTTTATATTAAAAATTTAAAGGTCGTGTGTTTAGTGCGCAGTAAATGTCGAAAACAAAACATTGTCATCCTAATTTAGCACATCTTGTTTATATCCTGATTCTAGTTTTTATAATAAACTTATTTGATGATGATATTCAAAATAACTCAAAGCATTAAATATTATCTATCAATAATATTTGACCTCCGTGGCGCAGTGAGCGTATAACTGGCTAAGACGCAGGAGGTAGCGGGTTCGATTTCCACCGCGGAACAAATGTTTGCATGATGTACAGATATTTGTTCAGTGTCTGGGTGTTTTTCTATATATTATAAGTATGTATTTACAAAAAAGTATACAAGTATTTTATCAGTTATCTGGTTCCCATAGTACAAGCTCTGCTTAGTTTGGGGCTAGATAGCACTGTGTAAAATGTCCAGCAATATTTATTTAATATTTGATTAAACTAATCAATAAAAAAATTAGTTAATTAGATGTGATGATCAAATTATCAATTAATATAAAATAATTTTGTTATAAATTAACATTAGACCCCCATTTGAATTTAAATAAGCGTTCAGTAAATATACTTTTCAATTTCAATGGCTTAACATCGATATAATTTTAGAACTAGATTATACTAAATATAGTACAATGAGTGAACCTTTGAAAGCCATTTCATCCTGGCCACCTCTGGATAAAAGACGAAGCTGTTTACATTGGATGTTGTCAAAAAATAACGCCTAAGTTATCCTTCACGCTTAAAAATGATTCTCGAATAGTCCTAAGTCTCAATACTTAACCTACTTCTCAAATTACCAAAAATGTACCGTATTCAAATCCGAACAATAGATTTTTCGACAGCCGACCCAACGCCTATTATTATTTTAAAGTTACCTCCCACCATCGAAAGGAAGTGACATTGCCTTCGCTTTCACTGTATTGGAAAGTTGGCGTAAAAACTTATTTCGGCAACTTAATGTCGGGTTCGTTGACCCGTAGACCATGGAGACTTTACACAAAGGAGGTGTCGTAACGAAAGTAAAAGTGATCACAGTCGAGTCATGATAAGTCGAGATGATTTGCGAATGTCATGGTTAGCTGATGTTTTGACATCGAGATTGTTTTGCGGATGAGAAACTTAAGTAACGGTTTTTAGCGATCTATGATTTCAAACTGTATTTTCTTCTGTTTGTTTATTTTTAATGGCGTACAATAAAAATGTTATCTATCTATAGATGGAAGATTGTTAATTGCTTAAAATAAATCAATATGTATGCAAACTTAATGCAAGAAAGCAATCTCTTACAGGTAATCAAAATGTGGAAAAATAATATTTTGTGGTTTTGTTTTGTAATGAGAATTGTTATTCGTATTGTTTGATTGATTTTATAACGACTTATTATATTTTATTTTCATTAAAATAAAACAATCAATAAGTAATACTTGCTCAAGATTAGTTTGGCGTTATAGAGAGGAGGCCTATGCCCAACAGTGGGTGCTGGAGGCTGGATAGATAGATTGAAAGATAATTCAGTACGTGGTAAATTCCGTTACTTAATTAATAATTTAAGTATCACAAATATAACAGACACAACATTACCTAAATAAATTAAGCTATTCCTAATTGCTTTTTGAATATAATATTTACTGAAATTAATTCAGTTCTTTAATTTTATAGCGTATATTTTTAGTTGATTTGAAACTGCCACGTCACATCAGAGCATTTCATAAAAATAAACAGTAGATGTATTCTCATTCTGAACAACAAGAAAATCATTCAGATTGACTTACAATACATTTATAAATTTATTACGAATAAAAATATGTGGAAGCAAAGTAAGAACAGTTCTTTCAGAGACATCTTTCAATGTTAAATTGCGCGCCCTGCTACTTCATTACTTTAAAGTTACACTTTATAAACTTACGGTGAGTAAACTTCAACTAGACAAAGCATTTGCAACTTTTGTTTGCAATATAACTAAGTGTAGAAATATTCAACCTAAGTGAAACACACTAACGACATTGAAATAATGGCTAGAGTTTCATAGATGCTAAAGTGCTACGAATGATGTAGTTCGTAGAGCCGCGTAGCAAGTCTACGGCGTAGCAACTCTGAATACTGAATGATTCAAAGCGATTCTCTGAATATTTTTACTATTATTTGTTTGGCTCTATACGAGAAGATTCATAAAATAATATAGATTATTTTACTTTCGTTGCAATAGAAAAAAAACATACATTTGTTTTAATTAGCTATTTCCATTAAAGTTCATCTGAGACAATATTATAAACGTGACATATAATGTTGCTTGATAATAATACAAAATACTACAAAAAGTTAAATAAATCTTAAAACTATGGTATGCACGCCACTTAGGAGTATGTGAAAATTTCATTGCGCGTAGCAGAGTGCTACGATATTTCTCAGCGCTATGTTACACTCTGTTATTTTTGAGTGATATTTTCATACAAAAATGTGTTTAGGTCATTGGGTTAGTATGGTATTTTACCATATGTTTTCTGTTGATATTTACCCATCGTGGAAGTCATATTCTGCAATTGTGTTGCGTGCGCGGAGGCGTCTTGCGCCTCGTCCGGCCCCAGCTTGGGAGTGCTCCCCGACAGCTTGCTCAGAGCCGCAAAATACACATCACACGATCACCACAGTCCAAATCACACCTTCACCTTATTTACGTCTTCGAAACTTTTTCGAAACACCAACTCTCATAGTTTTTCAACTGAAGCGTTTTCACTAAACACGGTCGGCATGCATCCAGTTCGATACACTTCCTGCGGATAACACGTTAGGAGTTAGGGTGCGCGGGCGAAGATCACAGGGAGCGAGCTCCGCGAACCTCTCGATTCGGCAAAATCACGATAACGACTGCGCGCGAATGTCGTCATGTCGAAATTCGAAACACTTTCACCTAAATATTCCGCCTCCGTTTCGGCGACGCGGGCGTCGCTCTCGGCACTCACGCACACACCACCGATTTCGTTCAGTGCTCAATTACGTACGCTGTAAAAATTGCGTCAGTGTTTTTCGTAGCCGACCTTACGCTTGGCGAGTACACTGCCGAAATATAGTTATCTCTGTCTGGTTACTCATTCACCGTTAGCTGGGATCTTTTTTGTTTCGCTTTATTATCTGGCTATTTGTTCGAGGACACGCGTGTGAGTGTGCGGATTTCGATATCGGGGTCGTTGAACTGCCGAAAAGGGTTTCGGTTTGGTTGGCGCGATGCTTCAGTGGCAACTAGGCTAGGATGGGCTGCAATGCGCGGATGGGTGCGCGTGCGCAGTACAAGCTGGACGTGTGTGGTCGCCTCGTGGCCGACGCATAACTGGGTCAGACACACGCTCACGCGCGCCTCAATATGACTATGCTAACCTGACCCATCTACACCGAAGAAGTATTATCCCGCCAAAAAAACATATGAACACTGATCTCATTAATGAACCAAATATATAAGCTATGTTTATCCAACCCTACACAATGTACGACGGTGACCTTGGATGCTTTTTAAATAACAATGCAGCAATATTTAAAACTGTTAATTGTCAACAAATTCAATGAACATTCCAACGGTTGCTCGCCTTTTGTTTTCACACAATAAATACTGTGGTAAGTGACCGCCGTTTATAACTGGATTTTTTTCATGAAACACGTTTCAAATGTGTTGGTAATTGGTGTTGGTTTCAATATGTCGGGAAACGTGAATTTAATCTACCTTAAGTAATTACGATATATTCTGTGGCCTAGTTGGAATGTGAGCAGCTTTTTGTAAAAGGTTAGCCGACGACATACTTCAGTGTTGGATTACATTAAAACCGAGTTCATTCGCATCGGCCCCTATTCATAGGTATCTAGATTATGACTGAATCACTGTTCCAACAATGAACCGTCGATTTAGGATACAAACAATGAATTACAATCATACATTGTGATTCCTAATGATTTATTTGTTTTGCACTCATGTTTTACAATCTACGTGGCATCATAAATTAAAATTTGTTAACTGGCCACCAACAAAACTTCATCCTAATTCTTTTCAAAATTCATTCAGAAATGCTCACGATAAAAAAAGATTAGTAGATTGACATGTTTCGATGAGCGAGAAAATTTTCAGCCAGGTAACGCATGTATGAGTATTTTTAGTCGACCTGAAACTGGGTTAACTATTTTCCCAAGAAAACACGGCCACTCGAGCATTGACGCAATGGGCTATGTATGGTGGCTGAAAAATAGAATAGTATCTCGTAGTATTCAAATCTGTGTAAAGCAAACCGTATTAACCCATTAGAATAGAAAATAGGAAGCATTATTTGAGACAAGTAAACATCCCATTATTCTTTTAATCGGGAAGCGTGAAAATTTAGATATGTGAGATATTTTGCCAAAAGCCAAAACCTTGTGCCGTCATCTTTATTGCACATTCGTGTTTATGCACAGAAAATACCCTACAGATGTGGTTTTTGGGTCAAGAAAACAACACTTTTTGTTTAAGGTTTGAAAATCTAATAAAAATCATCTTACTCATCAACCTATAGCATTTTACATCTGGAGATACATAGGTATTCTTCTCTCTCACTCTTCCCAGCAGTCCTCTATAATAAAATAAGTTCTTCAAATGATCCTTTTTTATCCAATAAAGCTGAACATCCAATTGCTCTTGGTTAGTAAATCAGGTCAGATTGCAATAGCTCTTGCAAAATCGATGCATCCTTCGGGAAGATGCGAACGTTGACTTTACAACCCACAACCTTGAAAGTCGGATGCACTTGTAGGATTACGGTACGGTACGGTTGTAGAATCAAAAATAGAACAAATACCTATGTTATTATTGTAACTTGTAAGTAAGATATGAATTCACTATTTTTAATGCCTTTTCATTTTGAAAATTGTTAAAATTTATATGTGTTTACTTAATTATTTTTGTTTTCATTGTAAAAATATCCAACATAGATAAATAAAAACTGATACAGACGCTTAGCATTTACAGTGGGCATAACCTTTTTCAGATGTCATTCTATTTTTTTTCTGTCTTTTCTCTGTTTCAAAATGTAATGTAGACTAGCTGACAAATCCGCAGCTTCGCACGCGTAGTTTTTCAATAAAAACATTATCCTCCTTCTGCGCAGTTGGGTAAAAATTAGCCTTTGTCACCCGGGGATAGTGTAGCTTCCCAACAGTGAAAGAATTTTTTAAATCGGTCCAGTAGCTTCGGAGCCTATTCAATGCAAACAAACAAACAAACAAATCTTTCCTCCTTATAATATTAGTATAGATAGTATAGATTGTGTTCTAAAGAAGTCAATAAATGACTGTCAAATAGTAAATAAGTGAAACTAGAGATATATGCTACTGATTTTCTAGAAAATACTTTGTGTGCTTTGAGTGCTGTGAAATGTTTTACTGCATGCACTTTGGTTAAAACTTAAACACATTTTATTTTTACTATAGATAGAGTATTTGAGTACACTCGTCACTCGTAAAACAAGTGGAAAACTCTATTAATTCACCATTAATTAGTGCACCAATAAAGTAATTTTTATTAACATTTTATGAAGCGTCAGTCGAGCAAAGAGTGTTTTCTTCTGTTAAACAAGATTGAGGTTTAGACTCTAGCAACTTTGTTTAAATTCGCATGCAATCTTGCGATGACGTAATTTTTTTTATATTGGCGTGGTAACCAGTTAGAATCAATTACCTTTATCAAGCATCGATGACCTTATCAAACAATGACTCTTGATGGGCTGAGTAAGAATATTTTTATGAATTATGCAAGGAAGGTCGTTCAACTTGAAATAGAACATCTAGTCTGGTGTGTGAAAACATACAAAGAGTTCCGATATGGCTGAATAGGCACACGATAATCGAATGGGGACTTCGAATTTACGATAGATGGCGAAATCTTTATGTACTTTTCGATACAAAATCCAACAAAGAATTAACTATCTGACAGGTGATGGTCTTTTTCAACATCGATATTATGTCAATATTTGTTCAATGGGCATGGCACTTGCAGTATTTGCGTGACACCAATCTTTGCGGTTTTCAAAATGTTATCTTTTGATGTCAATATTTGAGTTAGATTTTCTGTAAGATACTGAAAACAGGTTTGTTACTATGTAAGGAAATGATCATTTTTGTACTGGTTCTGTATTCTTGAACATTGTTCGTGTGCAAGTGGTGGATGTAGTTCAAACTAAATTAATTTAAACTAACGTTTAACAAATGTATTGCATAATGTAATGTATTTTTTTTAATACTGTGTAGGCTAGCGTTTGACCACGATCTCGCCTGATGGTAAGCGATAATGCAGTCTACGATGGATCACGCTTGCCTAGAAGAAACCTATTCACTCGCGATTTGAAGACACCCAGGTTGTAGTTATCAGGAAACACAGACTCCAGCAAGGCTTTCTAGCTTTGGCGGTGCGCATAATAAAGATCGATGAGAACCGCTTTGTGCGAATGGGAGGTACATATTTCAACCATATAGCGATGGCACACCGCAGAGCGTCTGGTTGTCCGATGATAGAATGGAGATGGTGGGATTAGGTTAAAAGTTCCGCCACACACTCCCCGAAATGTACTTGATAAAAAACCGAGAGGCTTGCAACCTTTCGACGATGCTCCAGGCTGTGGAGTCTTGCATCAACTAGTTCATCGTTGCATATGAGCTTCTTGGCTTTTCTCTCAATTGATTCCAGAGCTCATCTGATGCCATTTGCCATCTGATGTATGGCAGATTATAAGTAGCATTTACACAAAGCGATATTGGTAGGCAAACTTCAATTGTTTAATCTGCGATCTGACAGATTACAGGAAAATCCAAATTGAACCGTATCAAGTTCAGTTTTCTTTTGACCGATTACACTGACGCATTATGATGTATCTTTTTTGTAAATTGGTTACGCTGACATACCAAATTCTGCCTACAAGCGATAAAGGTGTTAACGACCTCGGTTATGGCAAACAGCTACACAATTACTTATATAAGATAAGTCTGCACTGTCTTCAATAGTTTCCTTGATATTGATGGTATTTAATAAAGATTTCTAGTCTCTTTTAAACACGTAATGTTACTAAGCAAATAAATGATTCACTATAATTCGATAACACGACGACAAAGACAAAAACATTCTTCTGTTTCATTTAATAGTCTTTGTCCCTTACGGTTTACGACAAAACAGAATTTGCTGTTTGTTTCGAAAGGTATGAAGCTGATCGACGTCATAAGTGATAATAGATCAGCCCTTAGAAACACTTTACTTAGTACATTAGTACTTATTGTGTGGTAAAAGTAAATAAACCTCATTCTTTAAAATGAACAATAGGTAAATCATAAGGATAGATCACAAATGCAACGGTTCTTTTGACGTTCTTGTAACAATAAGCAATCCTTTGCCAAATAACTAGAGTTAATTTTAAGTACCTGCTACTCGAAAATATCAGACATATGGTATAAAATCTAGTTGATTTTATTTTTTATTTTTATAAACATCGACTTAAAACAATCTCGCTTCGTCAGTTTGTGAACCAGCATATTATTATATGTTTATAATGTATTTTTTATTTGTTTATATAATTTTAATTTATTTATTATAATAACGTATACGTAATTTAATAAATAATAACGTATGCTCAGAGAACACTATCTGAGTATTTGTCGCTAATATTATGAGTATTTATTAATTAATATGTAGAATAGAATAGAATAATCATTTAATTGGCACACACAAAATGAAACATGAAACAATATTAAGGAACAGTTGAATCCATTAAGACAGTTCGACTCATGTGTCTGCGTACCAAAATGGCGTTCAGCTCAGCATAATGTTAGATGTTGTGCATCCAACGCTATGTTTCTTTGTTATGTTAGGTACACTATTACACCCCAGGTAATGTCCACCCAGTCCATTCCATCCAAAGGTTGTCTGGTAAATATTGCTATTTAGCGATAAGACCGCCAATTGTATCAATAGATTTACGTTGTGATTTTTTATTTGTATTTGTGTCATGGTGTGCAATAAAAAAATATCTAATCTAATTTAAATAAATGGCGCTTCCTTAATTTTAAAAAGTGTGATGGAGTGGTGATTTTATTATAATTTTCCATATTAATATACAACCTGTTTTGTAATGTACGACATTAATTTAAAACCCACATCCGGAATCGTGTTTCCAGATTTTAGAGGTGGGTTTAATATCGGTAGCTTGAATATTAATCCAGTAATCGATACATTACCAGTAAAAAAAAAAATAACATTTTTGAAAATCAAATCGGCGGCGATGCCACTTAGTAAGTAGTTAGTAAAATATTTAACAGGTACGGTATTTACATGATGAATGGATATGATTAGTTTACCTGTTTTATAAAGGCTGTTTCATTGATGTTTTTAGGACATTTGAAGAAAAAACATTTTACAACAATACTAGCCATTACCTCATCCCGTTTTTTCATTTAATGTCGTACATAATATAACAAGTTGTATGAATATTTAAATCTATTTTTTATTCGACTAGATATGGAACAAGCATATGGCCCAACTGATAAGTGGTAACCATCGCCTATAACAAAATATTGCCTCGTAGGTCACGCACCTTAGTATCCTACGATGCACTACCCTGCGTTATCAACTTGAGGCATACAGGTGTATAAATAAAAATATTTTTTTCTTTTACTTATGACTTTAGATTTTATTTTAATTTTATATTTTTGTATTTTTTTATCTAACATAGGTTTGATATAAATACGTATTTATTTCCTAAAAAACTTGTATTGCATATCCAATGGACATTGTGTGATAAAATTATTGTATTTTATGTATATTTTATATTATTATTTCAAGTTTTTGTATGTTATACTTATTGTCGTGTTATACTTATTGTCGTGTTATTTTTGTAACTGTGTATGTCTTTGTTTTGTTATGTCTGCAAATAAATGTATTTTCTTTCTTTCATTTCTTACTATTACTGGCTGACCCGCCCGCGGCTTCTTACGCGTGATTTGTCAATAAAACATTACCCTCTTTCTGTGCAGTCGCGTAAAGTGTGTCCTATTTTCCAAGTCCATTTATAATCTATATAGGTACCGAATTCCATCGAAATTGGTCGAGCCGTTAAGACGTGAAAAGGTAACAAACAGACAGAGTGACAGAGCTACTTTCAAATCTGTATGTACGTAGATTATAACCTGGATTAACACATAGGCTACTTTTTGTTGACAATCATTGCGTACAAAGCATAGTGTATAGCATAAGTATAGTTATACATATTAACTTTCCTCTTGAATCACTCTATCTATTGCTGAAAACTACATTAAAATCCGTTGAGTATGTAGTTTAAAAGATCTATGTTAACAGACAGCGGAAGCGACTTCATTTTATACTATGAAAGATAAAGATTAGTTGTATGCCCGCGACTTCATCTACAATTTTCTGGATATTGACAACAGCGCCACCTACCGGGTCAAATTGTGAATCTAAACCATCCAGGGACCCACTCAAATACACCAAAAAGTTCATCAAAATCGGTAAAGACGTTCTCAAATTATGGTGTAAACAAGTAAACAAGAAAACAGGGATTTATTTTAAATATATAGATTGTATTGCCATCGTTTTTGAATCGTTGTGTTTTGTTTATGAAACAGTCAATTTAAACAAACATGCAAATTAGTAAGGGCTATAAATACTTAACGAATGTCATAACGAATATTACAAGTTATTAACAAACTGGTTCGAATCTGGGACGTTTCTCAAACTTTATGATATTGTACACGATTGCCCTTCAATGAAGCGGAAGCTGGCCTACTAATAGTGGCACTTTATATGGCTTGTATGGTACACACAGCACGTTTCCTATTACATAAGACGGTGCGCAGGCGCAGCGAGGCCCCGCGACCGCGCCGCCGCCGGGTTTCACAATCAGGCTCAGCCACCGCGCCAACGTTTTCACTTTTTCGCTGTCAAGAACGAGCTAACGATAAACAAACTAACATTTTGGCCGTCACTGCTCACTTCGGTCAAACACAACAAGACGTAACCACACAACGTAACGGAACCAAATCAACAGCTAACTCGACGCAATAGAGTTCAAATTTCTACAAACGACCAAGTATCCTACCACTGGTTAACCTACGTGCATTGTAGTTTGACGAGCCGAGCAGAAGGTCTTCCATTCAAAAAGACGACCAGGCAATTTGAACTTTATTCCGACGAATCAACATACCTATTTAAATAGCGAGGAATACGACTAATGCCGTTACATTGTCCGATGTGAGGTTGTAGAAACACCGAGGCTGTTCATTGACCTTTTGGTACCTACACACTCGTAACACTAGCGAAACAAAAGCCGAATTTGGTTAGACGAATAGAACCTTGATCTGCAATACTACCTGATGTTGTTTTGTATGAAACGAGAACATGAAACAACAAGAATAGGTATCTAGCCTGTAGTAATCCTTGAACAATAAAACAAATAAATCTCTATCAATGACACTACGTAGTGTCACTAGCTAATATACAAAAAGTATGAGCGAATTAATTAGACTTTCGAAGTAACAATTTTCTCGTAGCATTTTGTAGCACTTTCGTAGACGTCCATATTTTCGTAGAAGCTTTCTTCAATAATGTTTCGAAATAGGCGATTGTTCCAATTTATATTTAACATCATGAAACATAGTTTGTTACATTAAATTGTGAAATTGCAACAAATTGAATGTACTGATTATGATCGACCTCGTAATTTCACGATGCAGCTGCCTTGTTTTTGTTTGAGCTAAGCATTGACATGACAGATAATCTAAATCTCTACTCGTTACCACAAATTACATTTTATCACACAAAACTAGAGCTCATAATTCAGACACGTAGTAATTTTGCCTTCTAGGCGTTTTGTATAAGTCATATAGACACATTTTTTTGAGATCCAAGTAATTTCCGAGTAATGAGCACTTGTTTGTACCCAACTCAGTAAATTTTAAACAAAAATCTAAATAAAAATAGATTCTGTTATTGATCTAGGTTCAATTTTCTCAAAGTTCCTACATGTGTATCATTATTTTGTCCTATGCTACGAGCAGCTTCTTCGACGTTCCAAACTGATGTTTGTAAGAGTGTCACACATTCGCAGTAAATGCTGACATTGCCTCTCACCGTCCACGTAACTCTTACGCAAAAGGTCTTTGCCCCTGTTTTTTTGGGACGGCTATATTATAAAGATGTTTTAATTTACTAGCATTAGCACTTGTGGTTGTGATTAGGCAACTAACGATACGCTCTCGATCATCAAAAAGGTTTTACAATTTTATTTGGTAATACTTAGCATCTCGACTCTTTACGAAAGTTTTTGAAATTTTACAGTTGTTTGTTAAAAGTTTTACTTTGGGAAATGTATGATAGAAGTATTAACCTTTAACCATATTATATTTGGTTATACTATAAAGTTATAGTGCTTTAGATTCCGTTTGTGGAGAAAAAAATCCAGGTCTTTTTAAATCGGCGTTGAATGTATGTATGTATATATATATATATGTATGTTTGTTTGTCCGAGGATAACGTTCGTAGCGTTTATCCGATCATCATGAAATTTGGTATATAGGTAGGTAGTGATGGCACCATTTTGGTGTGACTCAATGAGGTAAAAATATTGGGGGTTGTTGAGATATTGGGGTTCAAGAGGGGTAAAAAAAATGAAAATGAGACTATTAGGTCAAGTGGGACGTCAAATGTCTTTATTAGTACATTTGAACCCCGTTTTATTTTTGTTTAATTTTTGTAGTTTTTGAGTTATTAGCCATAATAAAAACAAAACTATGGCAAAATTTACAGAGTGTACCCTGTAAATTTTGCCAAAGTTTTCTTTGACCAGTGACCCCACAATACTGAAATTTGGCATTCGTGTAGCTTTATTTACACAAATATAGGCAAAAGTCTGAAATCCAGAATAACTGCCATTTGTAGCCCAAAAAAATATAACCAATAAACAAGAACCCCCGTTACATCTAACTTGAATGAAACTGTAGGTCACGTATGTTGGTTATGCATTTCGTGGCACCTATTTATTAGTCAAAGTTTTAAGCCTGCATGCACAAAGATTACTAAACGTATTTATCGACTAAACATGTTTCAATTTCAAGTATTTGTATGATTTGACAACTGCTTAAATTATATTTAGCCACTAAATATGTTTAGGCATCGTTGTGCAAGTCGCCCTAAGAATAATATTTATTTTGGGAGATTCGCGAGATCTCAGTTCGGGGCGAACCACTAGTATTGTCTATACTTCTATCTTAAGCACAGCTTTTTTTACCAATGTTACTTTCGTTCGATGTACTTTTACGATAAGGTTGATGACTGTTTAAGCAACATCAAAAATTAACTGGCAGATATACTCGTAGGCATGCTGTGATAAATTGTGAGATATCCTTTAACATACAATTTACAATACATAACACACTCACACAAACAAAACTGCATTTGTGAAGTGAATGCAAGTTTTTCCTTTTATTATGAGAAATCTGCACAAAATAATTACTATGTTTTGACTATGTTGCACATCTGTGCTAGAGGCGGGTCTATGATTTCGCAAAAAAGCGTCTAGTGGTCTAGGCTAAAGACGTTTCTAAATAATGTACAAATCTAGTCTTCCCGTCATTTATAACGATTAAGATGTTATTTTATGTAAGAATAGCTTTTAGATATTGCAATTTTAGAATGCAATATCTCAATTTCTCAACTTTAACTTTTTACATTCTGTAAGAAATGTATAAATAAATAAATAAATATTGGTGGACATTTCACACAGCGCTATCTAGCCCCAAACTAAGCAGAGCTTGTACTATGGGAACCAGATAACTGGTAGAATACTTATATACTTTTTTTTTTGTAAATACATACTTATAATATATAGAAAACCATCCAAACCCGGAACAAATATTTGTGGATCATGCAAACATTTGTCCCGCGGCAGGAATCGGACCCGCTACCTCCTGCGTCACAGCCGGCTATACGCCCACTGCGCCACGGAGGTCGTGCTAATAAGTATAATAAGCGCTTATGGTAAATAGCATCACAGATTTATATGTTTACTATCAGATCAAACTTATATGAGATTATCAAATATCATTTTATAATTATTGATATAATTCTGTATATTCGAAGTTCACTAAAATGTTTATTAAAAATAATTTATTTGAAAAAAGACAAAAGGCACTTTAAACTATATTGGGACTTTATTACACTAGTATTTATAAAAAACTACTCAATCACATCGTAACGGCTGAACCGATTTCAATGAAATTTGGTATATACGTAGATTACCACATAGACTACCTTTTTCTCATAAATCCGGTTCCATGACATATAAATGGGGTGTCAAGTCATTTTGCAACAGCTGTTACCTAGCCATTTCTAGGTTACCTACACATTTAGTAACGTGTAACGTGAACGAAGTCGCGAGCAACAGCTAGTATACGATAAAATAGACTTTTTAATGATATTAAGGTACTAAATCAGTCTGCCATAAGAATGCATATGTTGTGTTGAACTTTCGCAAGTGATCTGACCGATGCATCTTTGCGCAAGCGCAGGCCAGCGACAATGTCACGTTATGTAAGTGGAATTTGACAGTTAGAGCCATAGCTTTCCGTATAAAGAATTATGGGTTAAATTAATAGTACCCAATAGTCACTTACCTATAAAATACCAAATCAGAACTCATGAGAACCATGGTACTACAATACCCATACTCGAAAGAAATAGTATTTTTCAAACTTTCGCGATCACTTTACATAATTACTGATTTAAACGGGTATTTATCGCGTATGTACCTTTTTTATTTGTTATCGGAACGTTTCGACTGTGTTGCAATATCCGTGGTCACACTACAAAGGTACATACGCGTTAAATACCCATTTAAATCAGTAATCCTAAAATAAATGTTTTTAATGCAGTTGGTATAACATCTTACAAAGAATTACGTCTTGTGTCGCAGCCTGCAACTCACCCAGTGCACCGCGCGTCCGATGGTCGGATATGACTACTAAATGTAACATCTTTTAAACTTATTTAATTGATGAAAAATTGAACCACTTTTACAGATAAATATCATGTATGTACAAGTAAGTTTATTTAGCAGTTAGCTCCGAAGAATAATATCTTAGTATTTGTAGTTTTTCAAACATATTATCTCAAATACCCCTTGAACATATTCTTATAAAATTGAGATAATTACTAAAAGTTAGAATTGTTGCCTAAAACAACCTTATTTGTTGTCGATCAAAATAAGCAATTTCATTGCGTATTAATACAAATGCAGCTGCTGTTTGACATCAACTCGTAAAAGTCATCTTAGAAAATTATTCTTTGTACTCAAATAATTTCATGTCTCGCGGTTTCAAATTCCTAAGAGACGAATTCCATATAAACTATTTCTTAGTTGTAAAACTCCAGTGTTCTCCAGACTTTAGAAATTTTGTTCACTTTCAGCTGAGTTATGTTAGGTTAAAACTGATATTTGAAAGCTTGTTTTAACTTAATAACTGCATGGTAATTGATTTCTCTTACATACTCAGTAGTAAGCTACATACTTACAGATAGTATTAATAATATAAATGCATTAAATTAGGTATTTTACTTGGAAATTATACTCAAACTCTCGAAAGAGGCTGCCTTTATAGGTCGCTTTAGGTTTAAAGATACAAATAACCATAACCTGCATGTAATTTTTGTTTTGTATGGTATTTTTGTATAAACTCAAGACCATATAGGCTATATTTTATTTTACAATCCTCGCAAAACCGGAGCAGCTTGGCTAGTAATAAATAAATAGAGGCAGCATCATATTTCAGCAGTTTTGGCATTCACATACACCGAGATTAGATTAAATCTTGAATTGAACTAGATACTGTCATGATGACGAATATAATGATAAACAATACCCAAAGTATTGCTTAGATCGTTCTCCGATCAACAATTACGAAACGGCAAGATGTGGTCTAGACTAGCTAGCATAATCATTATTACGTGGATTAAATATAGATATGTTGTTTTTCTATTGTACACAATCTTATATAAAGTTTAACCTATGAACCTTTCAAGTCGCCTTTTAAAGCTTAAAACCGGCGTGAAATACAAGACCAAATATAAACTTCTGTGAGAACCCTACGGCAAGGGCTGTGAGAAAAGTGTTTCAAAATAAATAAAGGTCTGACGTGTCGTATTGTTTATACTTAAAATTGAGTCACTACGCAATTAATTTTGAAATTTCCACGAGAATTACGAACGAAACAAAACACTGCCATCATCAAAAGCACCACTACATGGCCAGTATGTATAAATTTGTTCAAGGCATTTGAGCGATATTGAAACTTATGGTCAGTGACATACGACATATTTCCGTGTAACGAAATATAATAGCAATAGTATGCAACAGGTATTCGGTTATACGAAACCATAATGATCTAAAGACAGCTGGATAAAGCTTATTTCACATTGCAAGCCGCTTTAAAGTGAGCAAGCCTAACGTTAACCCGGCTATTCGTGCGCCATCCGCCAACTTCTATGGAAAATTGGTATGTTACAGTTTCTATAATTACTGCCGCTATTTATTTGTGTGTCAAATGGTCTTTAATGGTTTGTTTCGCAAGACGAGTAGCAAGATCCGTTGGACCATAATTACCGACTGCTTGATCTGCTTGCTTGAGCTGCTAAGTTTTGCGCTTCATTAGCAAAAAGGAAACTAATCAAATCAAATTATTTTCTTGCGTAGTAAAAGATAGGAAAAGATTTCTTAGTATTACATTCTAAAGACAATATTCTAAATAATGAAAATTGGAAATTTGTTATATCGAGACGATAATAGACACCTGTGTCTATTAGCGCAAGTGCACTGTAACATTGTCATGCAACAGCATAATCCTGCAGTTTCAAGTGGTACAGATCCGGCCACGAGAGGGAGCCAATACATAAATACATACAAGTAGGGATATTCTACACGCGAGCGAGTCACGCGATCTCGCCACAGTAACACACTGCTAAAGAAACTGCGTGGAAAAGGCCTTCCGGGGTGAACGGCCTCGTTGCGTAAAGAGTTCGCGTGGTGGCGCAAGAGCATGCGCGCCCCACTGCCGATGCTGCGCGTAGGGCTGCCATGAATGTGTAAGTTAGGAGGATATAACGTAAAAGGTTCGGCGGACGCCTTATCATTTGTCCACGCGATTTAGTTTAGCTTCTAGAAATCTGTCCATGACGCTATAGACTGTGTGCTTCAACTTGCCATTAGGCGCTTTATGAAATAATTATAATTATATATTTCAAGTGTGAAGACACTTGAAATATGCAAATAGCTTATTTAATTCTTTACTGCACAGAAAAAAATATGTTCGAAGTGAGGAGTTTATGTCTATTTTAGAAGAGTATATGATTTCTTGCGCTCAGACGACCTTCAACTTTTCAAATTTTACCACTAAATGTATTCGAGAGAGTATAACGAGTAAAAAATATAATGGACGGTTAGGACAATAACGGTAGAGCAAAAAGGGTCGCAAACATGATGACAAATCTCAGTTTATCAGAATGTATGGTGACCCTACAGCGGCGCCATCTTGTTGTGTACGCGCAGCTGAAAACGCTGAAAATTGGGAACATCATGTGGTTTGCTCCCAAGTTGTGTTTTTGTTGAACGTGTGATGGTTTGGATAATATTTTTAGAGGGGATTACACAACAGCATCTAATTTTGTGTTCCTATTCTAGTAACTATTTTTACATTGAAGATTACAAAAATATACACAAAAACTTAATTAAGGTGCGGTATATTTAAGTTTATGGGCCGCCTAAAATGCTTAAAACGACACCTAAAAGTAAGAAGGTCAGTGTATTTCCTCTATTTTGTTGTGTATGTATCTACTAAACAATTTGAAAACATTGACAAACATAGCAACTACATAGCTACTTATTAATAATGTATTTGTTACTTTATCAGACGCAAACAAATTGCAATACATGTAGATGACGAAACATAACTTAATTCCTAGGTCAAGGCACTGCTTCTCTTCGAAATGGGAAAATTGCCACACATTGGCGACCTTAACTTGCGAGTCCGCGTTTCGTAAGACGCTACTGCAAATAAAGCGGCGAAACACTGCAAAACTGACTAAGCAGGACTCGAGCGAACATTCTACTGATCGAGTTTGATTAACTTCGAATGGGGATATCTTTATAATTATGAAAATTATTATTATTATTCTTACATATTTATTTTAAAACTCGTTTATAAAAAATATATTTTTCACTACAAAGTATCTTACAAGAAACAAACATAGCAAAAAATACATTTATAAAAATGCCTCCTGACTATGCGTGCCGAGTCCAGGAGTATCGCCTTCTGTATTAATTATTCTTTATCTTTTTATTTGTTTAGGTTTGGATTTGTTTCTTTGCTGATGCCGTGGAGTGAATATGAATTAAAAAATAAAAAAATAATTTCATTATTATCAAATATATAGAAAAAATAGATATTATGTCTATCTCTATTGCGAGTTCAAAATATATACATTATTTTTTGAAAGAAATTTAATTAGGTATATTCAGTAAAGTTTCTTCAAATTTCACGGTCGAAAGCTATAAATGACGTCAGACAAACTCAAGCGCAGGATAATCTCGTTACCAAAATGTCTTACCACGCCAAAGAAATGGAAAGTCAGTTATACAACGCACCTGAGAGGCCGTGAAAGGCTCGCGTTAATGTCAGCGTCGTGGTCAAGGCTTTAAAGATTTTTGACTGCTTGTTTCACGCGATTTTTTAACAGTCATTGACGTTGGTTGACCCGGCTTTATAATTTAACTATACACTTACTTGTAAGAGTTTTCATGCATTTTTATTGTAAATGTAGATTTAACTTTACCTAAAACGGAATCATAGAGATAATAAAAAAATTAATGAAAGCAATATATAACATGATTTGTATTTATCAATCTACGTTCTAATTAAAATACGTGGCCAGGTTCTACTTAATGTCAATTTAGTTTCAAACTTATAAATAATTATGCATAAACCATTGACACAATAGAAGAAGAATCTACATTCTGATCAAAAGTAGCAACTAGACTAGAAAGTTCCAAAGCTATTTCCGAGTAAGAGAACCAACAATAACCACCCACTATAAATCACGAAACAGACATAAATAAACGCGAAGAAAGTATTGTATGGAAAAGGCTTTGAGTCGAAAGCGAGAGTAATTACCCGTCTAGGCTGCGCCGGCGCATACCACAGAGTGTACAATAGTACCGTACCGAAACGGTATCGGGCGTAGCTTACGGTATTTACCGTAAAAGGTGAACAGATTTTATGAACAGAATATTGCGATCATGCGCAAAAAGCCAGTCTCACTACGCCGCATTCCAGGAACCCTGACGGTTGCTGAGAAACTGAGTCCGCAGTACTGGGTAGATTTATGGGGCTGCATGTCTTGCGATGCAGTCCTATGATTGCTTTTGTCAGTTTCTTTGTTATTCTGTGTTTCTATGTTGGTCTTTTTAATTATTTCTTCTTTGTTGTTTTGCGATGGTTATTATATATTTTATTGTGTTTTATTTTGTTCTGGTTGTGGCACTAACTTAACTGTTATAAGTTGTAACTAACAAAATATGGACCTGGTCAGAAATAATTTTTTATTTTTTATTATTTGGATAAAGTCAGGAATCAGTTACTAACTGCTTTATTTGATTCGGGATAGTATAGTCAACCAGGGGTCGGAATATACAGTTTGTAAGTACCAAAATACGTCAAATTCACTTCTACGAAATTCTGATATGGATATGCCTTATGGATATAACTTATGGAACTCAATAGTTGTTTTACTGCTAACCAATAGATGGCTCTGCATAAACTGTTATATCCTGTACACCCAAAGGTTGACTGGAAAAGATCAATGTTAGCGAAAAAACTATCCATTATGTATTTTACGTAAAGTTTATCTTCCTAAATATATTTAAATGTAAGCGTAGAAGAGTTCCTCGTAAGAAGGCTTTCCCGGGTAAGTACTAACACCATACCTATTTCTGCCACTTAGCAGCACTGCTGTGGTTTGGTTTGAAGGGCATGGTTGCTGGTGAAATTACAGGCACATTAGACTTTACACCTGTATGCCTCAAGTTCATGGATGCAGGGCAGTGTATATATATACCATTATTGAACGATTATATTTGTTGTTCCTGACATAAGCCACCAAATTTTCAATGGTGTTTTCATAGCAACGGCGGTCATTCAAAAATAAAATAAATTAGTAGAATACCAAAAGGTATCTCTAGTGGCCATTTTGCGACGATACCATTGCCATAGTGAAGCTATTGGTTTAGTAGAATTTAGCATATGCTTGTTCCACTATCATATCTTAAAAAAAAATATTATATAGGACAAAAACAGAGTTCAAATACCTCTGCAAGCCCAATCTGATCTTCAATTTTGAAGCGTCAGTTAGAAATCTGTTTTGGCAAGTGTTGTGCTAGGTTTGCGAATTCGTGTTATGTCGATGTTGATCAAAATATTAATTGCAAAAATATTACTTTCCGAACATTGCTTCGTTGTATAAATTGAAAAAGATAATATCAGCACGATATCTAGTCTTCTTATTTACATAATAGTTACAATTAAAAAAACAATATTGAAGAAATAAAAATCAAATGTAAATCCCAGTATGAATCATGCTGAGCAATGAAAGATTAGCTACAAAGAATAAAAGGGTACAAAAGAAAGTTCATTGTAAGAAGGCTCGCTGTTGAAAGCGAGAGTAATGTCTAGGCTGCGCCGGCGCACGTTTAACGGTAACGGGTGTAAGCGGTAACGGGTAAGTTAGTATGGCTTACGGTACCTCCCGTAGGGCAAGTATTCCCTTCTTGCTAGGCTAGAGTTGGGACTGGTTTGAGGTTTTTTGATATCGATAAAAATAATACGTAGATAAACTACGTTCTACGTAAGACATTCTATGTAATTCCTAAATCTCCTATTTATTTTAAGAACAGAATATTTAGAATGTACACAAAAAGCTAACAAAAAGTGCATGTAACAAACAGACAGCAGAATTATTTTCTAATTTATAATACTACTATTATAAATTAGCTTTATCTATTAAACATACTTGATTATAAATTACTTCGTAAGCGATTTTAAGTATCTAATTGAGTTTGATAATTGATTCTAAATGAGCCGTCCTCCCATTATAAGCTATAAAATCTCATTAAGCTTTTATAGCTTTTATAGTTGGCAACTTACGACATTAGTGGCCTGCAACTGATACGCGAATTGCAACTTTATCGATATCAGAATTCCGAACGCGTCCCATCACTGCCAAAGCACCGGTCAGCCGTTGAGACCTTACTTTCTCTTTCGATGCCCCTCGTGCTAACACACAAACAAGTTCTTCTACTGTTTTATGTTTGTGTGAATAGATTTGTTACATCACGTTGCTGCGCTGACGCATCATCTAAAAGGTCAGTGTTCCATTTAAGATGGTATGCACTTTCCATACGAATCTTCGCGAGGTATGATAGTCTTAGGACTTAGTGAGAGTGAAATTACAGGCAATGGTAATTCCATTATGCAGAGCTATGAATACCTAGAGAGAGATTGTCTCAATAAGAGTATTATGGATGGTGCGAATGGAGTTTGTATATCTATCGAGTAATTTATTATATCATGAATGTATCTTAGAAAATTGCTTAGGAATGATAATATATTTTGATAGAAATATGATGACTGAATTGTAGTTAATTGTGTCACCGAGTTAAATGGTTTGATTTTAATAGCAGGAAAAATTACTAAATTGCGTATGTGCATACGCGTATGTATAAAATGTATAAACTTTTACATAAACATAGTATAAAATGAAGTCGCTTCCGCTGTCTGTTCGCTTAGATCTTTTAAAGTACTCAACGGATTTTAATGCAGTTTTCAGCAATAGAAAGAGTGATTAAAGAGAAAGGTTTATATGTATAATACATACATAATTCTTTTTGTTTGTTAGTTTGTTTGTTACCTTTAGACGACTAAACGGCTGAACGGATCGTAATGAAATTTTGCAAGGAGATAGGTTATATCCTGGGAAAGGACATAGGCTACTTTTTAGCCCACTGCGCAAATTGAGGGTAATGTTTTATTGAAACACCACCCGTGCGAAGCCGCGGGCGGGTCAGCTAGTTTATTAATAAAAAGAATATTCAAGCATTTACATACATATTTAAAAAATACGAAAGAAACAGTTAAATCCCTGGTTTTTTAATGATTTAATATCGAACAATGTTTAGAATCAAATAAAAAATTTTGCATACACTTGAGAGTAATAATTTAAGAATGCATATTTCAATGGGAGCCATTCTAGCACAGGGTTCAAAATCAAATTAAAAAGTTCAGATCTCGACGTCAGCCAGCCAGTTTTTCCTCAATATTTCTAGTAATAATTCAACTGTACTTGGTACAGCGTGCCTCAACATGATTAGCCACACGAGTCCATGACTCTTGCGCAGGGTTCAGTCGCGAGGCCGCAGGGCTGCGTGGGAAACCCTACTATTTCTAGCTCCGATTGTATCCTAATGATTGTTGAATAATACCTAGTGAGCATCAATGTCATAATTTGTCGTTATGTTAAAGAGAAATTCAACTAAAAACTGAACATTTGCTTATAAAACTTAAAAAAAAACATTGCTTAAGTATAGTTTCATATTTGCATTGTGCGCGGCTATAAGAGATTACGCACAGAAAACTACTTTGTTGCAGTTTCAATGAATAATACCATTTTGACAGCAGACTTTGTAATAATTATAAATCTACTAGCTTCTGCCCGCTGCTTCGCATACGTGGTATATCCATAAAAATGTCAATCTTATTCTCAAATTTATAATATTAGTACGGATTTTGGTTATAAAGATTTGTTCAATAATTTCAATTTAGTAAAATCGTTAAGAAAACAATAAAGTTATCTATCAATATAACCTTTAACATTTTAAGAAGACATATTTATGAGTTAACTGGAACACAATATCACAAGTTAATTTTAAATTTGACTCGTCTGAATTTGACGTCAAAACACGTTTCAGACTGACCTGAATGTTAGGTTCAACTAAGTTCGTTGGTAATTTTGTATATTAACCATACAGGTCCCAGTAATTACTAGTTAATCTGTGTCATAACTTAGGTCAATCGTAGGCGGATGGTCGGTCGCCTACGTTGACAGGGTATGATTGATGGTCTAGGCATCTAGTTCTTGATGGCTTTTGTAAGGTTGCGAAAAGCGCGGGTTAAAGAACTTTGGCCTTTGGAAATTGAACAGTTCGTTCGTTTACAAATTGAGCCCTAGAACACCCTAGACTTTGACCCAAGTGACAATAGTGTTTGTTTTTTTGTTTATACCGATGTTGTCTCCTCTCACACAGCCAGAGCCTTTTGAACAGACATATTAATTAAATAGCCTTAGATTTTTTCTGTCTATTCTAAGAATATAAGTCAGAATCGCCTTGCCTATTAAAATAACAAGCAGGAGTTGTGGCTTCAAATAACACACAGAGCTTGTATTATTAAGTGAATTCAATACTGATTTATGCAGTCAAAGTGAGCAACCATAGGCAAATTATGTGGCAAATTGCATTGGAACGAAGGTTCATATATATTTTAGTTAGTTAGTTCGTTTAGATAGTTGGCCAACGTTGTGGCAAGGTGCCAACATTCGCGACTTTAGGGTTCATTGAAAGTTAATTGTAGTAAAGAAGATGCTTGTGTACTTATGGTAGTAGGTAACTGTCAATTTTGTTTTAGTTTAGGCGTTTGCAATGATTTTAAATTATGACTCAGGGCTTATAAAAAAGGAGGATATTTCGAAATAAAAGCGCGCGCGTAGAACAAGTTATAGCAGCATTTATTGAACTCGGCTTGCTCAAAATCTAACTCAAAAGAAAATGCCATTGCTTGGACCAAATGCCGCCCAGAAGTTTTATTAAAAATAAAATATGTGTTTTTAAATAGGCCCCAGAGATTTTTTTTTGTAATTTTTATAATTATTAGTCATTAATATATATTTCACTGCTTTTATGTAATGCTTTCGCGTAGTAATATGTCACTTACGTATATTCCATTCTTAGGGTGCCTTTCCATCAGATATGTGCTACGTTGCTAAGATAGGGATGTGTTGAACCTGCCAATAGGATCTCTTGATTGTTTTAGTTTAGCTTAGTTCTGGTGGGAAGGGGTTCAACACAACTAAGTTTTTACCATACTCGTTGAAGGATGCGAGCTAACTTAGCCGGCGCTACACATCTTAATCGCAACACCACTTAAGTTAGCTTTGGTGGAAATAGACACATAGTTTCATAGCTTAGCTTTAAGTTAGCCTCGCACATTTCTAGTGGAAAGGAATCCTTAGGGTAAACTTCAGGACGTAGTGAGAGGCGCCCTGCGTTTTTCCTTGCTACAATTATTATAAATGACAATGATTAAGTCATCATCTACAGCCCATAAGTACCCACTGCTGGGTGTAGGCCTCCCTTATATAGGGTGTCTCAATAAGAGTGCACTGTTTAAATTTTGTATAATTTCTTTTGTAGAGTATGTGGTAACTCTGAACTTTGACAGCTGTTACCTAAAATTACTCTGATTAATAAAAATTGAGCATTAAACAAAAGTAGAACTAGTTATCATTGTGAAAACACATTACAAAAAATGATGAATGATACTGCTCGCAAACTTTGTGGAATTTTTGGTCGAGAAAGTGCACCTTATGTGTCCAAAATTCGAAGAATCGGCGGTTCTCTTCCCTTTGCTCGATTGCCCATTGAAAGAATTGCAAACACTTTGCATAGTTTACTGGTTTGAGCTTCAGAGTAATCTGAATCTTGTACGGGTGAAGGTGGAGGTTTTTCGTCAAAATTAGCTGCGTAGTGCTTCGTGAAATTTGAAGTTGTTGAGCACGATGCCGAATTGATGTTTTCGGGTTTTTGGCCACACTCGTTTACAGCAGCAATATTTTCAAGAGATCTACCAGTATGTCGACGCAAAGGAGACTTACTGTCCACAACCGACCCAGTTTGTTTCAAATTTTTTCACTACTCTTCGAATTGTCTCAACGTAACTTTCTCCATTTTAATAATGAGTTTTCACATTTCACATTGATAATACGTTCTTATTTTATATAACGCTACATTTTTATTAATCGGAACAATCACAGGTGATAGCTGTCAAATTTTAGAGTTGCCAGATACACGAAAAAAAAATTACACAATAAGTGCACACTTGAGGCAAACCTGTAGTAACACAAATGCTGTAGTTGTTAGAAGAATTATCAAAGCTAGTACATAATAATGTTTATACAAAATGAACAAAATAAACTGCAAAATAATCTTGTATTATAAAATGTCAGTACTGCCGTACTGATACAAAAACCTTCACTGTGCATGGCTAATGGCTGACCAATCCACAGCTTCAATAAAAGCATTACCCTTCTGTGCAGTTGGGTAAAAAAACGCCTACATATATTACTCAGGTATAATGTAGCATGGCATCTAATGGTGAAATAATTTTTGAAATCGGACCAGTAGTTTTTGAGTTTATTCGTTACAAACATACAAATCTTTCCTCTTTATAACATTAATATAGATTATTAACACTAAAATGAAATGTTTATATTCTTATCTCGTTGATAGTTATAAAAGTGCATCGATCCAAAACTTGTTATTAGAATAGCCACTAATATAAAATCAAAACCTTTAAAAATGATTCAATTCCGCGTAATATGATGATCAAGTCATTGTGATGGCGGTTTTATGGTCTTATCATTGACCCTAATTTTAACCCGTCTCCCGCCGCGCTGACTAACCTACGGATGTGTAGGTATGCGCAACATATGGTATTTTGGTGGTTCAGATGTCTAGAACTATGCCAATTTTAGGATTATGCATGAGTCAGTGTCGTAAACGTTTTTGGAAAAACCGTCTTACTTTTTTATGGACATACAAAATTGTATTATTATGCTACATTTACATAATTCGAAACTATAATTGGGTACTTTATATTTTTCAAACGATTTCGTGTCACTGTCCATATATTAAAATCGTTTTAAGCCCGTATGCAATATTTTCAGTGATTTTCTATAAAAATGTAAGTTTCATTCACTATGTATGTGCTTTGAATACAATGTGAAAAACACAAAAACCGTTTTACAGGAAAAATTTTAGGGTTCAAGCGATTTTAGTCTTAAACACTACTGAATAAGAGTTAGCGTCTATACTCGTAGTTGCCGTAGATTTCAAAATGTGCGTATTACCGTTGCTCGCCAAGGACGGTGAAAGTGGAGAAAGGATGCTATTCTGACGTCACGTAGTCACGATTATTGTAACACGCATAAAGGCACATTCTGTTAATTATAGTGACAAAGGTTTTTTAAGGATACACTCCCCGCATTAAACAATAAACCTTTAATTACATTGATGACGTCATCATTTAGTTTGGTATATTTTGACAGAGTTGCTTGAGGAGAAGCGTAGCTTTTAAGCATAAGCTACACTTATCTATTTAAAACTTATTATTTTAGTTAGGTTTAGTGGTATATCGTAATATTACTAGAGCTTGTATAGTAGAGACCTTCGAGCACTTGGCGACTATCGCCCTTCATTTTCGTTAGCGCCGACACAGAGCATACTTCACGAAGGTGAGCGCTGGCTACCAACTACCACCAGCTCTATCTTCATCTCGCTCTCATTCAGCCGTAAAGGCATTAGAGTGAACGGGATGTATCAAATTGACTGTTGTTATTAGTCTCTAACGCATAAGGTCGCTCGGACCGAACATAGATGCGTCAACGAACGCTGGCAAGGTGACGCATTGTCGCTAGGAATTTATTATTGTAATATTGATGTTACGTGCGCAATAAGATGAGCATTGAAAAATTCAATACATAAACATAAGACTGTATACCTTCGATCAAAGAAACAACTGTATACCAATGCATAAATGTAACGGATCCTTTTCGTTGACTTATTCAGAGAACTATATTATAAAATTATTATTCAACTGAGTACAATTAAAGCCAAGCATTTCGGTACGATACCTAAGAAACAAAATGCCTTAAAATGTTAGATAGTACTTTGTTATTTGCTTACAATAAACACAGTGCAGGAGACAGGTTGTCCGTTGATAACCTAACGAAAACGCGACCACGGCAATGATAACGCCTTTCGCGCCACGGATAAACATATGGGTCAGTGAACCGACCTAGTTTCTATCTAGAGCCAACGAGCTAGTGTGCGTTTAGTCAAAAAATCCACACGCACACAAATGCGAACTAATCGACGCACACACGCGTTGATGTTTACGCGATACTCAACAAATGGATCGTTACCACAAGAACTCGCACAGTTCTCGTACCAAAATCGTTTGTTCGATACTTCTTTTATAAAGTGAACTTATTATTATTTTTGTAGGCTATTAGCGGATCTATCTCTATCCTGTGCGACACCCCACCACTCCTGCTGGAAGGCAACAAGATCGTCTCGCCAACGCCTTCTTGGCCGACCCCAATCGCGTCTTGAAGGAGTTGGGAGGGAGACCTTTGCCCAGCAGTGGGGCAATATAGTAGGTTGACAAAAAAAAAGCGGGTGAATGATAATACCAAATATTTTGAAAAACATTGTCCGTATTAAATTATGTTACCTGCCACATACGACTATCGATATATTATTAATTCTTCCTATAGACCTGTAGACCTAAATTCTCCTTATAGACCACATAACTGAAATACAGGCTCTGCGCCAGATTTCAATAAAAAAACTGACACACCGCTAAGCAACAACCAATTTTGTTGTATATATACATACTAGACGCAAAATAAATTTATGTACCTATATGTAAATTTATGTAATAATTTTTTCTATTTTTAAATGGTTAAATAGTAGGCAGGCCGAGGAAGCGTTGGCGTGACGACCTCCATGCGTTCCAGGATGGCTGGAGGGACGTGGCGAGTGATCGTGAGATGTGAAGGAACATGGGGGAGACCTTTGCTCACCAGTGGGAAAGTATAGGTTAAAAAAAATGGTAGGCATTTTATCAATATAGGGGGGAGGCTAATGATCAGCAGTGAACGTCCTGTTGCTGATATGATAATGATGATGACTATTTACCATATCTAGCGTTATGCAGACTTAGCGTGGTCGGACGTTATTTATTTATAGAGATTTTTATGTTTTATTATCAGGCGGTGCTCTTTTAAAGAAAAAACTTTAAAAGTTCATTTTGATGATACGAACGGATTTCTGGTGCTATATATATTTAAAAAAAAAATTAATGTTAATTTTTTTAAGTACCAATTGTTTGCACAATATGTTACCTTATTATGATTAATATGAATAAACTATTATTATGACTATTATTATAATTAAAATCGTTTAAGATAAGATCTGGCAAATATAGTTATTGTTGTTTGCACAAAAGTTTGTATTTATAGTGTTCCGATAGGGGGCGCCACTGACAGATAGATAAATATAAATCCAATATGGCGGTGCAGCATTGCCGTCGATAAATTAATGATTTATAGCTAAAATAATTAATAATCTACCTAACGATGACAAGCGAAACCATTAACACGAATGGGTGCTTAATATTTCTAATTACTTATCAATATTAAAGGATGTTTATAACATAATTAAAATTAATAAGTATAGAACATTAAACTACACAAAGCGGTATGATTCAATTCAATGATTTGTCTAGAAAAAAATAAGATTTTTTGATTATTATAAACTATACGACATATTTTCATTTATTATGGGTAATACAAAATAATTGATAGGTTCTGGCCTGTCATATTGGTAGAACTATTTGTAAACCTCTTATTATAAGTCTGAGCTAAATTTAAAGCCTGAAGAATATATTCAAAACAAGTTACTAAATAAATCTTTAAAGTTTTTATTCATTTATTTTTACCTAATGATTTTTGACGTACCTACCTATAAATATTTTCCGAGTTAAATAAACACGTGTTCTACGTGCAGTGTGTGCGTGGCCGAATAATAATAAACAACGGATGAATGAATGCGTAGTGCATGCCAACGTGACAAAAAAAACAATTAAAGCTGAACATGGACCATCATCTCACCATAAAACATTTTGTTCAACCGTGCTTGCCGTGTCGCATTTGAGTCCATTCATGAACCGTAGATCGGTTAGTAAAATTCTAGTGAAATTTCATAGTCCATCACTGTAACAGGTCATAGAGTAAGGAGCGTACGTAGCAGACGCTCGCTGTACGCGCCCGCACGGAAGTAGGTTAGAAACTAAAGTTTTGTTTGCGTGAGGCTCTGGCGCGCTGCACTCGCTCGCTAGGCAGCGCGCGCGTCTTGTCTCGCCACCCGCTCCGCTCGCCCCGCGTGTTCTCACCGCTGCGAGCTCCCCGCCCCCGGCAATCTTCCACTTTCCGCCCTCGGTACCTGATGCGGTCTTGTCAAAATAAACATCCATTACGTAAAACTTTCCTGTATATACCCGCAGTTCACATATTTTATTTACATCCTATTTCTAATTGTCAACTTTGATTTTTCTGATAGGCGTACACATTTTCCGGTGTTGTTCTGGAATTTTTGAATTTAATATACTATATTTCAAAGCAATACACAACACAGAAACACCTACTTCTAGAATATTTTATTTACACCCTATTTCTAGATATTATTCTTAGCTTTGAATTATTTCAGTTGCTCAAAACGTATTTTCCGGAATTTTATATAGTTTATGAATCTAAATAGCTTATAAAATAAAATATACCTACTTTAGGTTCTAAAATGCCATAAATCGCATTTTCTTACAAAATCTATACATAGTTCTAATACAGAGATATAATATACGTTTTACTATTCTATATCAATGTTGGAAAACAGTTGCCCTAGAACTGTTTTGACTTGCACTAAACTGCTTATATGACCTTGGAGATATGAAACAAGCGAGCAGTTGTTGTTGAGCAAATGGAAAATTTCAGGAGCATTCCACTATTCATGAAAATGAATATAACGCTTGTGCACTTGATCCTACGACCTTGAGTTTTAAGACCTTTGCACATTACAGACCGGTTATTTAAACGAAAACAAGGAAGACCATCTTGCAATAGATGAATTAGTGTTTTAAAAAAGGCCTGTTCGTTGCGGCCCTCTTATGTTTTTCACTGCTCTGTAGAGTACTGTGTCAAATCTATAGGGACAGTGGTGAACTACCTTCTCACCTATACACTCAGGATAACAAATGCTTTACCGATCGCTACTACAAGCACAGTACCGTGGCCGGTAGTGTCCCATTAGGCCAGCATGTGATAACAGTGCAGTACATCGCACGCATTAAAGCGCTTTGTCGATGGTTATGTAAGGGAGGCCGTCGGTGCTGCGAGTCAACGAACGGCATTGACACGCGCTGCCCTCCCCTCCCTACCTCGCACCCCCCTCGGCTCCCTGCCGCTGCTGAAACCAGCAGCTGCGAAATTGGGTCACGAGCTACAATACCCTACTAACTGCAACATATTCTACGGTCCAAGCCACCTCACGTACGCCGACCAGCTCACCCAGACACCCACATAGCGAAGTGCAGTTAATGACACAAGGAGTAACGGGGGGTCAATTGAAATTGGTGGGCGGTAAAGACGGTAAATGAAATAAACCTTCTGCCGTTTACAATAATATATGTTACGAAATGATTCGGACGCGGAATCTGGCGGGACAATCAGCGGACCTTGAGTTTCAATCGGGGCATGGAAGTGATTTAGATAGCGTCTCTGAGGATAGCGTTTGATTATTATTTTATTTATAACATTTTTTTTGATCTTGAATAATTGTCTAAATTTTAACGTTCAAGTATATTTGTATACCGACCTCATTTATACCAAATCGATTGTAGAAACGCACTTTTCACAATTTATCAGTAGACAGACGAAGTTTACTTTTACAACTTTCCCGTAGTAAGTTTCAAACCATTGTTTCTTATGAAGTAAAAATGATATATGAATACTAAATAAACGAAACGAATTGCACAGCGTTATTATATCAGAAATACCGTTAATAGTTTCTAATATCAATGTATGAAAACGTAGTAGGAAAACAGCACTGTGCCGCCGGCATCGAACGAACGGCCAAGTCAACGAACGTCATTGACCGCATCTAACATACACTTCTAAACCCTCATCTCTAAGCAATAAAGTCTGAATTGCCTTGCAGATTCGCCGCAACCTAGCCTTGGCTCTTACTGGCCTGGCTGACTTAGACATTCTATCTACTTTTACGAGTACATGGGCGAAGGCTCTAGTACTTGTACTCCGCTACTTGTAGTGCATTCTGTACTTTGATGCAATGCCTTTATCGCAACTGTCGGCTTAATGCCTTATGTAATGTTCTAATTCTTGGTAAATACTTTCATTGGATTAGTGTTGTGTTGTCACGAGCGTACACGCAGTTGCTTCGTCTTTTTATAGTTTTTAAAACTGCAAAGTACGAGTACGTTATCTACGTGGCAATACTTTGTTATAGGCGATGGTTACTTAGCATCGGTTAGGCCATATGCTTAATCCATCTCCAGGACGAATAAAAAAAACCGATTGTTTTTACAAAGGATTCTTTAATTGGCTGTCTGTAATTGGCTATCTGGTAAAAAATCTGTCTTAAGTACAAGTTTTAACAGCTGTTGGTTTTCCGACAAATAAATTAAATTAAATGATTTTGAATGAATAGGTCTGAGGCAGCATTATTTTTTTTACTTTTTAACGGATAAATTCCAACCCGGCTTCTATTAATATGCAGTTTTGAATGGTATTGGTACGTAATAAATCTCAGCCCTACAAAACCTGATAAACTCGCTTACAAACTTACAAAATTGCAATACATACTATATAAAATGCAAATATTAATTACATAACCTTCCAAAACTAGGTTTTCTGTCTCAAATCCCCACAAATATTGAATAATAAATTTGTGCCCGATACATGTAATCGGTGGATTTACATGCAAAGCCGATTGACCAAGGTCAAGTATCAAGAATTAATTGTTAATTGAAAACCCATGGACATAATTATCAATTGTTTGAACATGAACTACTGATAATTTAAGATTTGAATAGGTAAATGCACCTCTTTCGTTTGGTAGTATCAAAAATATTATATTAAAGATCATAATTACATTTTTTTAAACATATTAAAGGAGACCCTTAATTTAGTACATTATGATTTTATTATTTATGATACTGCAAGATTATGAAATATCGCCTGTCTCTATAATCTATGTATAGTCTATGTACCAAATTTAATTGAAATCAATCCAGCAGTTTAATAGTGAAAACGTAACAAACTAGCAAACAGACATTATTTTCGAATTTATAAAAATTATATTCTATCAGTTATTTGGTTCCCGTCCCAATGTCGAAAGGGATATAAAAACCCTCAACATCTCTCCAACGACAAGAAGTACAAGAGAGCCCAAATAAAAGTGGGAAGAGGGCAGGAGAAAGAAAGAAGTGTTATTTGGTTCTCGTAGTACAAGCTTTGCTGAGTTTGAGGTTAGATAGCGCTGTGTGAAATATCCAGTATTATTTATTTATTTATTAAATACATTTCCCTTCTTTTTTACAGTCTAGTAAAAAAGTCAATTTTGAAATGCTTTAGTTTACTTGAGGCTACATATCAACACTTTCCATCAAGTCTCACAATAAATTCTAAGACAGTAGTTCTCGTTTGTCTAAGGGCGAACTACACGGTACATGTTCGTAATTGCGCCCTAGTTTCAGGGCGCGGTGCAGCGGGTGAAAGACCGTCATTGACCCAACTCGTACCTGCTTCCCCTCTCACCCCTCGTCTGCTGAATATAACCATATTATACATATATAACATGGAATATGGCATTGAAATGCTAGTTATCACTGTAGGGTTGTTACCACAGACATCAAAGCTTGTTTGATTTAAACATTTTCAACGAAATACTGTATAAATTTAAAAAAAGAAAATACATTTATTTTTATTGCGACCCTTTGCTGACACTATCGCTAGTCTACGTTGCTGTTCAAGCCGCATTTGGATCCAGTTTTGTACCTGTCACGTTAAGTTCAAATTTTGTCCACAATACATAATTTTGTGGCACATTAATTTTTATTATCTCAAAAACAATGTGGTCCTTGTTTTTTTCGGTCCGAATTCCTCAAAATCTCTCCTAGCCACTCACGGCTTTCTCATTGAATTAGCGCCACTTTTGCTCGCGAATTTTGCGCGAACGGTACCCGTCACAAAAAAAAAACATATGTGATAATTTTTTTGGATTAGAACCCTAACTTTATCTTATCGATGAAACGTGCTTGAATCAAGCTTTTCAAGTGTATTCATGACTTATATAATCTGTAATTAATTACAAATATCCCGTAAATATGACTGTCAACTTAGTCAGCGATTGTTTTAATTGTTTTTTTAATTTGTGAGTAAAAATGTGCTAGGAACTCATCCTAGCACGTCTACAAATCGTCTGATAGGAAACCTACCAGAGCCACCTGAGGCCCGTGCAACGCTGGTAGGTTTTCCTATCAAGGAAATTTGACCGGTTTATATAGTTTCGAGATATTGAAAAACTCATTTAGAGGGGTAAATCCCAAGTAGGTATGAGGTACTAACAAAGATATTAAGTTCAACTAGCGCATAAGTACCTTAATTAGATTAATAGAAACATTTTGAGACTTCCTGTTGTTACGAGAACACGATGTCAATTTCACCACGAGCTACACGTCAGGCACGAGTTAAGTGAATTTTTAAGATGATTTTATAATAGACGTTTAGTATTTTCGTTAGTGTCACATAATATTTTAGAATAAAATAACTAATTAAATTGTCTGCAGAACGTTTAATTGGTCGAGCGAAGCAAGATCTCCAACTCAACTTGGGAAAATCGGCGTTGTATGTATGTATGTTTGTTTGTCCGAGGATAACTTTCGTAGCGTTTATCCGATCGTCATGAAATTTAGTATATAGGTAGGTAGTGATAGCATAATTTTGGTGTGACTCAATGAGCTAAAAATGTTGGGGGGTTGTTGAGATATTGGGGTTCAAGAGGGGTAAAAAAAATGAAGATGAGATTATTAGGTCAAATGGGACGTCAAATGAAAGGTCTTCATTAGTACATTTGGACCCCGTTTTTATTTTTAGTTTAATTTAGTAGTTTTGAGTTATTAGCCATAATAAAAACAAAACTTTGACAAAATTCACATGGTACACCAGTGACCCCACAATGCCGAAATTTGGTGTTCGTGTAGCTTTAGTGGCACAAATATAGGCAAAAGTCTGAAATCCAGAATAACTGCCATTCGTACCCCAAAAAAATAAAACCAATTTACAAGAACCCCCGTTACATTTAATTTGAATGAAACTGAAGGCCAAGTAAGTTGGTTTGCATTTCGTGGCACCAATTTATTAGTCAAAGACCTGGCATGCACAAAGGTCACTAAACGTATTTAGCGACTAAACCTGTTTAAATTTGAAGTATTTGTATGATTTGACAACTCCTTAAACCATATTTAGGCACTAAATACGTTTAGGCATCGTTGTGCAAGTCGCCCTAAGATTAATATTTATTTTGGGAGATTCGCGAGATCTCAGTTTGGGGCGAACCACTAGAAATTGGTTTCGTTCGAGCCGTATCCTCGAATGCACATAGTCAGTGAGGAAACGTCATATGGTTTACCGTTTAAAATATAAATATAACTATAATCCTTTGATCACTTTTTTCGCAGACAAATTGATACTTGTCCACGAATTTTTTATAAGGTCCATAAATGATACATGCTCAAACATAGTCTGCGAGATGACGCCACATACTTAGACATCAACACGTGCACGAGATTTTCCGACAATCGCTCCCCTAGAAAATTCCATGAGTGAATTATATTTTATTGAATAACGACAAGACGGAATTTAAATGAATTAGGGTGAGCTAGGCTTAAGTGGTGCCCCAGTTTCAGGGCGCCATGCAGTGGGTGAAAGACCGTCATTGACCCAACTTGGACTGCTACCCCTCGCACCCCGCGCCCCCTATCGTCCTTATATGACATTGGAACACTAGTTATCGGGCTAATGCGTTATCGGTTACCTGAAATGAAAATAATATAATGTTCAACTAAACGGAATATCTAACAAATCAAATTAAGCATTTCCAAACTCCTGACAGATAAAAACGGCCACCAAACTTACCATCAACCATCTCGTTAACATTTTTACACTATCTTTCATATAACAATCGCATTTTAATCGGTTCATCCATCTGGGATCTACGATGTCACAGACAGACATACAGACCCAGGCTTTAGACTTATAACGTCCCTCTTTTTTAGTCGGATGTAAGGATGGAAACCCATAAAATTTCTTAAAATCTGATTTTCAAATGTCATATTTCAATTGTTTAAGCTTTTTATAGTACTGTTTCTGATTATACATAAATTTCATTGTTAAAAAATGCGTACTGTCGTGTATTTCATATTATTTCAGTATTTTACTCAACAAGTCTGCAAGAAGGCTGTCATGAATTTATAGCGATTACCCACAGCAACGTAGCTCGAACATGTTCTTCCAATACGAGAAAATGTATATATTTAGTTGAAAAAACATGGGATACTAAAGCCATGAGTTACCTTGGCGCGGCGGATGAACCCAAGTCCTTCGCTACACAGCCTTGCAATACGCCTTCGCCTCTTTAGAACAATTTTTAAGAATTATTGAATATAATGTAGACTATTGCAATAAAAGAAAACTATACTAATCAGGATCCAATGGCAACGCTCTTTTCTGTTATTGAACTGGATGCGAATAGCACAGGATCGGTTGAACTATAGGAGTGGCGTCTGAGAGAGGAGGCTTAAACCCAGCGGTGAGTTATGCTGACGATTAATTAATGAATGAACGACATAAAATTATCAACATAACCAATATCAAAATAGGGATGATTTCTCTAAGTTGCCTAAATAACGCAAATTCATATTAACTGATGGATAACTCTGGTGTTGGGTTTTTTAGTTTTTAAGACATCTGAGACTTTGAGCGAGCCAGACCATAGTTGCCTTTAGGTCACTAGATGGCTCCCAACAGCTTAATGAGTCTTCGACTGAATCAACAGTAATTTTTAAGAAACCTTGGACTTTGTTGTCTAACATATACCTACATGGTACACAACCCTATCAGTTAGTGCGTCAGAATTAGCACACGTCAATACTTCGATTACGTTGACGTGGGGCAGGCGGCCCGCATTCACCTGATATGACCATGAATCTCTGATGGAGGGCATCAACCTAGATAGTAAAATCTGAACGCTAAAATATTGCGAACTCGTCTCTAAAGGTAGAATTTCGTGGCCGCATGCAGAGACAGCTGTAGCTGCAGCATGAAATGCCTTCCGTAGCGTACACGTCACCTGCTGCTGCTGCGGAAGTTGGTTACAGAATTCTTACTTCAAAATCTCATTTGTCACTCGAAGCTTGGGCTCAGGGGATCTAAATTGGTCACTCTTGAATATAACATAACAGCTTTAAATCGGAAACGTGGTCTCTCACTATGGGCCTCAAAAGAAGGCTAAAGGTCTCTTAGCGTGCTATGACCACCTGACCACCTGACTTCATTCCCCCTCAAGAACAGCTTCCACCAGGGCATGACCTGTCGTGGCCAGTGTGAAAGTCCTTAAATAGGCTTCGCACACAGGTTGGTCGCTGCAGAGTCAATATGTGCAAATGGGGGTTCAGGGATAAGAAAGAAAGAAGAAGAAAAAAAGAAGAAATCACAGCCAAACGCAATGCGACTGTGGTGATCCTGCACAGTCGATGAAACTCCTGCTAATGTGCCCTTTGTGCCCGAACACCTGCACAATGGAAGACTTAAAAATGGCTTCTCCTGACGCCATCAATTTAGCCAAGTACCTATCTAACACATTATAAGTAGAGCTATTGACACGCTAAGAAGCAGAAGCTTGCTATGGAGAGGGTTATGCTTGGTTTCTTTACGAGGTCTCATCAGGAATGTGGAGATTTGTAGACAAACTAAGGTCTCTGATATAGCCCAGAGGATTAGCAAGCTGAAGTGGCAGTGGGCGGGGTACATAGTTCGAAGAACTGACGGCCGTTGGGGCAGAAAAGTTCTTGTGGGGAAACCACGCACCGGAAAGTGCAGTGTAAGACGCCCCCCTCCACTAGATCGAAGACGACCTGATAAGGGTTGCTGGGAGCTGTTACGTGCAAGCCGCACAAGGTCGGTCGCTCTGGAAATCTATGGAGGAGGCTTATGTTCACCAGTGGACGTCCTATGGTCCTATCCTTAATAGCTGCAGAAGAAATTTTTGGTGATATTCTAAAATACTTAAGATACTTTTGATACTTAAAATCTAATGATTGGATTTTAAGAATCAAAATAATCATATCACTGACAATAGGAACATAAGCCAACTCGCTTATGTTCACCAGTGGACGTCCTATGGTCCTATCCTTAATAGCTGCAGAAGAATTTTTTGGTGATATTCTAAAATACTTAAGATACTTTTGATACTTAAAATCTAATGATTGGATTTTAAGAATCAAAATAATCATATCACTGACAATAGGAACATAAGCCAACTCGCTTATGTTCACCAGTGGACGTCCTATGGTCCTATCCTTAATAGCTGCAGAAGAAATTTTTGGTGATATTCTAAAATACTTAAGATACTTTTGATACTTAAAATCTAATGATTGGATTTTAAGAATCAAAATAATCATATCACTGACAATAGGAACATAAGCCAACTCGCTTATGTTCACCAGTGGACGTCCTATGGTCCTATCCTTAATAGCTGCAGAAGAATTTTTTTGTGATATTCTAAAATACTTAAGATACTTTTGATACTTAAAATCTAATGATTGGATTTTAAGAATCAAAATAATCATATCACTGACAATAGGAACATAAGCCAACTCGCTTATTTCCACCAGTGGACGTCCTATGGTCCTATCCTTAATAGCTGCAGAAGAATTTTTTGGTGATATTCTAAAATACTTAAGATACTTTTGATACTTAAAATCTAATTATTGGATTTTAAGAATCAAAATAATCATATCACTGACAATAGGAACATAAGCCAACTCGCTTATGTTCACCAGTGGACGTCCTATGGTCCTATCCTTAATAGCTGCAGAAGAAATGTTTGGTGATATTCTAAAATACTTAAGATACTTTTGATACTTAAAATCTAATGATTGGATTTTAAGAATCAAAATAATGATATCACTGACAATAGGAACGAATTATTATTAATTCGTTTTACGTACCAAATTTTGAACATAACTAGATGGCGCTACTAAATGAACATTAACATAGGTGGGTACGGAACCCTCGTTGCGCGAGTCCCACTCGGTCTTGACCGGTCGTGTTTCCTAATATTTTTCTTTACTGTTTGTGCCCACCCCCAGATTTGAACCAATATCTTTCTTAACAATATAACGCCCTCCGATTTGAACATACAGGAACATGACGTAGGTAATACGTTCTCTATCCTCATTGTTAGTCAGAGCTAGCTATGCAACGTACAAATTGTTTGCCTAGGTTAGGTTGCCTAGGTTAGGTTGCCTAGGTTAGGTTGCCTACGTAGATATTATACCGGATCGATACATATTATAGCGGATCGAATGCTGAAGTATATTTATAATGAATACCTGTATTTCAGTGAAATGTGTCCGCCCATATGAATGCTGCCTCGCAGTTGGCTGAATTATTGAAGAGTCTTTTGCCGCTTAAAACTGGCTTAAATTATATTGGAATACGAGTCCATACAATTTAATTGATGCATGATGATGAGCATGATCTACAGATATTTGTTCCGGGTCTGGATGTGTTTCTATATACTGTAAGTACGTATTTACAAAACAAATTAGAGTATGTGAGTATCCTATCAGTTATCTGGTTCCCGCACTCCGTATTTTCGTAAATTTCACTCCATCCAAAGATTGCCTGGAAGAGATCGCTTTCAGGGATAAGGTCGCCCATTGAAATGCCTTATTTATTATATCCTAGTACCTACTTATTTTTGTATTATTTCTGTTTTTGTATTAATTCAATAAAGAGTTATTTATCCATCTACCTATTATAGTATTCTGTCGTACTCAGTAGTATCCAGCAATATTTATTTATTCAATTGCAAGATGATTATGATGGCGATAGAAAAAGGAACTTTTGGCTAAAAATCGATTGATGATAGTAACTCTCATATCTCATAGTTCAGTACAAAGAAAACCTCAAAATGTTGTACTGTATTTGTAGGAACATATTAGACTCTTTAAGTGTAAACTTAAAATATTTTCTACAAGCTTCCACCTGCGGCTTCGCACGCGTGGTTTGTCAAAACATAACCCTCCGTCTGCAGTCAGGGCAAAAAGCCTTTGTCTCAATCCCGGTCATAATCTATCTATAACCAAATTTTATCAATATCGGTTCAGCCGTTTAGTCATGAAAATTTAACAAACATACAGAGAGACTTACAAATGGAGTTACTTTGAAATTTATAATATTATTAGGTATGGATGGTATGGATTAGTGTTTAAAAAACCTCTAAATATTGTACTCTTTTTGTAGACACTTGTAGATGTAAATTTTAAATATTTTGTTATATATATATGAGCTGTTTACCGCATAACTGCATATATGATATTTTCGATAATTGGCTCTGTTATAGCTTATGTCAATAATCACATGAACGAAATCACGGGTAAACAACTCAGTTAACATATATTTAAGATTTCTGTATATAATAAAAGTTTTACAATTAAAGCAACTTATCCGTATAAAAATTAAAGGCTTGTTTTAAAAATTATCCGTTTCCAATTCCAAAAAATTGAGAAAACAACATACTTTTTATCAACAAAAAAGATTTGGCTGTATTGTATTAGCTTTAGCCGGGTGAATGGGCGGAGCTTAGGGTGGAAGGAGGGTAGCGAGGCCAACACGTGCCGGCTGCATCGGGTGAACGAACGTCATTGACCCACCTCCGACGCCCAGTTATAGAGTAGATAACACCCCCGTTGATAAGGATTGTGTTTACGCTAATATACTGCTACTGCTGACAGTGTGTGCGTGCTTTGTTTGTATGAGTTTTTGATTGATAGGTATAGTAATGCGTGATCATGCGTACCTACCACGCGTCAAAATATACATGCAGCAATTTTAGTGAGATCTGTAATTTTACGAAGCGAATTTTAGGTCGTTTCGTTAAAATGATCATCTTACTTATCACATCACACAAATATTATAAATGTGAAAGTTTGGATGTTTGTTTATTTGTTTGTTACTCAATCACGTCGTAATGGCTGAACTGATTTCGATGAAATTTGGCGTGTTGATAGAGATATGACCTGGATTCAAACACATGCTACTTTTTGTTGATATACAACGCGTGCGAAACCACTGGCGGAAGCTAATAATAAAAAAGATTACTAGTAAAGTTACAGAGATGACACTAGCACACACTTTGATAAAGTGCGTATGTGTAAGTGCATACGTCTATGACCTCGTACGTGGTGTTGATAGTGTAATTTATTTATTAGCGTCTAATGAAGGTCGACCCTTTAACGCAAGTATCAAAAAGTAATCGAGTATGATCAGATGACCTACCAAAGTACTAATAGGCAAAATTACAAGCAAGAAAAACAAACATTTTTTTTTAAACATTATAGATCTTTGTTTGACCACAATTTCAACTGATGGTAAGCGATGATGTGGTCTAAGATGAAGCACGAAGATCTAGAAGAAACCTATTCGCTCTTACCTTAAAGAGACCCGGATTGTATTCTTTAGGAAAAACAGATGACGGCAAAGTATTCCATACCTTCGCTGTACGCATTAAGAACGTAGAACCAAAACGGTGTGTGCGAATGGGTGGTATATCAACTAGGTACGGATGGTACTGAGCCGTGCGCCTCTTGTCCTTTGGTGGAAACATGACCTTATCCCCTTAGAAGTAATTGAAAAATACATCAAACATCAGTCACTTATGGTTACTTAAAGCGATGGCAAAAATATCCTTCTTCTTCTATCCTGTCGGATAGAAGAAGAAGGATATTTTTGACAAATGCTAAAGCTAAACTATTTTAGATTAGTACTATGCTACTTCGGACGAATACCAAATATCCTTGAAAAAGCTCTATAAAGATGTGATGGTAATAATCGATAAACCAGGAAAAAAATAATCATGTTATAAATAATTTCATTATTATTAGTTTGTTCAGTGTTTTCCTTGTCGCTGAGCAGTTTTGTGTCAATGTCAGGTATGTCTAGATAACATTCACTGTGCTCATAAATGCATGTAGCGTGCAGAAATTAATATCTAGCTGGTATGTAGCCACCTCTCAAGCAGCAATTACTTCACCAAAAAACAATATATATAAGCAGTATGGTACGAAAATATAAAATCCTGTGCTGTTTCATGTTGTTTATATTAATGCAAATATTCATGTGTTAAAAAGGGCAAAATGTCTTTAACAGAAAGAATATACAATTATTTACATGACTAAAATACAGAAAAAACAGTTGAATCATCTAAAGACCGTACTAACATACACATGACATCTAAATAAACGATTTATAGATAGCTCAACTGCTCCAGATTTTGGCCAGATTCCGCTGAATTGCAATGCTTATGCGTTGACCAGTAAGCCAGCTCTCGGGTCACACGTCGCCTCGACCAGATGCCGGAAAGAATTTTGAAAACGCGCTGGGCCCCGGTACGCCATGGACCCAGGGTCTCATCCCCTAATGGCTCAAATACGTAAGCTCTGACGAGACTTCCATATTTGCGCCGCTTGAGATCTTCGGCTGAATTTGCCGCCGCACCGGCACCAACTGCTGTACTGGACAGATGAGATGGCGCAAGGGTATCGACGCATGTGGCGTCCCACACCAAAGGCCTACCCTTCTCCCAAGGTGCAAGTTTCATACCGTCAGGCCGCTTACCATCGTCATGTATCAGACCGTCCGGTTCGAGAACGGCTGAAACGTTGACGCTGCAAAAAGCCCGGCGTATGATATCATTATTATCAATATTTATCTTAATTGTAGCCTCTCAGTAACAAACTTTTGCATTTACTAAGGAAATAGTTATGTATAATTTTTTAAGTAAAATTAATTTTACATCACGGTTTATTTTACAAGAAGTAATGAAATCCTTCCTGAAATAAAAGTATCCGTCCCAAGTTCCAAAGACACTACGTTAAAATACCCACAATCTCCGTGTTTTCTCTATTCTTAGATAAAGGTGGTGTTATCCCCGCAATCTACATCCGCTGCACCGTAGTACCTCTTCCGGCCTCGACAACCGATCAATACGGGTCGGGGAACGAACCTGCGACCTCGGAGGGAACTGGGACGCCGCGCAAGCGCAAAACGCGGTGCATCCGACGCCAATCAATTTTGAATTGCTAATTTTAGATAGCTCTCTATGCGCCCAAAGCGAGCCTTTTTAAGCACTCTTGATAATCAATTATTAGCATAATCAACCAGTCTGCAGTGTGTTTGGCGTAGCCTCCTTGATTTGGATCACGAAGCTAAGTTTCGCACTTGGATTGATGATCGCACAAGATCGGCCGCTCTGGAATTTATGAGGCTAGTGGATGACCTATTGTTGATATGATAATTCGTAATCGTTGGTGAAATATGCGACTGATTGCTTTTAAGCTCCAAAGAGCTGTTAAGTTGTCGGTCCAGGCTATGCATTTATTAAATAATTATTGAGGCTTTAAATCAGCCTTTAAATACCGACAACAGAGTTGGCCTGCCCAATCTGCCCATACCACTAAGGTAATAAACCTATGATTGGTTACTTGATGCAAAAGACGAAGTTCTACTAGTTTAACATGTATTCTAGAATTCTCTAGAACATTCCAAAGGTTTCCGGGGCAGTGTGCTTGAAAGCCTCGAACTCTTATGACCTTTGACCTGGCATTTGCAGTGATCAATAACTATGACAGTCGTTTTGTCTATTGTGCGGTTTGCTGCTCTATATTATATTGAACGAAACATTCAGTGCCCTTCGCGCCCACGAGCGCCTACGTGACGGTATCCATGTTTTGGTTTCACGCGTGTTGACCGGCCCTTCGTTGTTATTTACGTTTTCAGGAAATAGGATTTTAGAAGAACATTTTTGCACCATAGAACTAATGATAGGTTTGTGATTACTTTTGTTTTTGATTAGATACAGATCTTATTGTCTACGATTCCAATGAGGATAGAGAATTATTTTATGTCATGATAAAATCTTCACTTGTTTTCTTAGTACAAAGCTTTTGTTTCTTGTAATTTAGTTTAATTATAATACCTCATTAATTGGATAATTAAATGTAGTCGCATCACAACAGTCAGCGCGCCCAAATCGAGCCAACTCTATATTTAGCCTTACTAACTTCAAAATCTTTAATTAGAAGCTGAATGTCAAGTAATTGGTAACATTTTGATCGCTGCAATGCCAAGGCGAGTGCCAAAAGGCGTAAGGTCGCCGTCCAATGTCAGGGGCCCTTTGGATTCTGTCTCTGTTGCATTTATATTAAACGTAATTGGTCGGTAGGTTGACTTGATAGCTCCATTTAAAACGAATGGCCTGAACTTGCCGGCCCAAATGTAAGATAGCTAGCGCCCTCTAGATAGAGTTGTTGATATAGGAATTAATATTATAACTTATGGGCGAAGGACAAAAAAAATGTACCCCTTTGGCTTACAGCGCAGTGATAAACGGGATTTTTTTCTTGTCATAGGGATAAACAGGATAAAATATAATAATAATAATAAATATTGAACATTTCACACAACGCTATCTAGCCCCAAACTAAGCAGAGCTTGTACTATGGGAACCAGATAACTGATAGAATACTTATATACTTTTTTTTTGTAAATTCATACTTATATGTAGAAAAACATCCAGACGTGGAACAAATATTTGTAGATCATGCAAACATTTGTTCCAAGATGGGAATCGAAGCCGCTACCTCCTGCGTCTCTACTCCCTCTGCGCCACAGAGGTCGTCAATATTCTAGAATTGCTGATTGTTACTGCATTCCAAAAAGGAGAAACATGTTATCTGTAATTATTTTGATTTCCTTGCACACTTAAATGCTTAAATAACCATTGAAACCCATTTTTTTAGTTGTTAAAACCAGCATGCATTATTTATTATATTCTTCAGATGCAATAAGTAAATAACAAAACTGAGTAGTACTTAAAACCATATCTAACCCATTTTAATGTTTATTTAATTAATAAAATCCCTTTCTAACCTATTTTCATCATTAAGTGCTTTACTAATTAGTAAAACAAACTAAAAGCATGTGTTCATGCTATGTGGGATAGCGAAATAGAAAAGTAATTAAGGTCAACAAAACACTACTGGAAATAGAATAGATCAATATGTAAGGACACGGGTTGTGCGGAGTATGCGGTTATCATTTTACGAATAAAATTTTCAAATATTTGAAATTTTACTGACATTTATAACAATAGTATAAAAGGAAATGGAGAAAAAATATTTTTTTCATATAAAAATACATGAAATTTGAGATAAAAACCTACAGAAATGGTGAAGCCATAATTTTAATATCTAAGAAATCAATTCGACTGATATTAACCATGCATAAAAAAATTGAATTCTAAAGAAACTACACTAATAGTGAATCTAACCCAAGTTTCTACTATCGAGAAATCATTCTAAACTTAAACTTTACTTAATTACCTACTTCGAAAATTCTCGTAGCTGCTACGGCGTAGCTAGTTTTCCAGACTTCAACAATTTTCTAAAATAAGATCCTAAGGTTGCCTTGAAGAAATCGTTTAAACAAAATCATGAATAATGATGGTGGATTCACATTTCTAGTATTAAAGGTTCATGAATTATTGAAATTAATCACGAACTTTACCGAGTATTTTCTAGTATTTTTTTATAATCATGTTCTGTTTAGGTTTACATCAAATATTTAATCAATCTATCCAGATATCTGTTAATCTAACTCCAACGCCTAAAATTCTAACCTACCAAAAATACACGTCAAACGCCACTCACTATAAAAAACATAAACCGCGAGTACTTTTATGGCAGCCGTAGAACTCATGGCTGGGATGACCTCTCGAAATTTCGAAGGTCGGCCCAAAGATACACGTGGCGTTATCGCTATACGTACATTTCGTTATGCTGCGTACTGTAGCTATATAGTATGGCAGTGACAGTGGATCGGCCCCCTTTTGACCTATTTTCAAGTCCCTAGTAGAGCGGATGACGCAAGCGTTCGCAGCGGTGGCTGAGGAGTTGGGAACTTATCGTGTAATTGGTGCATATAATATTTTTTATTATTAATATAAATTTAATGTGCAACATACTGTTTTCTAGTAATTATAAACAGATTGAGATTGCATCAAATGATTGAGAAATTTATAAATATATTTTTTTAATTGCACGTTTATGTATATATTTATTTACATTATTTATTTATTTATATTCTAAATATAGTGTAGGTTAAAAAAAATTTTTTTCCTATAAAAGGTCTATACTATCACAGTGAATATTATGTCATTTTATTAAAACACTGACATTTGTGCTAATAACATAGGTGAGATAAAAAAAATGAAATGATTAAAGTAATTACATAGTTATCCTTGTACATATAAATAATAACTCATATATTTATTTTTTGTTTGTAGCACTATGGTATAGATTGTGTGTATAGTACTGTGGTAGCAATAAAGGTTGCTGGGAGCTGTTGGGTGCAGGCCGCTTAAGATTGATCTCCAGAAATGTATAAGGCATGTTCAGTAATTAACGACCTATAGTTTGATATGATGATGATGACTTTAATCTAAAATGCGTAATCTTCGTAAAGTATTCCGAAGTCCACAGTCACAGTAGTGAAACTACACGCATCCGGTCCCACTGAACTTCATAGATGCATCGATTCTTACGGACCTTTGGAGAAATTAGTAAGAGGGCCGTTGAACCTCATCCTAAAAATATTTACCGTTTTAAATTAGTTAGCTTTAAGTTACACGCGGAAAAATTCTAATGGACTCAGATATGAAAATAAGTAGATGTTTAGGACTAGTACGTATTCAGGATCTAAACAAAAGGCTGTATTGGTGGTTATTTGGCACGTCTGGGCGGCGTTGTTATAGCAACCCTGCAGCCGCCCTCGACGCACAGCCGACCCAGTTCCGCGGCCCGCCCGCCCAAATGTTAATGACCTCCAAAACCCAGGTCGAAGTTCACGCTTACACGAGTACGGGATCCTATGTAACCCCCATGCTTTTCACGGGTCAAACCGTGTATTGATCTTTCTAGGATAGAATCTAGATTAGATTGGTACATAGTTGCAAAATTAACATTAATTTTGCAAGTTGGAAAATAGAAGAACTTAGCAGGGTGAAATTGTAAGCAAGTTTTAAGGAACAGCTTTGCAGCGTCTTTAGTCAGTGCGGTTTGAAAAGGAATTCCGTAAATTTAGATGTATTAATTATACAGGGGTTGATATTTTATAATTTGTAGTTTTTGTTTCTTAACAATCATTTTCGGTTCTACTCTGAAATTAGGCAATGTCATTCAAGGAATCAAAATGAAATAGTGGCTTGCATATAAATTAGTTATGGCGGGTTCCTATATCCGACGGTAACCGACTACGACTCGACTCCTTGAAAAAGTATCGAAGTAATGTCAAACTTTTGACACGTTTTCAAGGAGAAACGACTCGTAGCTGGTTACCGACTGATAAAGAAACCCGCAGTTAGTCGAATAATGATTGTTTAATAACACTTTAAACTAATAAGAATTCCATTTCATGTTTAAAAGTGATTGCCTTGTAAATAATATATTTTCTTCATAAAACGTTTCTTAAATCGTTTTTATTTAGAAATTGGCAAAGCGCACCCATTAATCGCAGTGATTGTTTGACCAATGAAAATAATTGAGGCTTATTGTAAATCCTGTAGAAACACGCATTCAGTTTCATTTAATTTCGTCATTGACTAAATCGTTATTCTTTTTTACACTACACTAATTTATCTTACTCCGAATTTAAGCCAAAACGTGAGGTAGATAAATTCCTCACGAGTTAATATACTCACATTTATTAATATGATGTGTACATGTTTTTTTGTGTAGGTGATTTTACCTAACCTAGCTCATAGAACGTTTTGGATTAGGCTGTGAGTTTATGAGCATCTTAATGTAATGAGTGAATGAATGAAAACACTTTATTATACACATAAAAAAATAAAAATTACAGACAAAATAGAAGACACAAAGCAAATAGTACAATGGGCGGACTTGTCTTGTCTGGAAAAAATCGCTTTAAAGCGATTTCTTCCAGACAACCTTTGGATGGAGAGGATTTCGTTATGTCAAAGATATGGTTAGGGGTGCACTTTAAAGACTAAGATGTGGATGTAGAGTGTGCAACTAATACATAAATACTTGTAAATAATGTAAATACAGAATAAAGAAACAAAAGATAATAGGTTTCGTCTGAGGCGCCGAATCGTCTAGAAATGTTAATGTTCTACGAGATTTTATTCGTTTGTACTGTAAGCAAGTTAAATAAAAACTGGATCTACTTTTGTAATCGCAAACTCAATTTTTAACTGTGCGATTTATAATATTATTAACTTGTTTTTACAGCGATAGTTTTTACAACACATAAATAAATAGAAATAAATAAATATTGCTAGACATTTCACACAGCGCTATCTAGCCCCAAACTAAGCAGAGCTTGTACTATGGGAACCAGATAACTGATAGTATACTTATAAACTTTTTTTTGTAAATACATACTTATGATATATATAAAAACAACCAGACCCGAAACAAATATATGTAGATCATGCAAACATTTGTTCCGCGGCGGGAATCGAACCCGCTACCTCCTGCGTCTCAGCCGGCTATTAGCCCACTGCACCACAGAGGTCGTCAGAGGTAGACTCTTTATTGTACATAATACCAGAGACCAGTATTTATATTACTGGTCTCTGATAATACTTATTACAAAACAAACTATAACGAAAAATACTTAATAACTAAAAACAATAGAAATGCACAATGTCTTATCACTTGAAGCTATTTATTCCAGATAACCTTAGAAGGAAGAGGACTGCGTATTGTTAATATAATTTTCAAAAAGTTCTGTATTTCTTTTTTAAGTGTTTGTGTCTAGATTTGTTGTCCTAATGTGCCATAACAAATAAATACTTTTTTTTAAACGAATGGTTTGTTAGACTATGGCAACGTATAACGTATAAGTGTTTGTGTTCTACTCGACAACAGATAGATAGCACTAGTGATTTCAATATCACATGGTGATTTCTGTTCTGTGGTGGAATCTTGCTCATGCGTAGTGGATATGACGTTATAAGAACCTGTTTACGACTAGTTGGAAAATTCGCTTGAAATTTTAGATTAAATTAAGGGCGCCACTTATCTTTGTAATGATCATATTTTACAGTTTTTTGAATAGTAGTTTTTAGAATAGAATATAAAAGAATAGAATAATGCTTTATTGTAAACCAGGAATACTTAAAAAACTAGACAATGCTAGAATAACTAGTTTAGACCTAGCTTTAGATTCATCCTCGCCGTGTTTTGTACTATTCATTGTTTTAAGAAGTAAAGTGATGCGTGTTGGGTTGAAAATACTTTAGTTTAACAAAAACAGGATGTCTATCCAATTATAATATCCCTATCCCTATTTAATTTTCCTTATAAGTTGAAAGTATACGTATAATCGTGTTGAACATTAAAGAAAATGAGTAAGCTTGCGGCTAGTAACTCTACGTGTTCAGTTCAACACGTGATTCTTGCAGGTGAAGTAAGTAAAAAGATACAGGTTGTTAGGCTTGGCCTACTCTATCTAGAATCGTGTCAAAGAAACTAGAGTGCCAGCGTCTATGATACCATCCGGGGAACCCATTCTGCGCTTAATGCCCTCCTGAACGCAAGCCCCGAATGAGATGTGTTTACAGATGGATGGAGGTGAATATCTGTGGACTGCTTGAGGTTTGCAGACAAAGAGTGCTTGAGTGTTTTGTTTATTATTATTATTTATTGTTTTTGTATTATTTTGTTTTAATTTTATTGTGTTGATGTATATATATCATTGATATTTATTAATTACTAGCTGTTGCCCGCGACTTCGTACGCGTTACATGTGTAGGTATGTTGCACTGTTGCAATGTTACTTAACACCCCATTTTTATCCCATGGGACCTGATTTAGGGTATAAAAAGTAGCCTACTTATATGTTAATCCAGGTTATAATCTAAAGGTTGCTTGCAAGTGATCGCTTTCAGCGATAAGGCCGCCCATTGTTTATTTTGCCTTGTTTATTCTAGCCTGGTACTTATTTTTGTATTATATCTGTTTGTGTGGTAATTCTTTAAAAAGGTATCTATCTGTCTAATCTACGTACATACTAAATGTCATGTCATATGTTTTTGTATGTTAAAGTTCTGGAAGAGATCGCTTTTAGCGATAAGGCCGCCCATTAACGACCTCCGTGGTGCAGTGGGCGAATAGCCGGCTGAGACGTAGGAGGTAGCGGGTTCGATTCCCGCCGCGGAACCAATGTTTGCATGATCTACATATATTTTTTCCGGGTCTGGTTGTTTTTCTATATATTATAAGTATGTATTTACAAAAAAAAAATATATAAGTATTCTATCAGTTATCTCGTTCCCATAGTACAAGCTCCGCTTAGTTTGGGGCTAGATAGCGCTGTGTGAAATGTCTAGCAATATTTATTTATTGTATCGTAATTTCTTGTTTATTTCGTTTGTTACTGTATTTTTATTTGGTGTCTAATAAAAAGTATCTAATCTAATAAGTGCAGCTTATATCTCCTAGTGCATTTGTCGATCTATGATGCAATCATACTTCCAGTTTTACGACTGTGCTGGTTAAATCATTCCTAAAGTTATGACATGAGAAAATGTCGCATAAAAATAATAAATGTGCTATTGGCAGTCTTCTAATTTTTAAGTCTATCGTATTTGCATCATCGCTTACTATCAAGTGAGATTGTGGTCAAAAGAAAGCCTGTAATTAATATAAAAAAAAATATATACCTACTTACACTTTCCAAAGAAGTTTTAATGTTTGTTCCAATTCTAACACTTTTAATTTTTGTCGTTTGATCGTTAATTTAATTAAAATTGAAATGGTTTTATCATAGTATCTTTATTGCATTTTGGTTATTTTTTCGACCTGCTAACAACATTTAGCTTCCGTTACATTGTTCCTAGTAAGTTCCTAGACGGAACTTTTTTTAGCGAATTAGTAGTTTTCAACGATTAAAATAACTAACGGTTGGTATTGCAGACATGTCTGCCGAACAAAGTTCATAATAATATTATCGAACCTTATACATATTTATCACTTTGTGACGCCAGTTGATTTAGACTTATTTTCTGAGGTTTGAAAAATGTTTCCTGTATAAATATAGAAATAAGAGAACTACCAAAATATCATTGTTTTAAAACTCACTAATTTATTACGTCTATGTAGGCTCAACAATCAAACGTTATCACATTTGAATGGAGCACAGTTCCTACTACCGTCCGCTACCGTGTACTAAATGGCTGCGCCCATAAAAACCCAATCAGAAGCAATTTAAGATCCTTTGAAACGGGTCGCTCTCAAGACTCAAAGGGCGAAAGCATGCATACGTAATATGAAAAGCTACAACCTGTGTCGGCTGTATCCTTTACAAGGAGTGCAGCCACAGAATAACCTATACTCACTACAGCTTTGAGAAGTGCTAGGGCACAGAAGAGGGCTTGGACGAAGAATAACTAATAGTAACTACGCTTTGGCCAAGGAATAAGGTGCAGTTGGTACGGTTTGGTAGTTGGCTAGTGCAGGGCGAGAGGCGGGGGCGGTGACTATTCCTAGCGAAACTAGGCCGGCCGGCGACCGCTTGAGTGTGGCTTGAGGCATGGTCGGAGCGGACAGCGAAGAAAGGTATTTTTTTAACCCTATTTCAGGATAAACATTATGATTAAATCAACTATGGCCGTTTGACTCTGTTCAAAGACGAGCTGTGAGAATTGTCGACGATTCCATTTTCACAAGCGGTATTGAGCCCTTGAGTCTCAGGAGAGATTTTGTCTCCCTGTGTGTGTTCCACAGCTTTTTTTTATACTATGGAGATGGAACAAAGATGGAGAGGAGACATCTGGATTTTATGACATAACTGCTGGTGTTCCACAGGGTTCTGTTTTGGGGCCGGTTCTCTACACAATATTTACAGCTGACCTTCCTGAAATGCAGAATGTAACCATTGCCACCTATGCCGACGACACCGCAATTCTTGCAAATAGTACGGATCCACTTGAAGCATCGGAGCTCCTACAAACCAGCCTTAACAAGGTAGATGACTGGCTTAAAACATGGAGGATTAAAGCAAGTGCCTCAAAATCTGTTCATGTAACCTTTACATTCAGATAAGGCGATTGCCCTGCAGTGAACCTGGGTAACCAACCACTCCCACACAGTGAATCTGTCAGATACCTAGGCATGCACCTGGACCGCCGCCTAACATGGAAGAAACACCTCCAAATGAAAAGGGACCAACTCAATCTGAGATTCAAAAGTCTCTACTGGCTACTTGGTAGAAACTCAAAACTATCAGTTGATAATAAATTACTTATATACAAGACTGTACTGAAACCACTTTGGACTTATGGGATCCAACTATGGGGATCAGCCTCTACCTCTAATTTGAACTGCATCCAGCACTACCAGAACGGCCTCTTGTAAAATATTTCAAATTCACCCTGGTTCATCAGAAATACTGAGCTGCATGATATACTACAAATCAACACGATCTCTGATGAGATCAAAGCTAATGCTCAAATCTACCAGAAAAAGCTGAAAATACACCCAAATAAGCTGGCACAACAACTCACAAAGCCTTCATATAAGAAGCGACTGAAAAGAAAAGATGTCATGCTACTTGGCGACTGAAAAGAATGAAGAGTGAGATATAGGAATGCCCTCTGCCCGACACAAAACCCAGAAACAATTTGCTCATAGTTATAAAACTGATCGCAGATAATACTAAAAAAAAAAAAATGGAGATGGAACAAGCCTATGGCCCACCTGATGTTAAGTGGTAATCATCGCCTATAACAAAGTTTGCCTTGTAGGTCACGCTCCTTAGAAATGTGCCCTACGATGCACTTCCCTGCGTCCAATCAACTTGAGGCATACAGGTGTAAAGCCTCATATGCCTGTAATTTCACCAGCAACCATACCCTTCAAACCAAAATACAGCAATGCTGCTTGGCGGTAGAAATGGGTATGGTGGTAGCACTTCCCCGGGCTTCTAATGGGATGTGTTCTAAGGAGCTGTGCTTGCAGGTTCCTTTTATCATCGCACCACTCGTCATCAGCAGGGAATCCATCCACACACCTTGGAGACGATGTGGTCACGCACCGTGAGGTCCCAGAGAAATTTCCTCCCGCGAACACTTTACTTGTGAAATGGTCTTCCTGCCGAGGTTTTCTCCAGGGACTACAGTATGTGGTTCTTCAAAAAGGGCGTTTAAAAGATAATATAAGATGACTATTTATTGTAATTACCACACAGAAACAATATAACACTAAAATAAAACTAAAAAGACTATACAATGAGCGACCTTATCGCTGAGAGCGATCTCTTCCAGGCAACCTTTAACATTTTTAAAGGGTCGGCAACGCGCGAGTGATGCCTTTGGTGTTACAAACATCCATAGGCTACGGTAACCGCTTACTGTCAGGTGGGCAGTATGCTTGTTTGTTATTGCTTTATATAGTTATAATACATAGTTGAGGAATAATATTATGTTCTTCCACTACCGAGTAAAGGCCTTCTGACTATTTGTTTTTGGCGAAAATAAATCAGTCATTGATCGAGCGAAGCGAGATATCTAAATCAACTTGGGCAAATTGGCGTTGTATGTCTGTATGCATGTATGTTTGTTTGTTTGTCTGAGGATAATATTCAAAACGTTTATCCGGTCATCGTGAAATTTGTTACTTAGGTAGGTAGTGATGACACAATTTTGGTGTGACTAAATGAGCTAAAAATGTGGGGGGATTGTTGAGATATTGGGGTTCATGAGGCGTAAAAAAAACGAACCGGGACTATCTGGTCAAATGGCACGTCTAATAAACGGTCTTTCTGAGTAGATATATTTTGACCCCGTTTTTATATTTAGATTAACCTTGTAGTTTTTAAGCTATTAGCCATAATAAAAACTGAACTTTGACAAAATTCACAGTGACCACACAGTGCTGAAATTTGGTATGCGTGTAGCTTTAGTGATAGAGAAAAGTCTGAAATCCAGAAAACTGTAAGTTGTACCCCAAAAAAGAATCCTAATTAACATGAACTCCCGGTACCTGTAATTTGAATGAAACTGTAAGACAAGTTGGTTGGTTTATCATTTCGTAGCACTATTTTGATAGTCAAAGATTATTAATAATATTTTTTTTTGTTTTCATGGGAGACTCGCGAGATCTCAGTTCGGGCGAACCACTAGTGTATATTCTTTTACAAAAATGATAAATCTTTGAATATTATGCGGCTGAAATGGTATTCAAATAGGTCATCCATATTTACCATACTGACGAGTGGAAGGTGTCTCCATTCGAAACGAGACCTGTGATTTATGCAGCCTGCACGTTTCTAGTTTTTATATATTCAAAATTGTGTTTTATGCGATTTTAATATAAACAGCGATCAGAGAACATTCAAGAACAAAGAACCGAAAGAAATAATTCTTGTTTATAAAGTGGTGACGTCGGTAAAATATGTTGTATGTATCACGTCTTGTTGCATACATTTTACCTATTCGATACCCAAAATAGTTAAAATAATCAGATTGGATATAAAAATATGTCAATACTATCAAATGCTTCATCATATTTAATTTGTTTAAGAAAAATAGCGAAAATCATAATTTTAATACTAGAAGTAAAGATAAACTCGCTGTTGCCACTTGTAGACTCCATAAAGTTAGTAAATCGTTTAAAGGGCAAGGTGTACGCTTTTACAATAAACTCCCAAGGGATGTACAAAAATTGGCAATCAACAAATTTAAAAACGTAATTAATCAAAATCTTTATAAAAAAGCCTACTATAAAATATCGGATTATTTACATGATAGAAAAGCTTGGTATTGAAATTGCTCCAACCCGTTCAAAATGTTACAATTTAGGCGTAATTTATTTTCTGTATTGTTATGTATTCTAAAAGGATCATTAAAAAGCCTTGTTTCTTGCCTTTCTTTCCCAGCTTGGTCGCGAAGGAACAGGCAGTAAAATTGACGTTTCAAAGTGATCCTTGTGACTTTAATAAATAAAAATTGTAAAAAGACTGACTTTGACCTTGCAGAGTCCCTTTGCTAGCAATATACATTTATTTTTTTATAGGTACTACCTGGACATGGTGTTAAGTTAAGTGGTGTTAACACACCTGAAGTTAAGTGGTAACCATCGCTTATAACAGAGTATTACATAAACCGGGTGTTGTTAGAGTTCAGGTGAAGTAATGATGAACAGCATTTTTTGTTTTGTAGATAGCTCAATATTATCCACAACGCGACTATACAAAAATGGATGAACACACTGGATGAATTGTCCTATGCAGCCGCAAATTTCCAATATCAATCTCTATATCGCATATTGAGCGTAATTAATGATTTTAACCGGTATTTATCGCGTATGTACCTTTTTTATTTGTTTCGATTAATATTGCAATAGCCGTGGTCGCGGGCAGTCTGAAGTACTTGGACCTACCGACGAGAAGTGATGGCAGCTGCAGCAACTACCCTCACTTGGTCTTAAGAATTAGAAATGTCCTAGTTCATATTACGACATACTACACTAACCGTATCTACGCTCTGAGACGACCGATCACGACGCGCACACCTAGCAATCACCGGGTTCCAAGGCGCTGAGAGTCTATAGTTATCTCTCCGATTGCAATTCGGAAATTTCCTCTTCTCATCTCTTGTAATAATGGCGTTCACTAGAGAGAACCTTAGGATCATGAAGTTCAATCCAATGATTCGGTCCCGAGTCTACCAGATGCTCTGCTATTGCTAACTTGTTTACCTGGCGATTTTTGACAGCTGCGATGTACTCTTTGAGACGCTAGGTACGTTTGGTAACATATTGACCATGTTTTTCCTAGAGATTAAGGCTGCTTAAGATAAGAGGATGTTATAGGTGCTGGGCAAGCTTACTTCATCTAAAGTCTAGTTTGAAGCACTGCAGCAGTTGCGTTCTTTATCCGGCTAAAGTTGAAATTTGCCACCATCATATATCATGTTCAATAGATGGCTTTCCCGCACACAAGACACGCGCCACTGTAGCTGGAAGCGGCCACTTATTAGCAGAACTAGTGAAAGCGCGTGACAGCCACTTTTTGCCGCCACGTGAAGCGGTGGCGGCTCGGTGGCGGCGTTTTGTGGCTGTGGCGCAAGGCTCGTGTGCGGCGACGCTAAAGGCGCAGTTTCTCTTATGCCTTGTACCAAACATCCTTTACAACTCCGGACGCATGCATTGCCAACACAAAAATTATTTCTAAGAACAGAGGTTCAAGAATCAAGATCTATGTCGTTTCACGACTTAAATATCAGAATCTCTTCCTGAATAATGTGTGTCTCAAATAACTGAACAAATAATGTTTTTAATTATGTAAGTTCGTGTTATAATTTGACTTAGGTCTTCTTCTCATTCAAAAATGGCGAAGGTGCTAGGCAACTTTACTATCAAAAATTCTGTTCCAGTCACTATGCAATTGGCTACCAGAATCTGAGTATATTTATTTCAAATTGATAGGTATAAAAACCACCAGATATATGATATAAAGTTATATTTGTTCTAGTAGTAAGTACGCAAACATTTCAGTGCAATCCGCGGTATAATAATAGAACGAGAAACTAAGCTTGAATCATAGCCTTTGTTACAGAAATTTTAGTAAAAACATCGTAAAGCTACACGAAAACTATTATTACGACACAAAGAACTTTTACAGGTCAATTAACTACTAAATATTATTTAAATTAAGGATGAATATTCATCACGATTTGTAGATTGTCATAGAGTGCGCGTGAAACCTACTTATGTTCGAACTAATGTTCGTATCGAATATATGAGGTTATAATAACAATATCTACGCGTTTCACTATCTATTTAATCAGTGGAAAATCCCACCAAAGGAAAATAAACTATGTGTAAATAATTTGCATGCTTTACCAAACAATACAATCGTTACCATTATTACCTACGTGTATATAATAACTGAAACTCCAGCCTCTCTATTCTTCTTAAAATTTACTCTGTGAGAGTTGGTCAACAAGTGATTTGACGATTCTTCTGACTTCTTGAGAACAAATTGTAATGCGTTTTACTTGTCGAGCGTTGGTAATTGCCTGATTTTGAAAATAATAGGATGGGTTCACATTGACAAGTAGATTTATGTAAATTAACCAAGTGTCGGTCAGTGAAGTTGTGTTTCTGTAATAAAATGATATCATTGGATGCACACAATGATGTTATTATGTATTAAATACTTGGTAAAAACAAGCATAGGAATATAAGCTCACAACATGCTTCGGATTTTAGTTTCAAAAATATATCTGAATTTCTTGATCTATGTCCATAGATCGAGTTTAACTAGCCAAACTCAGACAATATTTCTTAAAATCCGCATTCATTAATGCTATCTTTAAGTAGATAATCTACCCAGAAGCGAGTTTACTTGCACTTTAGAAAGTAAGTCTTTGTTTTCTCTCCGCTGTAATTTATAGTAATAAAGAGATCTCATATAGTTTTGTAAATTGTTCGGCTGAAATTCGCCGTCATTAGATTTGGCAGCGTCCCAAATGTGCCACGTTTTTACGAAAATGTTTTATGGAATCTAATTGTGATCCTCATTAGCCACAGATAAAAGAAAGTGCAGATGCATTCAATGCGTTGAAAACAGCATTATTTAGTAGATACAAAATATAGGGCACCATAGTGCATCCGTTCATAGCGTGTTTCTTTGTATGAATTTTGTGTCACCTTATCGCAAAATCCTTCAGCATTTAGACTGGAAGATAGTGCGTAAACAGAGTCATGGCCGGTTATCGATCTTATAATTTGATGGTCATTTTGTTATTCTTCGCCTTGAGAATATACTCGGATGTTAGTCTGAATCTTCTCCTACCGCGTAGATCTTCAAGGTGAATATTTTATCACTAGTTTTCGTTAGATGTTTACATCGTTATTTTTTTTATTTATCAAAACAATTAGAGCCCCTCTTTATGGTATGCATCCAATTCATATCTCTATCTACGCCTGGGCCGACCACGCGGCCATTGCCTGTTTGGAACCCATTCCATTGTGGTTTTCGATCACAAAGATTATTGCCATAAAGAGTGGCGCCGATTAGGCAGTGATAATGAAGCGTGGAAAGAGAGAAGGGAGGATTTTGCCCTGCAAGAACCCCACAGACTGAAAATAAGAAAAAAACAAAAAATATTCGCATCATCCACATCCGTCATGAAAAGCCAGATCACCAGATGCGATAAATTCAATGCGGGCTCAAATACGAATAATTTAGGTCGACAAAACCGTTTGCAAATCTTTAAAAATATGATGTGTTTACACAGGCCACGGTCTCGAACGCGAACTTGCCCGATTTTTATTGCGAGTTTAAAGAAGCAAGCGAACTTGCCCCAGTGACCACAGTAGCACTTGATATAAATATATAATGCATAGGCCCACCGTCCAATAATAGAATTCGTCTCGGTGGCACATTGCCGCTGATCTGAGAGTCTGTGGCCAAATACCAAACGCCGTGTTGCCACTCGTTAGCCGGCTGGTTATAGTGATGCACTTTGCCATTTAAAACTGAAACTGGATCAATACTCTGCGCCTGTTTATTCTAGTTTCGCGTTTTCGCTGAAAATGAGGCACGAAAGGCGTCACCCGTGGCTTATTTCTCTTTTTATCTGCCAGTTTGAATACGAAGAGTGCATTTGCCGTTTTAGTAGTTTAAAAGTGCATAGATCATAGAAGTAGTTGCGTGGAGAGGGGACAGTAGGGGGGTGCGCGGAGCGAGCGCCGGTTCGCGCGGTGTAACCTACATACCGGTCAACACTCCGGCTCAGTCAACACTCGCTACAGGGACATTAGGAGCGTTTGCTGCAGGCACAGTACTTGTACAAGCACGCAGCTAAAACTAACAAACATTGGATGGCACAAACTCGGCCTATACCTAACAGTGGCAAAAATATTTAAGTCCGTAGATAAGTTTTCATACAAGTAACAGCTAAAAAGTATACGTAGAGCGGCTGGTTGCTTTAAGCTTAATTGATTAGTAATGTTATTAATGATAACAACCATACTTACCTTAATTTCTCGCAACTCGTACCTAAAAGTAGACTTACCTGAAAAAATAAATTTAACAATTGTATTTACAAACCAAACTTTCCTATCTCTTCTTGAACTTAATACATAATAAACAAGCCGGTGACCGTAATATTTGATAGACACCTGTATCTACAAACGTATTTTAATGTACTAGTCAAGGAGATAACCTACTAATAAGTCTGTGTCACCATTTCTGCGTAATCTACCGTAGCATTAACTTTCCGATGACAAGATGTTAGTGGTCGAACCAGTAGCTTGAACGCTTACTATTACCGTTCAAACGAACTAATGCTAGCATTAGATGCGACTAGACAAGGCCATAGCTATCAGTGAAATGTCGAGAAGGAAAGAGATGGATACACAAAGTATTTATTGCACACATAACAAGACCACAAATGCAATTCACGCACACATAAGCAAATTTTCTATTTCTATTACGTGTTCTAGGGCTGATTATAGTTTCAAGTTAATAAACGTACATATATAGGAAACCCTTTACCTATAAATATACTAAAATGAAACTTAAGGCTGTTTTAGATTATTGCTTAGTGATCTCCAACTGAAATAGTTTTTGTCGGTTTAAAATATTATTTCCATCACACATTAATACTCCGAAATTAGAAAATAATAAAAGAAAATGGTCTAATTAATACATGTTAGAAGCTAGTGAAGAAAGACAGGCACTAAATCAGGAAAAGGCCGTCTAGGTCGACAAACACTAAGGAGGTTACACACTATCTGTAGAAATTGGGTGAGTTGGTGTTTAATGCGCACTTGATACACAAAATACCTATCTGATATCGCCTGCGATAGCCGAATCCGTTGCGTCAGACTGGCCTAGAACTCAGTTTGAACTCGAGTACCCTCAATAACCGTGCCCGAATTGTTAAAATAATACTCTAACATAGTGTTAATAAACTATACAGCCGGCATTTCTATCAAAAAAGATACAGTTTTGTGTAAAAATGTATAATGAAATGTCCAGCAATGTCCAGCAATATTTTGATGGAAACAGACGCTTGGTCCGTCTGACAACGTAGAGGGCATCGCTCATTAAACTTAAAATGTTATCACACTAATATTATAAATGCGAAAGTTTGGATATTTGTTTGTTTGTTACTCAATAACGTCGTAACGGCCAAGCCGATTTCGATGAAATTTGGTATGTACTTAGATTATAATTTGGATTAACACATAGGTTACTTTTTATCCCATAAATCAGGCCCTGGGATAAAAATGTGGTGACAAGTTTATATAAAAAAATATTTTGGCCTTCGTTACCACTTTGCACATAGTTTACACTTTACACAAGTTTATCTTTATTTCTAGGTTACCTACACATTTAGTAAAGTAACGCGTACAAAGTCGCGGGCAACATCCAGTTATCTATATATGTGTGATACTGAATTTGATGTGTACTTAGAATGTCCTATAGAGCTTTTTATAAGAATCAAAATAATATTAATCCACTAGGGGCCACTTAAAATAAAGGCTCATAATATTTTGACACAGTTTAATTATACATATTTATGCTACGCAAAAAAAAAAGTATTTTCCAATAATGTTTTTATTGCAATGAACAAAATGATCAATTATTTTTCACACCACCTGCTCGGCAATGTCAAATTAATTACAAGTCACGTAAACCTCACCGAAAGCAGATGATTAAAGCCCTACGGCTGAGCCAAGAGTAAGGTTGTACTAAATTTTATTATGCTCTCGCGGGCATAATGAGATTTGAATTTGGAACCTCATTTGTATTAAAATTTGAACCAAAGAGTACACAAAACACAATAAGAACTTATTCGTTAATCGAACTAGCCTTTATGTGCAAAACGCAAAATTATGTATTATGTCTTCTTAGGTTTTCTTAGGTATTTTTAGATATTTTTGTCTTTTAATGTCTACTTGTATCTTCTTAAGTTTTCTTATGTTCTTATGTCTTACGTATCTTATAAAGCAAATGACGCGTCATTCTGTTACAAAGACTAAATTTGTCTCACACAAAGTGTGAAAAGTAGAGTATTCTCCTCGTAGATAAAGCTGTCTGTGTCTTGGGCGTGCTTATATCCTTTCTGGACTCAGGATTCTAGTAACTCCCTCGCCTCTCACTCCGCTCTAGAATCCTTCGTTACGTTCGGGATTCAATATAGCGCCTGTGACGCAAGACACTGCTTTATCCCCTCGTTTAATAATCTACTATAGATTGTTTTTCATTTAGCTTTGACCTTTTAATAGTCATAATGTAAATGTATCGTATAATAGAGAAAGCCTTGAACTTAGTGATTGTTAACTGTATACTTTAAAGTAATGCTAAATATTTTGAGCGTTGATTTTGATATGCAATATTAAAATAACACTGCAAACTCTGCTTGTAGAAGGCAAGGACTCCTTTATAGATTTCATTTGTTGGCGCTAGATGATGATATAGCAACTGCTAAGTAAACTATCTTAATATGTTATAAGCATTTCACCTACTAGGACATAAGTATTTACTGCTTTTGTTTGCATCATCAAGCGATTTTATGCAACGTTTTATCTCAAATGTTCGAGCTGTGTGTTCCTAGTACACAGTTCCCATAGAAATTGGGTTATCTTGATAGATCGCTCCACTCGATCCCGAAACGTGATAGCGTGAAAATTTCAGTGGAAGGAAAATTTCAATAAGAAAATAGGTAACGTTTACTTTAATTACATGATAATTGGGTTTATATATTTGGATTATTGGTATTTTTGAAGAAAATCAATGAGGATGTATTTTTGATTTACCAGAAAATAAATAAACAAATTATTATGCACCTATTGAAAGAAAAATAAATCGAGAAATGTTCCTTAACAAAGTAACTAGTTATTTAAACCATTCCAAAGAACTAGAGTCACAACGAACAAACGAAATTAATTTCACAGCTCATTTTAAAAAGGCTCATTTTGCTTTACTGTGTCAAAACCGTATTTTTATGACACGTGGACTCACCCGTTAGCAATGCAAGCTAACCTTTTGGTGACGCTTGAGCCGACTGTCCTATATTCACTGTCATCTGGCATCGTGCCCAAAAATAATTAGTCATCGGCGAGCGCCATAGCCGAAACATAGACGCTTCTTAGAACACGTTGCGTTCACATATGAAGATAATAGTGTGTTATTGTATAGAAACATTACTTCTCTCTTATACACTTTAAAAATACTGTTGAAGTCTGTGGCACAGTTTTTTTAAATTAAACACTGAACAAATTCTATAGATCGAGGTTGTTATAGCAAGATAGTTTCCTGCGTACGTGGGTGGCAAGATAAATAAATAAATATAAAAAATATTGCTGGACATGTCACACAGCGTTATCTAGCCCCAAAATAAGCAGAGCTTGTACTATGGTAAATACATACTTATCATAATTATATAGAAGAACATCCAGACCCGGAACGAATATCTTTAGATCATGCAAACATTTGTTCCGCGGCGGGAATTGAGCCACGTAGTCATAACTCATTTTCAATTTGGAAAAAATCTATGAAGCACATTAACGGTACCCAATTTTACTAATTGTATTGTACTTAAAAAAGTACATTGAAGCTCCGTTTCTGTATGGAGTGACACATGTACGAGTATATTACGGTTTCGACTGCCATTGTTCATGTGTAAACATAAAATAGACTGAAAATGGTACGTGAGGCAGTAATGCGGTAACTACTTTCAAGTATTCGCTTAGTTGATAAATAATTTATTAATCATGCCGGAATCATTATTAAACGAGGTGATCACTTGGGTAGAAAGTGAAAATTACTGAGTTACGCGAAATTATAGGCCACAAAAAGTTTATTTGTAAAAAAAATCTGAGAACAGTGATAAAATAGTAATTTTAGTCATATATTCGTAGAATGTATTCTGTTTATTAATTTATAGTTTTGATTGTCATTAGCAAGAGCCATCTGTGATTGAATCTTGGAACTAAATACTTCAACCACTCACCACTAGATGGCGCATATCGCACCAATTTAGTTATGTGCGTCCCATGGGGTTCCATTGGTTGGTATTGTAAATTCTTATATTGTTTGCTATTTCTATATTCATATCAATAATGTTTAGCTTCACATAAATTTTGCATAAAATTATTATAGCATAGGCACATATTTCTTATTTAAGTACCTGTAATATACCTGTACACTTTTACTATAATCAATAATATAAACAAAAATTCAAAAAATATTCAATAAACAACGACATTTAAATTAGTGCAACATTTCGTAGCAGGTGCTACGCGGCGTAGCATAGAATGTTCGCACACATACCACCCAGGTGTGGTACTGCTCTTGGTACTATGGCTTAAGAGTCAAAATTGAATAACAATTTGGAGAAGCTGTTTGTTGTGGATGTTTTGTGTTGATTGTTAATGCAAGTAATGCAATCTGTAGTGACAACATCCGTTTAGGATTCAGTAGTCAAATGATAAAAATGAAACCCTTTCCTATTCATTATTTAAAATTATATTCTATAGGCTATGTGTCAGTCACAATTTGAATATTCATTCAATTTCGTTGGTAAATAGTAAAATTATAATAAATGTATACATATAATACTCGATGCATCCAATCTTTGAGAAATGATTGAGGATATTCGGATATTATGCGGGTATAATGTTGAAATTAAGCTTTCAGTGCAATCAACGTATTAAAAGCATATCAAAAGTATGACATACAATTTGCTATTTGCTTTCTATTAAAAATACTTACAGTTGGCCATAGGTATGTGTGCTGTCAGATTTTTGGAATGCATGCCATTCCATATTTTTTTAGAACAACAGAAATAATGACAACATTTTTGGAAAATCATATGTTTATTATGTTATTTTGAAATACTCTCGATAAAATTAAAATACATTAAATTTATAACGAACTCATATAAAACATTAAAACAGATTCGTAAATGAGATAAGATTTGATTCTATTATTTTGGCCCACTTACAATGGAATTAAGTATTAAAAACGTTAATTGTAAGAACGTGCAATGCACAATCTCTTATTCTGTCCTTTCTTCCCCTAAAAGAGGAGAAGAATTATACATATTTATAAAAAAAAAATCATTTTTTTTAATCAAGATACAAGATATTTATTTGCATGAAGAATAAGGTCTTAAACACTAGGTAATGGTACTTAATACTTATTTGCCCTTTATAAACATCGCAAACTACTGATTACTGAGGGATCAATGAGATTGCGAGAGATTGAAATAAATAAATAATGCTGGATATTTCACACACCACTATCTATCCCTAAACTACGCAAAGCGTGTACCATGGAAAATAGATATCAGATAGAATCTTTATTTTTTTTGTAAATACATACTTATAATGTATTGAAAACACCCAAACCAAAAAAATATCTGTAGACCATGCAAACATTAGCTCCTGAGTGGGAATTGAACCCGCAACTTATTCTCCCACTGCGCTATGGAGGTCGTCAAACAAAAAGCACCTATCTACCTATGACCTGTCATGTTACCCGCATCAATCAAGAGAAATCACTTCATCCTGTCCAAATAAAATTCAAGAAAATAAAATTTAATATTTGCACACTGAACCGTTGCCAATAACAACCGTCTGATGTTCACACAAACATAAATTCTGTATCGAACTACCCTAGAACCTCCCCATATAATTTAACTTCGCAAAGTGTCCAAGTGTGGGTGGGTGCAGACGGAACCGTACTATGCACATTGCACATTCATACTTATGGCTGTAAGTGCCATACATTAACTTATATAGTTAGGTATTAGGGTAGGTTATATGGATAGGTTAGTGTTGATTCACATGTTTCGTTTGTTTTGGTCTGATTCGCACGTCACAGCGTGGTTGGGTATACCTGGCGGTGACTGTCTAACTAAATATTCGTGTGCTTACATAAACACACTATTATCAGGTACAGGTGACAATGTACTGATTAATTCTTTATTAATTACAACATAGCAAAGCTTTATCTATGTTGTTTTTGTCACGATACATTTTACTTATTTGTAACAGAAGAAATACCTAATTCATTTTTGTTTTTATCAGTTCGATAACAAAAGATAGAAATCTAACCAAACAGCAATGAACAGTACTTCAAAGCGATTGCTTTTACAGCTAACTTAACTTTCAACTTGAAGGCAAATGAACTACAAGTAAAGACGAGTAAGCTGTACGGAGCCAAACAAATTAGTGCATCGACGTAAACAAGATAGGATAAAAACAATCACACCGCCAAGTGCCTGTGTTGCGAGTGCTACTGGGTTTCGCCAAATACCAAATCAACAATGAACTTAAAAAAAACTCATACAGTTCATTTATGACTTTTATCACATTTTCTGGTGTATCGGTGGGATTTGAACCCACATTTTTGCCTTTAATGTTCTAATCGGCAACGTCTTCGCCAATTTGGCCATGGATCGAGTGTGGTCGATAGTCTAGGTAGATTTAAAGGTTTGTAGGTACGAAAGAAAGAAATAAAGAAAACATTTTATTCATAAATCCACACAGTCATAAAGAAAAAATAAATAAACACAACAACAATAAAACCGAAACTAAGCACTAACAAACTAACAAATTAAAGAGCTCTGTGTGGGGATGAATTGGTACTCAGCTCAGCATTATGCTACGGCATGTTAATATGCCGCAGCGCTGGTCTTCCGCTGAGTCCAGTTTAGGTTACCTCACGTTCATCTTGATCAAGGGTAATTTTTATAAGAAAACACAACTATCGTTATTAAATACTTACATTAAATACTTACATTAAATACTTACATTAAATACTTACTCACATTAAATACCACAAATCCTATTAAATACATACATAACACAATTAAATACCAACTATTTTAATCCAATAAATCTATCACTACTAACTATCACACTCAAGAACATTTCACTGGTATATTTTAGACTACCCATGGAGACACTGGACTCCATGGTTTACTGAAAAGAGAGAGAGAGAGCTTCAGCTACTGCCACTACGGTTGATTTAGCTGCGATGAGAGAATATCAGCTTTGAGTCTTAATCTAAACAAATTAACTGTGCTAACATTACATAGAGGTGGAGGGATGTTGTAATCAATCGAAAGCAATCGTAGACGCCTACGCATGGCCTGTAATGCGTAGGCGTCTGCGATTGCTTGGAAAATTACGTAGGTTTTCCCATCATAGAATCAATATAGGAAAATATATTTCTCGCCTGCAAGGGACTCCAAAGTCAGAATTCTAGAAACTCGTACCAAAAATATTTTTGGTTATAGATCACGTGACGATCACGATAGACAGACTGACAACTCTACTCCAACATGAGCATCTCATTTTGACAACGAAACCCTAAAAATCGAACGCAATACCTACCAATACAGATGCAGAACACACAGGCGCACTCTTTTAATGCAAGTATTCTTGGTGTGTGCGTGAGGGTGGCAGGCTGGCCGCCTATCTACATTTAGATAGCTAGATATCTAGATGTCTGGGTGCATCGCTGCAGCGTTAGCCTAGGTTAGGGGTAGGTCGGGACCGCCCTGCTACCATCACGTAATCAAACTCAGACTGCTGTTTGTTTTTGCAAGTAATGAGTTTGTTTTCTCATTGCTCACTTGATGTCTGCGCTCTTGGATAGCATGATAAGGCAACGACTGTATTTTACCTTTGTAATATGCTATCTTGTTTTAATATATTGTTTCCCCAGTTTAGGTATATAATGTAGTTATGAGTATTCTTTTTTAACTATGAGTTACGATTTTGAAAACACTAACATAATAAAGTATATAGATATTTAAATTAAAAGTGTATAATGTCACCGAATTATAACGTACCGCGTGGAATTTTCGGGTTCCGACGTAACAAAGTTTTACTAACTAGGATCTTAAATCTAATTTTCCCTTTTAATTGCTAGAAGTTCGGTGCGGATCCCTAGCACACATAAGCATTAATTTGTTGAACAATAAAGATTAATAGAGAACTTTTGTGCCAGTTAGTTAAAATTTAAATTTAATTAAGTGTTTTTGATTTAAATATAAAATAATAACATAGTTCTTAAGTGACTATATTTTGTACAAAAGGTCACCCATTCTAAAGTAATGACAACGTATTTTTTATGACATGTGTTTTAGGACATGCTTTGTAAGTATAATGTTTATTTACCAATACGTATGTCGGGTTCGTCGACCTGAGGTTCTGATCGGGAATTTTCGGTAACGTCCGCATTTTAGAGCAGGATGGGGCTATAGAGTACTGTTGGGGTGCGAGCGAGTGCCCTTGGAGGGTAGAGACCTTGAGCTGGCAAAATCAAGGGTAAGGTTGTGAGTGTGTGTGAGGAACAAGACCTGTGTTAGTGCATCGATACCTATCTATAATGTACATACAAATTATATTACTCATACAGAAAGAGTACATATGTACGTAGGTGGATATAGCTTTAACGTGCATCCCATCTTTTGTTCAGTGAACTCAGTTAAGAAATGAAAAAGTTTGGCTGAGATTGCGAAGGGTATTGTGAACTGATTATTTGCACTATAAATTAAAATTACTTTGACGAAATTGGATTTCTAAAGATCTAAAGTCTAAAGGTTAAAATAAACGGTTAGGTAGGTACCCATGTAAATAAAATCACTATTATAATACCTAAAATAAGCGTATTGTTTAATGATTATAAATTCTAAACTAGGTAGTGTACACTAACCGTATGTAACTAGGGATGTATTAAATTAAATAATTTAAGTGAATGTGGGTGATCCTACAAAAATTAAAAATAGATTCAACTTTTAAGGTTGAACGGTATCCACAGATCTAAAATCTATTAGGGGTATATTAGAGTCAAGTCAAAAATGAATTGCAAATGACCTGTTTTGTAGGCATTCCATATTTGAGAGGTTGCGTCGCCGGTTAGGCATCTGAATATTAACCAATGGCACGTGCCTCTGAATTTTATTCTACGAACTCAAACTAATCATTATAATGCATATTCTGGGAAAACAATGTTTAATTCAGAGTTTCAAACGATACCAGTGGAAGTTACAGACGTTATACTGAGTGATTTTTTTATTTTTCTAGCCAGTTTAGAGATTCTGAACTGATCTGGAACTAGAACTGGTGGAAGGTCATAGAGAAAAAAAGTGAGAGTGATTTTTTTAAAACGTTTGTTATCGGAGATGTGTTTTTTTTCTTAACTTTCTGAATTTCTGGCAACTTAAGACCTATCGTTGTTATATACGATTTGCTATCTACACGAATATAAAAAAATGTAACAAGCTCCGTATTTCCGGAAACTTGCGTTTTTTAGGGTTCCGTACCAAGACTCCGCTGTCTGTCTGTCCGGCTGTCACCAGGCTGTATCTCATGAACCGTAATAGTTAAACCGTTGAAATTTTCACAGATGATGTATTTCTGTTGCCGCTATAACAATAAATACTAAAAACAGAATAAAATAAATATTTAAGGGGGCTCTCATACAACAAACGTGATATTTTTGCCGTTTTTATATATAATGGAGAGTATGTAGAGTTACAGCTGTAACTCAAAGCTCGTTTACGAATGCCATTTAGCCCTAGAAAGAATTGCCACGAAAAACAAGGTGATCTTACAATGGATCAAGGGGCATAGCGGATCAATAGGCAACGAAGCTGCAGATGAACTAGCTAAAAGAGGATCGGAAACCACGGCTATAGACCCACCTCCATTCCTCCCTCTACCTTTTACTCAGCTACGAGCATGGATACGGAATCGTACTCTAATCCTACACAACGAACGCTGGGCACAGACCATGGACTGCAGACAGTCGAGGGCAGCTCTGCCGGCCGTCCCGCCACGACTCACACGTCGACTGCTCAACCTTCAAAGACTGGACCTTCGAATCATCGTGGGGACCCTTACAGGACATGGCCCCCTGAACAAACACCTCTACATCATCGGAGCAACAGGCAGCCCACTCTGCAGGGGATATCTCACCGAAGAAGAATCAGCTACCCACGTAGTCCTGGAATGCGTGGGGGTAACAGCACAACGTGCAGAAATCCTGGACAATCCAAGGTCACTCCGTGAAGCCTGCGAAGACCCCAGGAAACTTCTGTGCTTCTGGTCGGAACTAGGCTGGCTATCCATATAGTCAACTCTCTCATGCATAATGGACCACATACAGAGTTCGATTGCGGAAAAAGGAGTCCACCAACATAACATATATAACGGTACGAACCCTTCGTGCGCGAGTCCAACTCGCACTTGGCCGGTTTTTAGTTTTAAATATTGTCACTTCTATTTTCGTTAATTTATGCTCATAGTTTCTTTCAGCGTTTTTCTCTATCACCTAATACAGAATCTCATCCTACTGGCTAGAATTAAAACCTCAGCTTGTATAGCGGTGATAAGGAGCTTCAGTTTATTCTCAACGCCCGTTTGTATGACAACTGATTTATAAGAAACTTTAGCACAACATTTGCTACCTGGGATTTAATGATAGTAGAAAAAAACTAGATATTTTTCAATATTTATATTCGTTTTTGTTTTATTATTTTTAGGGTCTAGAATACCCAAAAGTAGACGTTAAGGAAATATATCCAGCCACCTCAACATAACAAGTCAATAAAACCGTCGGTGCTATAGGAGAATAGATTTGTTGATTGTACAATGCATGAAACGCATATGAAATCACAACATAATAAACGTCAAACAATGATGTAATGCAATCAACCGATCGAGCCGTAAACCCGCCATAAAAATAAAAAAAGCATGTCAACAAGCAACAACTACGACCACGTGCTCAACCCAAAATAGACGAGCACGCACACACGCACGGCACGCACACACGCACGGCACGCACACACACGGCCGCGCCGTCGCAACGCCCGCGGAAAAATCAATATTTTGAGCAAAACTACTTCCCTTAACGCTGCTGTGTGAGTCGGGCCTCCTCTCTATCGCCAACGACCAAATGCCCCATCTCCCGAACGAGACGCGAACCGAATCAATCCTTATTTGTTACGAAACAGAGTACCATTTCCCCTATTAGCGGCGGGGGTAGTTATACCGCGAGGGTACTCGGTAGCGCCGTCCTGCTCCGATCAATCGGGTGGGTCGGCCGCGCGGCCGCGTGGCGCCGGGCGTCGACCCCGAGCCGGTCGTTACCCCGACGATTGCAACCCTGCAACCCCGAACCACGCACCCTGTTCTTGCCGAATCTTGGACCCAAGCCGCGCTGACATTGACTCGGTGCATGGTTCGATGAACTCTACTAACGCTTCCGTTTCCCGGTGCACTTTGGAAGTTCGTTTCCAATAAATGCTCTATAATGTGAATTTTTATTTTTATCCAAGCATTACGACATGTGAGCTCTTAGAAGAAGTTTATGAGTTTATGGAAACATAAATTCTGCTGGAACAAGGATATTGTTCTGTAAAAACGTTGAATGACTCAACTTTTTCAAATACCTGACACTGGAAATTAGGATACGTCTGTTGAATATTAACCAGTTTAAGAAAAGCCGCACGGGCATATCTTACTACATTTATCCGTTTATGAAGACAGAATATCAAAAATTTAGTTGATAATCATGACTCTTTTGTATCTTGTCTTCGTTTAATTAACTTCAATCACTATTAATGAATGAATGGGTAAGTGTGCGCGTGTGGCAATACCAGACTGGCACACAGTCTGGTATTGCCACACGCGCGTCATAATATAGACAATTCACTACCAAAATATAAAAAATAATGTACAAAGTATGCGCTGGGATCCAATAAAGAAAAAAAAACGCCGGCTTTGAATTCCGAAATAAATGGAGTGACTAAGTGAGCGTTGGAAAACATCCTCTTAAAAGACTTGACGCATCCGTTTAAAGAATTATATAAATTTAATGAGGTATTATTTTTAACGCGGAGAGTAATCACTTAAAGCTGTAAATGTTTTCGTGGAGGATATTAAAAAAATAATTTACTACTGAAAAGATTTAAACGACAATGTTGATAGAAATGTGAAACAGTTTACGGTGAACTTTACACAAAGGTTAACTGTAAGAGAATGCTATCTAGCATTAAGTTCGCCTATGCACAGATTATTTTTTATTTTGTGCAATAAAAAATTCACCATTCATTCGTTCATTCAACTTGGATGAATAAGGCTTTCCCACACAGATTACAATACCGAACTATGATACCCACATTATTACCGATCGGCGTTTCTTGCGACACTATACCGCAAAATTCTGGTATTTCGGAGTGCAAGATCGCATGCGGTATCATACATACATGTACAAATGTACATGTTCTAAGAACAGATATAACGCATTGCAGTTAATTTTTGAAAGTTTACATTGTCGTTGAAGTTCTTGGCTTATTTTTATAATGTTCAAAAATCTTACACTGTACATATTTCTTTTAGAACAGTAAGTATGTCCGTCCGCCGCTTGCTAACACGTCAACTTTAATTGCCTTTAAATTTTGTTAAAATGTCCTGGAAATACTTTAAAATGTTTTTAAACGCATTTGGAAAAAAGTATTTCTGTTTAAATTTTTAGGATTATAATTTCTTCCCGATCTTCTTCATGTTGAATTGCTATTAGAAACTTCTTTTAAACCAGCGCTCTAATTCTCGTTATTTTAATAACTTTATGTTGTACTAGCTATTGCCCGCGACTTCGTACGCGTTACACTACTACATGAGTAGTTAACCTAGAAAAAAGCTAAACTCGCTGTTGCAACTTGACTTGTCACCCCATTTTTATCCAATGGGAACCGATTAATGGGATAAAAAGTAGCCTATATGGAAACCCAGGTTATAATCTACGTACATACTAAATTTCATCGAGAGTAACAAACAAACAAATAAATAAACAAACATCCAAACTTTCACATTTAAAATATTAGTGTGAAGTGTGATTGCGAATTGCAATCTACTGAGATAGCCTTTCAGTAACAGCTATCATCAATCATAGTATTGATAGGTACCGAAGTTTTATTAAAGCTTTGATTGGACTAGATTTTATTGTAAGAACGCCTTCTGGTCTCTTGACTTTCAGGTGATAAAAATATTTTTCTCAGAAGTTTCACAAGAAAGAGTTCATGAAGTTTAGAGTTATGAAAACTACTTATCATTATCCTTATCATGATTAGGAAACGCAGTTGTTTCAGAGTTTCCCACCACACCTGTTCCTGTATTACATATACTATCTACTAGACAAGCTCCGTAAATAAACGCGTCAAGATGCGCCGGCTAGATTCAGTAACAGCTGGGTTCAGCCCGGGGTCAATGCCCACTCGTATTTTCAACATGTGCCGACGATTTCCGCGTTCCAAGGAAAACGCTTGTCATTCCTTCGGGATCCTTCGGATTTCTTCGGGGAGCATCGCCTTCTGATTTTGGTAGGCCTTTGGATTTTCAGACGTTTGAGATTTAAACGCAGTCTGGAATCTCTCTTGGCAAATTGGGATTTGATTGGGCAAGGTTTTACAAGCCTAGCTCTGTCATACCCAGAAACAATTGGCAATTTGTATCCCGGTATTTTTATGCATAATCTACATTCTCAACAATAACTAATATGGATTAAAAGATGTCACACATTCAATTTATTTTAGAGCATGCTATCTTCTCACGATACTTCCTTCACCATTTCAAACACATGGTAATGTTGGTACATTTGGTTGATACTTATTAATGAGTAGTCCAGGATTGAATCCTACAGGCTTAGGTCGAATATCTTCTAAGTGTGAATTTCGAGGATTTCTCACATAATAGCTACTCAGCTACTATTAGAACTGAATAATTGTGAAAGATTATGTTTTTATTGACACCTTAAATTATGGAACGCACTCTGTCCCCACAAATGATTGGATGAACGGTAAACAATGTGAACAAAATCTACTGTTTCACTTTGAGACAGAAGAGGATACCGGACGAAATACACAAATATTATTGCTTTCACATAAGTGTTTATTCACCGGGGCTTGGGACCAGTTATATTCACACACCCAGATTAAACAATTACCTACTGACACTGACATTGGGAATGATGACGTCATCGTTTAAGATCTGAGGGCACGTTAATAAACGCACTATACTTACCTCTACTCTTAGGTTGTTTGGGTGTTGTCTTAACATTATATCCAAAACACAAGGAATATGAGTGTGACTTGCGTATTATTTAAGGAGTGGTCAAATCAAGTGTTATGTACACTAGTAACTTTTTAGCAAAAATATAACTGACTTCAGATAACAGAAGAAAACTAACTACCTAACTAATTTTGATAAAATTTCTATGTGACCAATCTGAAAGTATATGCTTTCAAATGAAATAATAATTTTCCAAATCGGTTGATAAATTATAGAGTTCTTAGGTCTCTAACAAATATAAAAAATAAATAAAAATAACTCCTCCGAATTGTGAACCGTGTTTTTTTAAGTTGGTTAAAAAGTGAAACATGGCTTTGTTTTTTGGGCGTCATCATATCTTATAGGACGAGCCAGCCATGAATATAAATAAATAAATAAAAACTAAAAAAAATATTGCTGAGCTTGTACTATGGGAACTAGATAACTGATAGAATACTTATAACCGTTTTTTTTAAATATAGGTATACATAGGTCGCCCTATGTATATATTATATTTACCATATACATTTTCAATCTGATTGTGCGGCTTGGACCCAATATTTAAATTATCTTTAAAAACTCTCTATTTAACCCTTAAGATTAACAAGTTTAGTTTAGTTAAACAAATGTATTCTAAGAGACAATATGGATTTAAAAAATGTAGCCGTCACGGGTCACAGGATGTGAAACATCTAAATTGATGGTTATTGAAAGAATTTACATTTATAGAAAATGGCTTGTAATCATATTATCTCATTTTATCATACGCAAAACGCCCCAACGGCCCATCGGACTTGGGACTTGGGAAAAATAATCCGAAACTTCCGACATCTTACCCCTATATATATAATAGACATCGCCTATTGGACGCATGCCGTCACGGCGTGTCGGCATACGAGTCCCTTTTACTGCTAAGGCGCGCCAATAGATATTTCACATCAAAATCAATTCTAAGAAAAATTGGCAGACTAACGAAAAAAAAGAAACGAATTTTCGGCTAACAAAACTTTGTCTCGCAGCCGTTACCCAGAAGTAGGATATCATCGACCTGCGAACTATTTCTATGTCTCGTCGCCAAGGTTAAACGCAGGTTAGAAATATCTTGCCCTTGAATCTTTAGACGCATTAAGTGCCTGCAAATTTGCTCGATTTTTGTCGATTAAATCGTAACTGAGATAATGACAATTAGATTTTAATTTGCCTCCAATAAATAGTCTCAGACGTTTTGCTATCTTATGGTGTTATCGAAAATACATCTAAGTAAAAAGAGTGTTACGAGGCATGCCTTTTAAGTTTTGTCGTTTGAAGAAAAAAACACATCTAGAACCTTATAGTACTTTTTATTGTTTTTCAAAGTATTCACAACGTAGCTTAAAACACTTTTCCATTCGCTCAAACCAGTTATTATAACATTTATTCCACTCTAAAGTGGGGTGTTCAAAATGGCTGTCTTGAAAGCGTCGACTGCTTCTTCACCGGACTGGAACCTTTGACCACGAAGACTTTTCTTAATTTTAGGAAATGTAAAGAAATCGTTAGGGCTTAGGTCAGGACTGTATGGAGGATGGTCAAGAATTTCTACTTTTTCCTGCTTCAAATACTCAATCGTTTGACGAGCGCTGTGTGAGCTTGCGTTGTCGTGGTGCAGGATGATGCGTCGCTTTGAGTTAGATTTTCGAAGTTCGGCGATGACTTGTGGTAAACAAACTGTAGTATACCACTCTGCGTTAACCGTTCTACGATCTTCAAGTGCAATAGTCGCAACATGGCCGGTTTTTCCAACGAACGTGGCCACCATCTTCTTTGAAGTGCTTCGAGAACGAACAACTTTAGTCGGCTTTGGCTCGTCTTGAAAGACCCAGATTGTAGATTGTTGTTTGGTATCAGGATCGTAGGCATAGATCCAAGATTCGTCACCACTTATGATGTCGTAGACGTGATTTGACTCCCCTCGGTTGAACCTTTGCAGAGTTTTCTTACACCATCTGACGCGGGCCGCCTTGTGATCGTCGGAAAGCAGATGCGGTATCCAACGGCAAACTAGCTTTCTCACACCAAGCGCTTCATGCAAGATCTTCTGAATGGTTGTCCCTGAGATGCCTAATAGAGCCTCTATCTCTCGATACGTCACATGACGATCTTCGAGAATTAGTTGTCTCACAGCAATGATGTTATCTTCAGTGAAGGCGGATTTTGGGCGTCCTTCGCGAAATCTGTCACTAACACTAGTATGTCCACGCTGGAATTCTAAATACCAGCGTTCGACAGTCCGCAGACATGGGGCTACATCACTGAACACAGATGTTAGCTCTTCTAAACACTGAAGCCGTGTCAGGCCTCTTCTAAAGTTGTAGAAAATTATTGCACGAACATTTTCCTCAGAAAGATTCATTTTCGTACGTGACCTGACAGATTCAAATCGAAACTGTGACTAAACAATAGCATTAATCCTAATACTTTCAACTGTTTTGAGATTCAAAATGTAAACACATTCGAATATAGAACAGTTCCAAATTCAAAATTGCCGGAAAATATGGAAACGACAGAACTTAAAAGGCATGCCTCGTATAAGTACTTAGGCTGCGGGCTGTCATATAAGATGTAAATACTGATGATAATCAGTCATACTAGGCAAAAAGAATATAATATAATAATATACTCAAATATAACATACATCATAAAAATAAAATAAACCGAGATGTATTTTAACTTTGCCAAGATAATGGTTTTTGTTTTGTTCTTTATTTTACTTACCAAATATACTCAAACAAAATCCAAAACTGTCATCACACCGTTAGCCACGTGTCATCACAACCTTTGTTCACAATACACTTTAAAAAAAACAGCCTACGCACGGCGTCAAGGGCAAACGGACAATGATCGCTCGTGTGCCTTGATTGCGAATAGGGTTAAGCCTGGAAAGAAGGAGAGCCGGAATTATCTAAAAGCAAAATTCTCGAAGAAGCCGGTTAGTTTTATAATTTTTTTTAAACAAAATGGAGATCTTACTCTACTTCTATGATCATCTATGACTATCTCACTTTTATGATCATAGTTACTTTAGGTATTTTTCGTTATATTTGTTTAAGATATTTATGATTCTAGTACTAGCTACCTTTAAAATCATCTCTCTCTCAAGCCACAAAGGTTTGCTGGAATAAAACTCATCTTAGGGTTAAGCTCGCCTTTGTACAGGTCTTTTATTTATAATTTTTAATGTATTATCTTGTGTACAGTTACACTAATAATATAAATGCGAAAGTTTGGATGTTTGTTTGTTTGTTACTCAATCAAAAAGGATGAACCGTTTCGATTAAATTTGGTATGAACGTAGATTATAACCTGGATTACCACATACGCTACTTTTTATCCCATAAATTAGTTCCCATGGGATAAAAATGGGTTTGTGACTGAAATAGGACAGGATGTAAAAATAACCGGGCGGTATAGATATGGCCGGATTCCGTACCGCCCTTACAAACGGTTATATTCGCACAGATGCTCTGTTTATGGTTTCGTAACAGAGTGGTGGCTGATGCATGAGTCACGGCCGGCCAAGTTCATTGTCGTTCGCCCGAACTTGAACCCGCTGTGTACTCTAAGGTGTAGGTACCACCGAGAGATAAGCGATTCTACAAACAACAATATCATATTTTCACTTATTACAACTCCGAGGAGCATCTGGATAAAATACGCACAGGATAGAGATGGCTTGCATAAAACAAAGTCTAGTACATACCTTTTACCGGACCGGAATCACAGTGATACCAGGCTGAGATGATGATGATGATGATGTCACAACTTCACTAAAGAGTCAGTCAGATATAACTCAGTTGCAAGAGAGCTATAAAATAATATTTTAATTCAAACTTATCACGAAAGGACCAACTTTCAAGGGTTATAAAATAAAACGGCTGGATCGAATATAAACATCTACAAATACATAATTAGATACTTCAATAAAGTTGAAACCTAGCAGTTAGAAGTAATAATAATGAAATGTATAAATATATATTTCGATCGAGCGAAGCGAGATCTCCAAATCAACTTGGGCAAATCGGCGTTGTATGTATGTATATATGTTTGTTTGTCCGACGATAACTTTCGAAACGTTGATCTGATCATCGTGAAATTTGGTATATAGATAGGTAGTGATGGCCAAATTCTGGTGTGACTAACTGAGCTAAAAATGTGTGGGGGTTGTTGAGATATTAGGGTTCAAGAGGGTTAAAAAAAATCAAAATGAGATCATCATAAGCACATTTCGACCCCGTTTTTACTTTTAGTTTACAACTTGTAGTTACTATGTTATTAGCTATAATATAAACTGAACTTAGACAAAATTCACAGGGTACACCAGTGACCCCACAGTGCTGAAATTTGGTATGCGTGTAGCTTTAGTAACACAAATATCCTCTAATATAGGCAAAAGTCTGAAATCTAGAATAATTGCACTTTCTACGCCAAAAAAGTTAACCAAATTACATGAACTCCAATTACCTGTAATTTGAATGAAACTGCAGGTCAAGTTAATTGGTTAGACATTTCGTGTCACTATTTTGATAGTCAAAGATTACGAATTAAATTTTTTTGTTTTTATGGGAGACTCGTGAGATCTCATTTCGGGGCGAACCACTAGTTTATAAAAACCCCTTTTTATATAGCATCGCTGTAAAACTATATAGCACAGCTAGCGCTACATCACAGCCTTTGCATTGTTATTGATAACACCGGTAAACACTACGGTCGACACACCGAGTACGTGACAATGACTCGGGTCTCAGATACCAGTTACACATGTAACGATAACCGTCCAATCACACCGTTGTTTACATGCTAATGTGACAATACTTACCCACTGCTTACAGAGGAACTTGTCAGACGACTGTCTCCACTATTATACTTTAAACTAGTGGTTCGCCCCAAACTGAGATCTCGCGAGTATCCTATAAAACAACAAATATTATTTGTAATCTTTGACTAACAAAATAGTGCCCCGAAATGCACAACCAAGTTACTTGACCTACAGTTTCATTCAAATCACAGGTAATTTTTGGGGTTACGAATTGCAGTTATTCTGGATTTTAGACTTTTGCCTATATTTGTGCCAAGCATACCAAATTACAGTACTGTGGGTTCACTGGTGCACCCTGTGAATTTTGTCAAAGTACAGTTGTTATTATGGCTAATAACTCAAAAACTATAAAGATTTTACTAAAAATAAAAACGGAGTCTAAATGTACTAATGAAGATCTTACATTTGACGTCCCACTTGACCTAATAGTCTCATTTTCATTTTTTTACCCCACTTGAATCCCAATATCTCAACAACCCCCCAAAATTTTTAGCTCATTTAGTCCCTTCTAAATTGTGCCATCACTACATATATATGTATCAAATTTCACGATGATCGGATCAACGCTTCGAAAGTTATCCTCGGACAAACAAACGTACATACATAAAACGCCGATTTGCCCAAGTTGATTCGGAGATCTCGCTTCGCTCGATCAATTAAATATAATCAAAAATATAGCCCATCAAAACACAAAATAAATTGTGATGGCTTTGCAAATTGATGATATTGATAATTTTAAAAGGTTCTTGACTAAATTTATATGAGAGCACTCCTGAGGTTATCCCTTTTCTAAAAAAAATAATCATTGAAATCGGACAACGTGGTAAAGAATGAACGATGGAAATATAAAAATGGAAACAACTATTTGATAACCTCCTTATTTTAAGTCGGACTCCTCCGGTATCCAGGTACCCCCCGACTCCCAGGTGTCCCCCAATACAGGGATACCTGGGACCTTTCTACCAGTGGAAGAGTTTTCAGAATCGGTTCAATAACTTTTGAGATTACTCCCTACAAACAAATATACAAACTTTACCTCTTTAATACTATTTTAATAAATACGCTCAAGCATATATTGCATATATTTCAATCAATCATAATCATTTAATCTTATTCACTTTGCAAATTTCAGGATTTTTGTTTTCAATATAAACATATTGTAGGCTCGCATTAGACCACGTTCTCGCCTGATTGTAAGCGATGATGCAGTCTATGATGGAACACGATTGCCATTATGAAACCTGTTAATAATCAGCTGTGACAGACGGACGGACGCACAAAGTTGCACCATAAGGAGTCCGTTCTTACCATTTAAAAAAAATCGTGTTCACACTTTTTTTTTACAATATGTAATTATGTATACTCAGTTACTGTATAACCGACTAACTAATATTGTGCTAATAAAAAATTTAGAATCGATAATAAACGATTCAATCAGAGTTCGTTTAATAGCAGAGAAATTGTTCCAATGATCATTGATTAATTGCTATTGATTTTCCACGATTCCATTTCTTTCTGCGAATAGTCACACTATTTTAGGCTTACATTGCATTTAGGAATGTGATATCTCTACCTAAGCCCATATTTGGTATCCCTAAATTATTAGCTGTGTCCAACAAAACAATAAATTTGACAGTTTGGATAAATTAATGAATGCATTCATTAATTTATCCAAACTGTCAAATTAAGCATGCTTTATTGTGTTGAATGATACAGTTTGGAATAATTAATGCTTAAAGAGTTACCGGTGAAATTAAACGCGTATGAGACCTGTATGTCCCAGAAAGAAGGACCCAATGCATTAGACCAATCATTTAGGCGAAGTCTTAGTTGAACGTAACCTGTCAGATTTTGCAATTTTCCGCTAGTAATGTCGCCATTCAAACTAAAATAAAAACACCCGAAGCCGTGCGCCGTACCTAGTGATGTCATATACTAAGTATTGTACTCGTATGTCTAATAGTATCAGCTGGGGGCAATGACCCGATGTGCTGTTTGGAATGGAATTCAGCTACGTCAGTGATGACGTCACTTTCAATGTCAGCGCCTTGAACAATGCTTGAATGCATTATCCATACCAAAGGACTGAGAATCAAAGGATAATTATTTTTATGGTGACCATATCTGTAGGTTCATTCAAAAATAGTCATCAATCATTCAAAAAAAATCACATCAAAAATAGGCCTCAATCCCAGTTATGGATAATGGATATGGGTCTTAACTAAGCAAAAAAACCATCTGATGACATTTGAATTGATGGTTATTGAAAGTTTTTTTTTTTTATATAAATTATAGGCTAGCGTTTGACCACTATCTCGCCTGATGGTAAGCGATGATGCAGTCTACGATGGTACACGCTTGCCTAGAAGAAACCTATTCACTCGTGACTTGAAGATCCCTAGGTTGTAGTTATCAGGAAACACAGACTCAGGTAAGGCGTTCCACTCCTTGGCGGTGCGCATAATAAAGGTGGAAGAGTACCGCTTTGTGCGTATGGGAGGTATGTCTACCATGTAGCGGTGGCGCATCGCGGAGCGCCTGGTTGTCCGATCATAGAATGGGGATGGTGGGATCAGGCAGAAAAGCTCCGCAGCACACTCTCCGAAAAAAATTATATATATTTATAATTAACTAAAACCGTTTATCTTATCTTATCATATCATACTCAATATAAAAGCGCGTAACGGTACACAATTCTTTGACTTTTGACTTTTACCCCCAAAGCGCGCCAATAGATGTTTCACATCTATAAAAAAATCCATTGTAAACAATGAATATTCTTAGCTATTTATCACAACATACCTTTCACCCGTCAAGGATCACAAAAATACATTTTTGTATGGTTGTATGCCTTACCGCTTATGTTGATTAATTAAGTGGTTGCTGATACTAATAACATAAGTTCTATTTTAATTAATTATTGTTGATTAGGTATTATTTTATTCTAGATTCTTTAATGGGTTTAGTTAGATAGATATTTCAACTATATATAGATAGACTCTTTGTTATATCAAATCAACAGTTAAGTACTATAAAACAAATTAAATAAATAAATAAATATAAATAAATAAATAATGCTGAACATTTCACACAGCGCTATCTAGCCCCAAACTAAGCAGAGCTTGTACTATAGGAACCAAATAACTGATATAATACTTACATACTTTTTGTAAATACATACTTATAATATATAGAAAAACATCCCGCTACCTCCTGCATCTCAGCCGGCTATACGCCGCAGTCAAATTATAATATAATATTAGTTATCACACTAATATTATAAATGCGAAAGTTTGGATGTTTGTTTATTTATTTGTTTGTTACTCAATCACGTCATAACGACTAAACCGATTTCGATATAACTTTGAATGTATATAGATTATAACCTGAATTAACGCATAAGCTACTTTTTATTGACAAACCATGTGTGCGAAGCCGCGAGCGGAAGCTAGTAAAACTAATACCCGGTGGTACAATAGGCGGCCTTATCACTTAATGCGATTATAAAGCAATAAAGGTGGACTGTAAATTATCAAGAAGTTTTGTCATTTGATCTGTCTTCGTTCCATACCATTCTCAGAACTTCAATCGAGATCTAGTAGGTCCATTGCTAAGAACGGACCAACTGACGATTTCAAGGAACGAGCGGTAAGCAGATTGCCCATACGTGTGATAAAATCGATGATGTGAGTTTAATAACATAATAATAATTAATATAAAACATAATTTCATTACTAGAAAATTAAAAAACTTGTTTTCGCACCTTACAGTTTGTTCCTAAAAAGAAAATTTATGTTCCAGGTGTCCATTGTTTTTGTTTCACCAACTGAACTGTGGCCTGTCCGTTTAATTTTTAAATAGAAATAAGGATTTGTCATGGAAATTTTATTTCATTTTAGCTTATTATCAATGCAATGAGCCTAATTCTATTTTCTGATTTACTTACGTGCCGTAAATCACATTTACGGAGCCGTTATCAAGTTAACTATGACCAACTATAATAGCATGAGTGACAAAAAAAATATTGCATAATAATAGGAATGGTTTCTAGAATTATGATCGCGATCGGGTAGAATTACGTGACGCAAAAAGTAAAAAATAAGCTTAATTTAGAAAGTGGTAAATATTGCGAATTATCTAAATTAATTTAATGTTTAATATTTAATTAATTTAATTTAATTTTAGGGTACTACCTAGTACGGTATGGGTCTAGGAGTTCGTAAAAAATCTTCTATCTCCTGTTTTTGTGTGGTCATCCTGTGAATTGGACGATTTGCGTATCTAGAAATCGGTCATTATGCGTCAGAACCGGTATTTCATAGGATACTTATTGTATTTAAGTACTCGACTTTAAAATAAACAAAACAATAGTAGAGAGTTCGAAAACCTGTCAACGATGTCACACACACACACACAATACAAGCTCCATGATGTCAGATATGTCAAAATACCAACGTCAGATTATCATAAAATCGGCATTACATGCTATCACTATAATAATCAGTAAATAAAAATGTACATACCTCATGCAGCAGATCAAAAAACACCGATCAAATTAATCGCCAAAGCATCACACAGGATCGAGGAACAATAAAAATATACTCGCGTTTCGGAGTTCATCGGCGGACACCGCGGGGTCACCGACCGTCCTTAGCACAGCTGCGCGCAGCTCACAGACATATCGCTGTCTCTTTCTAGCGGACACGGCGCTACCGTACACATTTCCATATTATTCAAATCTGTTGTTCACACTTTAATTCTGAATGATTGTTCGATGCGTTGTTTGGTTTTCGGTTGCTATTATAACTATTCATATTGATTAAGTTACGTTTTATTTATAGCGCGGAAGGAATATTTAGTTCTATTTATAAAACCATAGAAGTAAGTACCTATTTGCTGCAGGTAAATTATAAATAAATAAAATAACTAGTGTTTATTTCAAGCCATTGACTCATAAAATGAAATTATCAAAATCAACTAAAATCAACTAACATAAACAAAATCAAGTCATTATGAATGCAATTTTAATTATTGATCGAGCGAAGCGAGATCTCCAAATCAACTTGGGCAAATCGGTGTTGTATGTATGTATGTATGTTTGTTTGTTTGTCCAAGGATAACTTTCGAAGCGTTGATCCGATCGTCGTGAAATTTACTACACAGGTAGGTAGTGATGGCACAATTTTGTTGTGACTAAATGAGCTAAAAATGGGGGGGGGGGAGGGTGTTGAGATATTGGGGTTTAAAAGGGGTACAAAAAAATTAAAATGAGACTATAATACGGTCAAGTGGGACGTCAAATGAAAGGTCTTTTCTAGTACATTTCAACCCTGTATTTACTTTTAGTTTAATCTTCGTAGTTTTTGAGTTATTAGCCATAATAAAAATAAAACTTTGACACAATCCACAGGGTACACCAGTAATTCCACAGTGCTGAAATTTGGTATGCGTGTAGCTATAATGACACAAATATAGGTAAAAGTCTGAAATCCAGAATAACTGCATTTTGTACCCCAAAAAAGTACAACCACTTTACATGAACTCCCGTTACCTGTAATTTGAATTAAACTATAGGTCATGTTAGGTGGTTGTTTATTTCGTGGCACTATTTTGAGAGTCAAAAATTACGAATAATTATATATATATATATTTTTTATATATATATATTATATATATATATTTAGAAAATATTTTTGTTTTTATGGGAGACTCGCGAGATCTCAGTTCGGGGCGAACCACTAGTATATTACTGACCACATGAAACCATGCACAAAGAGTTTGTACAGACTAAGAAGTGACTATAAAGCCATAAAATCGGCTCCCAAATAAACTATTGCGAAACAAAACGTGTTTTCAAAATGTACCTACCAGGCCCCATACAAGTGAGTACACTCCACAGATAACTGACTACGTACTTAGTACATAATACGTGTACATAATATAATAAGTTCTAATAACGGGTAGCCCTTATCTTAAATTGAGCCAGGTGGTCTTATTGTGGAGTCTGTCTAGGGTGAGTTGTAACATAAGTCAACAAAATGATGGTAATACGATGTTGAATAACCAGCAATATTAAAACTTATTTGCGTATAACTAAGATATAGTCCAGATAGCCGATGAAATTACAGGCACATGAGGTTTTACGCCTGTATGCTTCAAGTTGATGGACGCAGGGCAGTGCATCACAGGGCACGTTTCTAAGGTGCGTGAACTACGAGGCAATACTTTTCTATAGGCGATAGTTACCACTTAACATCAGGGGGGGGGGGGGCGGGTTATGCTTGTTCCATCTCCAGGTAGTATACAAAATATAAAAATATTAAGACTTAATTATAACTAAGTAGGCTTAGTCCACATAGGTACAAATAAGTCAAATTTAATATCAACTAGTGGTTTGCCCCGAACTGATATCTCGCGAATCTCCCTAAACACAAAAACAAATATTCTAAGGGCGACTCGCGCAACAATGCTTAAACGTATTTCGGTGCTAAATATGATTTAAAGAATTGTCAAATCATACAAATTACAAAAAAAACGTTCAGGGATTGTTGTGCAAGCCGGCCTTAATCTTTGACTAATAAAATAGTGCCACAAAATACATGATCAACCTACTTGACCTACAATTTTATTCAAATTACAGGTAACGGGAGTTCATGTTAATTGGTTACTCGTTTTTGGGATACAAATTGCAGTTGTTCTGGATTTCAGACTTTTGCCTATATTTGTGTCATTTAAGCTACACGTATACCAAATTACAGCACTGTGGGCTCACTGGTATACCCTGTGAATTTTGTCAAAGTTTTGTTTTTATTATGGCTAATAACTCAAAAACTACAAGAACTTTACTAAAAATAAAAACGGAGTCGAAATGTACTAATGAAGATCTTTCATTTGACGTCTCATTTGACCTAATAGTCTCTTTTTCATTTTTTTTTACCCCTCTTGAACCCCAATATCTCAACAACCCCTCAAAATTTTTAGCTCATTGAGTCACCAAATTTCACGATGATCGGATAAACGCTTTGAAAGTTATCCTCGGACAAACAGACATACATACATACATACAACGCCGATTTGCCCAAGTTGATTTGGAGATCTCGCTTCGCTCGAGCAATAAGGAAAACGATACAAAGAAGAATAAATAATAAATTTATATTGCTGGACATTTCACACAGTGCTATCTAGCCCCAAACTAAGCAAAGCTATGGTGCTATGGAGGTTATGGCGGTTATGGGAACCAGATAACTGATATAATACTTATATATTTTTTTTATAAATACATACTTTAATTATATAGAAAAATATCCAAACCCAAATAACAACAAATATCTGTAGACCATGCAAACATTTGCCCGGCGGCGGGAATCGAACCCGCAACCTGCCGCTACTGCGCCATTGAGGTCGTCAACAAATGATATAATGATAAATAAGATAGTATAAATAAGAAAATAAATTAATTAAGAAATTAGAGGAAATATTTGTAAATTCTCCATCCAAAGGTTGTCTGGAAGAAATCGCTTCTAAGCGATAAGACTACCCATTGTACTATTTGATTTGTGTTTTCTATTTTATTTGTTTACTAGTTGACCCGGCGAACTTCGTACCGTCTTGACATGCATATGACGCGAGCTGTCAATATACGTCGGCCATCATTATCTGCATCAATGTATGAGAAAATGATTTTTCTTCATAATATCTTTTTGTGTTAAAGTCCGATATTTTAAAAGTTATTCTGCTATTCGGGACGGAGACAATACGACAAATAAAAAATCATTAAAATCGGTCCAGCCGTTCTCAAGTTATAAGTGTTCGAACAAACCCGACTTTGTTTTATATATTAAGACTAGCTGTTGCCCGCGACTTCGTACGCGTTACACTTCTAAATGTGTAGGTAACCTAGAAATAAAACTAAGCCCGCTGTTGCAACTTGAATTGACACCCCATTTTTATCCCATGGGAACTGATTTATGGGATATAAAGTAGCTTATGTGGTAATCCAGGTTATAATCTAGTATATAGCAAATTACATCGAAATCGGTTCTGCCGTTACGACGTGATTGAGTAACAAACAAACAAATAAAGAAACATCCAAACTTTCACATTTATCATATAAGTGTAATGTAAAAAAATTGCACAAAACAATACACACAAAATTAAACTTTTAAGACAAACTAAAAGAAAACTATTTTCTTCTGACCAAAATGTTCTAGTCCTTACCATTTCAAATTTCTAACTCTACGTGCCTATGAGGCCGTGTCCTAAAAGTGTATAACCTCTTTAAGCTTAGAACCCTTCAAATGAGGTACTAATATAGTACGGTGACTTTCGAGACATTCCAATTTTAAAGAGTATGCTTATGTTTTTAAGTGAGTTCAACCTTTTTTGAATAAAATCGGATTGTGTTTTCAAACATGTGTCAAAATAAAATGTAATATAAATCAAAAGCACTAAGGAGTATTGATATCAACTTTGAAGCAAATCACCGCTAAAATAACTTTCTTCTCGTTTTTAACCCTGTTAGGGGATGAATTTCAATAAAATACGAAACACGTCTTTCATCAATTCTGTTAAAAAAGGTTAATGCAAAATTTGAAGCAGATTGAACCAAAGAATCACGTTGAAACAAACTTTGCCCCCCTTTTTCACCTCCTTAGGGGTAGAATTTCGGAGAATCCTTTCTTATCGGATGCCTACATCATACAAAGAACACACTCTTCAAGTTTCAGGTCTCTACAATCAGCGGTTTAGGCTGTGCGTTGATCCGTCAGTCATTCAGGACAAAGCATTTTATATCATTTTTATATGTTGTATAATAAAGTGTTTTCACTGAATGAATATTTATTCAATGTTTCTGATAACCTACGTTAGGTTATCAGCAATATAGTTTGTAAAGGTGTCTGTGAGAAAAGAAAGAAAAATAAGCGTCACCGATAGGAAGTTAACACAAAAATGCGTCAAATGCGCACCCATTAGTGAGGAAATGAAACAATGCGGAAAACGGGAAACTACCGAAGCTTCTAATGTGAACGCACCTGGCCAGTACTGCGAGTGGCGATGAACCCTGCCTACTAACTACGCCGCACTCTGTGTCGCGGCCGGCGATCCCGTGACGTCACACCACAGAAGAATCACTACTACCCAACAAAAGTTTCACTGTGACGACACAAAACAAAACTGTATGAATTTAGACCTATATTGCGCACCTTTCTACGAGTACTTCATTACGTCAATCAATCCCAATAAGTCATTAAAATTATTGTGCGCTCTACTACCCAAAGCCAAAAAATTCTTATGTAAGGTGTCATATTCCAGTTTGAAAGCTCTTCATCATCATCAACCACATCCCGACTTCACCCACTATTGGGTATAGGCCTCCCCAAATGTTTGCCATCCACCACGATCCTGCGCTAGTCTCACCCATTGACCAGCGACTTTAACGATGTCGTCCACCCCTCTCGCTACTGGACGTCTTATCCTTCTATCGCCACTCTTCAAAGGTTTTACTGTGAGTAAAATTTAGCACGAGGTAGAGCGCAATTTTATCGCATTTGACAAAAGACGATCATCGTAAGTAGACGCCCTTGAATTCAGATAGCATGTTATGCCATATTATGCTTAATAACTGTGCAGTAAAGCATATTATTCCAGCTTATAGTGGCACAGCCCTTTAATGTCTCGTGACTGTCTACGTTGACAGTGTTCAGCGCCTACGCATGTTTGCTTATACGAGTACATCAGCTATCTATCTTCTGGAACGAAAGCGGTCTGTAGCATTTAGAACAAATACGCATTTTCTGTTAAGGGTAAGTATTTTTCCAGTTCCGCCGTCATTATTATTTTTAGCAACCACTGATGGGTTAATTTCTTCTCGATTTTTTACATAATATGGTTATGTTCCTAATACATCACTAAAAAAAATAGAAAGCAGCGCTAACTGGAAAACCCCTCATAAGTTCAAAATAATTTTCAAACGAAAAATGGTGTTTTTTCACGTTCTGCGTTTAAATGTTATATTTTTTTTTAATTTTCTTACATTCTAGTTTGAACTAGTATTTTTTTATTATTATTCTTTTACATTTTTTACAAACAGTAGTGTATAAAAATAATATGTCTACATCATAAAGAATTGAAGCTCGGAATCGCTCAGTCCAACACAAATAATATCACTAGGTATTTAGGTAGGTAGATAAATAATTTAACATAGACTTCATTGGAACCAGGTAAATACAGCTAGTGCTGTTTTCTCTACTATTCTACCTAGTTATTCATTTACGGATATATGGCATCAGACCATTTTTGGAAAAAATCTGTCAATCTAGGGAATGAGATCAGTTCCAAAAAATATTTCTCATAAGATATTTTATTAAAGTTGTAGTTTTTCTCTTTCATAATGTTGTGAGTGAAAGAGAGGTGGTGGTTGATCTTGAATTACTATCACGTGCGTATGCGCAGCTATTTTTCGCATCGCGGTTATTATTGTCAAGTTTATTTTGAGAACTAATCCTGTCTGACGAATTTGTTTAGAGCTGTCTTCTAACGGGATTTTAAGCTAATATATAAGCAAATTATTTTTTGATTAATCAGTAAATTTACCTGACCATATTATGAACAAAGATATTTTAGGTAATTTTGGTGAACAATCGTAAATCAAGCAATTGTTTATTTTCCTTTTCCTTTGAGTTTGTTTAACTTTTTTGAGCGAGCGAAGCGAGATCTCTAAATCAACTTGGGCAAATCGGCATTGTATGTATGTATGCAAGTCCGAGGATAACATTCGAAGCGTTTATCCGATCATCGTGAAATTTGGTATATAGGTGATGGCACAATTTTGGTGTGACTCAATGAGCTATAAATGTGGAGGGGTTGTTGAGATATTGAGATTCAAGAGGGGTAAAAAAAACAAAATGGGACTATCCGGTCACGTTTATCACGTCTAATAAAAGTTCTTTCTGAGTAAATTTCGACCCCCTTTTTATTTTTAGTCTAAACTTTGTAGTTTTTAAGTTATTAGCCATAATAAAAACTGAACTTTGACAAAATTCACAGGGTACACCAGTGACCCCACAGTGCTGTAATTTGGTATACGTGTAGCTTAAATAACACAAATATAGGCAAAAGTCTAAAATCCAGAATAACTGCAATTTGTACCCCAAAAACAAGTAACCAATTAACATGAACTCCCGTTACCTGTAATTTGAATGAAACCGTAGGTCAAGTTAGTTGGTTATGTATTTCGTGGCACTGTTTTGGTAATATTTTTTTGTTTTTATGGGAGACTCGCGAGATCTCAGTTCGTATTAAACATTGTTATTCCTGTATTTTATTTAAGCTCACGTTGAATTTTCTTTAACTGAAATATACAAACGATATGCTTGTCTAACTAAGAAGGAAAGTTTGTTTTACGTTTTTACGTCAACATTTAAGTTAGTTACGTAGGTACGTTTATTAATTACGGTGTACTGGCATCTAATTAGGTAATATAAATATTTGTAAATGTAGCGAGTAATACCTACCATATTGGTATATCGTACCTATAAGAAATTATGTCTTTAGCAACTACTTCGAGATCGAATGATGCAATGGCATGTAATTTCGAAATAGTTAGTTTCCATTGACACCTAGACTGTTGACATATGTATATCATTCATATATCTGGGAGGAAACGTACAAGCACACAAGGGTCTACATTGAGGTGAAGTTTGATAAAAAACTGATATGAAACACTGTCGTTCCTTGTTCTTTAGAGATCTATGTTTTTAATCAAGGCTTAATTCCAGGTTAAATAGGACTGTTTACCAAACGCCAGAGGCGTACAAAAATAACGTTATCTTAGCCCTAAATATTATATATAAGATCTCTGTGTTTTTTTGTATGTTCATTAATTTTATACGAAAACAACTGTTTTACTTTTTTAATATATGATGTGAGGTCCTAATTTTATTTCTCGGTTGGGTGGGGGAATAAGATACACTGAGGTCCTACATAGGGGCGTATTGTGAATTACCTCCTACTAAACTGACCCCATTTGAAGTACTATATCAAATTCAAAATAGGAAAAGCCTAGTATTTTTATGTAGTACTACACACTCAAAATTCATCGAGATTGAATAAATTATAGGGGTGTGTCAACGTAAAGCCTTTTTAATGGAAAAGCGTTTGCTCTTAAGTGGCATAAATCATACTAATATTATAAATGCGCAAGTTTGGATGTTTGTTTGTTTGTTAGTCAATCACGTCGTAACGGCCGAACCGATTTCGATGAAATGTGGTTGCACGTACATATATTATAACCTGGATTACCACATAGGCTACTTTTTATTGACAAACCACACGTGAAAAGCCGCGGGTGGAAGCAAGTAACCCTATAATTGTAAAATTGTGTTAAAGGTTGTAAAGTTGGCATTTAATCCTAAAAAATTAATAAACAGGATATCGATTATATCGGAATTCTTTGAATTTATTGTTAACAGGACCTCAGCCTACGCCCCTTCTAATAAAATATCCACCTTATCTCAATACAACTTCTCAAGCTGTAAACAAGATAATGCTGTATCATGAATTTCCACTTTCGAGTTAAGAGTTTATTTTATTGTAATATACATATTTGGTCTTACCACAAAAATAATAAAACATTGTTAAGCGCGTGTTTAAAAAAATTCTATACAAAAATTGGTAATGATTTTATTAAACACGCGTTAATCAGTTGTTTAACTTTTTTATGGGAAAAATTATGAAGCTTTTTATTTAAGTGCAGGTTTTTTATTTTTAAAAATTATAGGCTAGCATTTGACCACGATCTCGCCTGATTGTAAACGATGATGCAGTCTACGATGGTACACGCTTGCCAAGAAGAGACCTATTTTTTATTATTTTATATTTTATTCCGAACTAAAATGGTGAAAACGAAACCTCTCTTCTCTGTCGATCGTCTGTCTGTTACTGAAGCTATCCATTTTAAATATTTAACAGTTATAAATACCGCATGCCCACCTTTATTGCAAGTAGAACAATTGGAAATATATTATTATTTTTATTACCATAAGTACAAAATGGTCGGTACCAAAATTTCAAAATATGACTGGGTCAGATGAATTAAGATCTAAGGAGAAAGAGGTTTATTGCTCATTAAAAAAAACCAGTTTTTATGTGTCGTATAGTATTAAAGAAATTAGATTAGAATTAAGAGTATTAAAGAAAAATGTTGAAATTATACCATTCATATTTCAATATTTATTGTTATTATATGCAAATAATCCATAGATAATAAATAGCTTTTTTAGAAATATGCCTTATTTATTTTCTGAGTTTACTGCTCACATAACTAGATGGCACTGCTTAATTAAAAGTACGCCAGATAGTTCCGGAAACCTCGGCGCGCGTGTCCTACAGGCACTTGACCGGCCTTGTTTTTATTCCGCCAGTATTGACCGATATGTCACTGAGGTAATTCGTCAAAAAGTGGATGGAACCATCTTGATTATGTTAGAATTGAGTTTCAACTTTTAGAAGGACTTATAGAAGAAAAATAGATACGCCTAAAAGGATCCATACGTCAGCAAGTGTTTAACTACGTTTCAGTATGAGTTTGATCATAAAACTCTGAACGCGATCAGAAATGCATTGCGTGTCGAAGCGAGCCGCGCGAGTCGCGATCTCTATGCCGGAAAGCACGCTCGTATGAGTTATTAAATATTGGCTGCGGCATTTTCCTGCAGTTTTTTATTATTATTATATAGTTTTTTATATTATGAATACTCAAAGGATGACAAAGCTAGTGTATTTAATTCGGTAATTGTGTAAGTAGCCGACCATCATTAAATTTTGTAACGCAACAAAAGCTGTATTACAAATATCGTACAGAAAAAAAAACTTTGTTAACTGAATGACTGAACCCGGTTTTTCATCTATGGCCCCCATTTTGAATCAGGAAGACCAATAAGTAATATATAAAAGTGACAATACTAATAAAATTATGTATAATTTAATCAGCGAATTTCAGCTTTCAGCCTTTTTCAGTCAATAATGCAACGCAAATTTTTGGTTTCTAACTTTGAATCCCTTACATACTCGTATGTACGAATTTTTATTCGCTAGGTGGCGAATTATTTTGTGCCTAAGTAGTACTTGCACACAATTTTGTATATTATATTTTGATGATAAAGGCATACTAGGTCTTTAGTATACATAAATAAATAAATATAGCTGGACATTTCACACATTGATCTAGCTTCAAACTAAGCAGAGCTTGTACTATGGGAACCAGATAACTGACTTATATACTTTTTTTTTGTAAATACATACTTATAATATATAGAAAAACATCCAGAACCGGAACAAATATCTGTAGATCATACAAACATTTGTTCCGCGGCGGGAATCGAACCTCCTGCGTCTCAGCCGGCTATTCGCCCACTGTACCACGGAGGTATGTTTTCATAGATTAGATAGTTACATATCAACTATGATCAAAATATTTTCTAAGCCGTATGAAGCCTCAACACACTAAGCCCCGTAAGATCAATAGCAGTTTAAACTAAAATTCTAAGCTTAAACTAAACTTTTCTTTGTCAGTGATGGTTGCCAACCGTGCTATAATATATAGTATTGTACTATATTTCGAGTCTGCGTACTATACCTAGTCAGGTCATAAGTATTGTCACACAGTAAAAACTTTTCTTTTAGAATGCTGGCCACAAAAAAGTTTATAGAATTCGAATTTCGAATTGTTCATGAAAATAAAAATGTATACTTTTTAGAATTTTCCTCATTTTTAAGTATGGAGCGGACGCTTAAAGAAGACCGTGTTGCAGTTATTGCGTTGCATCGTTGCGGTTACGCGCCAATTCAAATTTTTGACATACTGAAAAATTTGAATATAACCAATAGATTCGTTTATCGCACCATAAAACGATACAATGAAGACTCTAGTGTAGATGACAGGTCAAGAAGTGGTCGCCCTCGGTCTGTTAGGACTCCAGCAGTGATAAAAGCTGTGAAGGCGCGAATTCAAAGAAATCCCAAACGTAAGCAGAAACTGTTGGCCCTTCAGATGGGGTTAAGCAGAACCACGGTGAAAAGGGTGTTAAATGAAGACTTAGGGCTTCGGGCATATCGAAGAAAAACAGGACATCGTTTGAATGCTCGTCTAATGGACCTGAGACTGAAGAGATGCCGCGCTTTGTTGAAGCGGTACGCGGGAAAAAAATATCGGGAAATTCTTTTTTCGGATGAAAAAATTTTTACCGTAGAAGAGAGCTACAACAAACAAAATGATAAGGTGTACGCACACAGTAGTGAAGAAGCGAGCAACCGTATTCCGCGTGTCCAACGAGGTCATTTTCCATCTTCGCTCATGGTATGGTTGGGAGTTTCTTATTGGGGCTTAACAGAGGTACATTTTTGTGAGAAAGGTGTAAAAACGAATGCAGTTGTGTATCAAAATACAGTCCTGACGAACCTTGTGGAACCTGTTTCTCATACCATGTTCAATAACTGGCACTGGGTATTCCAACAAGATTCGGCGCCAGCTCATAGAGCGAAAAGCACACAAGACTGGCTGGCGGCGCGTGAAATCGACTTCATCCGGCTCGAAGACTGGCCCTCCTCCAGTCCAGATTTGAATCCGTTAGATTACAAGATATGGCAACACTTGGAGGAAAAGGCGTGCTCAAAGCTTCATCCCAATTTGGAGTCACTCAAGACATCCTTGATTAAGGCAGCCGCCGATATTGACATGGACCTCGTTCGTGCTGCGATAGACGACTGGCCGCACAGATTGAAGGCCTGTATTCAAAATCACGGAGGTCATTTTGAATAAACTTTAGTGTCATAAGAATCTATGTTTTGTTAAGTTCATTTTGGTATATAAATGGTTACATAATGAATAAACTGGTTTCAATTATTTTATATCAAACATATGACAGAATTTATGACCTGACTAGGTATAGTGTTAAAGAAATAATTAGTATGCAAAAATACTACATTTTCAACACCGAAATCCAACAAACAAATCCATCATTTTAAAAATTTATGAACACTCCTTTGCATTAACTTAAATAAATGATGCGAATGCATGTATCCGAACTCATCGTGTCCTAATGCGTTTCGAACCTGTCCGTAATGTCAAATTGACGAGACAACTTGTCATTGACAACGAATTTTTGGCCTAATATATTTTTGTTTTGGGGTTTCGTGATTAACAATATTTGATAATGAAATATTGGCAAAAGCAAAATATTGTAGTGAGTATAGTGATACCAGTAAAGACCAAAAATGGCAACATATTTTTAAAAATACTGAATACTTACTAAATTTATAAAAAGTAATTTCATTCCTGCTTCGGCATTCACAGAAAGAATATTTTCGTTTATGAATTCGAAATGGTGAGAAGAAAGAATCAGATGTAGTATCTCATTAATAAAAAGTGAGCTTTTAACCCCTACTTACGGGCCTAAAAAGTTATTATTTAATCTTCGGTTAACACTTTAACATTGAAATAAATATTAAACTTATACACCTTTTCATATTTTAGTTCCGTAAACAACACAATATAAGGTTTAAACTAGCAATAAAATGAATTATTCAATGATCGCAATCGCTGTCGAACGTTACAAATCCGCAGCCAACTAAGCCCTCTCGGATGCCGTAAATCCCATAAACCCCAGATGAGGACGGCGCGGTGGCTGTACTGCTTCTTGAGGATTAACCTGTCATTGCTCCTTAGAAAAAGGGTACTTACAACAAGCTTACAACCAGGGACAATTCTGACATATTATAGAGTGATATAAAACACTTTCGAAATAGGGGACGTCCACCAGCGAGATGGGTCGACGACATCCATAAGACCGTGGGTCGCACGTGGTTCAGACTGGCACAGGATCGGGAAGAGTGGCAGAAATAAGGAGAGGCCTATGCCCAGCAGTGGGTCGACACGTGCTGAGAATGATGATGATAAAACACTACTTTGTCCAATACGGGACATGATTTGTGAGTTTTTGAGTATCCCGATCATGGGAATGAACTCACCAAAACAACAAAACAATTAAAATTAACTTAATTTAAATAAATGTATACAATTGGTCTTAAAACTAAGTAGCATAGTTATTATACATAAGACTAGTGGTTCACCCCGATCTTGCGAGTCTACCATAAAAACAAAATAATATTATTCATAATCTTTGACTATCAAAATAGTGCCACGAAATGAGCAACCAAACAACTTGACCTACAGTTTCATTCAAATTACAGGTAATGGAAGTTCATGTTAATTGGTTACTCTTTTTTGGGGTAGAAATCGTAGTTATTCTAGATTTCAGACTTTTCCCTATATTTGTGTCACTAAAGCTACACGCATACCAAATTTCAGCACTGTGGGGTCACTGTGTACCCTGTGAATTTTGTCTAAGTTCAGTTTATATTATGGCTAATAACTTAAAAACTACAAGTTTTAAACTAAAAATATAAACGGGGTCGAACGAAAGTCGAAATGTACTTATAAAGACCTTTTATTAAACGTGCCACTTGACTGGATAGTCTCAATTTGGTTTTTTTTACCCCTCTTGAATCCCAATATCTCAACAACCCCCCAACATTTTTAGCTTATTATTAGTCAAAGATTAAGGTCCCGGCGAACCACTAGTAGAATCAACTTCAAAATTCAAATATGAATCACACGAGTAAAATCTCACATTACGTAAACAAAAACTACAAACACTCAAAGCTCATTAGATCATTTGCTATAAACAATATAAAAACTATAGATAAAGTGAAAACTTATTACGTTGCATTCAGCAGAGTGCAGCGGACGACGAGAAAGTGCACGCGGAAGCTTAAGCACACTTCACACGAAACAATTAGCTATAGAATAGACGTTATCTATGATCGGAGAAAGCAATGATGATGCTATTTTGCGATGAGGGCTTTTAACTAGTAGTATGAGAGCTTGTACACTCAAAAATCAATCGCAGACACCGCATTACACGAAATACCAGAATGTTTAATCACTTCTATTCAATTGTGTTTCATTAAATACCATTTTTAGGGTTCCGTACCTCAAAAGGTAAAAAAAGAAACCCTTATAAGATCACTTTCTTGTCCTTCTATCCGTGTCACCACCGATTTCTCAGGAACGGGTAGACCTAGCAAGTTGAAATTTATACCAGGTATTGAAGTTTATAGTCCCTATTAGGTGTATAAAAATCAAGGTCCTGAGTCAACACGATAAAAAGATATGAGCATATTTAGATTTTCGCAAAAACTTGCAAGTACCAAAATTACCTTAATTTTGAACTTTTTTATTTTTCAGAATTTTCCCTTTGCTTATGCTGACCTTCCTTTTAACTAAAATTGATAATTCTAGGTCAACCGGAACTACCCTATAATTGGTTTTGGGTCGAAAACCTATATGGTAGTTCCCGTTGACCTAGAATCACAAAATTTGGCAAAAAGCAGCACAAATAAAGGAATAATTGTAATGAATAAAAAAAGTTGAAAATTAAAGGGTCTATGAGGACATACATAGTTGACGCCAATTAAGATAGTACTCTGAGTTGTATGGGCGCTCATACAATTTATTATAGATAATGGTACGGAACCCTTCGTGCGCGATTCCGACTCACACTTGGCCGGTTTCTTTGTATCTTGTTTTACTGAATGTCATCGATTTTACATGATCATCAAAATCATATCAGCTTTAGGACGTCCAAAGCTGTACATAGATCAGATCTCCATTCTGCACTTGGAAACCTTTTCGGTTCCAAATGCCGACAATTTTTTACCCGTTATTCCATACTATGTAAATTGTGTATTCCTACTTTTGTAATAATTTTACTATTTTATAATGACACAAAACGAACTCTGGTTTCAAGCATCACACACAATGGCTCCGTAACTAATCATATCATTCAATGCTTATGTACGCGTCTTAAGTAGCGTATTGTCTGATAATAGCAATGAGTTTTCACTATGATGATACCTTGTTTCCGCTTCGTGAATGAGGCAGCGAGCTTGCTTACATTCGAAAGTAAAATGCATTGTGGTTGAGATGTTGATGCCTTACCCTGACTGACACGGCTGACAGCGTGAAACGTGCCTAAGTTCCTTTTTGAACAACAATTTGAAATTGGAGATTTCGAACAATTATTTAAAGTTGTAACGATCAAAAATTTTCTTATTTTGTTAAAGGGCTAACATAAACATGTTGTTTAAAAGGCTATAAATAAAAAATGAAAAGAAACTTATTTATGATTTATGCCAGCTAAGAGTTTCTGATTTTGGATACATTTCATATATTATTAATTTGGTATCTAATGACATCATATAGGTACTCGCATATCATAAAAGTCACATAGAATAAAACTAAATCCAACTGTCGTTGTAACATGCGGTCGTAGTTTTTCATCAATGCATCTGATACAGCCTCGGTCACTGACCTATCATGACACGTTTTAATACATGTTACCTAAACCAATCCTAACCAACTCATAAATAAACCACAGCCTGGGATGTCGCAAGTCGTTGCAGATTCATCGCAGGCAGCGATGCAGTTACGTTACGTGTACTGAACTAAACGTTTCCGCGTGCAAGCAGGAAGCCCCAACCACTTTCCCTTTTGCCTGTGCGCAGCAGCCGACTACTATGCATCATTA